>VKOC01000003.1:31555874-31578413 GCA_009364415.1 Spea multiplicata
GGTAAGTACCGGGGGCGGCATTTTAAACTTCGCCCCAGGCGGCGTTAAGTCTTCGGCCGGACCTGTGAGTGTGTCTCTTGGATGCATGGTGTCTTCAGAACCCTTCCAGCAGATACTTTACACGTTGTTTCTATGGTTTGATTTGTTTTATACATCGAGTCTCTTCCGAGACGGTACTATTGATAGGTCATAAAGGGTAGTTCTACGGAACTTGATAAACATAGCTACCCCTTATACTAATGAGAAGGGGAGATTCCAGATGAAATTGCTTAAACTGGAGCCACATCATAAATCTGCCTGTGTTCTAGAGACTTTTACAATGCCTAAAACCCATAAACCCCAGCCAACCCACTAGAGTTTCATAAGCTATTTAGCTCCTTCTTTCAGGACTTGAAATCATACACCTAGCCATGATAAGAATAATGTTTGTCTAAAAGAGATTAGATTGCTCTTTTATCTCAGATGGATGCACTGGGAAGCCATGTTTCCCTGGAGAAGACCGGGACAGTCTAGCAGCAAACCCGTCCAAGGAAGGGAAAGACTCATCTTTTGCTGGTAGCTATAGGCCAATTTCTCCATTGAACTAAGACCTTAATATACTTACAAAAAATAGCAGCTCGCCCCAAACCCATCCTCTCTAGCGACTTTCAGTCCTTGTCAAAACCCATTATGGCTGCCCATTGTCTACACTTTTATTCTAATTTTTCTTGTAGCCCCTTTTGCAGCCTATTTGTTCTTCACACACACATTGTCACTGGGTTTCAAATATATAGTGGCTGAGTATACTGTCAACATATTTCTTGCAGTTAAAACATTTACATCTCTCCTGCATGTATTCAGCCTTACTGTGAATTTTTCAATGTCTTAAGCTCTAGCAGTGTATTTATCAGATGTTGAGCTAACTAGACTTAACTTTGTACTGAAAGGCATGTCTTTTTCTCTTTGTTACCTGGTGGAGCGGGCAGGACAATGAAAGAGACAGATTTTCCCTTAGGGTGCATGAGAAGCAGCACAAAAGAGGCATGCTTAGCAGAGAGATTCAGGAGTTGAAATGGTAAAATCCTATATTAAGCAACTGCCACTACCTCCAGGTACTGACCCTCTACATTATTGGGACCAGAAAAGTGTTGTCTGACCAGGCCTCTCTTTAGTGGCCCAGCAGTTGCTTCTATGCCCAACCACAAGTGTTCAAAGTGAGAGGCTTTGCCCTGTGACAGGCAACATACTTAACTCCCAGAGAACACAGCTCTCCCCATACCTGGTTGAGCAGATTACTTTCTTGAAAGTCAATCTTCCCAAATTAGGTTACTGAGCACTCAATTAGTGAATTCTACTGCTGGTGCTCTGTCTCCTTCATTACTTTGAGTGATTCATTTTTGTTAATCTTGTTTAATTCAGTCATGCTCCAGGGGGGCTGCATGTGCCTATTATCCCACCTAGGCTGCAGCTGCTGATCAGGCGGCTGTGCGGCCCCCGTAGCTCAACCTGACGTGAGTATCTCTCAAAGCGGGACAGAGAAAGGGATAGGCGGGACAGAGACCAAAAATCGTGACTGTCCCACCTAAATCGGGAATGTTGGGGGGCATGCAGGTCATTGGAGAGGGCTATAGGAGCTAGTTCTTGTTAGCTTAACCTTCTACAGAGTGTAATTTGTGTTTTATTCAACCAGAACAACAGCTTTACTAAAGATATTGTAGTTGAAGTATGATGAACATGGTAAAACCTGTGAGAGGTAGTCCCTGTCAGTAACCTGTACACTTTTTCAAGTTTCTGATTTGGTTCAAGTTTCTCATACTCATAGTTAATAAGAACTGAAACTTTTATTAGTGATCTCGTAGATCAGCATTTCATAATCACAAGATAATTCATCTTATTCCCTCCAGTTTTCAGTCTAGAAAATAACCCTGGTCAGGGCTTGTGTGGTGACCAGCAGAGAGCATAGTAGTAAGGTGGGAAAGATCTCAGAGGAGCCTGGTAATCGCAACCCACCAGGATGATTCCAGAGGCATAATCAACAGAGCCATCTCCAACCAGAGTTAAAATGCCTAAAAACAAATTAAAGGTCATGTGGTTGATCCAGCTACATATCAATCTGTTTGAAATGTTCTTTTAGATGGGTTCACTTTAACAGTAGCTAAAGCCTTTGACTTGTAATGTTTCTATAAACAGTAATTGCTTAAATGCCAAGGATGTGTTTACTGTTCTTTCTCTGTGATAGATTGAGGCCATACTTACTGATTTTCAATCATTATCAACTACAATCTGGACTGTAAAAATTATATATTTTATCTTTTTTAGGTAGAGTAAAAGTGACAGCGTACATTAGGCATTAGCTGAGCAAAACTCAAACACTACAATGCTCCAATAAAGATTGGTTTCTATTAGGAGTTCCAATTGGAAACAAGCCACTAACTAAAAAATGAGTGTATATATTTGGAGGAGTCTTCGGTCTGATCTAGTTCCTACTGGATCCAGTTACCTAAAACAGATTGCCGCTTTGCTCTGTTCAACAAAACATTAATTAGCAATAAAATGTACGACCAATGTTCTGTATGATTCCATTCTCGTTTGCATTCAAACCTTCTTGTATGTTACTTTGTATGACGATAACTAGTCTCAATTCATGAGCCAAGTCCTTAAGATAAAGAATGGTCTGAGTAAGATTTTGTGCAGTCTGTTATAGCACTATGTTATAAAAAAAAGGTTTTTTTGCACACACAAATTCTTTCTCAGAATTCAAGTTAAGCCAGACTTTAAAGAGACTGCATAAACCAAGTGTAGATTCATACAAGATTTTGGGTGTCAACTATTACATCCAATATTCTTGTACCCCTCATTTTGGTCAATGTTCTGTGTAAACTACGTAACATTTACAGATGAGGTCACATTCCACAACAAAATATACACAGCTGCATATCATACTGTGCATACACCGCGTTTGTGCGCAGATTTTCTTTAAAGGTAATAATTTTTGGAAAGGCAACATTGTTCCATAAGAGCTGGCATTTATAAAAGTCCAGCCCATTGGGTTAATTAGTTATGAGTGATAATATCTAATAAAGACATGTTTCACGAGTGAGTACTTAGAACGCCTCTTGATTGCAAGCTTGTTTGAGCAGGGCCCTCCTTGCCTCTTGTTTCTTTAAGTCAAATTCTTAATCCAGAAAATCAGCCCCTAAAAGGACCAATAACCTGCTGAATTTATTGCAAATCAGCTATGCTTGTGCTTTCAGCAAATTATTTTTCGGTTTGCATATTAACCTAATAAAAAACAATGCAACTCCCAGGAAGTCAACAACTAAACATCACAATCCCCAAGCACCTTGGGCATTAAACTTATGGCAAAACTGGGCAAACGTGTGTAGAAGTTAGGAGCCAGGAAAATTAATCTAGGAGGCGGCTTAATATTATTTAGAAGCCAAACAGAGGTTCACCCATAAAGATCAGTCTGAAATCGCATAAAAAGTTAGGAGCCAGACATGAAAAAATCTAGGAGCCATGACTACCTGACTTCTGGGGTGTGTTAAGATCTGACTTTTGGAGTCTGCAGCATTCACCTCATCTCTGTGGTAACTCAATATTAGCATGTTGGGAGCTAGATTCTTACCAAGCTGTCCTACACAACGCCTAATCCAGTTATGAAAATCCAAAGCGTAAGCAATAGAGCCCAGTAAGCAAAACAACTGAAGAGCTGATGTCATTGTGCCAATAAAAATAGCAGAAATAAATGTATTTCTATTCTAACCAAACTAATTTTTCCAAGAAATTGCACAGCATTTGAAAAAACATCCTAGCAATACTTATGTTTGGGGTAACTAACACATCTGTCAAATTATTGTGTATTTTTGGTTTGTTGAACTGGAAATACATGTCTCTGTAAGCTTAGAAACATGTTATGGAGTTGTGGCCTGCTACCACCATAGAAGTATACCTGGAATTCTAGATTACAAAATAAGCCTTCGTGGAAATTTACCCTCATACTTTGTAGGTAGATAGGCATGAAGAATGAACAGCTTTTACTAATGGAATTCAATCTGGAATGCAAAGGGAGTGATACATAAGGTTACCTCAAGTTCACAAGAGTGGTAATAATGTCTTTTGTACTTGCAGGATAATGATATCTAGAAGCATAATTAGCCATGTTTATACTTCTGTTTAGAGTGATATGTTGTTGGAGATTACTCCTTGTTAATGGCACAAGTGAGCTAAAAGTTTTCGCTTTAAGGGTATGGAAAAGCACGTCTTGGATTTCCTGGGACAGTTCCGCAATGGGACATCACATCCCGGGTCCAGGGTAGCCTCATGCATTGTCCCAGAATTAGGGCTCTCAGCAGAACTGTATCTCAGGGTGGCACCCCAATCCATTGGAAAAAAAATTACCTACCCCAGCCAAAATTTTTGTGGGCATTGCCAGCTCCACTCAATAATTTTCATGAGTAGTCCCACTGTGACAGTGAGAAACCATCAAGGTGTGGGACAAAGATGGCTATGGGAAACTATTTAGTGACTGTTGGCAGATATGACATTGTTAAACTGTTGGCAAACATGGCACAGTTTAGCTATGTAGGTTTAAACAAGGCACAGTTTATCATTGTGGGTATAAAGACATTTAGCTGTTTGGGGGGCAATATGGCGCTGTTAAACTGTTCAGGTGTAAAGATGGTTCTCTTTGGTTGTAAAGATGGCACTGTTTAGCTATGTGGTTATAAAGATGGCTCTGTTTAGATGTTTGGGGAGCAGCAAGACAACTGTTTTGGTCCTGTTTGGGGACCATGATGGCACTGTTTAGCTGAGTGGATGTGGCACTGATAAGCTGTATGTAATTAGCAGTGGTGCTGGGAAGTAACAAGCTGTTTGGAGACAAATATAGCACTGGAAAGCTATTTGGGGACAAAGATTGATGAAATTGTACTTTTAGTATACCTGCCAAATGACCTGTTTTTTGTGGGACAGTCCCAAGTTTGTACAATCATAAGCCACCAGCTCCCAGAAAGCAACCCTTAACAGCAGGTAATTAAATGGACATTCAATAAATTAAATATTACTGTCACAACACAGGGTAGGAAGTCAGGTAGGACTGGTAAGGGATAGTCCAGGAAGCCGAGGTCAGGGAGCCAGAGATCAGGAATGTCGAAATGCAAGCCGAGGTCAGGATACCGGAGAACAGGAACGTCGTGGGATAAGCTGAGGATACCAGAAGACAAAGCAAACAGGAACAAGCCAGGTAAGCAACAGGAGAGCAAACGGAATGCGTACTGAGGCATAGGCACTACCAAGATAGGCACAGCCATGAGAAGGCAATGGCTGTATGTTAGAGTCTCTTAAATAGGCACAGGAGTTTTGGCACTAATTAGAGTTTTCCCGCCAAATATTCAATGTCCCGGTACGTCACTTCCTCTGCGGCCATCTTGCGTGTGGCGTACTCGTAACCTCACTGTACGCCACTCACCGGTGCCACTAGGTGGCGTGAAGAGGAGCGAGTCTGGATGCCGGAGCTGGACCTGTCTCCTGGCTGCGGCTGCCGGGGACTCTGCATGGAGGTGGGAGGTCTCCCTCGCTGCCACAGCTGTCCCCTCCAATGGACCAGATATTAGAGACTCCCTTGTTGCCTGCGACAGTCCCAGATCGCTTGGGGAATACGCCTGGAAGTATCTCCGGCAGAAGTCTCCAGGGCAGGAGACCCAGTGGTAGAAAAACGATTGCAAATCAGAGGCTTCAGTACAGGAACATGAAAAACTTGAGGAATACGGAGTAGAGAAAGTTCATAGGCTACAGGGTTTACCCGGCGGACGATAGGGAAAAGGCAGATGAAACGTGGCACAAGCTTCATAGAGGGTACTCTAAGCCGCAGGTATCTGGTAGACAACCACACCCTGTCCCCTGGAGAGTAAGCAAGAGTACCAAAACGTCTCTTGTTGGCCTGGAGTTCCTGTCGCCCACCAGCCAGCTTCAAGGCCATTTGCACCGAAGCCCAGGTGGACTGGATAGTAGCCAGTCTCTCTTCCAGTGTCGGATCAGAAGAATTCGGAAAGGCTCCAGGGAAGGGTTGCGGATGAAGACCGTAAACACAGTAGAAGGAGGAAACTCCCGTAGACTCCCGCACAGCATTGTTCCGAACGAACTCCTGATGGCGGTTGATAAAGATGCGTAGGTACTGTTCAAGATGTTGGTTGACCCTTTTCGCTGCTCCGTTAGACTGTAGGTGATGCACAGAAGAGAATGCCAGGGGGACACTCAAGGCCCTCGTAAACTCGCACCAGAAGCATGCTATGAATTGGGTGCCACGGTCGGAGACTATCTCGGTGGGAACTCCATGAAGACGGACGATCTCGCGCAGGACGATCTTCTGCTAACACAGAAGCTGTAGGAAGTCTCCTCAGAGGTATCATGTGGGCCATTTTCGAGAAACGATCAGAGATCATAAGGATTACGGTATGTCGCTTGGAGTTGGGTAAGTCCACAATAAAGTCCATAGCAATGTGAGTCCAGGGCGTCGAGTGACGAGGCAATGGATGGAGCAACCCAGCGAGGTGTCTCCTGGAGGACTTGTTGGCAGCGCACTTGGCACAGAAGCGAACAAACAAGGCAGTATCCTTAGTCCACTTTGGCCACCAAAAAGTTCTGGACACGAGATCCTACGTGCATGCTAACCCCGGATGTCCTGCTGTTTTGGAACCATGAGACAGACGAAGAACACGGTTCCAAAGTGCACGGAAAAAAAATAGCTTACCAGCCGTCAGGGAGGCTAGAGCTCGGGATTGTAATCCAGAAATGCGTTCCAGTAAGGGGGTACAGCAGCAGAGATGCAGGGCAGCTAAGACCTTAGTAGCAGGTTCAATAGGCTCAGGTGCACGACTCTCCTCCTCTGGGAATGCATGCATACGGGAGAGGGCATCCGCTTTGACGTTCACATTTTGAATAAATGCAGCGACAAAAACAATACACATTAAAGTCAAAACATGCATATGCTGAATGCTGAAAAATCACAGATAAGATTATATTGCAGTGATCAGCAGCACTGCTTCGCAAAGTGGCAACATTTGCATGATTTACCCAGTCCACTCTACTAGCACCTAAAGGGTGTTTGGAAGGACCTCATGCCCCACCCTTACTGGGAAGGGGGTAGGTTTAAAAAAGGTACCGGAATGGCATCTAAACCCCCAATTTTATCATCTCCTCACCCCTCCATCCAACTGAGCATGGTTCTATAACCCATGAGGATATTTGTTTTCTCCTGTCACACATAATAGGGGAATAGGTGGGCAACCACTGTTTTTTTTATATTATTTCTTTTTTTACTCAAAAGGATTAAAAGTTATACAAGTGACAAAAAACTATTTAGCACATTGCTAGGTTCCCTAGTCACAATATAAATATGTAACCTACAAAAAAGAAAGTAGTGGGAGTTCCACTTTAAATGATATTGTCAATTAGTGTGGTTATTTTAACACAGTATGGTCCAGCATGTGGTGATGGAGGAGGTTGACATTGAAGGAAGGAAGAAAAAACAGTGAGAAAAATAGAGGATAGGAAAAAAATCAGAATCATATATCCTGGTTGTTCTAGGTTGCAAAGACAAATCACTGGTGTAACAAAAAATGCTAATGAACCCTACTTGATGATGAACACCAAAAGCCACATTTTGAGGCAGTTTCCCCATCAACTGTAGACGCAGTGACACTGGTTAGTCATTAATATATCCACACGACCTCCTCTGTACATTGTTACACACTGGCTTTGCCCTTTTCACTAGAAAGTGTGTTTTTAAGATAAAGGACATAGCTTACCTACCTTGCTATATCCATAATATTTATGTTAGAAAATAATTGCCATTAAATGGATTGGCATGAGTCTCAGACTCATAACAATAACTAGCTCACCTCTGTAATTACATGACATTTAAGGGTAGAATCTATAATTATTAATCACAAATTAGTGTTTTTTCTGTAGTCAAAACATAATGAATGTAAATGATAACACAACATGCTGAACTGAATCTTGTTTAACTGTGTTTTCAAGTTATTACCAAACATCACATACATAGTAAGCACATTTTTTTATATGTTTCCTTAAGCAACTGTCATTGCATTCATGTTCTTGGTGAAAAAAACAGATCTGAATGTACGAATGTTTTCAAGGCCCCACCTAAAAAATTCTAGTTTCTATTCTTTTTCAGCTTTTCATCAATCAAATATAGTTTGACTTGTCACAGCTAGGTCCTCCAAAACAAGTTTACATGTTCAAACCAATTTTGAGAAATAAATGCTATAAACCTTGCATATTCCACAATTAAATAAAATAGAAAAACCAACAACAGATTTGGTGTAAATTGTTTCCATGTTACACATATGATTGCATATGTATAGTGCCCTTAAGGGCTAGGTCCTCTGAAGAAACACCTGTTCAAGAGGTGGTTTCTCCTAACCTTCTGATGAAGGTCGTTCACCTGTCCTCCACGCCACTCAGTTTGTACCATATTTCTGGCATAAAGATGTCAGAAATTCTGCAGCTTTAAATGGTTGGCCACTGAATTAGGAACCAAATGGGCAGCATACTCATACCTTTCTTGTTGTTCTAAGCTACAAAGCTTACCCGACAGTAGGTAGTTTAGATGTTTTCAAGTTTCTAGCTATCAGCGAGCGACTTTGCTGCAGTTAGTATAAGTAAGACCAATTGTCTGACATTAGAGTTTATTCCCTCTTTGATCATATCAAATAAAAATAAAGCCGTATTGACCTGAAGTGTGGTGGGAAAAATCTGGTTAAAAAAAGGGTAGAATCTGAACCCAAAACCCTTGAAAATGTCGGCATTTCTACAATATATGGTCATGATACCCATCTCCGTTACTCCATAGGATATGATTGGAATCAGTGGGCTAAACCTTACAAGGACATAATGCCACCTGTATATGATCTTCCTATCCACTCCCCAGTGTTGGGTGCATCTTGAAACTTATAACATATCACATAAAGCTTTTTGACGGTCAACATTTCTTATTCCACTGAAGCACGGAAGGCAATTTTGTGTCACCTGAGTAATTAATTTAGGTCAACAACTCAGTTTCAGGACCGCAACTCTACCCAGCCATGAGATTTACTCTAGTTTAATCTTTCTAACAAAAAGTCCATCTACACTGAGGCCCAAATCTTATTATAATTAGCTGATAATTTTTTTCTGAGAGCATTTACAAATTCTATGCCTAAATATACAAGGGCATTTGCTTCTTAATTAATAGAAATAAAGAGAAAGGGGAGAGATAATTAGAAATAGGGAAAAGGGGGGGAGAAATATTAAGATGGGCAAAGAAAATGAGAAGTGGGAGAGATAATGAGAAAAGGGGGTAATAATGAGAAAGATAAATTGGATGAAAAGAGATAAAGAGGAGGAGAGATGAGATGAGGTAAAGAGAAAGGGGAGAGAGAAAGAGAAATTGGAGAGGTAGAAAGAAGAAAAAAAGAGGGAGAAGGAGAGATAATAAAAATAGGGGATCAAAAGAGAGAAGAAGAGATAAAGAGCAAGGGGGTAGAGAAAGGGGAGAGATGAGGAGAAAAAGGGGATAAAGAGAAAAGGGAGAGTTTAGATAATGAGAAAGGGAGGAGATAAAAGGGGTTGTTTTCTTTTAAATATTTTTATAATTCTGCGGTACTCAGGGTGTATCCAGCCTCATATCTCTCTTGTATTAACAGCATTATGCTGTTTGTATACCTCCAGCGGTAGTCTGCACCTAACTAGACTAAGCTTATGTATTCTTTCATATGTTGCTTTCAGTAGATACAGTATATGGGATGTCGCCCCTTCCTTGATCCCAATTAAATCTCTTACTTGTGTTCTTGTGTTCCAATGGAGGATACTCCAGTGGTATGCTACCAAAGAGTTTATTTCATATTACATAAAATGTTAAATCCTCAATCTGTATGATATTTATTCTATTGATTTGTGTAAACAACATTGTATTTTGTAGAACAAGATGTCTATTCACAAAACAGACAGTATCAAGTCAATTTAAAAACTAAGGCAAGATGGTCAAGTTTAATTACAGTTGATTTTTTTTAACTTAATTTTGCAATTCTATAGCTGTTCCCCTGGAATCTTCATAATTTTTGCACTAGGGATACTCCTCCAAATTTTCCTGCCACATATTGTTACAAAAAGTCTTTCTTCAATTTTTTTTGCTGTCTTAGTTTTGAGTAATTATTTTTCTCCATTGAAATTGCAATTTGTCAAGGTATTTTTGTAAATTTCTACTGTGACAAGCATGGATCATGTTTCCAGGGACACATGTTTTCCACATGGTGCAGAAAGCGCGTGCCACGTGTATCCTTCCAGTATATGGGATGAAAATACACTCAGACACAATCCAATTAATTAATCAGGGTGTTGCTCTCATAGGACTTGATGTGATTAATGAACCAGACTGTCTGTTTTATATGCATTCTACATACTGCCAGGCAACACGGTGCAAGGACAGTGTTGTGAACTAGGAATTTTTGGTGCAATCCTTTTTTATATTTGAATAGAAATTATCATTTGCTTAATGCACTATTATTTCTGTATTGATTATTTGCATCTATTATCTCATCTGACATGACTAAAAATATTTGATGGAAATAAACGTTTTTAGTGAACGCATGCCACAATTTAATTTGTATTTCCATAAAGAAGATCCAGATGTGATAATCAATTGGTTGACGCTAGAGGAGGCCCCTCCCAGCAATCAATAGGGTCTGTCTTATGAAGCCCATGGAACAGCGCAGCTTAGGTGGAGTGGGCCTTGACAGAGCTAGGTGGTGTGCATAAGGAGTGATTTAATGTAATTGGTTCAAATTTGTTATGGGTGGGGTTACTATCAAGGTATATAAGTGGCAACCATTTTGTAAACGGTCACGTAACTGCTTTTCTAAATCCTGGTTGTCCCACCCTCACAGCGGTGGGGATAGTTGGGGATTATTGTTTAGTACGGGGGATTTTGTGGTTTGGTTTACTAATTTGACTTGGTTCAAGTTAGTTTGGTAGGTTTCGAGCTGGCCTGTGGCTCAGAACCTGGGGTGGTGTAGGGGTATGCCCCTGCATTGGTTGTTTGGTTAAGTTGGTGGTGTAGGGGTGTCTCGGTATGCCCCTGATTGGTGGTTTGGTTAAATTAGGTGTGTAGGAGTGTCTCGGTATGCCCCTACATGGTTTATAATTTGGTTAAACGGTCTGGTAGGGGTGTCTTGGTATGCCCCTACTGTGGTCAATGTGTTAAAGTGGAGGCACCGGGTAAGTGTCGGTGCCATTGTTATACGGTTAATGTATTTATTATGGGGGGCCATTGTTAATAAAAGGGAAATCTGTTATTTATGTTTTAACCGTGGTGGTCTGTTTTGACAATGACCTTTAAATATTGTATAATTTAATAAAGCTGTGGAAATTATATTTGCACCCAATAAAGTGTGTGTGTCACTATTGGGTACCGGGTACAGTCATCCTGGGCACAAACTCAAATAAGCGCTTGTCATGGACCTTTACCTCCAGACAGCAAACCTACAGATCTCCGCTCCCGTTATCTACCCAGCATCGCTGAGCTTCGGCACCAGGAATTTTAAAAGTCTGTATGAGCGACTCTATTGGTCGCCAGCAGGGGACTCAACTGCCATCAACCAATGAAGTGCAAACCACCATATCCATACCCCGCATCACCATATTCCTCTCCACCATCATTTACACAAATGTCTACACAGTAACGCTGATGCACTTACACACACAAGTATGTATACATTCTCATTCTAACTTACATACAATAAGTCTGTTCTTGCATTGTGCGTCTGGCAGTCAGTACAGTCCTCGATATGATGTCATATCCGGTATGGCGCTGACTGTCATACGCACAGTGGGAGTAATTATAAGTTTGGGAGTAATTATAAATTATCTGTGACTTCGGCCGCCAATGCAGCTGCAGGGGAAAATCTACCTTCATTGGCAGCCACAGCCACATATACAATTTGATCGCCGACCTTAAGACTGGCCCCAGTGGAGGCAGCCTACAGCAAAACCTCCTTGTATCCTGGTAGGCTAGTCCGGGCCCTGCTCGGTACTCACTTCTTTTGGAGGGGGCATCAACTGACAAGTTAACTCCCCTCTGTTCTGCCTTTCCTAAGCTCTGCTGTCAGTCTGTACTTATGCCCAGCAATATTATTTGTTTAAATCGTGTTACCCTCTTACACTTTTACCTCTTGTGTACTACACCTAAGCTCCTTCTAGATTGTAAGTTTATTTGAGCAGGGCCCTCCTTACCTTTTGTTTCAGTAAGTGCAAATTATTATGCTATGCACTACTTGTTACGCCCTGTTTAACCATTGTACACTGCTGTGGAATATGATGGTGCCATATAAATCAATAAAAAATAATGATAACACTGTGTGGCGTCGTGACTTATTTTATATTTTCAAATACGTATAAGAGACAATTTGTAAGTAAGAACACCGTAGGTGGTGTTTATTGGAAAAGACAGAGGCGAGGATTTGATAATTTAAAAAAAAGGATTGGTTGATTGAAAGAAATTATGCCAAAAGCTCCTATCTCTTAAACTTGTCTCAATGAGAGCATGGGAAATACATTGTCCCAAAGAAAGAAGAAACTGAAAACCAATAGAGTAGCCTTCTTATGCAAAATAACAAATGTAATGACAGTTTCAGATGTCAAAATGACCATAAGCAGCTTCTTTAATTTATGTATGCATTTATTTAGTTTGTCAAGTCAGGGTCATCACAATATGCACAACTGTCAAGCTTATTGTTTTACCCAAATATGTTTTGAATAAGCTTTATATAAATATGACTCTCTGAAATGGAGATCCCATAACCTATGGATGACATTGATCTAAGACACAAAAGCACTTAATGGGCAAAAAAAACCACTTGAGACTTGTTTCATTTTTAATGGCCATAGACTAGACTTACATACCCACCACCTGCATTCGTCGTTCCTCCCCAATCTCCAGAATTAATTGAATCAACATAATTACAGAAGAGTGGAGCTTTGTTCCCTGCTGTGGTAATTAACAAAGGCAGATGATTTGCATCCCCATCAAAGCTTTCACTTTTTTGCCTCCTGACTCTGCCTAAGGTTTGAGCACTAATGGGGAACGATGGGCATGGAACAAGCCAAGTGGAAAACTACATGTGTGATTGGCTTTTTCCTTCATGCCAAATTACTTCTGCCTAATCAACCTTGGCATTTGGCAGGTGCACCTTTATACCCCCCAAGGAATGGTTGGGCCTACTATTATTGAGGTCAACACACATCCCTAATGTCCCTTACAAATCTTCAGTGGTCCTACAAATCAGATTACAGCCCCAAACAAATAACATTAAGAAAACAGTTGGGCAGGCTAAGGGAGAATTGCCTGTCTATTTTAGGCTTTCCTAGCATATGACACATATAGTCACAACCACATACCTACCATACTATAATGTGTCTAATTGATAGGACTGATCTGAGACATGATTGTAAAACAATTCAATTGAAATACAGTCGTGTAAAAAATAAAGTATACTCTCTTTCATCGCTATGGTTTTACATATCAGGACATAACAACAATCTTCTGTTCCTTAGCAGGTCTAAACAACCTCAGATGACATTTTATTTGACAAAATAAAGCCAAAATGGAGAAGCAATGTGTGAAAAACTAATTTTTTTATAACTTTATCAGTCTATTCTTTACAACGTTGCTTCAGTTCATTGAGGTTTGCGGGAATTTGTTTATGCACAGCTTTCCTAAGGTCCTGCCACACCATTTCAATTGGGTTGAGGTGAGGACTTTGACTTGGTCATGGCAACACCTTGATTCTTTTTTGAAAGGCTTTCTCCTGGCAATCCTTCCAAACAAACCATAGTTGTTCAGTCTTTTTCTAATTGTACTGTCATGAACATCAACATTTAACATGCTAACTGAGACCTTTAGAGTCTGAGATGTAACTTCTGGGTGAATTTCCTGGGACGCCCACTCCATCCACTTTTATTTGGAAATGGGCTTATAACCCTTCCCAGATTGGTGGGCAGCAACAGTTGCTTCTCCAAGATCATTGCTGATATCTTTCTTCCTTTGCATCGTGCTAACGGACAAAGCTTCAGACCAGCAAACTGCTAAAAATGTTTTTTTTTTATAGAGGACGACCAATTAATCAAGGGCATTTGATTAGCAGCACCCATCTCATACTTAGCATCTTAATTCCTATGGAAGCAGTAAGGGTGTACTTAATTTTTCACACATGGCTTCTCCATTTTAGCTTTTTTTTTCTTGAATAAATTATTATTTTTATTTTTTTTTAAATAATTTATTAGTTTTTGGAGTATAAAAAAAACATACAATAACATACAATAATTTACAGAGCATGAAAGATATATGCAGCAATTCACTTCGTTCATATATCAAGATTTACATCTCCTTGTATATTGATTTATTAATTATACAATACCATAGAAAACAATACAATATACCAGAGCCATTCAAATGAGTCTGAAATATTTTTTACATTTTTACAGAAACATATATAGATCATACTACTTAAACAATAAACATTCACTACACACACTAACGAGGATGCATTCACGCACATGTGGCGGTAGGATGGAACAGCGAAAAAGGAAAAAGATGAAAAAAATATAATTATCGATAACTATGATAGATTTCAAGACACTATACCCATTGGGGTCTTACAAAATACGGAAGTATATATAAACCAGTATGTATATATCAGGGGGGGGGGAAAGAAAAAGAACACAAATTTCCGAAGAACCATAAATAATGCCAAAGAAAAGAATTTCTAAGAAATGGGATCAGAATTGTCTGGATAAAAATCCATAATGTACTTAAACCACGGGGACCATATATGGTTATATTTGGGAATATTTTGGTTCATCAAATAAAAATTTTTCCATCTTAGCTTGGTGATTTATTTGAATAAATTATTGATTGTCCTCATATGTGAGACTGTAGAATTCAAAGAGGGTGTACTTTCTTTTTCACATTACTCAATATATAAGACTAGTGCATTTTTACTCGTGTGAATTGCAAATTTGGCAATTCGTACAAAGCTCTGAAGATGAGACCAGACCCCCAAAGCAAAAAATTCACTCACACTCTCGCACACTCTCATTCTGGTTTCCCTTCCTACTCTGCCAACCACTTCCGCTTCTGCCGACCACTGCCTCATTTTCTTCTTCGTCTTCTATCTTTTTGTCTTCCTCTCCTTTTCTTTTCTTTCTTCTATATTGAACCTGCTATCTTCTATCTTTGTCTGCATCTCTGCGCTGCCATAAGTTCAAGTTAGGGCAAAATGAAGTTTTCTCCCCCGATTTGAGGAACCGGAAAGGATGTCACCGCAAGCGTTGCCATATTGGCCTTAGTTCAAGTTCGGGCAAAATGACAATGGTTTCGGTGACATCCTCTCCCGTGATTAGAGAATCAGGGAGATGACGTTCCCACCAGGCTTTGTCCATGGAGGTGCGGACAAAAATAGAAGATAGCAGATAAAAGAGAGTAGGGAAGGGAGAAGATAAATGATAGAAGATGGAAGAGAAGATGCGGTAGTGGTCAGCAGAAGCCGTCATCAGAGATCATGAAAGAGAGAGTGAACGAGAATGACTGCACGAGAGAATGAGTGAGAGTGTAAAAGAGTAATTGAGAGTGAATGTGGGCGCCCTGGGCAACAAACCACTCTCTATGTCTCTGTCTTCTATTCTCCTCTCCTTCTGTTTATTCGCTTTCTCTCTCCCCCTCTTCCTTCAAATCTCCCTCTCTCTCTCCTTTCTTATGTCATTGTCTTCCTTCTCTAGGTGTATGTGTAAGCATGTCTGTGTTGTTAACATGTTTATGTGTGTTAGCATGCATGTGTATGTGTGAGTGTTTATGTGTTAGCATACGTGTGCATGAATGTGTGTTAGCATGAGTTTGTAAGTGTGTCTTGATTATAAGTAAGTATACGTTAATATAATTTTGTGTTAGCCTTAGTGTGTAATACACTGTGTTTGTGGAGGAAGGGGCCAAAGAGCTTTACTTGTCCCCGGGCTAGAAGTTGGCAGGCCTTCCCTGCTAAAGGGTTTTAAAATTATGGTATTCAAAAATAAAATGATTGCTTTTCCACAATGAATACAAATCATGGGGTTTAATACATGTATTCTTTAATAAATTCATGCATTTAATGCATTGGTAGCATGTGTGTATACAATACAAATATGCTTAAAAATAATGAGTTCCCCAGTGTCAAACACCATAGTAAGAATTGTGGGCAGAAAATGGTTGTACAGTGGGCTTTTCTTTTTCAAAATATTTTTCCTTCTGGCTTATGAAAAAAATTAATTATTTAAGTGTAAATGAATAAAAGAAATTGTGACTGGAAGAGACTGGGGGAAAGTGTTCTTCCTCAGGGTATGTGTCATATTCCGCTATATTAGAGAAGCTGTCACTACTAGGAAGCCATTATGGTTCTTTTAATTAGATGATAAAGAGTCAGGCCTGCTAGTTGTATGTGCCTAGCAGCAGATTGCAGCTTGGCACCTCGCCAGTGACAGCATCACGAAATTTGAGAGATGCAAACAGAGGCAGCCAATGAAAATGTAATTAATCAACGTGAATGTGTCATTTCATAAATCTAGTCCATGCAATCAAACTAACCCAAAAGCAAGATTTGCTAAGTGTGATTTTATATGCTGCATTTTAGATAATATGCATATTAAGACAAACACATGCAGGCAGATCAGTGGCGACTCTAGAAACAATATATAGGGGGGGCACACAAGATACCACAGTCAAACTGGGGGGGCATTCATAATTTCCAAAAGTAATGTGCTATGGAATTATACTTTTGTTATTGGGCTAAAATAATACTTGGTCATTCAACACGGGAAGCCTGAAGCCACAATTGAGTGCGACTAATCCTTGAAATAAATATAATAACACAATAAATAACTTTTCCACTAAATTATTTCAGGGCCTTGAACGATTTGTCCCCTGAAGTCACTACAACTTCAGGAGGGCATTTTATCTCTAGATAAATATAAATGAAATAATTCCTACTCTAAGTTAAGTGCCAGGAACAGATGACCAAACACACACACCAACACAGGCTCTATCACACCAACACCCAGACACACACCAGGACAGGCTCTGCCACACAGACACCCAAACACATCAGGACAGGCTCTGACACATTGACACCCAAACACATCAGGACAGGCTCTGCACACGACACCCAAACACCCTAGGACGGGCTCTGCCACACTGACAACTGAACACACACCAGGACAGGCTCTGCCACACCAACACCCAAACACACACCAGGACAGGCTCTGCCACATCAACACCTATACACACACACACCCGAGGACAGGCACTGCTACACCGATAACCAAAAACACACAAACAGCAGGACACAATCTACGTCACAGACGTCTACATCAGGATGGATTTTTCACACTGCATTGTTGTTTATACCCCCTTAGTGTTTTTGCCCCTTGTGTATTGATGCCCCTGCTGCCCATATATATTAATATTAGCCCCAGTTGCCAATAGCAGGTATAGATCAACACGTTAACACACAAACCAAGCTTTGCATGTATAGATCAACTGAAATTAACTTGTGATCTCGGCACTGAAGGTATATATCAAATAAACAGAATCAGACATACAAATCCTGTATTTGCAGGTATACAATAGTATATGAAACGTAGCATTGCAGGTATAGGTCAAATAAATACATGGAAACAGCATTGCAGGTATTAATAAGACATACAAACACTGTATTTGCAGGTATACATAAATAATGTATGGAAATATATGGATATGGATCTACACAATATGGATAACACAAAAACCCAGCTTTGCAGGTATAGATCAATTGGAATTCACATAAAAACACAGCATTAAAAGGTATATTTAAAACCCCCAGAATTACCCACACCCCAAAGCCAGCCCTGGCGTCCACACTGCCCACACAGCAATCACACTCCTATCATACTCAGGCAACCAGTAAATGTTGGTACCTAGGCATGATGGGACTGTGCTTGCTGTGATTGCTAACATCAATCAAAGTCCCATCATGCCTAGGTTCCAGCACTTACACATCCAACCAGTAAATCCTGGAACCTAGGCATGATGGGACTGTGATTGCTGTTAGCAATCACACTCCTATCATGCCAAGTCAGCCAGTACATGCTGGTACAGGGTGGCTGTGATGTGCAGACCCCATACTGCTGGCAGCATCAATACACAAGGGGGGGCAGCTAGCTAGGTTTCAGCATGTACTGGCTGACTTGGCATGATAGGAGTGTGATTGCTAACAGCAATCAAAGTCCCATCATGCCTAGGTTCCAGCACTTACACATCCAACCAGTAAATCCTGGAACCTAGGCATGATGGGACTGTGATTGCTGTTAGCAATCACACTCCTATCATGCCAAGTCAGCCAGTACATGCTGGTACTGGCTTACACAGCACTTACACACACTCATTCATTCATATACTCATTCAAACACCCTCCCCACCCCCTTACCTGCACTGCAGCTCCTCGATGACTTCAGCAAGACTTCAGCAGGGGGCGCGGCCTCCCTCTGCGTTCTCGGCTAGCTTCCGCTTCCTGTAAGCAGCACAGAAGACCCTCCCACAGGTAAGTAGCAGGGCTCGAGGTGCGGCCCGCGTAAGATCGGTTGCCTTGGCTGCCGATCTTACGCGGGCTGCATCCTCTCTCTCCTCCACATAAAAAAATAATGAATAAAAAAAAAGAAAGACGGGATTTAAAGTCGCATTGCGACTTTATTCGAAATTCGGCAGGGGGCAAGAGGGGGGCAAGGATTTAACCTAGGGGGCAATTGCCCCCTTGCCCCCCTGTAGCGACGCCACTGTATATTAACTTTTATACTGTATTACAACCCCGTCACCCCAGAAGAACCAATACATTTACTAACAGAGCTATATATATATATATATATATATATATTACAGTATATATATACAGTAGTGTGAAAACGTACACCCTCTTTGAATTCGATGGTTTTACATATCAGGACATAATAACAATCATCTGTTCCTTAGCAGATCTAAAAATTAGATAAATACAACCTCAGATGAACAACAACACATGACATATTACACCACGTTATGATTTATTCAACAAAAGTAAAGCCAAAATGGAGAAGCAATGTGTGAAAAACTAAGTGCACCTTATGATTCAATAGCTTGTAGAACCATCTTTAACAGTAAGAACATGAAATAATCTTTTTTCTTTATGACTTCACACATCGTTGTGGAGGAATATGGGCCTACTCTTCTTTACAACATTGACTGAGAGTCCTCTGTGTGCTCTCTAGTATCTATGCTAACCTTGGCAACCTCCACATTCCCTTTAAAGCATCAGTCACAGTGTTAGCCTTTGCTCCCAGACCCCAGTGTCCTATTTGTTGAATCTCCCTACAGGATATATATATTTAAAACATACTGTCCTCATGGTTTGCCCCTGAAGTAAGACAGAAAAAGGATGTTTAAAGTCCATCAAGTTCAACCTTTCACACACATGATCTAAATTACGGCACTTTAGCCGTGTATGATTATAGGTATACATACATGGGGATAGAGGTATCACACTTATGTTACCACAGCATTTCATATATCACACTAACCCTATTAATATAAAAGTACAGATTAACAAAGTTGTAACCAAGGTCTGTTCATAGAAGAACAAGTTCTAGCGGTCAAAGCCAAACCTACAAATATAAACATAATAATAATAATAATATATGACACACCTGCGTCATCGGGGCACTCCATTCGAGTCAGGTTGTAAATGAAATACAGAGTTACTAAACCAAGACCAAATCTTTGAACTTCCTGCATTTCACTATTCCAAGGTTATATGCAATGACCTTCAACATGACAGGAGTCGCCCTTGGGCAAAACAGGTGTATAAGCATGCTTTGAATCTACACTACTTTATGATTGTCATCAAATTCTCATGTCAAATACGTTTTCCTCATCGTTTCTGCATAGGTTCAAACCAAAGAAAAATGTAATGAAACACATGGGTCCCATGACATATAGCATGAATCTAGCATAGCATTCCACAAGAAAGATATCATACCAACAGTCAAACATGGTGGTGCTATTGTGATGGTCTGCGGCTGCTTTGCTGCTTTAGTACCTGGACAACTTACATGATGGATGGAACCATGAATTCTGCTCTCTACCACGGCCATCAGTTTGTGACCTGAAGCTCAAGTGCAGTTGGGTTATGCAGCAGGACAATGGATCCAAAGGAAGTCTGCCTAAAAAGAGTGGCTCAAAAGAAACACAATTTAGGTTTTGGAATGGCATAGTGAAAATGCCTAGTGAAACTTGATTCCGATCGAGATGCTGTGACTCAATTCTGCCCAGAAGAGTCAGACAAAATTCATCCACAGCGATGTAAAAGACTCATCGCCAGTTATTGCAAACATTTGGTTGCTGTTATTGCCTCCAAAGACAGCACAATTTGTTATAAAAGCCTTTGCTTTTGAACATGGATGATAATGGTTTTGATTAACTCTTTATCTTCAATAAATGTAATGATCATTTAAAAGATGCATTTTGCGTTTACTGACGTCATCCTTGTCTTATATTAAAATTAGTTGGATGGTCTGAAAAATTTAGATGAGACAGATAAGCACAAATTGAAGAAATCGGCTAATAGAGGCTAATACTTTTCCACTGCAATGTATCTCAGTATCAGACCAGTGTGTCAATGAGCTCTGCTGCCGCATCACTGTTACTGAAGCTGAAGGTAATCCAATTATGGAATATATTAACACTAGGTCGTTAAACTTGTATCTGACTGCTTAGTATTAGGGTTAGCAAAGCATGTATTTTACCAATTGGATTTAACCAAATCTGCTTAAACACAGCCAACAAGAGATGGACTGAATTGACAAGCTAATACCCTTGAAGCTTGTGACATGGAAAATAGTATATATATCCTAGGCTGGATTTAAAAGGGGGATAATGTGACTGCATGTTCTGGAAACACTGATAAAGAATTGTTTTTACTGTATTTTTGTTGCATTTATTATATATTTTGAATTGACTTCATAACATTCATGTTTTCATTATAGACACACTGTGTAGCAAGATGTATTAATTGAGATTAAAGTATATGCAATAGAAATTGTCATGTTAGAGCCCAGTAAACATATTTTTTACCCCATCACTTATTTGACATCTATATCTACCTATAATTTCCTATAATTTCATACACGACTACATTAATGCACACAAAGAAGTTGTGTGACAGCCTTATTGTAGCAACTATGTCACTACTAGGTGTGACACTTTCTGTGCCATATCATAAGCATAAAATATACATAATTTCCACAACCATTTAAGTAAAGTTTCTTGCAACTGTAAGAAAAGAAAACTATCATTGTATTTTACATTTTATAGACATTGATCTCCCAGATTCTTACAATATTGTGTAATATTGTTATTTAAACAATAATTAATTTATGTTAAAATTCACAATGTCGATTTGTCACCGGTAATGAGCTTAATCACTTTATCAGCAAAACAACTTAATTTATGGAGTAAAGTCGCTAGGATGCTTTGTCATTCTGTTGTACATCCATAATGCTACCCCACTTTATTCTAAGAACAAAAATAGCAAGTTTATATCTGATTTCTATTTATTTTTAATGACGGATGCCACCAGTTAAGTATCAGAGGACGGTGAAAAGAAAAAGTTGTAAGTGGTTCTATGCTCAGGTCTGGCATTGATAGAGGTTTAGGGGTTGGTGCATACATAAGAGCCTGCTTCACATAGCATACATGTCAGGACTTCAGGGCTATTTCGAGCATGGGATCAGCTGTATTCGCACACCATTATCAGGGTGGAGATCCTGATCAACCCTACCCTCTGGGGTTCTAATTTTAGTAGCAAAGATTTTTTTGGTGTCTATTCCTGGTGCATCGAATGTAATACTCTCTTGCAATCAAAAGTTATTGAACTCTCAAGACTGGTTAAAAGCTAAAACTTACCCTATAAACTAGCAAAAAAGGTACAAAAATATTTCACTAATTTCTGAAGAACTTCACCTTCGCTTAATATTAGGTATTTCCATTGTGAGACTATACAGGGTATTACTTGAATATTTTTCTGTACATCAAATTGCTATTTTCTAATTCACATCACAACATGTTGTCTATGGTGCAAATTATACCCATTGGCTCCAATCATTTACATTATTGATATAGCACCAATACATTATGCAGTGATTTACAGTAATAGTACACGCTACTAATATTTCTACTACTAATAATAATAATGATAATAACACCTGCACAGGTTTCTCCATTTTGGGCCCTAATGGGGCCCTATAGGTCACTTCCTATAACCAAGCACAAGTATGATAGTAACTGTAGAGAAAGTCCTTAAATGTTACACTTAATATACAGTGTGCTACATCTCTGTGAATTTATGCATCTCACATACTGCAAGGAAGCTCTTCATATGAAAAAGTGATGTATTAAGGGATATATATATA
>VKOC01000003.1:31582915-31593839 GCA_009364415.1 Spea multiplicata
CTTATAGTAACTTCTCGGACTGACACCTAAAGAAAGCAAACACGACCCGTATTAAAAACAATATTTTATGTTTAAATGCCGCAGACTGACTTGTCTATTTTTAGTTTGGTGTCAGACGTGTCTTTTTGGGCAGTCAAACACAATATATTGAAACGCCTGAAACAAGTATAACAGGTAGGAGAGTTGTCCGTGTATGAATATGCATTTACCAAACTTCGCCCTAAAAAGCCCCTTTGCTGCCTTCCCCTTTTCTACTGATACACCCAACTGCTTCATTATCTGAACACATTCTCTGAACTCCTCTAGGATTATGTGTAACAAATTATATTCGAGTGTCCAGCTGTCCTACTCTGCTTATCATGAGTTTTCCAGTAGCATAATTGGGAATGTGCCCAAACTCATGTTTTAAGTGGTGCAGAACGTATGCAAAGGGTGGCTGATTAATGGCCTTTTCTCTACCGCTTCATTTTACACTTGTGCATCACCTACAAATCTTTCTTTTTTTATTTGCTTTCAATGTTTTTAAAACATGGGCCCCATTGGTGGTCTTGATGCCTAAGGCACATGAAAGCCAAGTTTGGTGCTCTAGGTAAGAATTAATGCCCACCTGGGATAATTGGAAATAGTCCTCAGACTACAATGATGATATTGGGATGCCCAACATTACATAACATTACATTTATTTATAAAGCGCGGACAGATTCCACAGTGCTGTTACAGTCAGTTTAACACAATTTCACATACAATAACACATACAATAACACACTGGTGCAAAGGAGGGGAGGGCCCTGCTCTTGCGAGTTTACAATCTAGTCGGAGGGGGAAGTGAGACAATAGGAGAGGACTGCTTGGATTGGGATGGGTTGATCTGGTTCCAATGATGTGTTGAAGCCGCTTTCTGCAGTGGTACCTGGTATGTTGTTTCCTCCAGTGTAACTCTTAACTATCCACTTATGAAGAGTCCACTGGGGAAGAGGCCACAGCAGCTACATTTCCAAGTGAGGCCTGGAAATTTATAGTGCTGCCTCACAAGTGGTCAGATAAGGTGATTGCTTACAGGGTAGGGAGACAGGCAGGATAAAGACATACCCGGAGGAAAACAGGGGTAACAGCAGGAGATGAGGGGTTCGAATGAAATATGTTATGGAGAAGGAGATATGGCAGACATTAGTAATTGACAGAGGAGTAGTTGGATAAAAGCATGAAGACCTGGGATGGATGTCTGGATAGCCCAGTGTAACTCTTGACTAGCCACTTGGAGTCCACTTGGGGAGAGGCCATAGCAGCTACATTTCCAAGCAACATGTATGTATAAGAAACTTTTCTCAGGGCTATATTTTAGGCAGTGCTAGAAAGGCAACTGTCCAGGACCTAAACCTTACAGAAGGACACTTGGCCATTATGCCTCACTAAGGTAGTGGCTGGAGAGCTTGTGGAATGGAGCTTGTGGGATCTCCAAAAGCAGAGACTTTTCCAGGGTCAATTAATTTGAACAGTTCTTTCTTGTATATAAACATGCCCGGGAACGCTCTGGTTCTCTGGGTCAGTCTCCTCTTCCTCTTGGTAGACGAATGGTGCGTGGCCAAGGACACTTTACTCTCCATCCCACTAAAGGTTGTCTGGGGCTACCCACATGCTGCTAGACCCACTGAAGCCACTTAGCCAGAAGAGGGAGAACTCTGAGCAGCCTTAAAGTATATGTTTCTTTTAATGTATATATGTATTCTACATTTTTATGACTTACAACTGTACCTGAAAGTAGATACTGGTATTTGAGACTGGGCCTGATACTAACTTATACGCGTATTACGGTATTTGGGTTTGGATGTTAAAATAGTTGAATGGCTAAGGCAATGGTTGAGAGACATGACACAGAAAGTTGTAGTTAATAGTGAATATCCAAAAGATAGTTACTAGTTAATTGTAATTAGTGGGGTATCTCAGGCATCGGTGCTGGGACGCTAACCTTTTAACAGCTTTAT
Source organism: Spea multiplicata (assembly GCA_009364415.1). Lineage (NCBI taxonomy): Eukaryota > Metazoa > Chordata > Amphibia > Anura > Pelobatidae > Spea > Spea multiplicata. Next base: position 31,584,898 of record VKOC01000003.1, read on the forward strand.
TGGCTATATTACGAATGGTCTGAATGATATGTTTTTTTGCCGATGTTACAAAGGTCTGCAACAGGGTGGATTAAGCCGTGTATATATATAATATAAAGTAAATTAATCAAGAATGCTGCAGCAGCCGTTTAATGTTGATAAATGTAAAATAAAGCACTTGGGACATAATTGCAGAATATAGCATTGAGTGTACTGTGCTGTAGAGAGCCAAGTCTCTATTTTAAAACTCTTGATAATTTTTTCCCACTTTAAGATGAACCAGTTCTTCAGTATAGTAATACTTTACCATCATAGCGTGACACACAAACAATGTTCCAGTCAAGCAAAAGTATTTGTCTATGAAAAAGATATGTTAGGCAAAAGCAGCTGCGACTGTTTGCCGTTTACCCCATATTACAATTGCCCCAGTGAGAAGATACAGCTGTCATGTGTTAGTACAGTAAGGAAACTTAAACATGTATGGGACAGGCATAAATCTATCCAAACACATTAGTTATAATGATATAATGGCCATGAATTTGTCATTGTTTCTTTGTGTCAGATGAGACTCTAAAGTTTCGTTTGCTATGATAATATTAGGGCCAAACTTTCCGTTTAGCAAATTAATCTCTTGCTTTGTGTGCCAGATTTTTAGGGACAGAAAGTGGTGTAGTAGGTACAGCTCCATTAACCCACAACCCTACAGGAGAGTTGAAACCCTATTGAAGCTCTCCTGCCAACTCTCCCTTTAGTAAAGTCTAATGTCCCCGACACCCCATCTAAAGAAGAATGCGTATTAAAGTACTCTGTACTCAAATAACAATAAAGCGCTTGCCTGACATAGAATAGGCTGCCATCTATGTCCGTGATCTGGTTGTTCTTGCCACTGATTGGCTGTGTGAAACAGTCGATCAGTGGCGAGAAAGTGCTCCCATTTAGGGACATCTATGTATCAGTCAGTCAATAGCCTATAAAAATATAATAAACGTATCTTAAAAATACAGTTTTCCTGTATAGGTAGGTACATGTGGTCACACCACCACAAAAGAGTAAAAAAGAGTTTTTAAAGCGTTTTTGGCTTTGTCGATCGTAATTATATATAATATAATGAGCTTTATTATAGGTAATTTATTATAGGTAATTTGAAATACATTTCTAAGCATAATATAATTGGTTAAATAGTCATAGATAAAGATGGAAAAAAACAGTTTTGACATTCTATTTTAGTTGCCAGGTTAACTTTATGATGTTATGTTCTTGTATAAGCGTGAGTGCGTGTCACATGCTGAATTGCCCAATCCATGGTATCTCCACCCAGAGTAACATCTATTCTTCATAGGGATGTAGCCATTCCCTGTTTAGGATGAAACTCCCCAGTTGTGTGATTGTATCCACCTATTGTAAGGAAACTCCCATGAATATGCCCTATAATTACATTTATATTTAACTGTGACATTAAATTTTACCAATCTAGCTAAAACGTGCTTGTAATACTAGAGAGTCAAAGGCCTATATATAATGTAAGGAAGATTTACTTTACTGAATAGGTGGTAGATACGTGGAACAGCCTCCCAGTAGAAGCTGTATAGTCTAATACAGTAAACAAATAAACAAGCAAGAGATGTCTATCCTGAGTCTGGGATGAGACCCATGAATACCTATGAAGATATTCCGTTAAAATTCAGCCGTTTCCAGCTACAATAGTCATTTAAAGCAATAACATTAATTTCTGATCCATTTCATATTATTTTAATGGACAAAATTTGCTCTTTTTCCAAAAACAAGGACATTTCTAAGTTACCCCAAAGTTTGAACAGTAGTGTATATCGCCTATTGTTGGATTTAAACAGCATTATGTAGGTTTGTATAAGTGCACTCAACTGTAAAAATGTAGGATTTGGGAAAATGAACAGATCAGCTTCAAATATTACTTATTCAGTAAAATTGACAGGGTAGCAGTGCAGGGGAGAGGTGATAAAAAGGAGAAAAGTATAGTTAAAATTATACCATTTATTGGCTAACTGCAAGCTTTCAAGACCAAGTTGTTAGGACCCTTCCTCATGATGTGGATCATTAGGGTGTTTGTGTAGCCCTATGGAGTGTACATTACACAGTAATAACTGCATATCAATAACATATTTGTAGTAGTTCTGTTATGGCGTATCTTTTTATGCTAGTTTATGTTGCTGTAGGTGTATAGTTGTAGGTGTGCGTGTTGTTTAGCGTTGGTCTTTGTTTATCAGAAGAAGATCGGTCGCAGTAAAAGAAACTTAAGATGTCTGTGTGCACTTAGCTGAGATTCTAGAGGGCTGTTATGGGAATATAATAAACCCCTTTGGGCAAGACTTTAAGATCAATAAAAGCCAGTTAAAAACAAAAGTAAGCTATGACACTAACAAATTAAATAATTAAAAATAGAGTTTATATGATTGTGCCATCAGACTCAGCCAGTCTAGCGGCTTTCCCTTTTTACAGACTATGTAACCACCCCAGTATTACTCTCATTTGGGAGTTGAAGAAAAATGCATACGACTCTGCAGCTTCTGTCCCTCTTGTTGTTCCCCATTTATTAAACACAGAACCCTGCAATGGAACTGATAGTGCTATTAAACACAGAACCCTGCAATGGAACCGATAGTGCTATTAAACACAGAACCCTGCAATGGAACCGGGATAGATGGATCAGTGTTGTGATATGATAGAAGTTTTTCTTCTGTACATTTTAAATCTATTCTGTAGGATTTTCTTTTGTCATCAGGTGGCAGGGGTGTACCTAGAGAATTTGACACCTCATACATAATATTTACTGATCCCATATGGTACAGCATAACTCCTATCGCTCTATACTGAGCCAGACATTGATGGTGGTAAAGCATAACCCCCATCACTATACACTAAGCCAGACAATGACAGTAGTGTAGCATAACCCTATCACTATATACTAAGCCAGACCTTAATGTGGTCTTTGCAGCCTGCCTGTGCCACTTCTGCCTCTGAAACAGGCAGCCTGTCTGTGCCACTCCTGCCCCTTAACACTTATAACATTCACTCACTCATTCATTCACCCCCTGCATCCCCTTACCTCGACTGCAGATTTTACTGGCCCAGGGGCCGGCCAAGCAGCACTGGGGCCTTACAGATGTCTATGCGGGCCGATGGCCCAAATCTTACTGCTGTGGTGCCCACGCACTGTTAGACGAAACTCTCTTTTCTCATACAGGGGAAGAAGGGACCATTTGTGGTGTAGGTTTTAATAATCTCAGTGGGCTGAGACCTGCTTGGAGAAGTGGTTTTTTTTTTAGAGGCTGTAAACAAGTATTAGGCTAAACTGTGTTTAAATATCTCCTATTCACTTCTTAAATCAACCCCCTACCTGCACCCTTCCATCCATTACCAAATGGGATTTGTGTGGAGAAAACTTGATGTTCTAGAATTTAGATAGGAATATATTCCGAGCACTGATTCATGTAATGTTCTCTTAAAAAGGAGAAGACTTTAATACAAGTGTTATTTTTAAAACAAACCTATGTCTTTATTATTTAAAGTCACTTATTTATATAAGTTCAGACTTGCCTTATTCTGCTACCTTAATGACTTGGTTTTTTTTCAATTTTTTAGGAGATTTTTGTGAAACAAACATATGTTTTAATGGAGGAACATGTTTATTTGGTGAAAAAATTGATCCATTTTGCCTTTGCCCAGAAGGCTTTACTGGTTATCACTGCAACGTGACTGAGAAAGGTAAGCAGATCAAGATAAAATTACAAGACATATGGGCTTTGTCCTTTTAGTGTTTAAGAAACCGAACTAATTAGCTGGAACTTGGTTCTACTTGACTGCACTGATGCAAAACTAGGCTGTAATCATTTGGTGAGTTAGCACACAGCCCTGCCAAGTTGGCTTGACGTCTTTTTGGACTCTGTCGGGCCAGATTGATGGTAGGTTACCCCTGAATACAGCTGCTTGTGTTCTGCTATTTGTCATTGGACTCTGCAAGGTTGCTGTCGAAATAAACATTAGAATCTTGTGGTTGCGTAGTATTTATACCGAATAAAACCAATAAATATTATTAATACAAATATTTGTGGGTCTTATTTTAGTCCATAGCTGTGTAGTGCTTGTTTATGAGTACTTCATCACAAAAGATATAGTCTAGTGCAATTTTGGGGAGTAAAGGACACATAAGTGTGATTTTTGTCTGATCTGTATGTATGTGTCTTGACAGTTGGGGCAGAATTAATTGTCTACTTGGTTATATCACTCTACATATTACCTATATGTGTGTTTTGTATGTATATATATATATATATATACTAATATATATACTATAATAAAATATGATATAGTAGCTAATAAAGTGGAATCTATTAAATCTCGTGAACCAGTCATCTAAGCTGTGAATGTTCCTACTTCCTAGGCCCTTGCAACCCAAATCCCTGCCAGAACAATGGAGAATGTGAAGTGCTATCCAATTCTCGAAGAGGTGACACCTTTGCAGCATATGTCTGCAAATGTCCATCTGGATATAACGGAGACCACTGTGAGAACAGTAAGTAGCGTGTTTTCTTTAAATGCATGTTCTCAACATGAAAGGGTTGGAGAGCTGTGATCCAGGCCACACTGCTTAAGTCACGACCAGTGCTGATTCAGAAAGAATAATGAATAAGCAAGCAGTTAGTAAGAGGGGCACCAGCGAAATAGCAAAATCACCCAGTCACGTCGACTTAATGTCCAGCTTAAGCCGTTATTGGTGTAAGCAGACACGTGCCAGACAAAATCACCTATGTCCAGATATGAAAGCCACGTGATATGGGCATACCTGCATCTATGTTAAAGTAGCAATTAAAAATGTAATTAATCAGGAATTATTACTCAATTATTAACTTATTATGGTTATAAACTTATTAAAAGAGGAATTACTTTCTCTATACAATTTCTTCCATTTTGATTTGATTTAGAAACTTATGATTCTTTCAAATAAGAATTGCTCCCCCTCACACCAGGTATAAGAATGTACTGAAGTATTTTATTTTGACATATCGTTTTGAGACAAAGTTTCTATTTTGCACAAAAGTAACTTGAAAAAAACATTATGCCTTTTTAACCATTTGTCCAGCAGTTAACCCTTAAACCAACATGCCTTCATCATAACGTTAATCCTTTTGCATAATATTACTCTTCTGGGGGAGAGTTAATCGCAAATTAGTGAAATGTAGATCTTCAGGTGTAATAAACCAAATTAGTAAAACTTACAAGTTTTCATCTTAAGTTCTGCTACTGATACATAGGAATTACTTTGTTGACAAAGTGATTGTTGACAGGAGAGATGTGTTTCTGCTCCTTAACCTCTCTATACAGTATGGAGAGCCAACCCAATGAGCGTCTGCTGCAGGAAGAACTTGGCCAGCCCTGTATAATGTATAGTGAAATCAGTGAGCTCTCTTCGAAGTCTCCTAACACATTAAATCATGTATTATATACAGGGCCTTCGAATGTTGGCCCTTCGTAATGTACAGTAAGGTGAGATAAAACACAACTCTCAACTCTCCTTTTTAGTGAATAAACTCCATAACTACAAAGTCTGACTAGTTTTCTTTCAGTTGTTTTCCCAGCATGTTCAGTTGCTTCTCTTTCCATAAATTTCAGGAGTAAATTATATCTCAACCATCTCTTGAACATTTTTAAAAATAGTATTAATACTGTTGTAAGCACGGTATGATTATATTTTTGGATTCCAGACATAAACAAGCTAAGGAACATGAATCCATAAATATAGCAACCCTTTGGTTGGGTGACTCATCCCAAAACGCATTCCGGAAATGTCTTTGGACTGGTTTATGAGAACATTGTGTCACATTCTGTGAATTACATCCTAAACTGAAGATATTTCAAGGTTCAGCAGGCTGGATCCACATCTATAGAGCTATTAGTTTTGACCTATGTTTTGACCAGATTGTTTTCAGACGAAAGAAGAACTAAGGCTTTAAGGTCAATAACGCTCTGGGATCATAGTTTATTTTCTGTTATAAAAAAAACTATATTTACATAGTTTTTTTTTTTTAGAACCATCATACTGCCATCATTTAACTAACATTACAACTTAGAAATAACTATTGTAACCTAACCCAACCCATATCTGACATGAGAGTAAAACAACATGTTTGACGTTGTCCAGGCATTCAGTTTGAATGTATTTACGTATGTGGATAATAGATTTAGTGCCTGAAGCAAGTGCCTGATGCTTTGCAGCGTTGATCCCAACCCTAGTGGCCATTCTAGGTACTGTAGACTTGAATTAGTGATGAATTGGCATTGGGTCAATGGTTGAGAGGAAGCATGCTGGGGCTGGGAACGGAAGATATTGTTGCCGGCGTATCACATGTAGCTGATTATTATGGGGATTTTAGCCCTTTGTTGAATTGTGCCAGGCACAGAATCCTTGTGACAAAATAATCATTTGCAAAACAACGTTATAAATGAGAGGCTTGCAGGAAAAGAGATTAGTTTTTACATTCTGAAGAATGTTTTTGTTTAATTTGCGACTAACGCTTGCTGAATGACAATCCTCGATTGCTGTGACAACCAGCAGTACTCATGTCGCATAACAAATTATGCTGACTCCAAACCTATGGCTCACATTAGGGTCTGGGTGCTAGAAATAGACCATACAGATGTTTGATTACCGTTGCCCTTATACTGTATAATATATATATATATAATTATTCTCAGATGCAAAATACAACATATTTTATTAGGGCAACTGTATTGAACTGTAGAATAGTCTATGGCAATATAGGGTAGTATGTAGGCTTAAAGCTATAGTAAATCATTGTAGAATATAGAAGAATTCAACAATCTTAATAAAAAAAAATAAAACCATACACTGATGTATGATCGATCACTTTTGCGAGCTTGGGGAACATAATAATCTGAACTAGTCATAATAATTGAAGGAAACAAAGTGGTCGCGTTTCCAGAATACCCATGAAGGGATGCTCTTGTATAGGTTCTGCGTTAACATGTTACATGGAAGCATGCCTGCCCTTATTTTGACGGGAAGTAAACCGTTATATTACTGGTGAGGTACATCTTTGTTACAACTGTTCTAGAAGTCCTTCATCTTCATTTTTGGAGAGCTTCAGAATCAGAAGTGATAACAAATGAATACATTAGTAAATTAGTAAATTCTACAATTCTACAACATAATAAATAAAATAAAAATTGTGAGTGCAATCATTTTTGAGATTGTAGAAGGCAGAATACCCATTCTGTGTTGATTACAAGTGGGGCAAAAATCTTTCTTGAATGAAAAGATGACAAATTTTGCAGCAGATAAACCATCTATTTACATTCATAAAAGTTCAAGCTTATATTATGGTATTTATGGAATCTCACAGCAGAGAAGGAGCAGAATTTTTCTTGTAAATACTTTGATATAATTTAACTTACTTTGTCTACTGTTACTTTAATATGCACCTGAAAAAAGGCATTTATATTAAAAGTACATTTATAATAAAAGATTAATTTTTACCAATTATCAATTTGCAAAAATGTTGCCAACATAAGCGCATTTGTTTTTTCTTGTTTAACCTCACCGATCTGCAGAAATCTCCAGAGGGCTTTAATAAAGAATTGTGCTTAAAACCAGCTTTCCGAACACAAACTCTATTCTCTTCGGCTTTTCCTGAGCCTGGTAATAATCCTGAAATCATTCCGGTATGCGCTGAGGGCCATAGGAGGACAAACAGATTGAACAGAACTTTATGACTCAAACATTCCACATCGTGACTACTAAATGTAGTCATTAAAAACCAAAGCGATGCCAGATACCTGTGTTTTTCATACCCTGAGTAATCATTACCCACTGTAAGAAAGGAAGCGTTTCCATGTCTACCGAGATGGCTCCTCTTATCTATATCTATATATATAAGCAAAATAACCTCCCAGCTGAAGTGGTAGAAAATAATACATTGATATAATTAAAGCATGCATGGGACAGTCATATAAGTATGACAAGACAACAAACCATGTTTGTAAAGCAGAAAGTCAGAAGTGGTATGCTTAGTTTATATATATATATATATAGTATATATATATATATATATATATATAATATATATATATATATAGTTATTGTGCAGATATGAAATAACACCACAACCATGATCCCAGTGTTTTGTCCCTACCAAGTTCTTTTGCCGGCTTCTATCCATCTTGTGCCTGCTGCTACTACTAAATGCAGAGCCCAACAACCAAGTGATGTATCTGGATGAGAAATAAGAAGTTCATCTTTAGTTTACGTAAGAAAAACAGCACCAATCCTGTCTCCAACAGTACAGAAACTGGATGTGTCCAAAAAGTGGCCCCTTAATCTGCAAGGAGCTTTTTGGACATGGGTGGCTTCTGTGCTGTCGGAGACCAGCTTGTGCAGTTAATACCGGGGATCAAACGACAGGCAGAAGCGACCACCGACAGGTAAGTAAACAACAGTTTTAGGCTAGGTTTCCACTTGGTTTTTTTTTTGCTAAAAACGCCCATAAAAACGCCAATTCAGCCACACAGCGTTTTTTTAGTGAAAAAACGCTGCAGCCAGATGTTAGCTGTTCTTCAATAGGAAATCGCAAAATGCCATTTCCACTTGGCGTTTTTCTGTTCGGCGTTTTTTCAGTCCTGTTTGGCGTTTTTCTGCTTTTTTGGGCTCTGTGGCAGTTTTTCAAAATCGCAGCATGTTGACACTCTGGCGTTTTTTGCAAGGAAATCTTGGCGTTTTTCTCCAATAGAAGTCTATGGGAGAGAAAAAACGCCATGAAAAAGCCATGTGGGTTTTTTGCCTTGGCGTTTTTTATGGCGTTTTTTTCCACAGTTACAATGCAGAGGATGGACCCAGTATCTGTGTGTCCTACGAGAAATAGGCTGGAAACAAACAGTTTCACACAAAACAAAGTTCATATTGAATTTTACAC
>VKOC01000003.1:31612715-31694528 GCA_009364415.1 Spea multiplicata
TTTATCCTCTTCTACATACATTCCTTTTGTTTTTAATCTAACTAATCCTTTTTTTACTTTCCTTTTCTCATTTATATATCTAAAAAATATTTTATCTCCATTTTTTACTGACAGGGCAATTCACTCTTCTGCATGTGATTTGGCAGATCTTATAACTTTCTTTGCCTCTTTCTGCCTAATTTTATAGATCTGTCTATCTTATTCACTTTGGGTATTTTTGTATCTACTAAAAGCTAACTTCCTGTCTTTTACGATTTTGGCCACTTCTGCAGAGTACCACAGCGGTTTCTTTAATTTTTTTACTCTTACTGACCAGCCTAATACAATTCTCTGTTATCTTCAATAATGCAGCTTTTACATAATCCCATTTCTCCTGGACTCCATTTAAATTGTCCCAGTCTGATAATGACTCCTCTAAACATCTTTTCTAAAATCTAAAACTTTTGTTTTTGTGAGGTGTGACTCAGTCACTGTTCGTATATTAAACCACACAGACTGATGATCACTAGATCACAAACTTTCACCTACAGAAATATCTGTTAACAAATCTCCATTTGTGAACACTAAATCCAATATGGCCTCCTTAAGAGTTGGTTCCTCAACTACCTGTTTTAAAGATAATCCCAGTAGGGAATTCAAAATATCCGCACTCCGGGCACAACCAGCTACTTTGGTTTTCCAGTTCACAGCAGGGAGATTAAAGTCACCCATGATTATAACATCCCCCTTCACTGAAGAATTCAGCGAATACCATTCAAAAACACTAAGTGAAACTTTTTGTATGCTTCAATTGTATTTGCACAGAGGGTGTACTGTGTTCTCTAGTAGCATTTATATGATGACTGGTTACTTTCTGTGCATCACTTATGGGTTATCCTGTAAATGTTGTGCATGTGTGTATAGTGTATATATATATTTAATAGTATATATACAGTGTATAGTGTGTATATATTTGTTTGTGTTTAAAGTTTTTTTTGTATAATAATAATAATAATCATTCAGTTCCTCATTAAAATTATTTGGGGTGGTCCCCCTTGATCTTGTATGAGCCAAGTACGGTTGGAGCCATTCTTGTTTTTTTGACCTGTTCAGTCTCTCACTAACAGAGTTGAGGATATGTGATATGTAGGTGACCCACGATGTAGAAGCGAATGGAGGAACAGATCTCATGCTACCCATGCTAAACACAATAACAGTGCCACAAACACTCTTTACCTCTTCAGTGCTAAATCAGTCCATTACTGAGTTACCCAGAAGATTACACATAAAGAGATGCACAAAACATAGCAACCACTAGGACACACAAACATGGTTCTGTTGATTTTGCTTCCCTGTTGTGCTATTGTTGTTGAATCACATACCTCTTAGAGAATCAATATAACAATACACATCATAAACTTCTTCAGGATTCACCACTCCATAGTTACGGACCCCAGGAAATCCATTCTTGTCACCATTGCAGTTTTCTCGAGGGTTGACGATTGGGTATCTATAATGCAGAAAAACAAACTTTTTTTGTCCTCTAAGGATGTATGGATGTTATAAAAAAAAATGTCTCCACTTGAAATACTAACAATTATGTTCAGAGTTACTTTGACAGTGAACCATGCATCACCCATTTTTCCCATTCTTTCTGTTTATGTCTTCTATGTATTACTCTGATTATGCACTTGCAACAAGATACTGTAATCACTTAACTAGCTCAGCCACTCTTAGAACAAGGCTAAATTTCAATTCCAAACCTCAAAATGGAGAAACAAGCAGAACAATATGATAAAAATAAACTCTCATTATTTGTAGAGACACCTTGCCAAAAAGTGTACTGTAATCAGGGTTAGATCTATCCAGGTTCCCCTAGGCCCAAACGGTCATGGGAAAAAAAATTTTTAAAAAGCTTTACAGGCTATACCGCCCTGGCTGTCATGAACCACAGTTGTGGCTACAACTGCACTTTGGGACCAAGGTGGATAAGAGTTCCTTTTTATTATTTGAGCTTTTTTTGTGATCAGAGGGGGGACACAAATACCCATTACTATGTTCTTTGCTTTAACCCGTCTAGAAAAATTTCTGTGGATGCTTACGACTCCATTGCAATGAAACCATCTATGCTGTACCTGACAGTTTGGTCTGATATCCATCCAGCGTCACATTGATCGAATCCAGCTTCATAGGCAGCTTGCAGTTGAGCAGGGCTGGCGATAACAGCATTGTTGTCCAGACAGGCCTGTTTGGCCTGAGTGAAATTGAGGGAATATCGACTGGATCCAGCACGATAATGAAAGACAACACCTTTTAAAAAAACAATACCATGGAGGTTAGTGACCAACGTCCCTTGCTGTATAACCTGTATACAGGAAGGCTGATAAAGACTCTTATTACCACAAGAAACTTTACAATGCTAGAAAAGATTAAAAAAACCCTTTCCTTATAAAATGTCTTGTAATCATGATCAGTGGTGTATCAAGAGGCCCAGGGCTTTTAAAGACACCTCCCCACTACAATGGGAAGGAATGAAGGAGTTTATGTTTCTTGTTTGTAATGTAAAGGCACAAAAAGTTGAATAACTAATACCCTTCACCCATTAAAACAAATTGGGAAAAAAATACTAATGTCTGTACGCATGACATAGGAAGCCTAAGACACCGGACCTAAATAAATTGGAGCATTAATACGTTTAACATGAAACATAACTAGTTTGTTTAAATATTGTTGGACAAATGGGAATTTGGAGTTGGCCGTGTTCTTTGTATTCATCATAAAATGCACATATAAGCAACCACTTCAGCATTACAGCTCTTGGGATGTGGCTCTATCTAAAACTGGAACCCCTACATTTCTACAATAGAGTCTTAATAATTGGCTTATGTATTTTCTCTTATGTACAACCAGAATGACAATCTCCCCATTTGAGTAGTACTCACCAGACTCAGAAATGGGTTTTCCAACTTCAACAACAGCAGTTGCAGGAATTATTTCAACTTCCCCAGCTGTTGCAGTTATCTCTGGTAAGGCTGTCACATCTTCTGCTGTTGCAGTGGCTTCTAGAGTAGGGAGAGCAGTAACATTTTCCAGCCACAACTGGATACCATCTTCTGTAACATTTTCAAGGAAGCCCTCTGTTGAAACCAGCTCTGGAGTAGCTGTGAACCCCTCTTCAGAAGGTGTTAGAGTAAAGTCCACCTGTTCCAGTGTAGCAATGCTTCCACGGGCTTCCACTTCGCTTGCATTGCGCTGTAGGATGATCTCCAGCCCTGGCTGGGTTACTGTTTGAATGGTGATGTTGTCAGCATCATCTGTTAAATTGAATAAAAGAGGTTATAACAGGCGCACCTAAAAAAAGTCACATGGCAAAGCAACGGAGAAGTTATTAAAGAAAGAGTGATTGGTTAAAGAAAGAATAGTTAAATTATCCCTTATTATATAACAATTTCTTCCCATATTTAGTGGTGCTGCTAAATTATTACATACATTACAAAATATCTTTTTGTTTCAGCGTTCACCCCATTCTTATCCTTTGCCCCAATATTATTGTTTCATTTATCTTAAAATCAAGGTATAGTTTTGATTATAAGGTGCATGTCCAGTATGCATTGTTTGTTTTGTCGTTTTTTTCATACAAGGGATGGTGTATTGGAGTCTGTGATCTTTTTACTCAAGCTTTCATTATATCAAGATACCAAAATTACTTAATTTTTTTTACATATGCTTCAAAAGAGATGAACCACACCAATTATTCAATTAATGTAGGCAATCAGCAGAAATAGAGAAACCCACAAAATAAAACATATCTAAATGCAATTAAATGAACAAATGAAAAGCCAGTATTACTAACCTTTATAGCAGATTGCATCGTAACGAGACAGTGGATCAGGATATCCAGTCTGGTTGGGGTGAAGATAAACCGTTCTTACTCCAACTAGGTTTCCACCACAATTTGGACGTGCTATGGATATTGGGTATCTAACACTGCGATCTCCAAGCCAACCTGCACTGCAGACATCCATGCCAGTCTGCCATGCCAAATATAACTCCCCAGTGGTGGCCAGCCTGGCACCAAGTCTTTGGCACTGCTGTTCTGCTTCTTGGAAGGTGAACTTTTCAGGAGATGTTGCATAAAACACTTCACCTAAAACGGCAATTTCAATGGTAATGCTTAAAGAGTTGAACAAACTAAAGTGGAATGTGCATCAAGTGCAATATTTAGTAACATAGAAGAACAGATGGCACACATCATTTGGTTGTTAATGTAGCAGCCAGACATATGTATAGGTAGAAATACAAAACCATGCACAGAAAAAAGGGGTTGATACAGGTAAGTTAAGGATACCTTGCATTTCCTCGGCAAAGCAGTAGACATCATATGTTTCATCTGTTTCTCTAACACCATACGTTCTTACTCCTGGAAATATGTCTTTGTCACCATAGCAGGCTTCGCGTGGATCATGGATGGGATAACTGTTTAAAATGTTGGGGAAAGTGCATAAAACAGGAATCGCATGTATGATCTACAGTAATTTTGCATTTGGTTTGCACGTAGTATGGGTTATTGCGATATATGTACATGTTATTCATTGAGCTGGGAGTTTTAAATAACTAATGTACTACTGCATGTATACTCTATAATTGTAGGTAAAACATATACTGTTAAATGGATGCAAAAGTAAAAATTGCAATTAGACAGACAACAAAATGACTGAATTTAAATATAGATAATACAGAAAACACTGATGTTTACCGAACAGTCTGATCTGAGAGCCAACCAGCATCACATTGGTGATAACCATCATCATATGCTGCGTGAAGCTGTTCTGGAGTAGCTATGGTTGCACTGTTCTGAATACAGGCTTTTTTGGCGTTCTCAAAGTTCAAAGTGTATCTGGTAGAAATTGCTCTGTAGTGGAAAACAATCCCTGAAAAAAATAGAACATGAATGAGCAAACTCTATTAAACAAGTGCCTTTAATATGAAGAAATGTCAGATGTAGGATTTTGGAAATCTCTGTACTCTATAATAGTAGCCTATGAAGTACTCATGCAAACAGTGACTTTTTGTTCAAAGGAACTAAGTCATCAATCAAGTATGGCCCTGGGCTGTGTCAGCACTGGAAATCACATAGTTCAAACTTATCTCTTGATGGCTGTAAATCCATACCTGATCTGCTTCAGACGCTATAGATATCACAGGTTATTACCAGCCCTTAGGAAGAGCTGCTGCACTCTGGTTTGAGAGTAGTATCTAGCGCTACCCACTTCTACCCAGTTCTGGCAATTTCCCAGCGCTCAACCCAACTACATGCATGGCTCTACTCTTGCCTAACTTCTGCATGGAGATGTAGGTAAAGTCTCCAGGCTGTCATACCCTGAAAGCTCTCAGGTATCCATATCCAGCCTGTGGGCCTTCTGTCAGACAACAATTACTTAACAGATTAGAAAACACTGTGTCTTAAAACTATATTAAACCCATCCCCCATCATCAAAAAATAATATTTGGGACCTCTCTTTCAACTTTAAATGTGTCATTTGATAAAGTGCAAAGCATTAGAGTGATTACCTTTCACATTAACCTCTATTGTGTCCTGACTGTCCTCAATTCCATGCGTCACTTCACAGCGGTAGATTCCTGTGTCTGCAGATAGCAGGTTTGCAATTTCCAGGGAAATATCAGTAGGGATCATTGGGTAGTTTGGCATAGAAATACGTTCTTTGTACGCATCATTTATACGAACATGGCCATCGGTGGCCACCAGCAGAACAGTCTCCCGTCCCTTGTTATGTCTGCTCCACTTGATCCTTGGTGTTAAAGGTGCCGTTGAGGGGGCCACAGTCAAATGTTCCAAGGCATTGATGTAGTAACAGGGAATGATTAGGGGTTGTCCAAGCTGGACACTTAAGGGTGACTCTGTTGGTATACTCACACTCAGTGCATTACCATGGTCTGCGGGTTACAAAACAAGTATAAATTAAATGAACACACAGATAAACCAATCACAAGATTTTATTTGTTACAATGCCCTAAGTGGTGAAATATTTAGTAGGGTAAGGCTGTTAAAAACAGACAAACCTTGTTGCTAAATCATTACCTACACTGTGTTTCAAAATGCGTACAATTTATTTTGACCTATGCTCATGCCATCCCACACTATAAAGCCCATGGTGGTTTAGTGATATTTGTCAACAAGCAAGTAGCCTTACTGAGACATTTCCATTGTCTTTATTACTCTTTCCTCATCATTCAAAAATGAATCAAAAATTAATCAAGGTTATTTTCACGTGTTATGGAAAAATATTAACTTTTTATCCAAATATAACTAAGATATAGCAGATTTAGCTGTAGCTAGTTCTTCATGGGAAACATCTATACATATGATGTTAAAAGCACATTTACATTTATTAGATTGTGCCAACATTATATCCAATGTGTATATATATATATATATATATATATATATGAATTGATCCCTTGTTCACAGCAATTATTGTATTCAGTATGCTAAATATTTTAGTTGGCAAAGTAATATATCTAGATATTAATTATTAATATGCCTTTATATTTTAGTAAAGAAGCAGGTATGTATTGATGTATTGTTTAAAGTGCAATCAATTTCTATCTTCTAATTATTGCTTTATTTGGTTTATAAAGGCGTACATTCTCTACTGTGCCGCATACTGTGTCATACTAAAGCACTGAAAAAAATAAATAATCATATGTACGAAAACACATTTACAATAAATCAATTGAAGCTAGCCATTCAAACAAAACGTTGCTTAGGCATCATGATTTTTTAAAGCTCAATAAGTATGGTGAAATAATTATGAATTGCTTCTTAAACAAGCTTAATATACTATTTTCTATCATATATTATCAGGGACTGCTTAATTACAGTATATGTTCATGCAAAAGGATTACTCTTTATGTGCAAAATCTTTGGAGAAAAAACCCAGATAACACATCTGCTTTTACATTTTAAACTGACGATATCGTTCGTTGTAGATGACTGCAAGCAAAAAGTAATTTTTTTTTTTTATAAACAAAAACATTTTTTTTTGCACAGAGAATATATAATAAATTACTATATTGTCATTCAGAAAGCAATGGGGAATGAATTGGCCATTGCCTAAAACATTGTGTAAAAGTAGCGAGGTGTTT
This sequence comes from Spea multiplicata, assembly GCA_009364415.1. Lineage (NCBI taxonomy): Eukaryota > Metazoa > Chordata > Amphibia > Anura > Pelobatidae > Spea > Spea multiplicata. The sequence goes on from VKOC01000003.1 coordinate 31,619,862, forward strand.
ATGGCAGTGCCCCACTTAGTAAATATATCAGGTATTGCCTCCGAGTGTCGCTCAGCGGGATAAATATTAGAAAAGGTTCTAAAAAGTCACTTACCTGGAATCTCTACAGAAATTGCTGCAGCGATGACTCGCAAACACACAAACACTAAGAGTAAAGTGGTCATAGTTTACCTGTTTAAAAAAAACAAACAAGAAAAAGCAAGTAAAAACATTATTTTATGGGTATAATGTACTGTAGGGTATACACAAGACACAAGAGACCAAACCAGTAACAATGTCTATGGAGGGCTGCTTGAGAGTCATAATTATTATTATGTAAATGCCAAATTATTATTATTATTATTATTAATATTATTATACCAACAATTTACAACCTTTGTAAATGTGACATCCACCTATAGAATATTCTGTCGAATGGACAATTTACTTGCAATTTTTTTTTGGTATGGACGATATACTGGATTTTGACTAACACAGTCTCTTATGCTTAAATTGGCCGATGGGCATAGAGCATTCTCTGTTGTCTTTTTCAATATAACCAACACATACATACATAACATATATAAAACATTTAAACAATTAGGCAACTTACATATTTTCCAGATTTTTTAAAATTATAAAAAATATGTTGGGACAACTAATATCAGATGCTATCAGAAATATTTTAGAAGAGGGGTTTTAGAGCAATTGTGTTTTGGTACACGTACCTTCAAGTAAGAAAAATGTTTATAGGACAATATGGTAAAATATTGTAACAATTCTCAGTAACCTCCTGCTTACAAGATTATTCGATTGTTTTGCCTCTGAAATCTTCTGTTTTGTACGAATTCCATGCTGCACATATTTAAAGGTTAAACTATTCTGCATTTATATTTATGGTTCAAGATAAGGTAGACATTTTTACTCTTTTATCAAGGGCGATAAAAAAAAAAATGGAAATCTAAAATAGAATACATTAAAAAATCTAATCTCAGAGAAACCTAGAAAGCAACAAAAATTGAAGTATTCCCGTCAAACACCAAATATAAACTTTTTACACCGAGATATGTGGACAGAATAATATTTGATATTTTTGCAGCTTTATTGCACAGCAAATTGCACTCTGTGCTCCGGCTCAAACCTCTGAAAGAGAAGCACTGTATTCATTTGAAGCTGGATCCCTGTTTGCCAGAGTGAATTTTGCTGGCAGGTCTGTACAATACGGCCTTTTCAAACTCGCTCATGATGAAACGTGGCAATGTTGGGTAAATCAATGATTACCAGTAGGCTCCTTCAATTTGACTTTCTGTCTGCTTTCAGCAGAACATTTCACAATAATGAAAACATATTTATACCCTTGTAGCTTAGTGTGTGTTTTTAAGCATCTAGTGTGGTACATCTTACTCTGTTGGAAAATTGAATAAAAGGTTTTTTAAGGAGTGAATAATGGATAAATAATTTGTAAGAATACATCGAGAGCCGTGGAAATTTAAAGGTACACTCTCGCAATCATATATTCCATAATGCATATGTCATTGTACACCCTATATTTGTTGTATGCAAATGCATAAAGGAATACTCCCTATACATTTGCACTATTTCCCCATTCTCCGGCTCACCTTTAGCCAGTTCTAACACTAGGGGGGTCTTTGAAGGGGGTGATAAAGAATGCATAATGACGTACTTTGAGATCATTGGTGCAGCTATTTGGGACACCAGACTGTGCCTTTAACAATTAAACATTTATTTACAGAATTGGACACACATGATATGGTTGAAAATATATATTAAGTACTGACTGTAATTAATACATTTACGGCTTAAATAACTCTAGATAAAAACATGTTTCTATCGATCTATCTGTCTATCTATCTATCTATCTATCTATCTATCATAAATCATAAGGCAATAATAATGTAATTTGAAAGCACCATTTTAATAATACCCCAGGAGACAGGTGTTTCACTTTTTGCGTATTGAGTTAGGTGATTACATGATGCAAGTTTAATGCAAAGTATGATTTCAAGAAATTTCAGCTATAAATTTCTCCTTACAACATGCAGATTTAGGTTGAATTGCATGTCTTTCAAGAAGCTTACAATCTATGTAATTCATTATTTGACATGCTAAAGCAGCTATGGTTGTATAAAAGTAAAGTGGTGCTACTTAATACTAATTTCAAGGTCATGATTGATGAAGAGGAGAACAGAAGTTGTTAATGAAAAAACAAAACTGATGTGATAATTTCAAAGGAATTTACTAACTAAAGATTTTTTGAATAGGTATGTTTCCCAAGCACTGTACATTTGTTGCCCAGGTGGGCCAACACATGGTCTTAATGATTCATATATATAGTATTGAGATATATAATGGAAGGAGGAACATTTCTCAAGGATGTTTAAGGAGTTCATTTAAGAGGGGTTATTTAAGCGGGTACAGTGGAATATTTACTCAACACTGATATTATATTTTAAACTATGTATCCTAAAATGGGCTAAGCTCGGCCCTTACTGTTATGAAAGGGGTTAGTGCCATCTTACATTTGACTCTGGGAAAGCCTTGCATGTAGTAATGATTCTTTAAAGCAATCATGTAAAAAGTACTTTTAGGAAATTTTAAGACAACCTTAGTAGGTTACTGCAAATAATTAAAACCGGTGTAATCATTACTAACATTCCAACAATAACTGGGGAGATTGACACATTTTTACCAATTATCAACAAAATCACTGTTTATACCTAACCCCTACATTTCTAAATAAGATATATTTAAAAAAAGCAAAGATGGCTCAAATTAGATCAATAAGCCATTTGGCCATTTTGGTATTATTTTATAAAACTTTGGTGAAGTCCAATAATCATACAATTATGATCAGTATGTTAGCAGGCAAGGCACATAGTAAAGTGTTATTTAAAGATTATCATTACACTGCAATAGTGAACAAAAATAAAGAAACCTTTTTTCCACAAATGCAAATCAATTTCACATTGCAGATTATTTGTCATGTGTTCAACCATTGTACATTTTCATTTTTTACAGGAATTATGAATGTCATGCTCCTCCTCACCTATAGTACACTACATGCGAGTGAGCTACAGCATATGTTCTCCCAATTCTACGTATCTACAACAGGATTTCCGTAACAGGGAATTTATATTACGACCCTATCAATTACATTCACATTAAATACTAGGTATTCAGTATTTAATGTGGAACCACTTAGCATACAATATTTCTGTGTTTAACATAGGTCCCTTGTTTTCACTCTTCAGTATTATATTTCAAAACATATTACTGTACTGAAAGAACAGATCACCGTTACTCTGCTGGAGAGCTGATGAGTACAAAACCTACAAGTTGACCATTATTTCAGAAACAGAATATCGATGCTACACAATGACAGGTTTATATTAATTAAAGTTGATCTTAAAATAGAAATCAGTGATATCTATGAATTAAAATTAATATTAACGTAAAATGAATAATTATTTAGGTAAAACATTTAAATCCCCTGTGTGTATCTTTTTTTTGTTTCTTTTTAAATGAAAATGCAATATGCACTACTGCAGGTAAGACTACTGATTCCAATGAGAACACATGGTGCATATTTCTGCTGCCAGTGCTTTCATAGTGAATCTTCTCAGTGGATCCTTAAATCATCATCAACCCCTTTCTTGATGTGCTTCCAGAGTCACAGATATCAGAACCACCTATTTATACTACATTGTTCACCTAACTACCTGCAGATCCTCATTCATTAAGTGCGGCACTTAGACATAGACACTATGGCAAGGAGAGGAAGGTCGATTGGTCATTCTAGTTGTGTCACATTGTATTTAGTATTAGTCACTGCACCCACTTCACTCTTACACTGTTTATCTGTTTCCCAAATTAGGTTTTACTATTTATCCCTAAATTTTATGTGTATTCATTATCTTGTTCTATAACTTTGTCCATTAAAGGCAAAATCTGCTACTACAGAAAATCAGTTGTTCCGATAATTACTCATTTAGAGCCTGACCCATTAACCACTTATTCTAGAACTCTTAAACATACCTAATTCCTGACTATTTTTGAGTCCCTTAATGTACCTAAATGCTATATTTTATTTCACTTTAGGGGATTTGATATATTAGATGAAAAGCAAACTGGTCTTATTAATGTATATATTAGGCATGATCAAGGAGATATTCCCGACATGTTCCAGTATAACAAGGGATTGTCACTTTAATCCCCTAAGGTTAGCTTGGGTATATGAATTACTGCTCATTCTGCCCCCTTTCCCAGCCCTGCATCTTAGAAATGACTTTTCCTATTTCTTGAATATGTAACTTTGATAATGTCTGAAATGATAATTCGAGTCAATGTTGTTGTAAAAAGACCAGTTGCAAAACACCTACTGGATTAGCTCTACCACTGATGGTGGAAAGCTTCAATAGTTGTATAGTAAATGCTACGAACTGAGGTAGATCATGTGTCCTTTTGCTAAATGTTTCCTAGAGGAAGCAAGTGTCCGCTCCCTAAAGTATTTACGCACAATTAATCTTTGTTTCTGTCCTTGCCAGGCCACCACACGTTTCTATGAGATAATCATGCCTTCTCTTACCTAATGGAAATCTGGTTTACATTACCACAGTATAGCAAAGCAATGACTTCAATGTAGAACCTTTTTGTAATGCATTAGGATGTTACAAAACCGTGGTTTTATTCATTCTGTGGCAACATACTTTGGTTCTGATTACATGGCTTGAAACAATATACAAGAGAATATGGTATTTATTTCAGAAGTAATTGGTAACTTGTTCTTCAATCCCATGTTTTCTTTCTCCAGTAAATCACTAGTAATGATGGACTGTTAATATATACTTATTCAGCCACAGATGACTATGAGATCAAGTGAGTCATTTGAGGGGATCAGTCTCCTTCACATCTTTTAGTAGAACCAAACTCAATATTGTAGATTGTCAACTCATTTTTTAACCCCCCCCCCCACTAGTAACTTGATGCAGTTGGTGGAGCAGCGTAATAGGTATGAGTAATCATATAAAACCTTTTTTTATTCTAAACACTATTTACATCAAATTTTTATTTAATCAACTCAAATGCAAAATAGGATTTTTGGGAAAACCCATGTATTTACTACATTTAAATGCTAGCTCATGAAGCTATGACTGCCGTTCTGCAATATGTAGCTAATGTTACTTATCAGGCACATTCATTCAGTTTTTTTGTTCTGAATTCAATTTATTACCACATCCACTGTATACCTATTATCATGATCTTTACGGTTGTAGGACACTGTGAAACATTCATATCCATCAAAAGAGAAACACGTTTGAGGTACAATGTTAATTCACCCAGTAAACTGAAAAAAAAAACGAATGCTTTTGTCACTGTGGTGGAATATTTATTAAGATGTTCACTCTTTTAAAAATGTTTAACTTCATGAATTAATTCAGAAGGACCAAGCCTTACGTTTCAAAACCAAAAGGTACCAACACACACGAGTCATTCAGTGTTGTGTTCACTTGCTCAATGATGTTCCAATAAGGTCTGGTCACTGGTGTTGAATCTTAAATGAATTGGCCAGTTTTGTCCTCATACATGTTCAAATCTTTTTTTTTTTATTTCTCTTGGGAAGTTGGTAAGGCTTTATAGTTCATTAGAAAGAAAGGACACCCTATTAAAATGAATGATGCTTTATGCGGGTTTACTTTGGGTAATTAAGGATTTTTTTGCATTAAACTCTCTCACTATATACGGATATCCATTCATTAGATGTCCTGTAAGTGTTAGGTCAGAATTTGCCAACTGTGCCCAACCAAATGATATTGAACTGTAGTCCTACCACTGCTGGTGCCGTCACACACCATCTGGAGGGATGCAAGGTACTAATCCAAGTGGTAAGCCAATGATCTAGCAAAGAGGAGTTCTGTTATTTAGTTCTGTGTTTCAAATACAAAAGTTAATTTATAGAATAAGCACTATTAAAAAAAAACAACAATGTTTTCTGTGAGGAATAGTCATTTTATAGCTTAACCCTCCTGGTGTGAGATAGTACATTCATCTTGAGACACTGATCTACTTTGTGACAACAAATAGGTTCATATGAAGTCTTCCTCTTGGTAAAGACTTTATATTCTCTTCTCTTATATTCTCTTTATATTCTCTTTTCACAGAGTTTTCACAGACTCTCTCTATTCATCCAGACATTGGTCTTTCCATTGAAGAACTGGCATTCCAACACTTCCTTTCCTGCATTAATTTGAGACTGAGCATAAATACAGAGGCTTCACTATAAATGAAACCATTTTAGCTGCGAAGTTCTGCCAAAATAAAACATACAGTTCCCTGACTATTCTGACTTGGAATATTCTTGTTGTGCAGTGCTGCTACCTTATTCTATGCATTTGTTTGTTCTGTGGTAAATACACAGAAAAAGATCATTCACTATATTTATTTTAAACCACCACCAGAAGTGTACTCATTATAGCAGAAATGCTAAAACTTCTGGCTTCTAGGACCTTTAAAAATTTTAGTTTTTGACACTCCTGCCACAGAACAATGCTGGTTGTATGATTTTATAACCAGCTCCCTCAAGTGAAAGCTTTTTTCTAATTTATTAAACCTTATGATTGATTTTTCCAAAATGGAGGACTGTTTGTGTGATACATTGTCTTACTCAGATAAATAAATAGCTTTTAATATGTCACAATGTCACACATGTAGTCAAAAAACATGGTAAAGGCTTGTCCCTATCCACACCTGTACCCACTTCACCAGACGTATCCATCTTGGATTGAGCCGTTTTGGTCCTATACAGAGTATGTAGAAGATCGTATAGAAACAAGCTACAATCATGTTAAGTATGCAGTCTTGTGTTGATGGAGGGCTTAAGGGACCCCTAGTGAATAGATTATTATTACATAGCTGAAGGTTTTCTCTAGAAATTCCTATGACATTTTGTATCATTGTGGCACATCTATGTCATGTTTGGATGGGTCTCTCCCCATATCAACTGAATGGGTACCCATAGATCGACTGAAGCCCTAGGCAACTGCTTTTATTTTAAATTCTGCTATGTGGCTTATGGTAATCAAGCGGGATTTTTCTAGTAAGAAGGGTGAAGAAATTTCTATTTTGAGTTTTGGGGCATTAAACTGGGAGACAACTGTGAAAATATCCTTTATGTCAACTTTTCGCATTAGTATACCTTTGACTTCATGTTATATCTCTGTGGGGCAGCTACTGGAGGTTGTTATTCCCAAAACAGAACTGCTACTATAACAATACACAAGCCCCATAATGGATGCCTTTATATGCCTGTGAGCTCAAGTAAGGTCAAATGAAAGTCTTTTCCCATCTTCCTGTCAAACTCTAGGATGCCTGCATGTTGGCATAAGAAACAATCTTATACTTCCATGGCTCTTAAAAGAAATCCAAATACTATGTATATGTGGCAGTTCTGTGATTGTGTACAACCTTTGCTCATCTGCATGCCCTGAACAACTGCTCCTTGACAAGATGACAAGTGGAGCAGACTAAGTCTCATTAAACTCCTTAGACTAATAAACTCATTGAGTGTGAAAGGCATGAGCAATACATTACCCTTATCCAGTTGGTAAATAATGTATGGTCATTCGGTTGCTGATTTAGGTTTTTGTAAGGTATTAAATAAACCTTAAAGTGTTTTTATCACAAACCAAGCATTAAATATAAAATAATAATAATTATAATAATAATAATAATAATAGTAACATTGCAATATTCCCTCCAAAGTTAGAGATCTTTTAGAAAAAGGACCACTGGTGACCCCATTATTGAACGTTGTTGGCTTGTGGGGGATAAAACAATGAAAAAAGTCAATGAATGTAATAAAAAATCACTAGTAAATATAAGTATAAAGAAGCTTTTTTGGCTCTTTTGATGGTCTAAAGTCTATTTTCTGGTAATTTGTTGCACACATGAACCAATACAGAGGCGGTACATGAAATCACGGGATGTCAGAGACATGCATTTTTCTCACAATAAACTATGTTTTGCTGCATAATAAAGTATTCATTCAAGCCATTCCCGTTAAGACTAACACTATACCATCTGATCAAAGTGGTTATGACTTCCATTAGTCACAACTATATGTTGGGCACTCTGTATGAAATGTATGTCAATATATTTTGTCAATGATGCAAATGACTTACATTGGCAATTTGTGTAAAATCCTGCATGACCTGAACCCAAACAAGTCAGCAATGGCATCTCTATTTGGGGGCATGGGGAAGGGGACAGTATAAACTGTATGTGCCCTTGTCATCTATATTGTATACTGGATCAAATGATTTGACATATATTTAAAAATCTAGATTATGTCAATGATATCATTTTTTACCCTAGAGTAATATGATTTGGGAAATCCCATGATAACTTATGGTGCCATACATCCCACTTACAGAGCTCTGGATACTCTTGTTTAGCTGTTAGATTACTGGGGATTTAAATCCAGGTAATGGTGTTGAAATAAGCTACATCCACCAAATTCCAAAAAAAAAACTGATTTAACCCTTTGAGAGTTAAGTACTACACTGATTACCCTTTTTGACTCATTACAAATGTACTCCCACTTTTATTGATTACTGAAAACTATTGTTGGCATACATCCACATATAGACTTTTGCATTTTAATTAGAAAAAATCTTTATGCTACCATATTTAAAAAGACATGTTTAAATTAGCAGTTTTTAGTTTTCAGCTTTATGTTTGTTAAATGCTGAATGGAAGTGGATGGATTTCAAACTGAATGGAAGAATTCTGTGATCTAAAATTAACTTCTACAGATCGTTATATGGAATGATTTATTTACTCTATTATTGCCTCAACATAGTTGACGTTCTATTTACATAATTCCATGATTAAACACCAAAATGCATACATTCATAAAGCAGAATACCAAAATTGACCAACACTGTGAGTCCTTTGAGCGAGCATAAAGCGAGATTCATGTATCCTAGTGTATCATTCATACACTAGCTGGCTGTTCTGACTTGCAGAAGAAGTCAGTAATTTCTAAAAAGTAAACTTTCAAGATTTCTGTAACTGCAATGAACCCATTTTCCTCCTTTATGACGGTCACATTTCTCCGATTCTCTGTTTCTCCTCTTTCTCACAGTAAAACAAACTTTACTTTTCTTGGCTTTTCTATGGGCCCTCAGTAGCCTAGTGCTGGCACAAATTATGCGGTCCAAGAGAGGTAGATGAACACAGCTTTTGTTGCTGGTTAAACGTTGGACCATCATAGACAGAGTCTGGTTTGTTTAGTAGGGAGGAGGACAGGGGAGGAGATGTAAGGAGTAGGCTGGCGTCATCTTGTGGTTAAAAAAAAAAAAGGAAAAAAAAATCTTTCTCCAACGCAGCAAGACGTAACAGGGAGGGAGGTTTGTGGAAAGAGCTAAATTCAAATAAAACATAAGCCCAAGTAGTGGATCTATTAAATGGTGCTTCATCTAAAATGAATGATGAAATCCAAGTATAGCAGCTCCACATCTGAGAGAGATATATCAATAAAATCTTTAATTAACAAATAATTCTAATAAATTCTAATTTTCGTAAATGAATCCATAAAACCTAACACATGGAATTATCAAGACGATGCCATAGAATGACCATCACTGCCCATACTGAAACAAAAATTCCAAGCTTGGCCTATTTTCAGCTTTTTAATATGTAGGATAACACTGGATGAAGAGATTTTAATTACATTTTAAATTAAATTAAAACATTTTCACAAGGTTCTTTATTTAAGAATTAGTTTTAAACCATACTGGTTTATGTATGGTAGCCTCTTGGCTTCACTTAACTTTTTGGTTAGTTGGTTAAAACTGATGGGAGTTTTAGTCCTATGCATTTAGCGTTCCAAAATGTTGTACCCCTAGCTATTACACATCTCTTCACCTACATTCTTAATTTCTGAGTTTTGAAACATAATTTTTTTTTTTTTTCGGAAATGTGTAATAGTTATCCATCAATATTTATTTTCTTTTCCCTGTTCTATTTCCAACCGATCTTAAAATAAACGCACACCCTGACTTTCCATATTAAATGCCCTCTCTGCACAGAGCTAATAGATGCTCTGATTCAGATTTAACCGGAATCTTGAGCTTACAGGAAACCCGACAAACCCAACAGGGGGAGAAAAATGGAAATTTTGACAGACAGTCCTGGTTTTAAGTATGTTACCAGCTTTCCTGCAACTACCTCCCTTTTGGAACCCCTCCTTATCCACACACCTATACTTGGATAAAAATATGTATTTTCAATTCAGCCAATAGTAAATCAGACCTAACTTTTTCCAGTTTCCACCCTTCAGGTTTTTTTTTCAGCTAGGAAAAATGTGACACTTAAGTCTTTCCTACTCTATATGTGCTGTCAATGCCTAATTATAGCTACTGGAGAATTTACAGTATATATGAAATGATAAGACTTTTTTTCCCAATGTAACTGAGCCGAAGTACTAATGTATAATAAATTACAGGTATATGACTGCAGGAAGATTATTCTATTCTTAACCAGAGTAAGGCTAGAGAAATTACAGATGTTAATGGATAGTCCCTTTAGATTCATAGATCATAAAATTCCTAATGTTAATATATACTAAATTATCCAATAATTAAGGGTAATAGCATGGCGCCTGTAACCTGGACTATTTCTAGTGACTTTATAGTAGCTGCACTATTCTAAGCACTGCTGGTAAGTTACTGGATATGTGTATTTGAAACAATTAATAGGCTGTATGAACCATTTCGCAGGTATTCACAATAATAATAATAATAATAATAATACACTAAATTAAAATCAGGTAAAAGCTATCAATGAAATACATGCTGTCAATAAACATAGAAGGTGTGAAATCTAATTCATGCATGATTTGTTCAGCAGCTCATTTAAGGACTAGTGCCTTTTCCTGAACTTGTAAAATTGAGTTTCTTAAAAAAAGTTTCCTACATCAAGAGTAAGCAGGGACCCAGCATATTAAAGACAGACATGTCACACAATAAGCCATGATGAAGCCAGCTTATTAACTCTTCAGAGAGGGAGGAAGGGATGCAATTATGTGGGCGCCTGCAGTGTGATACTGTCCAATGGCTCTGCTTGTGGATTTTGGCTGAGTACAGCGCTGTGTATATCCATCCGAGGGAGCTCAGCAAGCAGATCTGCCACTAAAGTAGCCACATCTGTAAAATTTCACATCAGCAAAAGGTGTGCAGCCTTTGGAATCAATATAGTCATAAATAAATATATATAATAACCAAAACACAACTAAAGAAAACAAATCATAAAAAAGACATAAACATTATACAATAAAGTATTGCTGGAAGAATATCATAATATTTATGTTATGTAGATATACATGCATATGCACAAAATAAACATAGATAGGTACAAATACATAGATAGGGGTATTTAAAAAGTGATTTTATATGAATCATTTTATATATATATATATATATATATAATGATTTAATAGCAAGTTGAATTTACCTTTAAGAGTTCAGTGCAGTGTTTCAATTATGTATGTCCCATACACCTGGTAGATAAGAAAGTTTTGTTGGTTATTCTTGTCTCTGTTGGAGAAGGCAAAAATCTTGGCACTATTCTTTAAAGATGTTTCCTTCACAGTCTCCAGATGTTTCCTTTGCCTTCTACCTTCAGTAGAAAGCAAAATCCCCTTTAATGGTAAGTGTGTCAGGTTCCTTGCAGGCAGTGGCAGCAGCAGGAGAAGCAGCAGGGCTGTAGTGTATTGTAACTTGAGTTGGAAGGAAAGAATTTTTTTTCACAATCAGACCAAGTTTAGCAGGGTACTGACTTTTAGACTCCTCCTGTTAACTTTTTTCTGGGATACCTCCTGGAAATGCCTACTGATTAGTAAGTGTGCTGGAGCCTCCTGCAAAAGGTAGGCAGAAGTCCAGGGGTAAGAGACTTGTGACAGAGAGGTGGAAGAGAAATAGGAGGGCATTGGAAACTGGGGGTAGCTCCTGCCCCCTGGGGTGTCCCATCACCAAGATAGGTACATATAAGCATGACTCCTAGCAGAATGGTACAGAACTGAGCACACCACTGGAGATGATACACCTAGAACACATACAGGCCTATACTTCTCTTACTTTCTTGAACAAATACAGCTTATGGCTGGAAATGGGCTGATAATGTGGCATTGGGTATTCTAGAGGCAAATGATTAGTTTGATCAGTATGATCTATTCTCCTAATATTAAATCCAGGCATTATAGCAGTGAGCTAAATCTCTACATATAAGTCCACAAAAACCAGTCGCATAATCATCTTTCTTTCTGTATTCCATACTACATATTCATTCTACATTTTTCAATATCACAGAAAACACGCAGTGACAAAACTTCATGCACAGAGGGTATAGTTATAATAAACACCTCATAAAGTTATGCATTTTAAGCAATCTCCGACATTTAAAAGGGTTTTTATTAATTATTAGCAGAGACGTTTAGATACACACTATATATATATATATATATATATCACATATTGGTTGAAAAAAGTATATACAATATATATATATATATGCTAAATGATAAGTATAGTATTTGTTAAATAATTTAGATACAATAGTACATTAATGTGACAAACACAAGAAGATTATAATATCTAAACTAAAACGCTTCGCAGTTAAGATTCATATTGTTACTCCATACTCCACTGACATAGTTGATGAGACTGGCTTTCTCTGTTTAAAAACATGCTGTTATATGTGAAAACAGACTACTCTTGGTTATACTTCCATATCCAGACTGTCGTTGAGAACTTTATTTTCTCCAACAATTAGGGGCCCATTCATGAAAGTTAGGGACGAGTCAAACTGAGAGTCAAGCTCAGGATGTACACATTGGATAAAACTAAGTAACATTCATTAAAATGTACTTGACTGCCAGCTTGACCATGGTTTAGATTGATTCATCTTGCAGCAAGTTCTTGTGGAAAGCATAGAGCATAGAGCATAGCATAGAATTGGCAAACAAGTTGAAAATGGATCTAATTTAATATAATTAGCTTGATTCTGTAAAAACCTCAAGCACCAAACTCAACTGCCAGACTAGAATGGATACATATTTAGCCTGTTTGTAACATGAGGATGCAGGGCAGCATAGGGTTAAGTTTCTTCCGCTTAGTACGAGCAAGGTAGCTCTTGTATAAATTGCACTGCTTGATAGAATTTACCTGAGTGCCACTACGGACTGCAAGGCTAAAGAGCCATACCTAGCCAAGCTTCCTCCCTCCATTTTTTTGTCGTGGTGCTTATTGGGGGTATGGGACACCTTCCTATTGAGGAGGGTGGACATCATATGTATATGATAAGGAGTCATGCTATTAGGGCTTGTGTATCGGGTTAAATTTGATGAAATGTTTGTTTCGATATGGTTACATGGTTATTAATTGATTATTGTAATTTATAAACCACAATATATTTCCCTTCCAATCTCAGTTCTCTGTGTGTGTGTGTTTTATTTATTTAAAATTGCCCTTGCACCACTCACGTCAACTTTCTCAGCTCACTCAGTGATGATAATGACAGCAATTGTGCTGGACTCAATCGCCATCAAGTTTAGGTTGATGGCAAATTGACCTAAATCAACTGCATCTGCATACTTGGGAACTCTTGGGCTTTGGCAGAAGTCAGTCTCCTAGTTCTCCAGTTCAGTTTCGTCTATCTCTGAGCACCCACCAAAACATTCAATCTTAAGCCCACTGATGCAAAATGGCACCCACAAAAATGTAAACTATAACACTGTTATTTTTGTTTTTTGCTTCATAACATAAATCCTTGAGGAGGGTAGACTGACTAATCAGTGTCTCATAACGGCTTTAGATCAAATGCAAAATACAGTCACAATACATTTACAAGATATAGTTGTACTTTTTCTTCCAATTAAAAAATGTACTGCTTGTGTCCTGTAATGTCAGCCGTTGTATCAGGGCAGCTTATGAAGCTCTGGTTATGTTCATATTGCCAGCTAGGCTCTGAGTCCACTATAACCGCCTCCTTGTGACACATTAGTTCCATTTTGCATTTAGTAAATGTTTAAAAAAGTAATAATGTATGGATTCATTACTATAGTTTCCAAAGGAAAAACTTTAATATAGGGCATATTTAGAACACCAAAAGTTTCCTTTAATTTTATTTACAACCATGACTTTTGTTATTTTCTTTTGGAATGTCTGCATTATGTACAGCGACGTGTCTTGTTCTACTTGAGTATGTGTACACGAGTATGGTTCTCTGTAATGGAAATTTTGCATGTTCAAGCCCTGGGCTAAATAATAGGGGTGACTGTAAAGGCATAGTACAGAATTATTTATTTTGGGTTCTAGCCCATTAGGAGTTCCCTCTTTATACAGTAAATATCCCTGTTGGTGTGGCTTGTCCTTAAGATAACCGAAACACACTTGGTCTTATTCAAAGTAAGGTGGTAAGTTATTCCTCCAGTTGTCACAGTAACTTTTATACCCCACTAAAGCTTATGTTGTGTCATCCCCGTAAACATGAAGACAGTTTATTTTCATATGAACAGCCAAATGTTCATGCGTTTGATGGATAACTAATTGATTGAGACTTCTGTTTAGTGTTCCCGCTGAGGTGAAACACTTAGAATCTGAGTTCTTGTTATAAAAATCTACCATGTACGAATGTTAGAACAATGGTGACTCTGTGTAGCCCTGCATCATAGGTTTCATGAGGAGGCGTCTTTAACTGAGCCTGTGCTGGACAGTTCACCTTAGAAGAGACAGTGCTTCTGTTCACGGTTGTTACACTTATAAACCCTCATAAGTATAAACATAAATTGTATTAGAAACTTAACCTGTTATTTTGTTGTAAAGGTGCTGCTCCATTGTACTTTCTAGTATGCTAAGCAAATAAATCTTAGCAGAGCTGTCATTTCATTCTTTCCTTAGAAAATGTTATCAACAACACAAAAAATAATGATATTGTAAAGAATGTCTTGTATTGAAATCTAAAACAGGGATCTAGGAACCCAAGATAGTTCTGGCAGGGCTCTAACTTTAGTAGATTCTGACTGTTTTTTGTTGTTGTTGTTGGAGGGGCCATGTATCTACAGTCAGTGACTTGCTGTTCAGGTAACCTACAGTGACATAATTGTCTCTACCTTTTATCTTTCTCTACCTAGATTTCCTAAGTTTCCTAAAACTCACTCTCTCCAAAACCAAATTCCTTATCGTCCCTCCCTCCAATGTTAACGTTCCCTCATTAGTTTCCCTACATGTTAATAGAACAGTCATTTCCTCGTCCCCTTACACTCACTGCCCTGGTGTCACGCTTGACTATGACCTTTCCTTCAACCCCCAAATTCAGTCTGTCTCAAAAAACTGCCACCTTAATCATAAAAATATTGACCGTATTGGTCCCTTCCTAACACAAGATTCCACCAAGGCTCTTGTTTATGCCCTCATTATCTCCCTCCTTGGCTACTAACTCTGTCTTGGTTGGTCTCGCTGTTACCCAACTCACCCCTCTACAATCCACCATTCTCTGCTCTTCAGAATTAATATCAGAATTCTGACTCTTACTTTCAAAGACATCCCCAGCACCCCCTACTTACATCTCATCACTCAATTCTAAATAAACTCCTATCCGCTCTCTCTGCGAAACCACTGATTTCTGCCTGTCCTCTGCTCTGATTTCTAGCTCTCATGCAGGTTTACAAGACTTTTCCTGGGCTGCCCTATCCTTGACCTATCACCCCCCCCAATCCCTCAATGCCCACTTCTTGTAAGGACACCTACAAACTTATGTCTTAACACCCTTTAGCTCACCTTTCTTAATCCCTCTCCTGAAATACTACTAGTGTGGCTGGCTCATTCCTAACAGTGTATTGTAAGCTCTTTGGAGCAGGGCCCTACTAAACTGTTGTCTCTGTAAGTTAAATTATTATAAAGTTAAATTATTATGTTATTCACTACTTTTTATGTCCTGTCTACGCATTATACAGTACTACAGAATATGATGGCTCTATTTGAAACAATAAATAATAATAATTATACTATCTTGAAATGTTCTTCATTGTGCTATGTACATACAAATAAGTAAAGTCATTCATCTTTTTCAGCATCAGGATCTGAACAGGAGTGTATGGAGCTAGTAAGCAGCAGATGAAACAAAGATAAGGAGAATAAGACATCTCTTGGTCATAGGCAAGCATCTGTAACTCGCACTAAATATTGATATGTCTTTGGAATCTTTGAAAGAGGGTGATTTTCTAATAATCATAAATCATAGACTTTTGTGCAGTGTCACAAAACTGATAGGGAAAAGCTATATAATTTGTCTTTTCATAACTCTATGGTAAGAACTCATCTGACATTAAGCACAATTTTGCCAACAGTCTCAAAAGTATCATGCACTTGGTCATTAGATATTGCAATCTAAGGAAACTAGAAACCCTTTATAAAAGCAAAATATGTTACAGCGTTAATAATAAAGTAATATTTAAAACAGAAAACTAGTATTTTAAGGGAGCATACTTGTCTAATTTTGATAACCCACTTTTTTTTTTTTCAAAACAGTCCACTACAATGACTTGTAGTGACTTATTAATGGTGGCAGTGAAATCATTCTGATGTGGAAATTATAGAAAGGTAAGGTTATTCTAAATTACATTTTGTATTTTGTATTGTACTATAGAATATGTATAGCAGTGAGAATAGCATCAGGGTAGAATATCAAGAGGTCTGCTTGAGGCTCTTGGAATCTACAAGGTCATCCCAAGACCCTACGATTGGTCTAAAAACCTAGAGATTTGGGGTCAACCATTGAGATTTCACAGGTACAGCTATCAGGAAACATGAAAATCTGACATATAGTGAAGGTTTCATCCTGTCCAGGGGAATGCCCTGTAAGTTTAAAGATCAGTGACCTTTGCTTGTCACCAAAGTGTCATAACTGATAATAGAGGAGTGTTATTTTTAATTACAGTCTTTAAGTACAGTTCCCATGAGACAATTGTTTACAATACATAAAATTTTATAAGGGGTAATAACAGTGTTAAAAACACAGCTGAACCTATGATACAATACAGCAAAATAATTTCATTTTAAACTAAGGGTCTCAGATTGATGTCAGTTAGAAGCAGGGCATCACCAAGACATGTAACTTGGTAACATACAAACTACAACCCAAATGTGTCCATCTCCTTTGGTTGTCACAAACCACAAAATGATCCAGTAACAAAATAAAGAAGCACTGCAAAGTTCTTTGTACATAATACATACGTTTGTTACATTTTTGTAAAGACTAAGATGTCGTGCTTCCAGGCATTGTGTGGAGATTGTCCGTGCTCCACGTGGTAAGTGCCACAGTGGAAACTTGGTCCACTATCTTCCTCTACTGGAACCACACTGCCCACTATGGGGATATTCTGTCCCTTTTATCTTCCATAGCTAAAGCAGGAGGGAGGGCTGAACCTTCCAATGAAGAGAACCAAGTCTTAAATCAAGTCTTAAAAGGAAGGTGGTGGTCAAAAGGCAGACCCACATCCCCCACCAAACACCGAGTCCTCAGGGACTTACTACATTTGTAATAAAGAAAAATGTGTCAAACAATCTATGTTAAAAATAATCACACACTCATGAAAATCAAAATACAACTCACACTTAAATTCATTGTAAGACTTAAGACCAGAGAACCAAGTGTTCCCCCTTACACAGGTACTCATTTTATCTCATATGGCTGTAAGACACTGTGATACGCTTATATCTTCATCTGCCTCTTCCCCGACATAACCTGTGAAAAAATGCTTTCGGTGACGTCCTTCTTCCAATTGGAGGATCAGGTGAGAGCATGTCACTGGAAGCACCACCATTTTGGCGGAAGCTCGGGCCAGGTTATGCCTGCGGAGGTGTAGACGAAGATGGAAGATAAAAGAGAAGACATACAAGATGAAGAACAAGAAGATGCCGAAGTGTGAGTGAGTGAGAATGAATGAGAGTGACGACTTTCGTACTGAATGGGCAGGGAATGTAGTTTATTGCCCGAAAATGAAGGCCAAACACAAACCTAAAAATGTGTTTGACTTATTTTTGGCCCTTTTGCGTATTTCTAGTTTCCAGCTGTGTTAATTAATAGTAAAACCTTTCCGACATCAGTGCCTGACCTCACAAATGCTCTACTGGGTGAATGGGCACAAATTCCCACAGAAACTCTCCAAAATCTTGTGGAAATATTCCTAGAAGAGTGGAAGCTATTATAGCTGCAAAGTGGGGGGCCAACTAGATGTTAATGTCTATGTATTTACAAAACGATGTCATAAAATTCCCTGTTGGTGTAATAGTCAGTCGTTACAATAGTTTTGTCCATATAGTGTGTGTATATTGTCGGCACTTTTCTTTCTTAGGTTTTATATATTGAATGCCAAAAACAAAGAAGGATTCTGAAAATTCTAAGGAAAATGTCTGGAAAAAGAGTGTTCAATAAACAAAATAGTAGAGAGAGAGAGAGATAATTTTTGCAGAAAGGCATAGTCCTTTCCTAGATTTTCTTTGCAATCTAAACTCTCACTGTTAGCCTTGGAGCTAACTGTGTTTCTACATTGACTTTTCCCATATTTATATTTCTGACACGACTTATTGAAGTAGAAGGTACTCTTGTTTAGAGCTCTTATGAGTCAATCATAATTTTCAACAGAACCATTACAGAAACGCAAAAACAAACTCACTAACATAACAAATGTATTAAATTGTGACATTACTTCAAAATTATGTGGTTTCCTCTGAAAAGGTCACCAAAAGGAAAAAAAAAGTCTTTTTGTCCTAAAACATTTTCATGAAATTATTTTGTTTCGCTTTGCTGAAATGAAAATGTAATATAATGTTAAAGCCCTCGAATATATTAGTATTGAAACATTTTATAGAGTTCATGACTCTCTTTCATTTATTTGTAAAAGCTATTTTTCCTAACTTTTAATGTTATGAATATATAACCCTATATACTTTATATTCCTCAAGTAGACAGAGAAGCAAGATTTGATGACACATACAGTAAGAAGGATACAGCCTATCCCAATTTTCCTGATGCAAACCTTAATCGGTCTTTGGCTTTGTCTTAGATTCGAGATAGACATATCCTTATCCCATACATGTGTAAATTCACTGTATTAACATCTGCCACTTGTGTTTGAAGGCACTTTTACGTATATACCACTTGTCATGACGCCGGGACCCATCACTGGCAGGCAGACCGCTGCCAACCAGCATGAGGGTCCCAAGCAGATTGTGCATACCTCAGTACAGCAGGCTGTGCGACCCCATCAGCAGAGGAATGAAGGCAACGCACATCATGAGGCTTATATGACTACCTGTTTAGTGTACCAAACCCGTCTGTGTCCGACCATCTATCCTGTCTTTACCCCTGGCATCCTGTGTCACCCGTCTGTGACTCCAGCCTGCAATTTAGCTATACAGGGATCTGCATCCATCTGTACTTTGCCTATAAGACTCAGTACTGGACTTTAAATGCACCAGTCTGAGTGTCCTCACGGTGGGGATTGTCTAAGTCCCTATGCCCTTATCTTGGTGCTCAGCCATTTCAGGGCAGAAGAACTTTAGCGGTGAATGCTCATCAGTGACGGAGGTCATGACACCATCCTCTCAGAATCCTATGGGTGCAATAAAATATATATATAACTGTTTTTTTCTTCACAGAAAAGCCAGCAACCCTTCTCTGGTTAGAGAATTTTCTAAACTGTACAATATAGGTGAGATGAACTGACATTAAACTTTTTATTTCATCATATTCTGTTATGAGGTCACCATAAACAAGTTGAACCATGGAAGTTTTAACTAAATTCCGATCAATGAAAACCTATGATGATAATTGGTTTTCATTCTGAATTAGACCCTGGCCTGGGCTGACTAGGCCTAGGGCGGATGGTCTGGGTGTGTGTGTGTGGGGGGGGTTGATGTTTAATGGGTTAATTACAGGCACATCCTCCACAGACTGCATCAAAGGGCGCTGTGACAGTGAGTTGGGATATGATGTTGTATCATGGCACTCTGTAGTGAAGATGGTGGCCACAGAGGGGGTTACTTGGGGGCTCTGCACTGGGTCAGGCCTAGGACATCTCCAAAGATAAAAACACTGTTGCTCAGAATGACAGAAATCAGGGATCAGTTTCTAGTATAACTTATTCAGCGCAAAGAAGTACAACATCAGCAGAGTGTAAACCCTTATTCAAGCATCCACCAGTAAGGAAATGCAGAGGATCGTATTCACAGAAATTACCACCATGTCTTACAGAGTTTTGGTGTTGACATGACTCATGATGATCATATTGCTTGACATTATATTTATATCAACTATTTTATTCCCAGTTAGTTTATGAATACATATTTTATAGAGTTTAGAAAGGGCGGGCTTGTCTGCATGGCAGCAAGGTAAGCAGAATTAATTGAAAAGCTTTGAAGCACAATTACTAAAGTCTGTATAAAAAATAGTCCAGACTCTGAAGCTGATATGTTCTGCAAGAATTATCAGTAACAAAGATATGCTAGAAGTTTTACATAATTATGTTCAAATGGAATTTTGGTTTTGTACAAAATAGTCAGAAGTAAATTAAACTGGAGGAAGAAGATCCAGTTCTGCAATCCATCACTGCACTGACTGACTGAGCATGCCTTTGAGGTTACAGACAAAAGGTGACAACATGGCTTATATATATATATATAGAGAGAGAGAGAGAGAGAGAGAGAGAGCAGTAGAAGGAGCAAAGTGTTATGGATGAGGCAGGATATAGCAGAGGGTGATGTGGTAGGGTGTGTCAGAGCAGAGGGGTGCTAGAAATGCATGGGAGGAGCAGAAGGTAGCTGAAGGAGGTCGGTCAAAGCAGTGGGGTTATGAATAAGCAGGTCAGTGAGTTTCTGGAGGGGAAAGATCGGATCAGAAGGGGCAGGATGGGAGAGTCAAGGGAACTGGAGGTCAGAGCAGAGGGGGGCAGAAACAGTCTATGACGAGCAATAGGGGGGCCGGGTCAAAGCAAAGGTAACTGGATGGGGCAGGTCGGCACAGAGGGGGCAAGAAGGGCTGGTCAGAGCAGAGGGAAGCCAGGGAGGGCTGCCCAGAGCAGAAAGGGTAGGAAGGGACTGGAAGAATTAGAAGGGGGGAAGGGGGTCAGGGTAGAGAGGTGAGGAGGGGTTGCTCAGAGCAGCGAGGTGAAGGAGAGGGCAGGGCAGAGCAAAGGGAGCAGAAAGAGGCTGGGAGAATAAGTTGGCACCTGGAGGCCACAGGTTAGAGCAGTGGGTACAGAATGGGGCTAGGGGATGAGAGGGGAGCTGGGGGCGGTTGGGAGGGTCTGAGGGTAGCGTTAGGTGGCATAAGATAGGGGGGAAATAGAGGAAAAAGTAACTTCTTTAGTAACTTATTAAAGAATAAAGTAGAAAAAAATATCTGCAAATGGAGAACCAAAATATCACTTGTGAAAAGTGGCTCAAGAATTGTAAATATTTGTTAAGTGGGCAGCCCGACTGGGCTGCATTAGCAGCATTAAGTGTAAGCAAAGAAATCAATATTTCAAGCTGCGATAGTTTTCCTAATCAATACAACATTTTTTATATTTCAGAATGCTTTGTGAAATGCCATGTCTTCTGTTCACGTGTTTCCTCGTTCTCAGTGCAGTCAAGTTCAAGTTATGATAAAGTCACCAGAATTAGGAATCTGCACTCACTCCCCGCAGGAACTCAGGTGCTTAGCTGTGCCAGGAAGGGCCAGCTCCCCAGTAAATCAAAAATAGAAGAAGGCTCCAGGCACGCAGGGGTTCCATCAGACAGATTTATTGTAGGAAACAGACAACAACGTTTCGACCTCACAATGAGGTCTTTATCAAGTTATGATAAAGGCATTTAACTATGCTTTCTGTATTAAGTAGGGTTAAGCAGTAATGCAGACAGCTGAGCAGTCCCTTTAAATTTCGGTGTGGTCTCACTTGGAAATGCATAGAGGGATTCTAAGGAACCCCCATGTATTTGCTTGTTTTCCTTGCCTAAGCTACTTGGCTTGCAAAAAAAGGTGTTTGGCCAATCACATCCACTGCCTGTGCCCATGCGGTGTACTCACCTCATGACGTGGCATGGGTTTCAACCTATTGGACCAACAAGGGTTCTGGGTCAGGGGTCATATGAGAGTTCGGAGGGGGCATTGCACTACAGCTCTGGAGCAGCAGCTTCTCCTGAAAGTATACACTGTACATTCTTTATTAGAGAGGCAGCAGAGGCCACTGGAGTGTCCCTTACATAGGAATTAATTAAATAATGTTTCAGTAACCATGTCAGGAACCATGAATAAAGCAGTCAAAAGTTTGCTTTGTCCTTAATCATTCACACTTTCAGATGTGGACTCCAGCTTCTGTCCACATACATGTTTGTGAAGCACGTTTTTGTAATGATTTTACATTGTCACGGGGAGATATTTTACACAGTCACTTTTTATATTACACCACACTAGTTAGAACGTTGCGTACTTTCTGATGAATATGCAACTTACCGGCAAGTACAGGGAGAAAAAAGTATCAGTGTGCTCTTTATGTTTTCTTTTGGCTTATGAAAAAAATATATATTTCACACATAATTACAGAGCTGAGACATACAAAGGTGGTATTAAAAGACTTTTACTGGAAATTTCAAGGGGAAAACAAGGAAATGTGCTGTTCAACAGCTGGTTGAACGGAGGAGAAACGTCTCTGTGACAATACTGAAGGTCTGGACTCTGTTAGAGTTGGTTTTTTCAGACTCTGTGCCTTCAGTTTTCCCCATCTTTATAGCACATAGAAACAAAAAGTAGTCAGAATTTTGAGATATTTCTCTTATTTATATTTCCATCCATTCAGGAGAAAACTTAGACTGAGCACAGTGTGTATGTTACTGATGTCACTTTTCTCCTACTTACAGCAAGAAGTGTAATTAGGGGGCATTGAGCAGTCATGACTTCAGGAGGAGACAACTTTTTATTGAACATATTTCCAAAAATAGGTTGTACATTTAACTATAGAGTATCTTGCAAACAAAGTCATCACAAAATGTGCTGTCTTCATACATACTGACTCATCCATGACAAGAACAACCACATCATTCATTTTGTTAGTGTGTATATTTGACATGGATGTACACAAGTAAGATAGTGGACATATTGCAGGGCAGCACTTTACATGTTATTGAAAAAAAAATATCAGATATGGTCATATGAACTGGACATTCAATAACTATAGTGATTTGATGTCTGCTCTCAGTTTTGTCTGAGGTGGACCAACTATGGTCCATGAGATCTCACGATGGTCTTCAATTGCAAGAAGCCCCTTTTCTGTCCATTTGTTAATCCAGTTTGGACTTCTAGCTTCTTATTTGAGCTTTGGTGTGTGAGCTTTCGTATTTGCTAGTAAGCACCAATTTACATAACTATCTAGCAAAGAGGGGCCTCATCTTTTTCAGGAGAGCGAGGACCTCATCATAAAGAAAGCTGAAAAAGGACATAATGTAATTACTACATTTTTGCATTTTTACTCGCTTGCATGGCTTTCTATGTAACCACCCAAAAGCTTTATGTAGAAGAACAACTAAAGGCCACTAGAGAATGTTGTAGCTTCCAAGTATTTTTGGATGGTTGTTTCAGTATGCGAATCTACAAAAAATTGCCAGTATACACAATAAATTATTACAGAATACTCACATTATTATGAACACTTACCTCGGCTCTGCTGGCTAAACAGTGCATCCATTACCCATGAGTCATCTGCCTTTCAGGGCTATAACTGACACATATCAGCTCACCAGTAAAGATTGTTTAAAATTATCTTTCTTTATAAAATTCTTTTTTACCCCCCAAAAGTTTTTTTTCTCTGTCAATTTTAGTTGTTACCCACCAGTATATTCATTAAATCCTATATTGCACTACAACCTAACATTTGATAATATTTGATGTTAATACTATGGATATTACGTTTGCCAGTTCAAGGATTCTTTTTTTAATTTTTCTTCCAGGATCTACACATAGAGCATCAAATATTAAAGTGACTAAGCTATAACTCCCAGGTTGTGCCTAATCTTTGGCTAATGGGTCAAGAGATTTACCTTATACAATGCATTGGTTCAAGCTTAGAACTTAATAAATTACTATTTTATGCCCAAAAGAATGGACAGAGATGTATTGATCTAAGAGAAGATGGAGTCTTTATTAGAAGTTGATACCTTTTATTGGGCCAACAGAGAAAATGAAGTGGCATCACATTAGCATTTGTGACCTCTCTTCTTCTGAAGGTCTCTTCTTTAGATGAAAGATTTGGCAAACTATCCTTTACAATACCGTATATTATGGTTATAAAATATACATTTTTGCTTATTTTATTTATGTTGCAAAACAAATGGCCTGTTACTCGGTGAATTATATGTTGTGCTGATTGAGTAGACATTTTTTCTATGTTGATGCTAGTGAAGTAATTATGTTCTGAAAATATATATATATTTATTTTATGAATTCACACTGTTAAATGGAATCATAACATTCTGATAGTAGTGTATCACCGTGACTACATTTGTTGTACTGTATATTTTACTGTATATACTCTAGAATCAAAGTGGCCATTGTAATTTAGAACATAAATAACCCTGTCTAGATAGTCGTCACATTTTATTTTTAAGTACCTTGCATGGAAAAATATTTTTTTGACATGCCTTTTTTCTGATTGCTAGCTAATCAAGTGCCATGTACTGTATATAGTGCGCACTTTTAAGTTCACGGCAAAGCTTCTCATAGAAGTTCAGGGACAGTTATCAGTATAAGGGGCATACATATAAAAAAAACAACTAATGAAAAACACCAAGGCTTGACAGCCCACTTCCTTGCTCTTGCTTTATTGGCCCGTTCCTGTGTTCGGTTCGGGCGAATATTCGTGTACATGCTTCGTGTTAATTTTTTTCTTTGTTTTTTTGTAGAAGGGGTTAATACGTGGCTAATCACGGTACGCACTACGTAGCAGCCAGGATTTTAAATATCCATACGAGCAACTCTATTGGTCGCCAGCAGGTAGATGGCAAACGAGCCCCCTGCTGGCGACCAATAGAGTCACTCATACAGAATCCTGGTGCCACAACCTGGTGCCGCAACCAGTTACGAACGACCAATAGAGTCGCTTGTATGGACCTTTTGAAGTGACTACAATGTGCATGTGAGCATAATAACTGGACCATAAAGCAATGGAAGAAGGTGGCCTGGTTTGATAAATCACATTTTCTTTTATATCACGTGGATGGCTGGGTGCGTGTGCAAGTCACCTTGCAACTTATAGGACTTAAAGGATCTGCTGCTAAAGTCTTGGTGCCAGATTCCACAGCACACCTTCAGACAGATGGTCATATTGTTATGGCTCATCTGTATACTAACTAACTTACATCCACTAGGCAAGCCAGAAGACTTGTTTTGTCCACAGAGATCATGTGGTGCAATGGATTCTGGGTAGGTATATGCAAATCAGGTAAGCAGCAATCACCTCTTTTGCCTTTATCTCTTTATACATCCCTTATAGATAGAATCCCTTAGAGATAATGTCTGCTGTGCTAGACAGCTTTAAAAAAAAAAGCCCAGGACAGAGATGCAGAGATCAGACCGCCACTCATGGACAGCTGATTCGTCATAATGAGTCCACCATAACATATTTTGAGAGTAGAGAAGTAGTATTGTTATAATTAAGCCATTATGTATTTGTGGCCTACTGCCACTAGGGGCTGCTACAGTTACAACTGTTAACTAGACTTAACAATCATAAGACAATCATAAGAACCATTCGGTCTATCCAGTCTACCCAACTAGACAATGCTACTTTGTGTTATTATTTCAATATAAGATACTTCTTCAGTCCTCAATGTGCATTTTTAAAATTATATAAAATAATTATTTGATTAGGAATGTGGGTGGTTTCCTTTGAAAATCTGTATGTTGTACTTTTGGAAGTTGGAACAGTTGTACAACATATAGCCTTGCTACAGTGTTCCTCTGCCTGGGACCATTTTATGATCACAAAGAGCAAGAAATTGCCTTAGCTGTGTGATTGTGAACTTTAAATACCCAGACCCATTTTTGACCCTAGTTTATCACTGTTTTTACAGATGACGTGCATAATATATATAATATAAGTCCTCTAATACTATGTTACATAATACAGTATTTCACATTCATCAGCATAAGTATCAGTGCATTTCTGAAACTGAATAATATGTGACCTTTATTGTGAAAAAAGTAACAAGGGAATGCGGGATCATATATATAATTACTCAGAAAGGATTCAATTCTACAAAGAAGACAAACCTAGTAACAACGCAGCTAAGCCAACAGTAGCTGTGAATGCAAAGATTGTACACTGTAAGGTCATTGTCTAATCAAGAGCTTCCAATTTATGCATAACCTTCGCTAAATATTTTGGGAACTTAATATAAATGAGCATGGCCATGAAATGGTTTGACAGCTTTGCTTGAAAGGTATTTAGAAGTATGACAGATTTTATGATATGGTTATATTATTAGAATTCATTGCTGTGAAACCAGTCAGAAAGGTTCTATTCAGTAGAACTCAGAGGGCATGTTATTCTGCCACCCTCTGGGGTTCTACACACATCTTTCACAGACTCGGCACCCTCTACAAGAATGAGCTCTACGACTAACCCTATTGCTAAAACAGCCACTATATTTCATGTACACAATATATTTCATGGTTTAGAATAATAACCAATAAACCAACATTTACAGTATTCAAGGAAATTTAATTTTTTTTAAGGGAAACTGGACCTTCTTCTATTCAAGCTGGAAAATACTTAAAAGAAACTTTAAGTCAAGACATGCCATGTCATTACAAAGACGGCAGGAATCTTGAGTTAATGTGTAATGTGGAACATCTTACAGTTTAACATAAAGCCACATATTATTTTATCAGAAACCTAACAGAAACCAACCTATGTAATTTAACAGAAATCATAAAGGAGGATTTAGTTTTTTACTCAGTGGAATACCATTTAAGCCACACGTTATTTAAATGCAATGCCAAAGTATTAACCAAGCCAGTCTAAAACACTATTATTATGTCAGTATGTAGGAAGACACATTTGCTTATCACATTTTTTTCTGGTTTTACATAAAGATGCATTTTATCTGATTTCCATGAGTACATATTTTTGTGGGTTTTATTTTATTTTTCTTATTTTTTTTCTCTCGATTTCCTTTTTACAGTCTTTTTAACAACAGAGTAGGTTAATTCTAGAAAAGGGGCTCCCTGAAATCCAATGTCTATTAACAGTCTAAAGGTAAAGTTTACTTACCTAGGCTTAATACGACTTTGAAGAAGAGACTGATACTGCTAGATTTTTACTTTGTACATAGAAAAATGTTGATTCTGCAGGAAAAAAAGCTCTGCCCTTTTCAAGTCCCCACTGTTTATTTTAGAGTCTGGACACCAATGTGGGGATTTGGCAGATCAGTGTGTATCTATTTTCTGAAAGTATTTAACAAAGGCTTGAGCACAGAAGATTTATCCAAGTTGCCAACAGCTTTTCAGACATTTCCCCCCTCTCTTGCACTATTGATTTTATGGCCCTGTGTTTTTTATTTTATTTTTCTCATCCACCATGATCCCTCTTCTCTTTGTCAAAGTTTTAATTAACGTCACAGCCCATCTTTGCTCTTGGTTGCAAAGGACTGTCAGACTTTTGATGTCATATGCCAGTTCTCAATGGGCCACTGAAACACCAGGTTTTTAAGATAATACTCAGCACATTGATCAATTATATGGAAACCAAATAATAAGCTCAATCATTAAATAGTTTGCTGGATTATGGCAATGGGACTAGACCCCTAGGAGCAACTCTTCTTTGCTGCGATATAATTAAGTGTGGAAATTAATCAGACATCAACTGGCAGGCGTCGACATTCATACATGTCCCACAGATAGAGATAATCTCACCTAGAGAATTGAGATTCTCAAGAATATGCAAGAGAAAGTTCATATATAAAAGAAAGTTTTCTATAAACTTACAATGCTATTGTTTAGCTACATGGAAACCAAGGTTGCTAAAGGACTATAGTACTTAAGATCATTTATAGATGGTTTTGTATATGTATAAGAATTGCACTTACATATCTGGTTCATTCCATCAATTATAATTCTGTGTTTTTAACAATTTTATCGAAAGAACTATATGATTCAGAATCAATATGGAGATGGGGAGGCAATATTTACATTATGATTTTAAAGGCATATTTCATGCACTTATTGTATATATTATATTGTATTGTAGATATTGTTATATTAATGATGTTTCTAACAATGTTTTGATCCAAACGAGAACTGGATATCTACTTGTATCTTCAAAGGGTCTTAAACCTGCAATGGTCATATGATGATGATGAATAGCGCCAGACACTGCTCTACAGGAGCCTGGAATGGCTATTGCTGCTATGGAGTGCCACCAGCCTCATGGTCACCACGACTACACTGGTCAAATTATCCATTAAAGCACACATGACTAATGTGCCTAACGAGGGACAAAGGGATTAAGGTGCCCAAGAGGGATATACTTTCCTAATAGAGGACACTTGGAAGGTACTCCAGCGAATACCTTACAATCACTTTGCAACCTCTGCACAAATCTACTCAGCAGATGTGCACATTCGTGTGAAATATTACACAATGGTGAAAACAGTAGTGGTTGTATAAACATACCACATGCAAAGTAAGAGATACAATGACTCAAATTTATTTTTAGCAAAAAAAAAAAATAAGAATCCTGCTGCCTTAAAAACACATAAACTGGTGAGCTCTATTTGACCATACTGAAAAACTGTTTTTTTTTCTGGCAAATTTCAAAAGGTGGAGTAATCCTGACAATAAAAACAATGCTGACAAATGTTGATTTGAGTCTTTGGTCAAATTTTTTTCTTTATGAACAAAATATACCGGTAGATGTGAATACTTTAGGTAGAAAGAGAGGGTTTGTACCTTTGAAGGCCCAGAATTTAATATTGCCTGTGCTCTTATCTTAAGATTATTGCGTGAAACAACTGGCCCTTAAAGCAGAATGGTTTCTTTCAGACAAGACATTGAGAAATAACATTTGGCCCTCAGCCTGAGAGGTTTATGAGTAGAACCAACAGAAGGTAATCATCTGGCATCTGTCACAATTTGCTTGGGACCGTTGTGACAGCAAGATTCAAGTCCTGGTTCATTATTGTGGCCAACATTGGCTTCTCTGTACAATGCATCAACATATAAATGCCTTCATATTTCTATCAACAGTAAAATTCCAAAACATCAGTTATGACTATTAAATATAAAATTACTGCACTGGTCCAACTGAAATTAAAAGTTCTAGTGATGACAATGTAAATTGGAATAAAAACAGCTAAACGGTCACACATCCACTGATGTACTTTAGTGGGAACTACATTCAGATTCAACACAGTAGATGACCAAAGATGGACCATTGTCTCGGGACATTGTCCAGGAGAAACATCAACTGTCCTAAAATATTGAGACTTATAAGATAAGCTACAGTAGGTAGACTGTAGTTCTTGGTAACTTGACATAAGTGCTAGATACAATGTTTGAGCAAAGTACATAAGTGAGGTAGTTAGTGTGCAATATGTCATAAGATAAATTATGATCTTATAGCGGAAATTGATTCAGTGTTTGGTTATTACAGTAATTACCATTTCACTGTGGAATTTAAGTTTCTCCTGAGCCCACTTGCGATCCCAAGATGGTAGATTGTTTTTTAGAGAAGTTATACCTTCACTAGATATATTCATTGAAGGTATTTCTGCAGTCGCAGTCTAGTTTGTTCAACAGAATAAATCATTTGCAAATAACTGATTGTAGGCAGTGAAAGAGGAGCCTCTGTTCCTGCCCTCAGAATGGATCCCATGGGTGTCCTTTCATACTAACACCAAGCGATCAGTCAGTCATGTTTCTTATAGCTCCAAAATACTCACTGATCCAGTCTCTCACTTGATGTGTTTGCAAGTCAAATGAGTTTGGCAGAAGAGCACTGTTAAAGTCTATCCGGGCCGTCCACAGGCTTAAATACTCTGCACTGATAGGCCCACATCAGGAAAAATGTTCTATATATGTCTAGTTGTGGTTTATGGGGTCTAACCACCCACAGGTACAAACAAAGTCAGAGCTATGAAATATTAGTTGGTCAAGGGAAAAACTATTTGTACTTGGCTCCAAGGATCTGTATCCAGCCTTTATCACCCCTTGAATTTTTGACCCAACTATACTATTGCAGACTAGGAGTGGGAGATTTTATTTTTGGTACAAAACAAGGCAATGTGTTTTAAATATTTACCTTTAACTCCATCAGAATATTTATAAGATATATATATATAATATATATACATATATATATATAACATGGCAATGCACACCTCATTCTGTATGCACAAGGTAGCATGACAATGACATGTACTAGCGAAAAGGAAAGATTTAATGGAAAAAATTTTTTAAAATTAGCATTGTTGTTAAAGTAACAACCTGGTAACTAAATGCTGCATTAGGAACATTATTCCTAACATTGCTGAAAGCACAAAACCTTCCCAGAATTCTTTACTTAGGTAACATTGGGCTTGATTCAATGCCTTCCAACATCCAGACAACAAAGAATCAATCTTTTAGTGTGTTACCTTGTCTTAATTGTCTTCAGGGCTGCATTTAAATTAATTGTATTGCTTAACTTGTTACAATGTTGCACATTAAGTGGGTGTTTCACATAGTGTAAAGTCACTTCTCTGGGCTTCATGTCAGCATAATTCTGTCATTCTTCATTAATGAAACCATCTCTTAACTTTGAGCACTGTAATTGTATTCGTAGCAGAATATCAAACGATACTAAGTCTACTTTTTTACTTTACTGATAGATGTTAGATAAGTGGAAAAGTATCCCAGCAGTTGTGGTAGGGGATAATACAGTATGGTATCATAGCTGACTACTGTCATCCAGGGCAGCCCTTTGCATTTCCAAACAGTAAATTAAGTTAGGCCATTAGACAGAATATGGAACACGGCTGAATCATTCTTGTGCTTTATTAATGTTTTATAGTACTGGCCAGTGTGGATTGGAAAAAAAGTCTGTGGCCCTGGGTGGCCATAAAGTGTGCATATGTATATCCATAGATTGGTTGTTAGATCTGTCTACAATGTTCCTATCACAACAAACAAATGTTATCATATTAGGTAGAACTATAACTATATATATATATATGCTGGTTATATAGTTTCACTTCAGATGTACAGATATTCTAGAAAATCTTACTGCTGTTTG
Source organism: Spea multiplicata (assembly GCA_009364415.1). NCBI lineage: Eukaryota > Metazoa > Chordata > Amphibia > Anura > Pelobatidae > Spea > Spea multiplicata. The sequence goes on from VKOC01000003.1 coordinate 31,651,222, forward strand.
CGCTGGATGTGATAATAGCAATGTCATGATTGTACTGAGTTACAAAACTTACATTTTGATGATCCCATTTTATCATTTAATTAACCAGCACAGTGCAATAGAGAAACATTGTAATAGGGTTATATACAAAGCATATCAATTTTAGGTCTATTTATCAGATGATAAGGTACAAATGACTTGTATGGTTGTCATAATTGGACCTGGAGAAGTCTGGCATAATGCACATCCACAGCTTTTATGGCTACGAATCAGTTTTACACCATACAAAGCATATCTCAGTAAAGCAGATGGAATTAAAGGCTTATAGACAAGGATGGCCAAAAGTGGATACCCCAAGAAACAAAAGGATTAAGGAACCGTAAGCCTTCCGAACCATCTGTTACCGTTTCCTAAAATGCATTAGCAAGGTCTCAGTGGCTTGATGCAACCTGGTGCTCTTAGCTGCAGTGTTCAATTCTCTGCTGGTCCTGGAGCTTTTGGTTGGAAATTACACATACATAATTTAATATAATTGTTATATTGCATGTTTTTGGTGTTTTTTAGTGATCTTAATATGGTTTTATAGTTTTCTTCATGGGAAAGTGTGAGAGCAGAGTCTGTTCAATGTCTCCATACTGGAAGTAAACTTTGTCGAACATGCATGGCCAAATTGACCAAAACCTTTTGTTATGGTGACAAATATTATTAGCTTCCCCCTAGTGTGATCCAGTATGTTAAAGTTTTTTTTTTATTGCAATGGGCAATGGTCATGGATTTGATGCTGAGTCTCTAGGTAAAGCCCTACTTACCAAGGTCTGCGGATCATGTTTGCTTATTCCCTGTCTAGATCTTTCTTGTGAGTTTATGGTGCCACTGATAATATCAGGACCAGTTTTTGTAACACACTAGGTATTATATTGGTTGCGAATTGGATAAATACCATCAGGGAGAAGTGTAGGTAGCCTAATGAGAGGGGCTGAGTGAACTTGTTAGACTCCCTCACTCATACAATGCATATTGGCCTTGACAGTGTTGGGATGTGACCCTGATAGTAACTTGAGCCCCGTCGCATATTGTCTACCCTGCTCTGTGTCTCATCTGCTCCCTCTGTGATCTTCTATTCTACAATTCTGTAGAAAGAATAAAGGGAACTCACATGTACATTACACTTGTGCACGGCAAGCAAAATCTCCTTTTTCAATTCTAATTTATTTTTTCTCTCTCTTATCTCTTGTCCTTCATCCTTTTTTCCCACCTCTCCTTTCTCTTTTCTTCCTTGTCTAAAATATTTCTCTCTTCTGCTTTCTTTCTACTAAAACACACATTTTAGTGGTCACTAGTAAACTTTTCAGAGATTGACTGGGAAACAGCTCAGCAAAAGGTGGCAACCCTACTTCCTCCACTCAATATCCACAGTTAGTTGACGGATCTCATAATGTTATATAGTGAGAGATCAATTGATGTTGGTGGAGAGAGTTACAGTTTTATTAACTTAGTTCTTAGGGGACTTAATGGGAAATATGTTAACCTTTACTGAAAAGGTACAATTTTGATACCAAGAGTAATTATAACAGTTTGGTGCAAGTAAACTGAATTTATTAGTAGCTTATCAAAAACTATACTCTTGTGATGTTAGGACAAATCTCACTGATTTAACCATGAATTACACAGGACCAGCCAAGCTCTTCCTGCAGCAGATGCTCACTGGGCCTCCACAATGCATAGTGAATTTAAGGAGTTAAAACCACAACTCTACGTTTGTTGAATAAAGTGACACTTCTCCAGTTCTCTGGGCCAACACCCGAACCTCTGGGTCATGATAAAGGGATCTTGGCATGACCCTCTTAAATGGGGGTGTTCCCTGCGATATCAGCAGAACACGCACTGACATCAGCGGGAACATCCCCTACATCAGCTGGAACACCCACCGACATCAGCGGGACCACCCACCAGGGTCAATGGGCAGTACTGGTTGCACTCCGCAAGTTTCCGGGTATGAAAATACATTAATTTGACCATCTAATCCTCCATTATAAAAATAAAATGTTTGACATGTTAGAAGTCTATAGAACAAAAGAATAAGTTGCTAACGATTCATAAACTAATACATACTAATAGTACTAATACTAACAACAGCAATTAGCTCATCCTTTGAGTGCCTTTTTTCTACTTACTTAATTTACAATGCATTGATCATTGCAATAAAAGTAGTGAGAATTATCGGTTAAAAAAATAAATGTCTGGCATTGTGGGAAGAAAAGCCTATTGACGATAACTCTCAAGGTAGCTAAGCAACCTTCCTTATTTCCATTACATTTTTATGCGGTTATGCTGATTACTTAGGTTTTGTCCAAGTATCCAGATATTTTCTCTAAAACCGTTGTGAATCTTTTAAACAAGAAAAGTTTTTGTTCATTCACTTTGAAAAAAAAAAATAATTTGCCAAAACAAACTCAAATAAAAAGGAATCACATGGCACTCTCAATCAAAGGTGTAAGGGTTCCATCATAACTTGATGCCAGAGACATTTTTGGTGTGTCTACATCATGAATTGGTTCAATAGCCTCAGAATAAGCTCAAAGAACATGTTTGCCATAAGACAAACCATGCAATCACACCGTGCAATCTCAACGTGTTTGGCTATTACAACTACTACAGTGTATAATTCTGTGGCTTTGACAGCAAGTCCTGGTTACTCTCACATTAGTTTGTATTGGCAAACTACTAGGGGATGGAGAACACAGAGTAAAGGATATCCTTCAAGCACAAGAACTTTCTTGGCAGTGTAATATTGAACGTCAGAGATGCAGGCTTCACCAAGACGCTGTTTTTTTATTCTTTCTAAAAAAAACATGCTTCTTAACATCATAGGAAAGATGCTTTACAACCTGTCCTTCATTTTGCCCATGTCCACGGATCCATCTTCTGCTCCACATATTTGTCAGACATTGTGCACTATTAGCTAAATGCTGTCATACACAAGCACAGAGTTGGAATATTGTAAAAAATTAATAGAACGTATATAATACTGACAGAACGTAATTTCCATCCATTCATCTTTTTCTATTGACTTTTACTGTTAATGTTTATGGGTTTTTGTTCTTTCTTTTTTTATTAAAAAAAGATAAAAAGTACGAGCCTGCAAATTATAGCATTAATGTTGAAAGATTTGCATGTTATTTTAGGTAGATAATTTATCAAATGTTTAAATCGCTGCCAATATAATGTGATAATGTAATAATTTGGAGGATGGTGATGCAGCTTGTTAGTAGAAATTGTAAGGGGGTAACACAGAAATGAAGCATGCAAGGAATACACATAAGGCTATCCTGGACAAAAGTCAAGCCCGTGCATCAAGTAAGGTTTAAGGTTTTACAATACACAGAAAAATGTGACAACTAGAGAGGCGAATGGCTCTTAAATGCCACACGTTTCTTTGTGCAACTCAAATCTCAACGCAAAAGGCTCTCCTCAATTATTTGCAATATTAACTGCAATTCATTTAACCCATCATACCGGTTCAGGCCAAAAAATAATGTAATTTCTGGGTTAAAAAAAACAGGTATATTTTAAAGCTATTTTTTAGACTGCCTGTAGGGGGATCTCTCAGATATAGTTTAGCTCTCAGCTAAATCAATAAAGAAAACTGGGCATCCATACCTTTCAACCTCCTAACGGTACATCAGAGAAAGGTGATGATTAATTTGCAACGGCTTAAATTGCTTGCTGGAGCTGTTTTTGAGTTCATTGGCAGAGTAATCAGTTTTGTAGGAATGCAATACTTTTATATATATATATATATATATATATATATATATATTTGTCCTTGTACTTGTGTAAAATAATGTTAAAAGGTGAGGGGTATTGTTTTCAATGAAATGATAGAGATTACGTGGTTTGTTTTTTAAAAAAAGTCTAAGACCTGCTTAAGAAAACAGCACCATATTTTGGAAAATGTGATTATGATCTAATACTGGTAATAAAAAAAATGTGGGAGTGGAAGCCCTAATGGCGCATTATAGTATTTTCTGTCTCTCCAGCAAATGCCACGTCTGCTGTCCTGGAATAGAAGTTGGTAGTGATATCTCATTGCCTAAAGCAATTATACAGTGAAGTGGATTTTCGATGTCCCAGGAAAACAATATCTTTTGATTTCACATTTTGAGTGAGATATGAGAGTATTTATTATATCATGCTTGTAGGAATGAATCACTGGTTGGTGTAACAAGACTGATACAGTAAATATCACACAGGGAAATTATAGTCTGAATAGAATGGAAATCGGTCATACTGGGGATATGTGTCAGTAGGCATACTAGCAGTAAGAAATTTAATAATTGAATATTTGAAAATGGAATTAAAGTTATGGAATAATAGGTATGTGATCCAAAGCCTGCTGGGAAAATTAAGAAATATGAATGAGACATGACAGAGTGACAAGGTACCTGAATTACATCGGAAGTCTCAGTGTTTTTATTATATTTGTGGATTTATTATTTTTGTTTCTATGTACAATGTTCACTACTACACAAACCTTTTAAGAACATCTTACATTTTTCATTCAGAATTAGTTTTGTCATCAATTACAATTTTGGAGTTCTGAATGCCATCATCTGCTAGAGAAAATTCTCTATCTTGTTGTACTTAATATAGGATCTGAGTGGGATACAGGTTATGTGCATTACAGAAGAGGAGCTGATGCTTTCTCATATATAAAACTCATTAATAATTAATGTTTTGATCTTAATACAGAAACAGTTGAATAGATTAAGCAATTTCCCAAGAAACCTTGTGAGCACCAGAGGTGACCACCAGTGCCGGCCCAAGACATTATACTGCCTGGGTGCAAAGATAAACTGCTGCCCCCACACATGAAAGCCACACCCACATTATGCTATATTATGCCCAACAATTATAGTTGTAAGGGGTCCGGCTCTCCTGAATGGCCCGGTTGCTTGGTGGGGCCTGCTTGGAGAGACAATTTGTAATGAGACCCCAGTCCCATATTTGTCCCTAAACAGCTTGTCAGTGCCCCCAAACAGCTTGTAAATGCCCACAGATTGTCTGTGGCATCTTTGCCACAAAACATCTTGCCAGTACCCTCAAACAGCCTGCCTGTTCCATATTTGCCACCAAAAAAGACGAGCAGGAGAAAAAATGGTGATGTAGGGAATGTCATCTGGGTATGAGGGCCATCTGAGGGGGCAGAATGTTTGTTCTGTAAGGGGCCCCAAAAGCTATGATGGTGTCTCACACTCACACTGTCTCACATTCTCACTAGTTCTCTCTCACGCTCTCTCACACTCTCATTCACACTCTATCAATGCACTCTCGTAGCCCCTGTTGCCTCTTCTTGTTATTCTGTCTTTTTTCTCTCTTTGTCCGCTTCTCTCTGTGTCTGCTCTTTTTTGTATTCTTTCACTTCTCCATGAACCTGGCCTCCCTTTGCTCCAATGCTTGATCCTCCAATTGGGGGACGTCACTGAAAGGTCTTCTATTTTGCCCTAAGGTGAAGTTCCACCCAATTCATTGAGCTTGCATTGATGTTCTCTCTCCTGATTGGAGGATCGAGGGAGGGGACATCAATGAAAGAGCCTCACTGGAAGCCTCATTGGAAGTGCTGTCATTTTGGTGGAAATTTGCACCAGGTTATGTCTTTGGAGATACTGACAAAGATAGAAGATAAAAGAGAGAAGATGAAAGACAGAAGGTAAAAGAGAGAAGATGGAGAATAAGAAAATGTGAAAACAGAAGTGGTGGGCAGAAGCGGAAGTGGTCGGCAGTGAAGGTAGGGAAACATTTAGAGAGTATGAGAGAGTGAGTGAAAGTGAATGAGAGTGAATGTTGTCACCAGGCAATGAATTTTGTTCCTGAATAAAAAATGCGTTGCAATTTTTTTCCAAACCAGGGAACAAAATTTGTTGACCGAAAACGAATGGGCCAAAAATGAACCAAAAAAATTGGCCCATTTCCACATGTTTAGTAAATTAGGAAAGGCTAACCCAGCCCTTAAGATGAGAGAAGCCCTCTAGTATAAGCCGTCCATGTAATGAATGACACTTAATATTTCAACTCACCTGCCTCAGAGGTATCTTGATTTTATGATTTTTGACATGATATGGTATGATTTTTGATATTCTTAGCAATTTCTTTTCTACAATAAAACATCAGAGCTTAAAAATAACATTTATAAGGTCATATTCACTTTTACTTTATCTTAGAAGGGTTCTGTCTTCTCATCAGCTGAGCATCTTTTCTTGCCAATAACACTATTATCTAGCACATGGCCTGTTCAATCAGAGTGCCAGCATTCTATTAGCACTTCCACTTCCACACATAAAATTATTTTTACAGGAGCTTAGATTTTTTGTGTCAATAGGCATATAACCTCTGAATTGTTCTGTGCAATGCATGGGAATGCCAACATGTTGTCAAACGATACATATATATTATTTATTTTTAAGGCCACCTTTCTCACTACGTCCATTGCTGACCTTTGAAAAGAACCTATTCAGATAACTGTTAAGCAAAATGAATGGCAACTTCAACATCAGTCTCTAAAGCCAGAAGCCTCTTTAAAAGACAAACAGTCCATAGACTATCCCGGAATAAACTGTTCCTTTACCTTTACTTTAAGGCTCACTACTTACTATTTATGGGAAACACAAAATTAGTCTGTGATATATTTTCGCTGTTCATTCTAAAAATGGTTGCTTATAATATTTACCATTATAATTAATGCATAGCATTTTTGTACATTGAGAGTGCTGTTTAAAATCTGAAAGCACTTTTCGTATTACTTTTATAGGCAAAGATATTGAAGTTGCATTGATTTATCTTTTTACAGGGTAAAATGGTAAGGTAAATCTTCATAAGAGACCTACATACAACAAAATGTATTCTGGCTAGGTATGCCAAATATTAAGATGGCTAGTGGCTGCACAGCCAGTTATGTTTTTCCTTAATTAATCCATGAATGCAGACTTCAAAAATGCTGGTGGTTTGACAATTAGAACAACACTTAGAACAACACTCAACAATACAGCACTCTTTTCATAACCCTTTCAGTGTCAGTCATGTATGGCATAGGTGATCAGTCATGGGCACCCAATGACAAGCATTCAGCCTGTATGATTGGCCAGGTAGATGCAGGAAGCCAACTACATATTGCATATTTGGTAACCCTTTTTACAACTACCATGACCCTCAGTGCGAAAGATCTGAGTAAACACAGCAATCAGATTGGGAGGAAAAAAAAATGTTGGGACCCCTAGGCGCTAAGACGAGCTATCGTCATTGTAGCTTCTTCCTCTCACTAAATTCTTTATTTATTTATGTTTAATAAATATTATAAAAACTACCTATAGCTTGTACTTATTGTTTGTAGGTCAATATAACTCTGTCGGGCTGTTTTGTTTGTGGGACATTTACTGCTTTCTCCACTACACAGCTATTGGAGCACTTGCAATGGCTCAGAGCTTCATATTAATACATGAAATAATATTGCCTTCCCTGTGTTCCTGTAAGCGTGCACAATGGTATAACTTCATATAAATCTATAGCATAGTTTGGCTGTCAGGCTGGCGTCTGTCAAGATAATTAACCAGGGAGGTTCGGTCCATGCTAGTCCTGTTCTCAATCTTTTCCCCTGGAGCCACCATCTGAGAGAATAACTTACTCCTGCTGGAAGCATATACCTTTCCGATAGAGAAGGAATGGGTCGATCCCAGGCCTTTCGGATACAATTCTGCATAAGAGTGCTCTGGCCAGGGCTTGTGTTGTTGAAACCATCATTCCTAGAAGAAATATGAGTACTCTTAGACTGTAACAGTGTCTTCTTAAGATCAGACAAATGAGTCCGAAAAATCTTCTGGATCAAAATAAATTTACATTAATAACATCAATATAACATTTTTATTATGAGATAGCTGACTTCAGTTAGTGTACCTGAAATCTAAAAAGACACAAAAATAGAACATGAGTGCAACTTTGTAATAAGGTACTTCAACACAATGCCACAGACTAGACTTACTAATAACATTACAAGATACCATGACACGGTATAATTTTACGGATATAGACAACACTTGGCTGCAGCATTTGCAGTATAATAATTTTAACATAGAATGCCCATATTGCTTTTCATAATTAGGTTATAATAATTAGATAAAAAAAGAAATGTGAAGAATTCACAGACCTGTGTCTTCCATCCAAATTTAGAGCACCACACTTTAATTATCACCAATATAATTACTCCTATTACTAATAATCTTTAGCCCATAACTTAATAACATACAATCAAACTATACAACATATCATTACAATCAATACAAAGAGTTTGTTTAATGTATATATATATATATATATATATATATATATAACATCCAAAAGGTTTATACAGAAACATTCATAGACATAAATAATGTACTTTGGAATTTGAAGATATTCCGAATAATGCATAGGCTGTTGCAAAGGTAAGTATTTTTCTCCAAAATTCTAAAAAGAAAAATAAAGAACATCATGTTAGACTTTTTGCAAACTTTTTGAGTGGGTTATACACTTCCTTTCTGCTTTATGTTTGTTAAAGTTGTAGAAAATGGTTGTAGGTTATTACTGGAATAGGAGAAACACAAAAATATGGTATACCTTATACTCAAGAAGCTATTCATAAAAGTTTAGTTCCCTTTTTTGAGCATTAATAATTAAGTGTTGTTAGTCTGTACAAAAGCTATTACTAAAATTCATGAGCTGCAATATAAAAGAACATTTTGTAACATTCAAAAAAAAAAGTTTTTTAGAACTTAACAGAATTGAAATGGGAACTCGGGAACATTTTTTTTTGCCACTCTTTTTTCTTCAATCGTGAGTTTCCGTCTTACTTGTCTTCTGCCTAGTAAGTCCTCACAATTTTTAGAGCGCATAGAGGATTCCCTTTTTTCTATCTACAAAAAGCATATGAAACCTGAAATATTTTAGTTATTTTATACTATTGCGGATATGCAGCTTTAACGTATAAAACTACTATATCATGAAATGCAAGAAAGAGAAGTATGCAAAAATGCACCATCCACATACAACATAAAAGGTTGGCTAACTGGGCTTGAAGGGATTTCTCTAGAATGAATTTCTCTAGAATAATCTTTGTAGTAGAGTGGGGCAGCCTATCAGTCTATATCAGTTCCTTTCATTACCTCCCACTGTTGAAGTCTTGTGTGCATAAGAGTACATGCCAAACTTTAAGCAAATAGGAAAGGCTTGCATTTATGCTTAACCATGCTGGCTTCCTCTGCAGCAAAAAATACATGGAGCAGGCAGCCTAATATGGCTGTTTGCTATAACAGTTACCTGTGTTTAAAGTGCAATCATGCTGGCAGCTGGCTAAATTATAATTCCACATGTGTCACCCATTGTAAACCTCTCTTCTGCAGATAAAGTAAAATATTTTAAAATATATTATTATTATTATTATTATTATTATTATGTTTCAATAAAAAAAACAGACTCATGAGCTTTTGTGGAATATAAATCCCATCACTCTTAGCCATATAATGGAATTGGAAGGTGATGAGAGTTGCAGCCCTCAAAAGTGAAAAAAAGATATAAAAAGAATATTGTGCGTCCTCTTATGAATGCTTATCCTGCATTTTATTGTGTAATGGCACCGAAACGGTTAGTGCATATACACAAACACACACATACACTATAAATACTAATCCAACAATTAATCATAATATATCACAAATAAACAATACATAATATCATAATTTCAGTAGGCTACAAAAAGTGATTTTGATACCAAGTGTCTCTACACCATAACTTATTTTACTTTTTACATTTTAAAAATGAGTACAATATCAATATGATCATTAAGAAGATGTCAATAGAAGATGAGTGACATGAGTGTCATGAGTAAAAAATGTCCCCACGTCGCCACAATGCTCCTGTCTGCCCAGAAGTCCAGCAGAGGTGAGAGAGGTTTTTCCCCCCTCCATGATCGCTCTTACTGATGCCCAAGGGGTGGCCCAGCATGGACTATAGTAGGCCCTGACTGTGGTGCAGAGGAGGGGTAGGATTTTTGGCAGGTATTTAGGGGGCGAAGTTGGGGGCAGATTATTTAAGGGGCTGTTTTTCCTGGGCTTAGGAACCAACCTTGTGGTTAGCTTACCTGGTTGCGTGTTACCACCTCTCTTTGTATTTGTATCATAGCTTTGGGTTATGGTGTTTTTCACAGTCTGTGGGGCGTCAGCTTGCCAGGTATCCAGTGGTAAGTGAATTGTTGGTAACAACTGGTGGGAGGTTCTTGGCTGTCAGTGCTGGGAACCTCAGGTCAGGGTAGGGGCATCTGGGTATGCCCCTTCTTTAAGAGGTATTGGGCTCTGGTACCTGGATTACTTGGAAAGCTTGGTGTGTTTATTATATATATTTACATGTTTGTGTTTTGAGTCCTTGTCCTTGTTAATGCACCTATGTTTATTGTTTCAGGTTTTGGCGTGACAATGACTCTAATAAATAAAATTGGCTGTGTCATTTTCTCCCTGTATGCATGTTAATTTATTTCCAGCTGGGGGGGGGGTCCGGGGACGCTCTGCTCTTGTGTGGGGGACTGGTGGTAGTGTGTCAGCCAGCCCAGGCTGCACCCGCACATACAAGGGGGCTCGGTGCTGGGGGGTAACCTCGTGGGTAGCGTCCCTGGGGTTACCCTGGTCCGACATTGCAGTGCGGGCAAGCCAGCATGTAAGAGAACACCAGAACAGGATTTTGCACCCTCAGCAGAGCTCCCTAAAGAAAGACCAATATTCTATGTTTTTTCAGTACAGTTGCATAATGTTTTATTGGATTTATGTATAATCCAGTTTTGGTTTAAACCTGTTTTATTATGCTTTATGGTCATTTAGATGGTTATAATAAATAAAAGGTTTGTCATTGTGTTTTAATAAACACATTGGCCTTGTTAACCCCACTTTTGTCTCCGTGTTTTTTTCTTATCAACAGGAGATGCCGGACTTGGTTCCTTCCCCCGTCATGTGTCAGCTGCCACAGGTTTCTTCAGTTACCACATGTGAAGAACCATGTCTGATCTTCGCTGTTATTATTATTATATTTCTTAGTACCCTATTTGAATGTATGTCATAGTGGCGGCCAGGGGACATTTCTTTCACATAGAGATGAAGGCTAAGGGCATTGGCCCTATTCTAGATGGTGCTGACACTTGTAGTATGTGCCATTGTGTGGGGTAGATTAGCTCAAAGACCCTTCCACAATCCCCTCTGCAGTATGTGTTCTCAAGGGAGTGCAGATAACACAGATGGATTATGTTACAGTCACTCCCTGTGTATTCTATTGGCTGTGTATTGTGTAAAGAGAGTTCTGTTTTAACCTCAAAGCATGAAGTCCTGTCTGATGATTGAGGGAAGTGCTGGTCTGTGACTGCTTTCTTCGGACAGCCACAACGTGTCCGCTTACTGGGAGAGGGAAGGAGCTGGTGGGCGGATGTGTCCAGTCTGGGGCACAGGTGGATCCGTCACACCACACAAGTGCAGGGACTAGCCAAGGTCCTCCCCTGCTGCCCAATCACTCCATGGGATCATGCACCACTACCCCTTCAATCCCACTATCGCATCTATAATCAAATCATTGAAATGGTTAATGTAAACAAACATAGCCAATCAAGAGTGGGTTGATGATGATCAGATCACTCCTGACCAATCATGGATCACTTGATGATCCATTCCCCTCACATCTGTGACAGCTCTGGAGAGGGAGGGGTCATCCAATGTAATAAATAAATAAATAATAATAAAAAAACATATATATATACGTACATACAAATTATTAATAAAAAATAAACATTTTATAATATTTTAATATGTAACTAATTATTACTACCTGATTACTTTTCAGTAATATATAGAAAATTCTATGTTGTCATGGTAACCCTTTAAGGTTGAGGACTCATGGGGGTATGTTTGATTTCTTGGGAGACTCCTTACCTGCCTGTCACTTCTTATGTCTACGTAACCCTGTGCTCATTGGGTAGTCACACAAGCCAAGGTCAGAGGTCCAGAAATCTGCATAGGCCAAAATCAGGCAGGCGTTTAGAGCAGGCCATACACAGGAATCAAACACAGGAGGAGCGCACTAGTGGGTCTGGAACCACGAAAAGGGCAACCAGAAACTAAATTAGCAAGGTAATTATAGTCACATCCTGAAGTGGGGGGAGAAGTTAGCCTGAACTCAGAAGTTAGAAGAGAAAGTGGGTGCCGCTTAACAAGCAGAAGGAGGAAGAAGAAGCAGTACAGGTAAACCAAAACCATGACACATCCTCATTGTCAAGATCTGAGTTTGGAGAAATGTGTTTTACTATTATTTATTAAACTTTCTGCAGTTCCAATAGTATATATTTCTTTGTTATGTATTTATTTGCTTTCCTCCAAATAACCACTGTAAAGGTATAGTGGAGAGGGGGAGCAATTTTCTGTTCTTGCCACAGGCGCAAAAAGAGCTAGCTATGGCTTTGCCCCTCTCACGCAGCGACTTCGTTAGAGTCAGTGTACTGGTACATTTAGTGTAATGCTGTCTGGAGGGCAAATATATCACTGACGATCTGTTTGGGCACAAAATGGCACTGACTAGCTCTTTGGGGACAAAGATGGCACTGATGAACTGTTTAGGGGGCAAAGCTGTCACTGTAGGTAGTGAGTGATATGTTACATGGTGAAGTCTTGGTTGAGTAGGAAATGCATGTGATAAGAGGGGTCATGTTTATTAGGAGAAGGAGGTAACAATATTACCACACCCACCTGGAGCGCCAAAACTGTTTGCACCCATTCATCAGTGACACTAGACTCGGCCCTGATTGTCTGCTTAAGTCATCAGAAATAATTACTCCTATGTCCCTCTCTTCCATTTTCACTGACAGAATAGTGCCCCAATGGTATGTTGCTGCCTTGGGATTTTTACGTTGAACCATATAATCAAACTTGTTAGCTTAAACTCGCAAACTGAAGCATATTAAGGACTGGCTAGGTTCCCTGAGAGTATTGACCAGGGGCATTGCTAGATCTTCCAAAGATCCGGGGCTAGAGCCCATGGCAGATCTTATAACAGCGGAATCTGCTTTGGGACAATTCACATATATATATTTGCTTTAGCCCCAAAGTCTCCATTTAAGGCTATTCAGGGCTTTAGCCCCAGTAGCTGTCCCTAGCGACGCCACTAGTACTGACATAGGCATGGCATCGGCATAACATGTGCAGTGGGCATATTGCTTGCTATTCACCGGTGACCCAACCCATGGTGAGTCCTGCTCTTTTCCTGGTGCCTACTGAATAAGCCGTACCTCTTACACAGCTAAGTTCCACACTGATGCCAGCCTTCAGGAACACCCTACCAAAACTGGTCTTTACATGAAACAAAGTAAAAAAGGTGGAGGAGGGAGACAAATCCTTGTGTCAGATTTATCCAAAGAGGTCTGAAGCCAGTGAAGCTCTCACTTCCAATTGGTTGATGTCAGAAAGGACCCCCTGCAGGCGACCAATAGAGTCACTTGCACGACCCTTTAAATCCTGACGGGGAACTTGGCCAGTACAGATGTCAAATTAAAACTTCCTTCAAAGGTCTGTATTGGAAGCTCTCACCTCTTGATGAACTTTAACCTTCTTTAACCTCATGTGAAGGATTTGTGGCAAGCTGAGCAAGTTCTCCTATTGACCTTATTAACATATTGCATGAGGTTTTCTCCTTGACAGAAAAGATAGGTTACAGTTACTAGCCATGAATTGCTACGTTGCCGTCAGCCACTGCTCTTGGTTCATGGCAATCCTACATACAGTATAACTAAGAAGATCTTATCAAATATATGTATGTACCAGGATTTTGTTTCATATTTGGTCTCAATAACAATTTAGTGAAAGCAGGTATGTGGGTATCAGAAGACATGTGCAAATGGGCCAAAACAATTCAGACATATAATATTCCCTGCCCATTCAGTCCTGAGGACTTTCGCAGGGGGGGCACCTTCATTCTCACACTCTTACTCACTCTTTCACACTGTCATTCTTGTTCACTCCCTCTTTCACGCTTTCTAAATTTTTCCCTAACATCTATCAGGTGTCCCCAAAATGGCACTGTTTTTGTTGATGTTCTCCCCTCCGATCCTACAATTGGACATCACTGGAAGCACTACCATTTTAGTGAAAATTAGAGCCAGGTTATGTCTGTGGAGATGCGGACAAAAGGTAGAACATAGAAAAGAGAATATAAATGATAAAGGAGAGAAGATGAAAGAGGAAAGGTATAAGAGAGAGAATGAAGAACAAGAAGATGCAGAAGGGAAAATGGTCCGTAGAAGCAGAAGAGGTAGGGAGAGAAGGTAGAAAAACATTAAGAGATGGTGCGATAAAGAGTGAACAAGAATGAGAGTGTTAGAGTATGAGGAAGTGTGAGTGAAAGGGCCCAGTAATTTCAGATGAAAATTCTGAGCTTTAGGATATAAATAAGGGACCTATATAATCCATTAAGCCAATTTCATTATAGAATGGAATGTTCTTGGTTAAATATGATGAGTTAACTTTGACAAATATATGCTAAAAAATGTCATCTGTCTTTCAGTCAATTTTTCAAATTCAATAAATTAAGTAAATTTATCGCAAATAAGAAAATTCTAATTAGTTCTGATTTAATTTTGACAATTATAAAATTAAAAAGAAAAAATACAAATTAAGTAAACCATAGTCTCAAAATTGTTTATGTAAGTGGTAACCTTTGTATAATCAATGTAGTTGATTGATTTTTTACACAAAGTGCATTTTTGCCTCCTGTGTTTCGTTCAATACGCTAAAGTCTAGAAATAATAAGCATTTGTTGTGGCGTGTGGGCCAGTTTTTATTAATACGTACATATCCTATATAGAAAGGTAACTATTACCCTCAAGAACAAGAAGCTCACAGTTGGCCTATCTAGTCTGCTTTTTTCCCCATTTTGAAGTACAATTTTCACTTAATTTCAGCATTCTTTAAGGTAAGCAAACAAAGCAGTTGTGTTTACTGAACAGATATTACGGTAAAACTGTCAAAAACTGTGAAATTTGATGTCAGAATTATGAAACATAGTCTTGGCAAGCTTGCACAATACCAATGGTCAGCAAGGTATCCACCACAATAATTCTGGTGTCTGCCACTCAGTCTACCAGGAAATGAAAGACTACCACGTTGTGGTGACCTGATATGGTCCCCCAACGACAAGGCAGCCTTCTCTCTACACTGTGCTCTGGCAAGTGATGTAATTTCCAGTGTGCAATGCTGGCACCCAGGAGGCAGTAATGAGCCATGTTGGCTTTGGGGAGTGGGTAGGGTTAGTTAAAAGGAAATGTGCCTATCCCTGTGCAGTACAGAACATGTAACTTTCATTTAATTTAATGTTCCTTTCCTATGAACTTCCCTTTTCACTTTTCTTTTTCTCTTTTTCCCTTTCATTTGCTTTTCTCTTGTGTTCAGGGACATGCTTGCCTGGAGGACAAAGGGGCAACTGCTCCCCAGGGCAGTCCAAAATTCTTTAAAGAAGGCCGGTGCCACTTGGCAGGAACTTAAAATCACTCACCAGTCTCAGGTACTCTTCAATACAATATCTGTGTTTATTTGGACAATATATTTAAGAAGGCACGTTGTCAGGGACCATTCACAATGGTACACAGACAAGTTTTCTCTAGAACAGACCCGAACACAAGTTTCAAATACTTTTTATAATGCATACATAGATGTGATACAGACATAACATAATGCAATCCATATGATATCCTTTTTTCAATGGATAAGCAGTCAAAATAACAGATTATTGTCCATGGTTAAACCGTCGAACTTATTTTGCAACTCAGGAGGGGAACGACACATAGAGATACCACAAGCTTTTTCTTATACGTCCAGTTCTTTGAAAAACAAAACTTTTGACCTATTTTTCTTGCTTCAGACCTCACAATAACAAATGTTTATGTCTAGGAAAAAATCGTAGCTATTGCTAAAAAAGAACCAAAAATGTAAGCATATCTTATTAATCTTAATGCTCTTAAATGTAAGTATATTGTCTTTATATTTCTAGGCTTGGATGGTCCCTAATACAATGGGATTCCTTTCTCCATAAACTAAGAATAAGGTAAATTTATAGACCTGTGCATTCGTATTCGGGCGAACAAAGGGTGCGTTTTCATTGTTCAGCCCGAAAACAAAAGAAACCAACATGGCGGTTGCAAAATGTACACGAAGACACACAACACAAAGGATCTTAGTGTTCATCTTCGTTGATATCTCCAACTAATCTCCCTGGTCCCTTCCCCCTCTAGCCTACCTTTTCTACGCAGCATTGCAGGGGTTAGCGGGAGCGGAAATCCGTAGGATTGTGCGAGGAGTTAAAGGTCCATGCGAGCAACTCTCGTACGGACTGGCTCCCTGCTGGACCTTTAACTCTTGGAGCAGGGAGACCAGGTGGAGTTTCACCGACTCTATTGGTCACTCGTACAAACCTTTAACTCCTGGAGCGGGGAAACAATGGTGTCAGGAACGATTCTTACCCGTGCAGCAAATATAGTTCCTGAATTAAAAATGTCCGTAATTGGCCCCAAAAAATGAATGGGCAAAAAATGAACCAGAAAATATGCCTGAATTGTTTTTGGCCCATCTGCACTTGTCTAGTAACCAGTTGTGTTAGTGCTAGTGTGGCAGGTTGTGTGAGTGTCTGGGTGGATATATGTTAGCATGAGTGTCTATGTGTCTGACTACATTATTTTGTCAAGGTATGTCACTATCAGGGGAGAGGATGTCACCGCAAGCAATTTTGGCATTTTGAAACTCACATGAATCGAGGGCAATATGACGGCGCTCGCAGTGACATCCTCTTCCCCGATTGGAGGATCGGGAGGACGCCACCATAAATGAATATGGAACAGAAATTATCTTAGCTATAAAAGATGTATTTTTTTATTTTTTGCTTTTAATTTAAAAGTTTTAAGTTCATTTTGAATATAACTCCACGAGACAGCTTTTCTATTTAGGTTATATGACAATGTGCCAACGATCAATACAGTGTAAGATGTTACTGTTTAAGGTAATAATTATTTTTTCACTCTCTTATTGGGCTTTGACACTGAAGAATTGATGACGAACATAACACAATAAAACAATTAAGTCAGCTGCATGGATTTTTTAGCCCTGCTTCATGTACAAAACCAGTTAACAATGATGACTTCAGAGTTCACTGGTAATGATTTGAATACTTTTTCCCTTTAACTGCCTCTTAGCCTTAAACATTTGTGTTTGTATAAATCATTTATGTAAACACATCTAAGGATTTTTTTATCGCACGTTTTGCTAGTATTTTGCAGACACTGCCTTATAAAGAGGCAGTGATAAATAAATCCTAACCTTGTCCCAATTTTTCAGTAGCCCTGCTAGATACTCATATGATAAGGTATTAATATCTATGAATTCTATAAGCCCAAAGTTTCATGACTAAAGCTATCATTACAATTTAGGCTCTACCCTAACCCGTTTTCTAGGGTATTGTATTTAATGTGCCAATGAAAAAAAATGTAACTCCTTCCCCATCTAGCCTACCTTATCTTCGCGGCATTGCGGGAGTTGATGGAAGCGGAAATCTGTAGGTTCGCCGTCAGGGCAGTGCGAGTGAGCCTAATCTCCCGGGCGAAAATTCGCGGAATACAAAGATTTTTTTTTGGGCCGAAGACGAACACGAAGAGCCCCCTGATGCCCAAGTCTACTTGTAATGTGCCATCCAGGCAAACTTTTAAAGGGGCAGTTATACCAACTCTTACATAAGGCATTCTTCAATGCTATCAATTGCAGTTATCAAATATGATAATAACAGGCATTGATCACTATATGAATTGGCAAAAACCTAAGGATTATATAGTTTTTGCTTTCCTGTTTTGTATAAGGTATGGCATAAACAGAAATAGAACACTGATATCTTGTCCATGTATGCTTTAATCACACCATAGCTATCTCTAATAGGAAACCGAGCCAACAATTAAAGCTGCCATTTCAAGAGTGGATGGTGGAACTATCTAGACTTGTTAGTTACACTCTTGTCCTACAATCTACAATTCTACATTTTGAAAATGAATGATTTGTTGTAACATAAATACTTGTGCTAAGGTTATTTTACCACTCAAATCTCAGATTTATCAAGTAAAGTTTGATAAGATCAATAAACGTATACATTGATCTCACTGGAGCCATGACATCACAAAGGATTATCGAATCCAAAGCCCTCTTCCAGACACTTATTCCTTATTATCCTTGAAACAACACATTGCAGCTTTTAGGCTTCCCTTACTTTCTGCTTGTCATCGTGCCAAGTTAAGAATCAAAGTCTGTTTATTGTGTTGGAGCTTGAAGGATGAAAAAGAAGTTTAAAGGAAATGAACAGAATATGTGTCTTTGTATGAACTTCTGTGTTCTTTTCATGGTTTGAAAAGAGGTGAGGGTTATAGTGATTGATTTATGTATATGTGAATAGGAGGCTGATTCCTCTCTGTATGATTTCATAGCTCAAGTGCATTACTGAAAAAAAAGCCCTGATAAAAAAAGAAAGTCTGTAATTCAGATCGTGTTACATTTTGTCAGCCTTGTTCTGGTTTCGAAAAAAAAATATCCTGGCAGAACTAGCAGAATAGAAGTTTTTGATGCTTATATTATGTACTTATTGTGTACTTATGATATATAACAGGATCTCATGCCAAATATGACATATTTCAAGATAAAGGTTACACTACAGAGTGCACTACAGTTAAAGGGCCACAGGTTGGACACCCCTGGCGTAGAGGGTCACATCATCACAAGTCCAACAAGAAGCTAGTAGGTGTAGCTGAACCATAGCCTTCCCAATATTCCATCAATATTCCAAGACTGTCCAAACCCAATATATATATATATTCAGAACCCTACAGAATAAGTTGGGCATTGAGATGTCTTTTTCTATTCTGTAAGTTGTTTACCTGTTTTTGTCAACATATTTGTCTTATGCATACTGTATGTATGCATGAAAAAAGGTGAACAAGGTTATTGTCAGTGAGAATATGTTACATATCCTTATTTGTATAATGGTCGGTTTGCCCTTTTTAGTACCATCTGAGTGTCTTCTATCTTGTACTCTTGACAAGCTTGTGAGTGTCTTGTTATTGTACAAGGCTAATTTGAAATAAAAAAATATAGCAAGGCAAGAAAGGCAGAACAACAAGGATAATGCATTAAAAAAGAAAAACAAAAATACATGTATGGGAAAAGAAAGAGACAGAATTGATTTATTTAGACTCAAGCGGCTCTTTTAAAATTATTAAATAAAGGTTAGTTTTAGCATTGTGGCAGGTTTCCTGTGATGCCAGGCTCCTGCGGTAATGGTATTTCAGGGGGGGATAGGGCTATGATAGCATTCAGGGAAGTAAGTATTAAAATTATCCAGTCCATGAAGCATACGCATTGTGTGACAAGATAAAAAAAAATACCCTTGTATTTATGAAATGCCAGGAAGTCCTGGTTCTTGACCAATCCTGCTTTAATCCTGAGACGTGTTACTTTCAATCCAATGATGATAGCTTTTATGGCTGTATTTTTAAATGCCCCTAAAGGACCATCTGATCCCAATATATGCTGGGCTTAAGATTTATCTGCCATACTAAATAAAAAAAAAACCAAAGTGGAATAAAATACAATACACAAAGCAAAAAAGAATAAGGATGGTTATTTGCAAGGAGTTTTATATATTCAGTAAAAATATAGCAAGTAAAAGGAAAATGTGGTGTTTTTTGATGAATATGGATACAGTGTTTGTGATTTATGTAAAAGGCATATCATGCGTAATTTACTATACAACTCTCTCCTCCAATATCCTACGTCAAATACCTGCGATCTCAGCTGTCTGCCTCTCTCTCTAAAGAAATTCTGCTCTTTAGCCCTGTAAAATAGCTCAACCAACATCCATACACTGGTCATTTGCGTAATGTTTTTTTAGTAAAACAGTATTTTATCTGATGAATAGGAATACATGTATTTTAAAATTTTTGGTATCTATTATACGGTTAGTCAGCAAATGTTATATACAAACAGAAAACCCACAGCCATTTTAAGGTCCCCTTATAGATATGCCCCTCTGCCCCCCTGATATGCCACTCTGTGCCCCAGAGGTGCTTTATAACCCCTGATATGCCACTCTGCACCTAATATGTTTTATGCCCCCAGATATGCTAATCTGACCCCCCCATATGCTTTATGCACCCTACAAATGCCCACCTTCCCCCGATATGCTTTATGACCCCTAGATGTGCCACTCTGCCCCCTGATTTGCCACTCTGTTTCCTAGAAGTGCTAACAATGCACCCTCAGACTCCCTGGTGTCTAGCAGGGCCGGCTTGTCACCGGTTGCGGCGATGCGAGTAGATAACCTCCACTGCCGGCACTTGTATGACGGAGAAGCATCAGCGCAAGTGCCGGCAGCAGAGGTTGTCTACTCGCATCGCCGCAGCCGCTGAATGTCTGTGCGATACGCGTATAGTGGAGCACCGGAAGGTTATGTCACACCGGTGCTCCACCATAGAAGCCCCGGCGGAAGTGACGGCAGCGGAGGTTGTCTACACGCATTGCAAAGACGTCCATGGCTGCCGGTGAGGAGGATCCAAGTCCCCTACAGCGCTACGAGAGATCTGGATCCTAACCCTGCTTTTGGCTGGAATTTGGGGGGTGGAGTTGGGAGAAGATTATATAAGTGGCTGTTTTCCCGGGCTCAGGAACCATTCTTGTGGTTACCTGGTTGCGTGTCCCACCCTCCCTCCCCTTTTATTTTGTTTGTAGGTTTGTGTCGTTTGTCACAGTCTGTGGGGCGGCAGCTTGCCAGGTATCCAGGGGGTTAATGTGGTGGTAAGTGAATGGTTGGTAACATCTGGTGGGAGGTTCTTGGCTGTCAGTGCTGGTGGGGGCATCTGGGTATGTCCCTTCCTTAAGTGGTATTTGGTTATGGTACTTGAATTACTTGGCAAGCTTGGTGTGTTCAGTGTGTTTATTGTATATATTTACATGTTTGTGTTTTGAGTCATTGTCCTTGTTAACGCACCTATATTTATTGTTTCAGGTTTTGGCGTGACAATGACTCTAATAAAAAAAATTGGCTGTGGCCTTTTCTTATCCATATTCTATGGTGTGTGGTGTCGTTATTGGGGTTAATGGGGAGCTAAGCCTAGCCCGGAAGATCAAAGCTACAACAGTCAATCTAATGCAAGCTTGGTGCTGCAAACTTTTTTTGCCAATGTGCATGTACCTACAGTTTAGTGAATGGACCTGTGCGAGTTACAAAGCATTAGACTTTGGTTTCAATTTCCACCTCCTCCCTGTTTCTATTAGAGCAGGAAGCATTCTTAATTGCCACACATGTGTTCTAGCTCTTAACAACTTAACTTCTGATGACTTAAATGAGAGCTGAATCGCATATTTGTGTGTGGCTGCCACTCAGCATGCAAGAGTGCATGTTGATCTCGAATAGGAAAGCTGGCAAACACAATAGCGTATTTAAGTATGCAGGGTAAAGGTGATGATGTCAGCCAAAGGACCCCAGTTCCAAAGGAAAGGCAACATTATGTTCATTTTTCTATTAAGAACTAGAATCTTGGAGGTTAAAACATGAAATCTATTTAAGTAAAAGCACAAAATAGAGACATGCCATAGAAAGTAACACAATCTTTATTATTCTCTTCTCCATTTAAAGCAAAAGGATTCAGAGGCCTTGAATGTTACTTGGAAGACTTTAAATGCACATCTTCATGAAGATTTTAATGACAGTCTGGTGAAGGCTCACTCATTGAGAGTAATATCACTTTTAGTCTAATAATACCACACATTTCTCTTCAGTCTTTTACAGCCATGGACTAATTGAAGCACATCTTCCTTGTTCTAATTAGGTTCTTGTGTAATATACTCATTGTTTCCATTTATTACAGGAAGAATACAGAGCAATTTTCCTGCATTCAATAGCGCAGAACACATTGTCTCAGGTTCATAACTATTGTTGGGAAATTTGCATTCTACAAAAAAAAAGTGCACTGGCCGACTTGACATTCAAAGTACAACACAATAAAGTATTGTAGATGTCAATTATGTAAAACGAAGACATGGCTAGGAAATATTCATGTATTCGTCTTTTTGTAATCTAATTATCAACCCTAACTCCAACTAAAGCAAATTATCTTATAACCAGATTAATTCAAAAGAATATTGCAATATACCAGCTAATTTAACACTGTGTTCTCCTACATAAACGGGAAAAACATAGGCTACTTTATCCACCCACGGTTGGTCTATAACCTGATGGTCAACCTGGTAGTCTATAATCTCAATGGCAAATTTAGATAATCTTAGAACATGCATTACGGCACAATTGCCTTGTATTGTTTGAGAGGTACTAATCATGATTTTTTTTTTCATGTAGATACATTAAAGTCTGAGTATGGACCAATGTAACACCTCCGCTGTGATATACCATAAGTCTCAAGGATCCAATCAAGAACACAGTTTGTAAAGGATTATGATACTTGTTGATTTCACTACTGAACAGAGTAAATTTAAATATCTGTAAGCGATTGGAATCTATAATACATATTCAGCATTTAGTACCAGACTAGGGTGAAAAATGACATCATCCATCAGTAATGTTTAGAATGAACCCATCTTGTTACAGCAATGACACTAAACTGAAGATTCCTCCTAAAGACATGCAAGTGTTAAATGGTTCTCATGGATATTATCTCCCAGAGACAATCCAACTATGTGGGAGTTATTTAAAAGTTTGTTTTTCAAACTGGATAGGTCTAAATTGGCCTAAATGGAATATCAAATGTGTAATGTGTGTATTAAAACATCAAACATATTGCATGTTTAATTTCCCTAATGATATGTGAAAGAAATTCAGATCAGACTTTATATGTTATGATGATTATGATTGTGGATAATGTTTGTCAGAATTTTAATTATCCAAAAGTCTAGGTGTATGAATTAAAAAAGCAAAATAAGTATTGGTGGAGTTTAGCTATCTCAGGTAACTTGATAATGACTCATTATTAACTATCAGACTAGATAGGATAGCATTAATGCACAAACATATGGATCATTAAAATGACTGAATGTTCTGCATTTAACATTTGAAAAGATTTACGCCGTTTATGCTACCATATCCAGTTATTATAAACATTTTCCCTTAAATAAAGTACTTTTTGGCAAAGGCAGGGTATAGGATTTTGAAAAGTAGCCAACTGTCTACTTTAATATAACATATCTTTCTGTGTATGAGGCCAGCTCTTACTTCTGGATGTTTCTATTGATTTTACAGCTATATCCATTCAAATCCCTCATCTCCCATAGCAAGCCATGTGGTCCTACACTTATAATGTTACTTCTTCCCACCTTGGCTCCACTTTACTATCTGATTTAGGTCACTGCAGATTAGGCGTCTGGTCATATCAATAACATGACAAGTCATGGGATCGGTCCAAGAAAAACCTTTTTCGCACAATACTAAACATTGATTGCTTGTAAATTTCATCCCGTTGGAAGACCTAGCAGGAGGCGTCTGACCTTTTAACTTACGTTAGTTTAAATATAACAGGCTTACTGTTCAGTGCTGGGTAGAGCAATTATGTTTTGGTAATGAATGGGGCTTTGTAAAAGTCTACTATGCGGTCATTCAAACTCAATCCGTTGACCGTTTTTTAAAATGGTTAAACTCTGCATTTTTTAACATTTGCAACTCCTTTGAGTCACCTTTAATCACTTAAATGGTTAAAAAACGTGATTCAGTTAAACATCGCTGGGCATTGAGACAGTAAATGCATTTATGTTATAGTCTTAACTGACCTGGCACTACCAACATTCTGTTTGTATGGTGTGCTCTGTTTTGAATCTGTATATGAGGAAAGGATAAAGGGCCAACATTTTGAATTAGATGGAATATACACTCCCTGGCCACTTTATGAGGTACAACTTGCTAGTACCTTGCTTGGACCCCCTTTTGCCTTCAAAACTGCCTTCATTCCTCAGAGAATTTGGTCCATATGGACATGATGGCATCAGGCAGTTGCTGCAGATTTGTCGGCTGCACATCCATGATGCGAATCTCCCGTTCTACCACATCCCAAAGGTGCTCTATTGGATTGAGATCTGGTGACTGTGGAGACCATTGGAGTGCAGTGAACTCATTGTCATGTTCAAGAAACCAGTTTGAGATGATATGAGCTTTGTGACATGGTGCATTATTCATGGAAGTAGCCGTCAGAAGATGGGCACACTGTGGTCATAAAGGGATGGACATGGTCAGCAACAATACTCAGGTAGGCTGTCACGTTTCAATGATGTTCAATTGGCACTAAGTTGCCCAAAGTGTGCCAACAAAATGCACCCTACACCATGAAACCACCACCACCAGCCTGAACCGTTGATACAAGGCTACTTTTCTGTCATCTCGAACCGGTCTGTCCATTCTCCTCTGACCTCTGACATCAACAAGGCATTTATGTCCATACAACTGCTGTTCACTGCAAATGTTCGGACCATTCCCTGTGAGATGGTTGTGTGTGAAAATCCCAGTAGATCAGCAGTTTCTGAAATACTCAGACTAGCCTGCCTGGCACCAACAACCATGCCACATTCAAAGTCACTTAAATCGCCTTTCTTCCCCATTCTGATGCTTGGTTTGAACTTCAGCAAATTGTCTTGACTACGTCTATATGCCTAAATGCATTGAGTTACTGCCATGTGATTGGCTGATTATCTATTTATGTTAACAAGCAAATGAACAGGTGCACATAATAAAGTGGCCAGTGAGTGTATATACACACATACACATAAAATACATTTTGTATTAACCCCTTCCGGACCGGCGTTGGCAAACTGCGTCTTCCCTTGACCCAGCGGTCAGTAGCAGCCGCCCCTCGCAATCCCAGCGTTCAAAGCGACGCTGGATCTCGTATCATCGATGATATACCTGGTACGTCCCGGTGTGCCGGTGACCTTTGACCCGGAAGTACCAGGTACGTCCCGGTCTTGAAGAGGTTAATTATTAGGAAGCCTTGGGAAACAGGTGGATTTCAGATGTAATATATGTATATTATAATATACACACAATAATTATAGACATGAGCAGTTTCAGAGAAATAATCCCTCTTTTACCAGACATGAGCAGATTCAGAGATTTAATCCCTCTATTACCAGACATTCCACACACACACAGTCAAACAAACACAATCACATACACTTTAATCAAGGTTACATTCCAGGACAATGCATTGTCCCGGATTGAGGCTGCACGGTACCCAATGCAGGGACTGTCTCCGTCAATCCGGGACATGTGGTCACCCTAGTCCAACAGCCTTTGGGGTTTTTTCCTTAGTCTTGGATTGGAGAAGATATTCAACTATAGTTAATTTAATTTATTTACTGGGACTGCAGTGTTTTTCCCCCTTTTATTAATGTAATAATTAATTTATTCATGTTTGTTTTTTCAATTCAAAAATGTATTTGGAAGTCAATCCCTTAAACATTTTTCCTATTTCCTATTAGTTTGTGCTTTAGTAATACACTTATACTACCAGCAAAGGTTTTTCTTTTTTGAATAACACAAAATAAGAAATCTGTAAATATTTGAGACAAAATTAGGCATTGGACTAAGCATGTGTGCAGTGTGTTTTAGTTCTTGAAACACAGTTTCTGAATTGGATTTAAGTAGCACATTTACACTACCAGCAAACCTCTTAATTTTGGACAACGCAAAAAATAAATATGAAAATATGTTGTATGTTTACACTACCAGCAAAACCTCTTAATTTTGGACATTGCAAATAATAAATCAGAAAATATTAGTGACAAATTTAGCAGGGGACTGTGCTTGTGTGTAAAGGAGACATATACTGGTGCCTGGTGGAAAATGATATGGTCATTGACATTGGCTGATGGCAGACGAGCCCCTGGTGCCAAATCTCCGCCTGGGGAGTCCACTGGTCTTCCTGCTCCAGGAGTTAAAGGTCCATGCAAACGACCATAGAGTCGCTCGTACAGACCTTTAACTCTTGGAGCGGGGCATTGGTCTCCCTAGGCCAAGTTCTGCCATCAGGAGTTAAAGGTCCATAAGAGTCGCTCCACCCTTCTTGTTCGTTTTCATGTTTGCCCGGATATGAATGCAGAAGTCTAATAAATACCAATGTTTTGAGTACCTTAAAAAATAAAATATGTTTTGGTGTCGGAATGGAAAGCAATGCAGCCAATTCACCCCATTTGTGACATCTGTCTGGAAAACAATATGCAGTGTCAGTTTTCTTAATAAAGACCCTGATCAATAAAGTCTGGATCCTAATTATGTTCTGAAGTCTTCTCCAGCAAAGGAGATAATAACTTCTTTCATAATCTGTACATTTGTGTATTGTTTTCGAGGCAGTACAATGCTTCTGCATGACCTCATGTGCCAGTAAGCCATCCCTGTAATTCTAATGAATGGGATAGACATGGATCCATTAGCCATCGCTAGTCATCTAAAGTTTAAAGTTGACATCACATTGTGGAAGATGCTCAATATAAACTTCTGTGATGGAACAGAAGCTCCTGTCCGGTCAATGCAGGTAGTGCCTTTAGACTACAAGAGCATCATATACAAAATTAAAATAAAATATTAAAATAACTCTCTTTTAGAGATGGAAATAATTTTAAAATTATTTTTATGCCTTATTTTAAAATATCCTCTTTATTATGATGCAGTATAGTGCTAATAAGCTCCAATCCTGGACCCTACCAAAGAAAGGTTAGTTTTTTGTATTTTATGTGTAATTTTGTTCTTAGTTTTAAGCACTGTACAATGAATGACAAATTGGTTTTAACGCATTTCACAGGAGTTATCTGTTGCATTAATCTACCCATAGAAGAAATTATGTCTTCCAGCTGTCGGAAATACTATAACACCCTCACTGTCATATGCATTTAAGGTGTGAAATGATTTTCTTAACTAGATTTTTCACATTAGTAAATTGTATTTTAAATTGAGCACAGTTGTCAACAGATTCCATGAAAAACAATAAGAAAAAAGTTAACTTCGTGGAACTCTCTCCAGGACCATTGAATGAGGTTAAAAAAAAATAAAGAATTCTCAGTAAGTTATAAGTCACTGAATTTCACATATGAATTTGCCTATTCTGCTTTTTCGCTCTTGCTGAAACTCTTGTCAACCGCATTAAATGGTTGATGAAATTCGGTGTTTCCCTGGAGATAAATTCATTTTTTTACATAAGGCTCTCTTTGTGCTCTTTTGTATCAAGGGTAACATTTTAAATGACATCAGCTCCAACAAGTTCATAGAGCATGGTTTATGGATAGATTACACAGACCCTATTATATTTACCGATCATGTCTGCTATGTTGATTATATCACTAGACTGAGAAAAACATTCAGGATCAGTGGTAGCCAAAGTCAAATAATACCTGAAGGAGCTCACCACTATGGATGCCCTGCCATGCAAGGAAGCAGGGCAAGCTTGAAAGGTGTTCAAGGGCTAGACTATCTTTGTTATCCACATATGGGAATGTGCAGTTTAAGACAATGTCTTCTCCATTATATTACTTGCACATCTACTGTAGCAGCTCCATTATTAATCTAGCTGTGGACTATGTTTTATGAATTAATATGCTGGTATACTTTTTCATGTTTTTTTCCTCATTTTTTAATTAGCTTAATTCAGCCTTTTCATGAGGTAGCAAAGTTGAAAACATTCCATCAAAATAATGTCTCTGTTTTAGATAACTTTGTTTTCAATAATTTAAGTAAATTTTAAGTAAATGTAAAAACTGTTAATTTCATACTTAAAGATGTTTTTTTTGAAAGATGTTTTTTCGCTTTATAGAAACAATACTGATGCTAGGGTCCAAGCCCATTACATGATATCATGGGCCGCAGTGATATTAGAAACTATGTGTTTTCATATATATCTTATTTAAGACTAATGACTTAAAGACTAATTTAAGAAAATGGCACCATGATACATAGGGCTGGTTTTCGATTAGTTCCAGGGCTAGTTTTAATTTCCAGTATGGCCCTGCTGGCAATGATACAATAGGTGGGTAGAGGTGTGATGCAGTGCTTCAACTTAATGATGATGCATTACCATCCATTAATGATGTATGATGTTGCCTCATGGATAGCAGCCACCAATGTGGGAAAAAGAGGCAGATATGGGATGCGTTGTGGGTGGAATGCTTTGTGACTTCGCAACTCCACAAAGTGATGCGACAAAGCCACTAATGAATTGTGGATAGAGATTCACACGAAGTACACGCATGCAGGTGTCATGGCATGTAATGAGTTGGCCACTTTGCATCATGCCTGGCACAAGTGGTGCTCAGGGCCCACTCACTATTACTATATCACAGTGTTTGTGCCAAGCATTGCACATTTCAAACCAGTAATCAATCAGATGACCTTGTGTTATATTCTGGAGAACTGTATGTCTAAGCCATATATGCTTAAATTCCCTCCATTACTTATTTATATAGTGTCGATATATTCCTCAGCAATGTACAATGGGTAAAAAGGACATTACAAGTAATACACCGCCACTCCCAGAATCTTGTCCATTTAACCCTAAGTCAATTGAAAGATGTAGAGGCCATTATGGGAAGGGAAGTTTAGGAAGAATAATGGTCTGAAACAAAATATGTGAAGAGAGAAACATAAAAATAAAGAAAATACTTTGCTAAAATAAAAGAGGATGTTAACATCCGAGAATAAAAATACCTTATTTCTTTAATCATTTTGATCATGCCACACATGAGAAATAACTCATTTGATACAACTGGTATTTGACCACTAGGGGGAATTTAATCCCTGTCAGTTTAAAAATGCAGATTTCAAAAGAATGAAAAATACTAGCATATAAATGTTATTAGACACAATTAAAAAGCATGTTTCTAGCAAAATGCGAATCTAACTATTTTTGTTAGAAAATTTTCTTCCTTTTTAGCCCTTCATTTTTTTGGATTTTTTTTTGTTCATTAATGTAGGTGCTAGTTAATTGATCTTTTTAGATAACATATTCATAACTCACATTTATACAGTATTTTGGAGACAGTTGGCCTAATCTTATTAATGCAGCCTTAGTTTTTAAACTTTTTAATAATATCTAAAGTTTTTTATTTTAACATGTTTTATTGTTATTGTTTTTCCTTTTGGACTTTTTGATGGTGGCCCTGTCTAAACCCTCTAATTTTAAACTATGACGTCTTGTCATAACATTTTTCCACCTTTGAAATGTACTTCCTTTTTCTGCTTTGAATTTATGACATACATGTCACTACGTGCCTTTTATGAGAGACTCGTACATCCCTTGTAAGACACATTGTGGCTTTTCTGTTAGACCCCTCTAGTCTCAACATGAACGTTTGGTTTTCTAGACATCAAGGCTCAAATGGGTTAAATGTTTCCTAGGATACTAGTAAGGTATTTCTAAAACAGCAATATTCTGTGGTTTTGGAATATATTGGAACAACCTATTATATGACCTTTAGCAATTGTATTTGACATTGCACAGTATATTATGGATGTGGCATCTGAGAATGAGATAACCCAATTCACCGGAGTACTTAAGATAAATGATATTCAAGGAAGCACTCTCGTTTAAATGAAGCTGCTTTTGTGAAATATCCTCCTAATTTGATTTCTTTATGTTAAGAGAAATATGTTGGGTCTGTTAAATGCTTACATGTGCGTCTGTTTAATTTACTTTAATTAGGTTGTTGGTGAAATACAAGGCCTTCATGCAAAGCATGCAGCAAAATAAGAACATATTCTATAGAAAGATCAAGGCGAGTCAAAGTCCAATTTGTAACAGATGTGCGGTTGGTAAGCAATTTGTACCTATGTCATTCAATGCTATACTAACTAGAGCTTTCAAAACACTTAGAGGTTTAACAAGTCTTCGAAATTTGATGAAATCGTTCCCTGGCACATAATTGTGAGGGATATTTCTGGGAAATGCTACTGTGCTCCATGTGATTTGGTTAACTGACATTTTATATTATTCAGTTTTGCCATAAAACAACATTGTTCTGTGAAATCAATCCAAAATCCATCTGTCTGGATAGCGACTCCCATTGTCCTCAATGAAAAACTTTATTTTTGTTAATAACTAGGGAGGATTTTAGGATTAAATTTCTAAAGCTGCCAGAATGTAAAAACACCAAAGAAGCCAAAGCTAAACCAAGGGGGTAACCAATGCTTTCCTTGAGAGACACAAAAGGCGTTCTTGTTGGCTCACAACAGCTTATCTTCTCATCACGTGGCGTATAAGGATGACAGAAGTCTACCAACAGCTGGAATATGGTAGTTTTTCCACATCTCTGCTGTAGCTTCTGACAAATTGCAAAGGAAATAATGTCCCTAATCACTTGTGGGACTAATGATGTCCGAATCCAACACAGCCAACCATTAGAAAAAAAAAAAAGTACAAGGAAAACATAATTAGTCCAATGAAGTCACCACACATAGAAAACTGATATATTTGTCATTTAACCACTTAATTATATGGTAATGTGAAACATTCATTCATTATGAAATTAGCTGTGTGGCCCTGTTGGTTTATTTTTTTTGCCGTTTCAGCTAATGGGAATGTTATTATATTTGTTATCTTAACAAAGCTAATGTTGCCCTTTCATCTTCCTCTGAGCCACAATGAAGCCTGTATACTGCTGGTTGGATAAGAGTTTAAGATACAGATGTTTTAAATCAGCATTGGGCTTAAATCCCATGTGGTTAATGGGAAGGAAATCTTGACAATGTGAAGCTGGCATAACTTGGTTGTCATTTAGGACCAAAGTAATTTGCTTCATTTTACTTACACTTTACTTTTGTTACCAACTGCTGGCGTTCCTGACCAGTCTCCTTAATATTCAGACTGTGCATGCATAATGTCCAAAAGGGGGATCTCTGCATGCAAAATGGGGTGTCCATGTTGGGATGTCACTATGATGTCCGTGGGCTGGTAACCAATTAGCCTTAGGAACCAATATGTTAGCAAGAATGGATGTGTATGATCAAATAAATTATTGCATTACTCAACTTTTTGAATGTACTAATAAAACAACAGTTACACTACTGTATAACTTAAGATTTAAAAGGAAACTGTTTTTTGTATGGAATCTTTAATAAACATTTCCTTTTTTTCCTTTGTGGATTTTTTCAGTACAAGTCACCATCATCTATAAATCAGAATTATTATATATCTGTCCAAATAAACTGGAAGACAGAAACAACAGTGTAAATTATATGACCTCTCTTTAGATTGTAAGCTCTCGAGCAGGGACCCTTAAAAGCACATTATTCCTGGCTGGAACTTTGTATAATGCTAGATTGCAAGCTCAGAGACAGGGTTCTCATCTCCTGATGTGTACATATGTATTAATGTATATTTGTTATGTGTATTATCTGCCCCATTGAAATAGTACATCACTGTGTAATGATGCTTACTAAATAAAAGATATTAAAAATAATAATTTTTAAAATAAATATTTATTTTCTGGAAGACCAAAGCCCAAGTGCTCAAAAGTATGTGTTCATATATTTTTAACCCCTGTGGATATTATAAATCAAATGAAAAGTCCATATTAATGTGTATCTTTGCTACAGCAGTAGCTCATTATAGCTAAGGCGGTAAAGCCAGTAATGTATTTTTATTTTTGCTGATGTTTCTTTTGATGCCTGTTTACCCCTATTTTATATGAATATTTTAGTTTTGCAGCTAGTAATGTATCAGCCAACATAGTTATGTTCTAAACAAAAATAAACATAATTATATTTGTGTGCTAGATATTGGGATGAAAAGAAAAACAAGATTACATAAGAAGTGACTGTAGTGTGCTAATAAATAAGTCTATGTAATTCAGTGGCATGCAAGTATTGATTTTTTTAATCAAAGTTAACCAAGTTTTGCTTGTTTTAATGAACTCATTTCCCCACAGACCATAATTCGTTTGAGGGTCTAAGTGATTGACTGAAACATTCCACTGATTACCAGAGGCCAGTATAAGGGTTTGTGTAGAGCAAATATGCAACTGCCAATATCATTGTACAGTGGAGTACTTGGGGAGCAGTCCACCCCGGGTGCCACTCATCAGGGGGGTTGCCACAAGGGCCACACAAGACGCAACACCTCAGGGTGTGCGTTCTCTGAGGCTCTGCCAGTGGTGCTTGCTGGGGAAGATCAAAAGATCTCCCCTCACCAACCTTTTTTTCTGTGGGACAGGAAGGCAGCTGGACACTTGTGTCCACCACCCTGCCAGCTCTCAATCTGGTTCGCCTCTGAAGGACCAGGGCCGGTTGGAGAGATTATAAATCTCCTACTAACCGTCCTAACATATAGGGAGCGTGAGATCCTGTTTCATCGCTCCCTTGGGATGCGTGCCAGCTATTGATGCTCAGCACTGAAGCCACCCACACTATGATGGATCACTGAGACAGATAGTATAGAATAGAGAGATAGTAAGATAGTAAGAAAATAGAGTGATGCAAAGAAAAATATAGGCAAGAGATGATGGGGAGGAGAGAGAAAGGGGGGTAGAGAAAAGAGGAAGATAATGAGAAAAAGGAGAAATGGGGAGAAATAGAGAAAAGGTGAGAGATAAAGAGAAAGGAGGGAGATAATGAGAAGGAGGAGATTTGGGGTCAAAAGGGAAAGATAAAGTGAAAGAAGAGAAGTAGATAAAGAAGAGAGAGATCAAGTGAAAAAGGAGAGATGAGATAAAGAGAAATATGTGAGATAATGAGAGGTGAGAAAAAACACGAGAGATGGGGAAAAAGGTCAGAGATAATGAGAAAGTGGAGAGACAGGGTAATAGGATATAAATGATAAGGAGAAAGGAGAGTATCAAAGAGAAAAGAAGAGATAAAGGGGGTTGATGAGAAACGATGAGAAACGTGAGACGAACAGAAAAGGCAAAGAGAAAGAGGAGACATAATGTCTAAGATAGGGGAGAAATTCTCAGAAAGGGGAGAGAGGGGGTTTGTTTGTGTTTTAAATGTTTTTGTATGCGAGAGCAAGTATATCTAAGGGCAAGCAAGTGTGTGAATGCAATCTGGGAGCTGGGGCAAGTCAAAACTGTGCAATCTGGATGCCGGGCAAGTCCTATGGATGTAATCTGGGTGCTAAGACAAGTCCTATGTGTACAATGTCAGTGCTGGCAATCCTGGTGCCAGAGCTGGGCTTTCGAGTGTGCAACCTGTGAGTTATGCAAACAATTTAGGGTTTTGATGCATTATTTATTTGATCTATACATTCAATGCTACGTTGGCATGCAATTTTCCAGTAGATCTCTACCTTCAAGGGCCGGGTTTTGTGTTTTTTTCAGTTTCTATGAACCTGCAATGAAATGTACTCTGAAAGTGTGGTGGTGCCCAAATAAAGGATCTGTCCCGGTGCCAAATACTCTAGGTACACCCCTACCATTGTTAATATGCAAAAAGTACAATTGTGATGTTAATCACATTATATATATATATATATATATATATATATATATATTTAGAGAGAGAGCTAGATAGAAAGTGAGTTCAAGATTAGCTAGAAGACAGGGAAAGCAGTTGAATAAATGGTTATTTCTGTATCCAAACTTTCCTTTTCTGCAAAGACTCGGAGATCTGTAAGGAATAGCTTAGCCCCATGCCGATTCTTATTTCTTATCATTATTTCTTCTACAATATTCCTCAAAACAATATTCACCTTCGGTTTAATATTTCTTCGCTGCAAATCAATCTAATTCTGCCACTTAAGAGCTGTTGTAAGACTCTGTGGTTTCATTCTTTGTACAGTAAAGAGAATGGTTGAATTCATCATTGCCCCCCACTTCAGATTCTACTAACAATAAGGGACTCAAACAGTTACTGGCAAGAGAAAAAAAAAGTTTGTAGCGAGTGTGAGGCTGCCCATGTCTTGTATGTATCTTAGGGCTGTTATTACCACTACATTACCAACATTGATTTCCCATCCAGCAGCCTGGTACACAACTGCCTTCATCCACATCCGCTGCCATAGCAACTGTAATAATATGTGAATGTTACTGCTGTCATACCATGCAATTCTATTCATGTCATTATGCAGGGGGGCTACCAGACTGAAATTGCAGAGGGACCAGACACAATTAACCCTTTCATCGCGGCTGTGCCCCGCAGTGCTAGGTGAAAAGACAGTGGTAATTCTCCTGGCACACAATGAAACACTGTAGCATTAGTTTAAATTCACAATACTCCATACTGAGCTAGAATCTGGTGAAAAGGGTCAAGAATTGGTGGTTTTGCTATTTTTTTCCCTTCAATGTTTCTGGTTTAGGCTTTAATTTGTTTTGTTTTCTAATTATTCCAAATTGATAATGCCATATATATTAATGCGATTTATTTATATGTTTAAAATCAGGGGTACCCCATGTCTGCAACATCCTACATGGCCGAGCCCTGCGTTGCTTGTTGGCACCGACATGATCCTAGTAGTGGCATAAGGGATGGCTAAAAGTGTTAATAATGAACTGGAGTAGTGACACCATTAAGGACATTAACCACCTATTGTTAATGTCTCTTGTGATTTCTAAGGTGAAACCATCTACTTGTGATAGCCGCCTAATTGCAGTTGAGTGTAGAATTATCTAAATGAACTACTCATTTGCCATTTTTTGCCATAAAGAATTATGTTGCTTAAAAAGTCTCTATACCTATATTAAAAATGTAGGCTTTCTTTACTAACATGGCTTATTGCGATTTTGCTACATGTTTTGTATTGGCAGTTTACATGGGGCAAAAAGTGTCAGTTTTGTAAGGGTACGGGCAAAAGCTTTTTATCCACAAGCCCTGGTTTGTAAGTTACAAAAAAGACTATTGGCACATGCATGCAGCCAATGTGCACAAAAAAGTAGATTTTTTTTGTGTCAAAGCACAAGCAGACTTTACTCTATTTATTACGTTTATTTTGCGTTTGGTTGGAGGAGGAAATTTTTAACTGTCCTAAGCATGCATTATATACTGTATAATCAAAATAATCGCTAGCGTTAAAATGAACATTTTTAATTGGACTTTCTGTGACTTAGGGTAAACATTTAAAACTGATTAAAGCATTTGAAAACGTTTTGTATACACTCCCAAACAGAGTAAAATATTTGAAACCAGCATTTCCATTTTTTTAGACATAAAGAAAGGTACAATCCAAACATATATATTTTACAGGGATAACATTTTGGTGGTATGAGTAGGTTTGGGGTCAAATTATTATTTTTTTTAGAATATTATATTACATTGTGTGTATAAGTATACATGATGAATATATTATTATATGACAGAAAGTAAATAAACAATGCATACATTGTTTGTATGTATTATTAGAACTTGAAACATAGACCACTGTCACGTTAAAATGCCCTAGTTAATAATTGACATATAATTTGTGGCGTAGAGCACTGTAGAAAAATTGATGGATTTGGTAAAAATGGAGGCGGTATAAGCGAGTGTGGGGGGTGACTGCTGGTATACTCAGGACCTGATTGACAGTCCCCACATTGCAGAAGAGGCCAGAGCGGACCCTGCTGTACCATCTTTAGCAATCACATATGATGTGGTTGGCACCATAGTCAATGACATTATGAAAATCTGTACCAGCCAATTTATTTTACATATTTATAACAATGGAGGAAGCATTTTTTCCTGGTATGAATATCCAGTCTGTATGCAGCATGTGTGGGGCTCTGGCCACAAGATGCCTCGGGGCAAATTAATTTGCCCCATTGTTAATCCGCTACTGCTTAAAAGGCCCACCTACTTTCTTCCCCTGAAAAAAGTAACCTTCTAGTTAAATAGTTTCTATCCAGCCCTTCTTGATATACAATGTACCTTTTAATGCCAGAGATTTATTACAGTTTATTACTTGAGTGCTCAAAAACAGGAGAGGCTTCAAAGTGCACTAAATGCCCCAAACAATTTTCCTTCCCACATGAGTCAGGGATACCTGAATTCAGGCTTCATGATTTCAGCCATTGCGTGTACAGTAACTTTTTTCCTGACAGCTCCCTTTAACCCTTTCATGAACATTTCCTTCAGCTCTTCCTTTCCATCCTATAGGACTTTGGGGTGCCTTGCGTATGTTTCTCTCCAACAATCTCCTGTTCATTCTGTTATTTCTACTATGTTATTAAAGCAAAACTGTCATGGATGTTATCCATCCTTTCAAACTGCACCCATTTTTAGTTTATTTAATGTTTTGATATGTTGTCGTATGCAAACAGGGACAGGTAGAGACCACTTACCTAGGGTTCAACTATGACAAAAATGAGAGGGAAGAGTGCGTGGTTTAATGATGCTTACAGAAACATAGAATTTTAACAGTAGATAAAAACCATTTGCCCCACCTAGTCTCCCCATTTCCCTGATGTTAGATTCAGTATAGATTTATGCCTATCTCACGCATGTTTACATTTCCTCAATGTATTAGCCTCTACCATGTCTGCTGTTCCACTTAACTACCAACCACTGGGTAAAATAAACCTTTCTTACGTTACATGTATTACCTACTTATTTTGCCCATGCCCATCCCCCTTCCCATTTATACATCATGTACAAGTTGTTTATTTATACGTTTATTTTACTGCATAGGAGAAGTCAGTAGCCGTTGCCCTCTGACGTCACTGATGTATTTTCATTCCTGCAATAGTATTTGAAAATTAACTTTGAAATAATGATAAAACAAGGGTGTTTATTAATACAGAACCAGTGAACCGAATCTCTAGTTGATTTGGTGAACACGTCATTGCTAGAACATAGTGCTGTTCTGGAGAACCGTTTAAGAGCCACGGAAGGAAACATGTCATTTCTTAAATCCGTGCAATTTCCATTTCAGGTTGAAGACTGTTACAGATGTACCAAATGCAAAACTGAATGGCGCTCATGGAAAAATAACTATGTCCTCAACTGTCCGTATAGCTAAGTTGTTAATGTCTTGTTGTAGACTGACGCAGACAGCAGATATATTTATCTGTTTAATTTATCTGTTCTTTCAAATTACATTCACAGTGTCAAATTACCCCTTAGACACTCTAGGCATGTGCCTATGGGTCATACTAATCAAGTGGGTCAATATATAGACAGAAGAGGGGTGACAAATAATCATAGATTGACCATGGGTGGGAAAAATCTGTCATTGCATGGAAAGCATTCACAAAAGGTACCATTATAGGAAGAAAACTCAAGGCATTCTGTAACCACAGTGAACACAGTGAAACATTCGAGTGCATATGGCAACAGAGTTAAAACTCGAAAAGTGTTAGTCTGGCATTAGCACATGAAGAGAGCAGGACATAAGACAAAAAAACCTAACCTGTCATGCAACATGCCAATCGCTTAATAAAAGGACCAAGTACCGCACGGTCCCATCAGAAGTACCGAAAGATGGATAAATACCACAAATTGAGAAACTGTGCCGTCAGAGGTATTGGTAGCCTAATGCACCTACATGCATTTGCTAAATTGCATTAGCGAAATATATTCCACACTGCCTACAAACAGCAGGTCAATATAATCTGCAGTACTCACAGCTACAGCATGCTGAGAAACAACTGAGGAATACATCTCAATCTAGATTTTGGGAATTGTGCCTCCAGCACTAAGCAAGTTAACTGCATTCACAAAGAAACATAGAATTCGACATCAGATAAGAATCATTTGGCCTGTCCAGTCTGCCTATTTTGACTGCTGTAACGACTCAAACCTCAATAGATCCGTAGCCTTAGATCCAGATTCGACATATGCCTATCCCATGTGTGTTCAAATTAACTTACTGCATTAACCTCTTATCAGTTCTGCTGGTAGGCAATTCCACTTATCTACCAAACTCTCGATAAAGTAAAATTTCCTTGTTTTATATCTAATTTACATCTACTTTTTGTGATAAAGATTATTACTTAACTGTTTTTTTTACTTTACTAGTACAAAGTACTTAGTTCCATTTGCATCTTTAATTTGTAACTTATTAACTGTACTGTACAGCCGGCACTCAAAGGGTTTATTTATATACCCAAACCTTCTTAATATTACCATAGGTTTATTTCAAGAATAAATTAAAAAAACATGATTTTTTTTCTTTCAGTCAACATCCACAAACATTTCTATTAAACAAATACTAGAGCATTCTGGAGATGTCCCTGTGACGTTCTAGATGGCCACAGAACCTGGGAAAAGCAGGATGAACACACTGAGCCTTCCGTCTTAGAACCCAATACTGCCTGCAGGTAAAAAAATGAAATGTGTAGAGCTGTTTGTTCATTCTAATTGCTTATTGTTTGAAAGAAATAAACATTTTCATACTCCCGCTGTTTGAAATCATGGGGATTTATTGGTATCTGGTAGGAAGCAGCCTACACAGTGCTGACATGCTGGCAGTGCCCTTAAGATGGAGAATTAAAAAGAAAAAGTATTAAAAAAGAAAAAAAGAGAGAAGCGCCTAGTGGTTGCTTTGAGAAATAACGCATGCTGGTTTGTACAGCAGCCTGGTACATAATGGTCACATCTGTGCCTCTGTACTATGCTTGGAAGGCTTCTCCAGCCCTTGAGTGCTGTTGGCGTCAGCGGGTTACAGAGATCTCCTTGATGAGACCCTACCCTGCTCCCCACAGGAGCTCAGTCAAAGACCATACTTTAGAGCTGCACTTGAATCCCAGCCCAGAGCTGCATCTAAACAGGAGTCATCAATCCTCGCTTTCATTAAAGTTGCCCGTGTTTCACTATAGCCTCCATATATTTCAAACAGACAAGCATCCCCAGATGGGAAAAGACGTGAGGGTGGGAGGGGAGAGGTTTGGGCCCAAAAACAACTGTTCTACTGTGTAAAGTATGAAAGAGGGGATTTTATTAACATCTTGCTCTAAATGTTCAGTTATTGGGCTTCTAGTACCAGCCCAAACACACACGTGTACACAGAGACTGCTCAATACACTACCTTCACCTGTCTATTGTATCAGAACTGTGGACATACTGTCACAGATATGGATTTGATGAAAGCCGGACCTGCATATATAAAGAGGAACATTCTGTATATGTAGACTTAACACATTCATGTTTAATGGGTCAGTTAATGGCAAATATAGGTAATGAAATAAATTTGCTATTTTATGCAATTAAATTACAGTAAATAGCTACATATTGTCTTTTATTTAGGGTGCTCTGTCAAGATATAAAGTATATGATGGCTTCCTTCATATTAGCCAAGTAAACACAACCTGATATTTGGTTGCCAAGTGTTTGGCAATTAGAAACGAGTATTCCAAGACATTTAAAAAATAACGTCAATTTACATTGAATTGGTAGCTGAGTATGAAGACATGATTATTTACAGAATTTTAAAAAAAAATCTGAATTTTCAAGCAATTGTGCTGTTTCACATGGGTCTCGTAATCTTTATCTGTTTTCGCATTTATGTCTTCTGCTTTGGAGTTAAACAGCATGATGCCACCTCAGGAATGGCTTTGATCTCTAAAAGATGGGCCGGAAAGATCTCTTATTATAATGTCACAGGAAAAAAGGCACATCACTTCTTTGTGGACTATTGTAGCTCTATATGTAAACACATTGGCTGCAATTAACAATAATTATTTTTTTAACATTATTCTAACTTATTGATGAATAAGAAAATTAAAGTGACCTTATGTTACGCTGGATCATACATAATAATATTATGACTTACTTTTAGACTTTAAGGCAGGCAGTAGATGAACATCTTGGAGGAATTGCGCTTGAATTTATTACAAAGATGCATGTACATTGTGTAAAAAATATTCCATGTCATATTATATTGAAACATCCAAGAAAGGCTATAGATACAAGCAGTTTTTAAGTTTTAAGGGGTTTATTAATCGCTGTAATGGCTTCAGAACAACGGGTTTTTAGGTGACAACCTTGCATTATGTATAAACTTTTAAAGATGCAAAAATTAGAAAAAAGGAATATTTTTTTTCAGGATTGCAAAAGGATTCAGAATTTTCACTCAATGAAATGGCACAGGCAACTTCCTAAATTGCGGCATGTATGTACTATTTTGTTGCAAACACTATTGAATCTATTGCGTGTATTCAACATCTTATCCATAATCCCCAGTGATTAATGTGAAAAGACATAAAATTCAACCCATGATATAAGTAATGTTTGCATCACTAATTTAAAGTCTTTATTGCCAAGCTGAGTTAGATGGAACAGTTTGGAAATTCACCTGCGTTTAACAGGAAATAAATGGTTAAAATCTTCCATTGTGTAAGACAAAAATATGTAGAATCTAAAAATGTTTGGGCTTCACACATTTCACAAGGTTTAACATCTCCCACCCAGAGACCTGATCAGCTAGCTTTTTAGCGCCATCTAGTGTGCAATATTTTAACACTATACGGTGATTGAGTTAACCCATTCCTCAGCACTTACAGAGACATTCGTGTAAAACAGATCATCCAGATTTATTATTAATAATGTTGTATTGCTACATTTTCTGAATTATATTTTCGGGTCATATATCTCTGTATTACTTCTAGTGATTGGTAACACTAGGGCACAGAAGACATGTGGACCACTAAGTGCGTCTTTTTAAGAGATATTATATCATGTACCCTATGGAACCCTATGGAACATGCTAGAGTTATTCAAATACATATATATATATATATATATATATATATATATATACATAATTACTTGATGATGGTGAACAATCATTATTGTTACTGTTATGTTGCCTATATGGTAAATTTAGATTGCTTTGATGGCTTTTAAATGTGGGTATTTAACTATGGTTGCTTGTAACCAAATCATGTATAAAAGGAATAAATGGCATATGCTTAATAAGGATAATGGTACCGTACTGGTTAGATTTTGTACATCAATTGTATTAATTAGGATAGTACAGGACTAAATAATGTTATGTTATAATTAGGTCGGAACATGGTGACGAGACTGGTCAGACATACAAACATCAAAAATGTGTCATAGTTTAAAGTTGTAATAGAAAATTCCCCCATATGCCTGAAAAAATAGGTTTAGTGATGTAAATTATCAAAATGAAGGCAGACTAGGGGGGGCAGCTATTCCGTTGCCCCCTAGCCAGTTTACCTGAATTTCATTTATAGCACAAAATACTAAACTGCTTTAACCATCATGTTCAAAATCAGTGAAGCTATCTATTTTATTATTTTTAGCAATGGACAAAGAAGCATTGCCATATCTTGCTGGCGGTGACACATAATAATATGATGGAAAACACCAAGCCTTTCACTAAAGCTACATTAGCTACGGCAAATTCTGGCATGAATCGGTTTTCAGCCCCATATTTTTAATGGAAGCTAATTGGAGTCTCCCCTCATAGGGATATGCGACGTTATTTAAAAGATTTGTACTGCTGCAGCATCAGTCACATACATGTATGAATATTTTGGTGTGACAGTGTAATTGTAACAGCACTAAATGAACAACACTTCAGTAAATGTCACATGGCATCAACAAAATTCAGTAGAATGTAATGTATTACTGTGATTATGAACATCAGGTTCATCACAAAGGGTTTGAACTGTTTGGCTCACAAACAATGTAATGTCAAGAAAATATATTTCAAAATAAATTCTTATAACTCATAAAATTAATTGTACAAAAGTATCCGAAAATGTTATCACTGTCATACCTTTTAAGGATACCTTACATTTAAGACACATTTGGTCTTGTGCGTTATATTCTGTTGGTACAGTATCTCTCTTGACACAGAGACATTGACTTTACATCTCGACTAACCTTTTTTTCTTTAAGGCCAGTATTTTTTTTAATGCAAAACATGTTTGAAACAAAGAACAAAGCCTAATAGCTTGCCCTTAATAAAGTCCCTGCTCTTGAGCATCTTGAATCTTTTGAAGTTCACTTGAGACCCTACAGGAAAAATATCCATCAGCAGGTCAGACTGATCCCGGCTTTAGGGCAGCTGAGATTTAAAACGCTGATAACACATAAAAGGAAACCATTTTGGGTGCCATTTTAGCTTGTGCTCTACTGGCTCAGTTCACACTTTAGCTGGTTGTCTTCCAGCCGGCTCAATCATGAAAAGGTATACAGTAAAATACATGTGTCATTGGAACAATTTATTTATTTGTTTCACAATTTGCAACAGCACCAAAAAACAGCAAAATTTTAACAACTTATTTAATAATGAAATAGGATTTTCGTGTCAGAAAAAATGAAATAATTAAATCTTAATTTGGACTATTTCTTAAAAAAATTCACCACAAATGATCTAAATGCAGTTGGAAGAGTTGTCGACCTATACATGTTTGTTTTCACCTCCAACCATGATTGCTCAATGGTCTAGGTGTGAACGCCTCTCCTTGGATCGACGTTGTTTTCCTGGTGATTGACAATGAATTGATGGACACCGCTTGCATTAAAATCATCGTATGCTAGCCAGATTATGGTGTCAGAGAAATGCAACTGCAGTCTCTTCATTTACTATTGTGTTGCAAGAGAAATCTTGGGTCAACATCGTTTTGGGGGTCACTCGCTGCACAATAATAATAACTGCTTCCAACAGTAACAACCTTTCAAAAGAGCAATAATAATAATAACTGCCAACATCAAGCAGCACCAAGGCTGCTTCGGATGGTTGAGCTGTGATGCAGAAATAGTTGATTATCTTAAATTCCACATTTAGACTTACTAGTTGCCCAAGGAAAAATTTCTAGCATACTTTTAACAAAAAAGGTAGAAAGTTGTACTAATACTCACTGCAGATGGAAAGCATTCCAAAATGGGGTCCGTCCCCATTTGGAAAATATAAGTCCAATTATATATTAGGAAGTATATATTAGGAAGTCTGTATTAATGTTTTTGTTGATGATGTAATATACTAACATAAATGAGCAAGACGCATCGTGTAATTTAATGGAGGTAGAAATGTGCAAATCCATTATAGAAAATAATACTTATATTTTAGCATCAGTACTAGGGCTGCAACTAACGATTATTTTCATAATCGATTAGTTGGCCGATTTTTTTTTTTCGATTAATTGATTAATCAGATAAAAAATGTAAATTTTTTATTTATTTAAAAATTATTTAATAAAGTAACGTAGGATGTAAAAAGCAAACCGCAGAATAAAAAACTTTGATAAAAATGCATTTCTTGTTTTTTATTTCCAACCCCCCAGTTATGCACATTTGAGCCCAGGCTTGCCACACTGCCTCCCACATATGCCACATACCCCCAA
>VKOC01000003.1:31701528-31754630 GCA_009364415.1 Spea multiplicata
AGCGAAACACGCCAGAGAGATTCTGATTGTATGAGAAAGTCGGTGAGATCGGCAGCCGACCTGATGGTGACAGCTTTATTTTACTAAGGGAAGAGCTCAACTATGCTCCTAATGCATTATTAGGGCCCCATCCCAGGGAGCTTCTTGCTGCCGGAAGAGCCAACATATCTCCTCATTCATTATACAGGGCCAGCTCAGCCCTTCTTCTGGAGAAGCTTACAGAAGTGTTGGCCATTCATAATGATTAGTGATCCACAACTCTCCTTTTATTGAATAGACCCCCCTCCCCCATGAGTTGAAAACATAACTCTTAATTTAGTGAATAGAAACATAGAGCTTGATGGCGGATAAGAACCGTTCACCTGCCCTGTTTTACTTGATGTAAACTTGGCTCAGTCCTTGGTCTTGTCATAAGTTCAGGATAGCCATATGTCTCTTCCATACATGTTTAAACACCCCAACTTTATTAACCCCTACAGCTTCTCGTTTATCTTCTCTCAGTAAAGTACATCTCCGTTACGTGGGGACGACAACGTAGTGTTATGGCTTACATAAGCTTTAACATTTTTTTGGGGAAAAATGTTATCTGTTTTTATTCCTAATTTTTTTTGATGTGTAACTGTCACAAAATGGTTGTATATTATTCGTACAACCATGCTAGTCATTTAATTACGGTACTCTGGTTGGTCATGAAACTTTAGTTCTTTGTTAAAGATACACAATAAATTGGTGTTTATATTTATATGAAGCTTTCTTCATCAATGTATGATAATCGTTGTTTTTGTTTTGTTTTTAACCTGTTCATTTCTTTTAGAGCATTAAACCTGTCATGGTGTCGGGCACTACACACTG
Organism: Spea multiplicata; assembly: GCA_009364415.1. Lineage (NCBI taxonomy): Eukaryota > Metazoa > Chordata > Amphibia > Anura > Pelobatidae > Spea > Spea multiplicata. The sequence continues at coordinate 31,702,381 of VKOC01000003.1, forward strand.
GTGTTCAAAGATACCAACAATCTACAGAAACAGTAGGAAATCAGAGTTCTAAAGACAGGTACAGTAGATATTATGTATTGGGCATGTACCCGGACTTATGTAAACTCTTATGCCATGCAGCAGGGTATATTAGTGCTTCTAAGCATGTAATCATCTTATAGAGAGTACACAGGCACATACATACACTGTTCTCCCTCTTGTGAACGCCTGTCTGCGCTGCCTACTGCTGCCTCTCTACCACCGCAGGCTCGCGTAACACAGACGTGCTCCCGCGGCACCTGCCTCACCACCGCCCGTAGCCAAGTGGGGTGCAGCTTCCCGGGGACCAGGAAGTGATTGATAATTGCCATGGGAACCTTGCACCGGGGTTTGTGGAACCTTGCCATACACTAACATACACCTACACACTCTAACACCATACAGTAACAGACACAATCTTATGCTCACGAACACTAACACCTCTAGATTGTAAGCTGTTAAGCAGGCCATTCCTCACCTGTTTCTATAAGTCAGATTGTTATATACTACTCATTATGTCCTGTTTACCCTTTGTACAACGCTATGGAATAGAATGGCACTATATAAAGCAGTTAATCCAACACTAACATTCTAGTCTCATTTATACACACGTTAACACCATACAGTAATATACATGCTATATGCTGACATATGCACTCATGGTAATGCCATACTGTAACATGCATACTCTTATACACATACACTATCCAACACCATACACTTTGTTTCTATTACATCTCTCCTTTATTTTTTAAAGCTTGCAAACCATTCACTATTAATTTACTATCCTTCCTCTGAACTTTCTCCAGGATGCCGATATCTGACCAGAGAGCTGCCTCCCTGCTACACATGGCTTGAGCAGCATTGCCTGCTTGCCTTTTAAATATTTAGGAATAATTACTCCCGAGTCCCTCTCTTCTGTTGTCACTGACAATAGCTCCCAGTGCTGTTATTATTTATTGCTTTATATAGCACCATCAGATACCGCAGTGCTGTACAAAGGGTAGACAGGACATTAGTATATAACATAAGAATATGACCTACAGAAACAACGGATGAGGAGGGCCCTGCTCAAATGAGCTTGCAATCTAGAGGGAGTTGGTGTGTAATGTTACACAAAGTGTGAAAATGTTATTGGGACGGAGCAGCCACACAATTAACTACAACCTTCTGTCTCCTGTCACTCAACCATCACTATTATAACATCCAAAATCTGCAATGTGTGTCTTGTATGTGGGAAAGTGTTAAATATCTTATATTATCTACTGCTTCTATCTGGTCTATTAGCTTAGTCACCCAGTCAAATTACCGTATATATTACGTTTATTTGACAAGATGTCCCATTATTTGACTTACTGGTCTGTAGTTGGCGGAGTCTTCCCTGCTACCTTTTTATGAAGTGGCACTACAGTTGCCAACTTCTTATCATCTTTGCCTACTTCTGTCAATATTGATTGGTTATATAAGTCTGCCAAAACACCCCGGAGCTCTTTTTAAAAACTTTGGATGTATCCCATTGGGTCCCGTGGATTTATCTGTTTTTGCTTTGAAGCAGAATAGCTACTCGACTAGAACACGTTTTACGTTTATATCCCCACATGGGTTCCTTTTCTTAGACCTTTATTAAATAACTCATTTGTCTTAAGTCTGATTATTTCCTTATTTCAATTTTCATTTTTCTCCTCCAATCACTTTTTTTTTTTTTTTTACATTTTTTTACATTTTTTTATTTACTTTGCAATTTTCTTCATGTGTGAAGTGACGCATCTAATAATGTGTTTTGCCTCCTTAATCCTAGCTTTATATGTTGAACTTGTATTGCACTCGATTTATGAAACCTGTAAAAATATTTAACTGATTTTAAATCATTTCCAGCCCAATTCTACCACTCCCTGGACAGAGCGGCACCTTACGGTGGGGAGGGAAAAAGTTTGACGAATTGCCAATTGTTCACGTGAAAGCTACTTATAACAAGTAAGTGCCTCACCTTTATGGTAGCAACTAACGGTAAGGATTTTACAGTCAGCGCTGCGATAAACAGAAATCTCTTGGACTTATTCACTAAAGGAAGAGTTTTGGTTTTAAGTAACTGCACTATACATTATGAAGGACCACAGTGGGTTTCTGGTGCAGGAAGAGCATGGCTGGCCCTGTATTATGGATAGTTTAATCAATGAGATTTCTTCGCCCATTCAGGTATGAGATATACAGGGCCAACTTGGGCCTCTTTTCCTGGAGAATCTGGCCAGTGTTGTTGTTTAATGATGTGAAGCGGCAGAAACATTTTTTCCTGCCAAGTTATTTATCTTTTACCTGCAAAAATGTTTGTGTGTGTGTTTATTATTATTATTATTATTATTATATGACTGTATGCAAATTGATACCTGAGGTGTCCTGCTGCCATGAAAACAACATGTTTTTTCATGGAAGTAAGTTCTTGTTGGTCTTTTTCTTGTGAAGTGAAGTTGTCATTGTTGGGTATTAAGACTTACGTGTTGTATTCTACAAGACAGGAAAGAGTTCTGCGTAAAAAGCTGGAATATATGGGTGTATTCTGTTATAGTTTTCAACTGAGAACTATGCAACGGGCTTAGGGGAACCACGTGCCGAATATTTATCACTTTGTTTTAGGCCACTCTTTAATCTAGGAAGGCAGATCCGTGAGTTGTTGCGATGGGCTGAGGATTGTTAGTTATATTGTAGAGAAACCATGTCTGGCTTTGTGCTGATGGTTGAATGGTTGTGGCAAAACATCATCATTGACTGGTAAGAGGTGAAATGGAGTACATCTATACACGACTTTGTATGTATGTATGTATGTATGTATGTGTGTAATAAGAACATACCAGGCTCCCCCAACCTAATATGAACATACAAGAAATACACGGGGAAGAAGGTCCGGGTCCGAGTGTCACTGTGAGATCTGGAAGAGAGATTCTTCCTTACACAAGACAGATTTCTAGTTTTGTTCTCCAAGAGAAGGCAGACAACCTGTGACATCTCTCCAGCAAGTAAACAAAGCAAATGTGTTATTTTATCAGTTCACATGAAGGCTCAGTCACATAAAACAACAAATGTTTAGAAAGGGGTTTCTCTGGCCACCCCCACCCCCCCATTTCTGAGTGGGATCTTGGCATTCAGCGCTACTAGGAATGATGTTCTACAGATGTTAAATTAAGGAAAGTAGGTGGAACAGCAGCTTTATGTACTCTGCCTGTTCATTAGTGCTGATCAATTGGGTACATTTAAAAAGAATATCTGCCCCCGTTTGGTGAAATGGACCTATGTGCCTAAGAATCCCGGATGTCTGTGTACAGTCCTGGCATTGAAGAGGTTAAGCTGTGCGCATCCACATTTTATTCTCGTAACTATCCATCGCTTACATGATTTTTGTACTTTTTACATTTACATTCTGAAACGTCCTCTCGATCTTTCAAACAGCGTGATTTGTTTTGAAGACCTCCGTGCCTTTCTACTATTGCCAGGGGTTTCTTTCAGTAGCTCACCAACCTATTGTTTTGCCTTAAAAGCGAGTACTGAAGCCCCCTCCGCGCTTTCCTGTAACAAAGCATGGTGTTTCCATGCGATAAATTACAAGACGAAATCCAAGGACAGTTTAGGTAGTGAAAGAAAAGCTAGCATTTTAACCCCTTGGTAGCTGGGTGGGTGGCTGCCTGATGCTGAAGTTGTATAGATTAGATTACGTTACGTTTTTATATAACTCCAACAGATACCATAGCGCTGTTACAACAGAAGTAGAATATTTTATCGCACACAATAACAAACTTGTACAAAAGGAGAAGAGGGCCCTGCTCTTGTGAGCTTACAATCTAGTCTGTGGCTGAAGGGGAAGTGAAACAGTAGGAGAGGACTGCTTGGATGGGGAGGAATTGGTCGAGTCTGTAGAGGTTATTGGTCATTCAGATGAGGGAAGGTTGAAAAAAAAGTGGATTTTCATAGAGCTTTTGAACAATGGAGGGAACTCCAGAGAAGGGGTACAGAACAGGTGAAATCCTGAATAAAGGAGAGAGAAGAGGTAATGAAGAGGTAGAAGAGAGACGCAAGTCATGGAAGGAACGAAGAGCGTGGTTAAGGGTGTATTAGGCGGGTAGAGATCTACAGGGCTCTGTAGGTCAGGGTCAGAAGCTTTAATTTGATTCCGGAGGATATGAGGAACGGTGACAGAGAAAGATTAGTCTAGCTGCAGTTCTGAGGATGGATTAGAGTGGTGGAAGGCAGGAGCGGGCAAGACCAGTTAGTAGAGAGCCGCAATAATCCAAACGGAATGTCACAAGAGAGTGGATTTATATTTTGGTTGTTTCTTGTGTGAAGAATGGCCAGATTTGGAAGTTGTTTTATTTAGGTGAGGGGCTGGATGTGAGAGATGGAGAGAGGAGAGGCAAGTGTGACACAAAGGCATTGAACTTGGCTCATTCTTCAGGTAATGTGATGTCATCCATAATGCTATTCCAGAAAGATGACGAGGTGAGTTAGAAGAGGGGGGTTAAAGGCTTGGAGAAGAGATTAGGGTGTTATCTGTATATGGGGGGTGGTATTGGAAACCAAAGGAAGATATGTGATGTCCAAGTGAAGAGGCGTAGAGGCCCAAAAACTGAGCCCTGAGGAACACCAACAGATTGCGAAAGTGCGGAGGAGCAAGTTCCAGTGAAGGAGGCCATAAATGTACGGTCAAAGAAGTCGGATTTGAGTCAGGAAAGACCTGTTTCACGGATGCCATGGGAATGATGGGTTTGTAGATGGAGGGGTTGCAGATGGCCAACTGTGTCAAAGGCTGCAGAGAGGTCCATGAGTATAAGTAGTGAGAAATGGCCTTTTATTTCAGCTGTGAGGAGGCTGTTAGTAAATTTAGATTGGTTTGCATAGCAAAACAGCAGGTTCCCATATAACATGCCTGTCTGTGTCCATTTTATTTCAGCACACACGTTCAGGTAACTAGTTTTGAGAACCAGTCCCTGGTACGTACATCCTGTGGCACAGAAGGGTTCAGAAATACTAAGAAAAGCAGTGCCGTAGCAGCTCAGACAGCGGGCATCTCGGCAGCAGCTGTAAGTATTGTTTTTAAGAGTTTCCTTTACACATACGTTATTGAATACAAAAAATATAATGCACAGGCTTGGTGCAAAAATAATATATTCACTTGTACTCTTATTCATAACGGGAGATTGTTCTATTGGAGCACATCCTTTCTGCTTTCTTGATCTGACTGCCATCCATAATGAAGTGCTATTACGTGCAATGTCCAGTAGGCGGCAGCACACATCCAACCTAATGAAGATCTTGCAGCCTGAAATGTATTAGAACTGTGCCCTGAATATTGGGGGGGTTTGTTTTTCCAGCTGAGATTTCCCAGCGTGACTAGCAGCACACAGGCAGGTCGCTATGTTTCACTTCACAAAATAAAACTAATTAGGACAAGCCTGCGAAATGATAAGCCTAGAAGAGTTTTCTGTGCACTGTTACATAAAAGGCCAACGTGACCTCTGTGTTATTCCTTGTTACTGAAATGATTATCTGCTGTTTCTGATGATTCCACCTCCCAAAACATTGCCTACATTGGCAGCACTATTTAAATAAACCGCACCGACGAGGTGCATGTCACTTACAATAAACAAAGTATAATTGGCACACGATAGTCCCCTCATTTTTCAAAATTGTATATTTTATTTTAGGATAGATGTAAATTTAAGCATCTATCTTAAATCATCCATACATATTGCCAACATATAACATTCCTCCATTATTTGTAGTATGTAGGACTCAGACAGGACTTCACCAAAGAGGCAGGTAAAAATTATATACGAGTTAAATAATTACCATTGCTTAAACTTCCTTGCTGTGGTAGGACCGCAGCAGGTCTGGGTGTAGCTGGTTAGACTCTCTCTAAGCAGAATTTTTTGTGGGCCGTTTAAAAAGGAAAAAAGCAACCCATAGGATGAGGAGACTTTTGTACAAGCCAGGCAGTAAAGAAATAAATTAACTTTTAAATCTTAACGCTGTACTTGTGTATCTGGTAGTCCTACTTTTGGGTCCCCTCCTTTCTGGAGATGACCGACGATCCACCTAACATCCCTTGCAGAATAATCTGTAACGCCTCTCGTCTAAACGTTTGTCACAGCTGAAGTAAGATTAATGTTAAGGCAAAGTGTAATAAAATACACCTGCAATATATAATTTGCAGTACGTACATTGAAAGACAAATAGTTTACTCGCTGGCCAATGGCCCTTCTGAAGGTTGGGAAGGTATTTTCTTTTGCAGAGATGTACAGGGGTTTGGTTAAATGGTGTGAATGCATGCGCACTAATATAATTTATGTGTACATAGTGTTACTCGCTATAAAATGGAGTACAATTATTACTCACAGTTGACCTGATTTGACCGTTTCAAAGCACGAGGAATAGCTTGGTGAGGTTTTTTTTTTGTGCTTTGCGCCATGTGTGATTTTTTTTTTTAAATTGTTGAAATTTGAACGAGCTGACAGGTCTGCCTGCCGCCGTCTTTTATCTCCACGGGAGCTGACATATAGTCTGTCTGGTTAAGTGGACAAGTCTTTGAGCGCAGAAGACACGACCTCTGAAAATTCCTTAAATCACCATACATTACAGGACAATTCCATATGGTTTATTTAATAGTCAAGGGGGCTGTGTCTAACCCCCCGTAATTTATAGGGCCACATAGGATTCTAAACCTTCACCTTGGGCGAGGGGAGGGTGGAGGAAGACGGCTCCTGTTAAAGAACGGAAAGTTATTTTTGAAGAATGCATCGTATAACTCGTTGGTCAGTAGGATTTCTGTTAAAAAGCATTTTCTGCTTATGGATTAGTATCTGACTGTTCCGTTTATTCAAGCTGATACCCCTGCGGTTTAATTCGTAAACCATGATTTTCCCCTTGCAATTTTCTCTCTGCTTGCCACTCAGTAATTGTTTATTGCTTGATAGAATAGGATGGGTCTTTCCTCAATACATCCCCACAATATGTCAATCATTATTTTTCTTTCATGCTTTTGCGCTCATTCATCCTCCCCATAATCTATCTTTCCTGTCTTCTTTATAAAACGACTAGTGATAATTGCAAGTGAGCAAATATTGTAGTTCAGATCAGCACCAAAGGAATGATACAGACTAAGACTTAATCAGTTACGTGATACCTTGTTTCATTGCCAATCATTTATACATGTTCTTTACAGAAAGCTATGAGTAAAGGGGTAACCCATGTACGCGTTGTTGTAAAAGGCCTGGGACCTGGCAGAATGGTAAGTGGTCATCAAGATAACCATTCTTTTAATTTATTTACACTATTAAGATGTTTACATTATTGTACATTATAAGTCCAGGGTTCACTCATATTGACGTGAAATGTTTGTCCGCAGCCCAGGCAGCATTTCACTTAGTGTTTCTCTGTCACTAAAAGTTTGCCCCATGCTGTTCGGCCCCGGCACATACACACCTGCCCTGCGCATGCCCTCTCAGTGCTGTGCTCAGCTGCCTTTTGTATTCCCTTTATAGGCAATGGTGTCTGTCTATCTGTGTCATGAAAATGCACCTTCCACAAAGAGTTGCCATTGTTAAAACCCATTGACCAAAAAAGTATCCAAGCAGGATCCCTTCGTAGGGTACCAGACATGCTGTCCATATAAGCTTGCACTTCCTGCAATGTTTACTGAGAAACGGAAATGTGTGATTTCCCCCAAAAATATACTGGGTGATTATGTATTCATAACAACATAGGGATCTGACGCACCCATCGGTTTTGGGCACCATAACAGTGCCATACTGGGTATTATGGGACCAGGTTTGGGGAAACCTAAATTATTGTGTGGACTTGTACAGTACCTGGGGTTTGCTCTTTTCTCCCTCTTAACACCAAACGGGCAGAGAAAGAAATGCTTTTCCTGGTTGGTGTGGCTCTCAGAGGGAATTTCTTTTATCCTTTCTTTATTTTGGAACCACATTGTACATATTTTGTTACTGCCTTTCCGCTTTGCCATTTTTGTGCAAGTACTTTGACTATTTCTTTACTCAGATTAAACCTCAAATTGAATCTGTTCCGTCTGCATGCGTTTACGGTATGTAGAGCCAAACTGGGACAGTCTGTAACTCCCACAGCAAGGATGAAAATATATTTAAAATTCTCAAAGTTTCTTATTATATATATATATATATATATATATATATATATATATATATATATATAATTTTATGTGATACATATTATACAAACAGATAACACTAGGGGTTATATAATTTGTAATCCTCTGGTTAAGATTATACATCAATTACCACAATGTTGGTAACATGACAATATTTAAATCACATTTATATATATATATACATTTTCATAATTCTTTCTCTATCAAATGGGCACGTCTGAGGAGATGTTTTCCTTGGTAACACATGTAGGAAATCTCTACTTAAGGTGTTCTTTAAAATGTTAAAAAATCTAACATATAGGCATGTAGTCTGAGAACTAGTGTGTCTTTAGAATGATCATATGTTCTTGCTATGTTCTTGAGCTTTTAACTGATGGTACAACTTAAAATATTTTAGGCTGCCATCAAAGGGTTAACCATGGGAGGACTAGAAGTGATTTCAATCACGGACAACACGCCCATTCCACACAATGGGTGCCGACCACGCAAAGCACGCAGGATGTGAGGACCAGAAGAAAGCGTTTTTTTTTTTTTTGTTGTTGCCGGAATGGAGAGCCCACTTAGCCCATAGAAGCAAGAATACTGCATAGAATCCTCTGAAATCCGCATCTTACTGATGGTTTTAGAGGCTCAGTATAGCTGTTGTGCCACTTCCATGAAGGGGTTAACATAAGCAGGAAAAAAAAAAAGAGAGATTTAGTCAAGACACATTTTGGCTTTTAGGATGCCTCTAATAAAATGAAAATGTCAGAAAATGTTTTGAACTCACCTTTTTTTTTGCGTAGTGCATGCAAAACACATTTCTCTCTTTCTTCAATGTCCTTGAAAATTACACAAGAATTATATTCTCTTCAAAAATTACAGGTAATATAAATCACTGTGCAGCAAATTACCTTTACATACAATAGGTTATTCCCTGGCAACATACTACAGAGAGACCACTGGAACTATACCCGGGAAGGAGCGGGGAAGAAAAATACGAAAAAGCACAAAAAGCTGCGAGAGGACTTTTTTGAGTGCATTTCGAATTACCATTTTCACCAATTTGCATTCCTTTTAAATCCATGGCATTTTGGCCTTTAGAATACGCAGAAGTCCTGTTATAAATAACTATTAAAATATTAATGCTAGGAAGTCATGAATATTCAAATCCATTTGTACATCATTGAATATTAACTCATCATTGGCCAGAGAGGTGTGCAGCCCGAAGATGAATTTACTAAGTGCCCAGTTGCAGTTGTTTTGACCTTGCTGTATTAACAATGAAGAGGTTCCTTCTCCGAGAAGGGGTTGACTATTAATATTATACAGCTGATGCATCTCAAAGAAACGCTATTTGCTGTTAACTTGGTGCCTTGGTAAATTGTGGCTGTTTGGTACTCAGAGGATATTTAAAAAAAAAAAATTGTAATTCAAGTTAAATTGGTCAGACCTGGACCTAGTACATGACATCTAAGTGATAAGAGTTGCAGACCAAAACCACCTAAGGAAGCCCAACTGGCATTGGTCTACACTTGCGAAGCATTGAACAAAAACTCCCACTGCGACGGCAGGACAAATGAAGCCAGTAGTTACATAATTCTATTTAGTTCACACATTTATATTGCTGTGACTTGTTTGTGTGTTAAACCCTAAGCATTCTGAGCCGTTATCCTAAGTGATTAACAATAAAATTAACCAAATTATCACCACAATCGCTATCCAAGAATCAGACGATTCCGTTTGTGTGATGGTTGAAAAACAAACACAGCTAATTAGAGGCGCACGTTGTGACAGACACAGCAGTTGTTGCTATGCCACCGTGGACTAAGATGTCTTCTGCTCATTGTAGCAGTTTTATGATGTGGAGCTAATTTATTGAGCTGTGAGTTCCTCTCTGCTTTATCTATGCATTAAGAGGGTCCAACCTGACCCTTTTCTCAAAAACTCCTCATTCGGCCAACCCCGCAAGTCTCACCAGCAGCAAAGCACTGAATAGGCCCCTTCGTAATGCATCGTTAAAGCATGGGGGGTTTAAACTATGCATCTCACCCCCGTGTGGTGGCCGTGGCACTCAGTACGGTCCTGTTCATAAAGTTACACCAAAGGCAGCCAGGTTGGGTTTGTGAAATAAAAATGGAAGTGTTTGCAAACTGTGAAAACATTCCCAGAAACACATATTTTGCACAGTACTTTTATGTTCTTTCAAAGTTATTTTTAAATCTCTTATTTTTGAGCACAGTACAGGTTTTAAGCAGTTCACGTCATTACATACGGTATACAAAATGTCCCCATAGGCCATATCTAAATCATATACATCCTGTTCCAGTATCCATTCATCTTCTTCACAAAGTACATGAAATAGTTCTATTTTTTGTCATATTCCTGAAATAAATATTTTACAAAAAAGAAAACACATTCTAAAACAATGTCTGTTGTGTTATTTGAAGGTTTAGTCATACTGTGCAAAAAAAAAAAAAAAATTCTTACATGCTTATAAATAATAAAAAAAAAAAAAACACAAAATAGTTGTGAATTAGTTTCTGGTACTAGGCACAGGCGACATATTAGTATTGATCGCATTCACCTTGTATATCCCCAATGTCCTTGTATAAACACATTGTACTGGGAGCAGATACCCCATTCTTTATTAAAGATCTGCAGATATGGTATGGATATGTTCCAGTGTATGTATTATACCTGCAAGGGTAGGTGGCTGTGCATTTTTCTATCTTTGTGCAATAGTTATGTTCCCTCGGAGACAAATATTTTTTTTATTTTTAATATCCACTTATGTTTAATATAAGTGGATATGATGATGCATGCTTAGGTAGGTATCCCAAGAGCAATTGGCATGCGCCAAACCCTTTTCTTACACATTAAACACTGTAAAATCAGGAAAAAATATATAATGGTGGAAATTTGTCATACCAAAAAGTTATGCATATTTCATGTTTATTTTATTTTTTTTAAAAAAACTAAATATGTAGAAATGACCTTTTTTTCTACAAAAAAAATAAATGTTTCAAGCATATTAATGTTTTATAGATGCTATAGTTTTAAAAAGAAGTGGAATATGTAATTCAATCCAAACAATCTGGAATCTGGCAGCTGTCTTGTGCGATAGAGAACCCAATAATAAAAATAAAAAAAACCTTGAAATTTCTAACCTTTTTGTTGGACCTCCTTTTTTTGCCTTGATATTTTACCTCTAAGTACTATTATATTGTGATTGTAGATTAAGGTTCTCCCTTAAAGGTCACACAGCATTGCAGATAAAAGCCAAAGCAGGTGGGGGAAAAAAAGCAATGCACATATGAACAAAACAAAACAAAAAAAAACTCTCAATGGAGAAGGTGCATCTTCAAGGATCTGATAATTATTAACAGCTGCAAATAAATTCCAAAGTTAGAATAATAAACTGGAAAGCGTTATTTCTGGAATCACAAATACGTGATATAAAGGCAAATATTCTAGTATGTAATTTTATAATATTTTTTGGACCGCGCAGTACTGCGGTGGCTTCACGCAAGTGCATTTGCACATGTGTCCTCTGATACATTAATAAGCTGTTATGAGCTTTGGCTTAGTCCAATGTACTGTTATTAATAATTACCTAATGGTACTTTTCCTCTTTAAGAGAGAAAGAGATGAGGTGCCATGGCAACCACTCTGGATTTAACTCACTCAAGACCTCATTATAAGCAGCAATGCGAATGTTTTTTTTTTTTTATTATATATATGCTTATGTATGAAGCACTCACTGCTGCTAAGCTTGTAGGGATTTCAAGAGTTGCTATTAGTACGAGAAGCAAGCCCCTCCAGACCTATAAAACAGAAAAATGAGCCCTGTTTAGATTAACCGTCTGAGCACCATGCATTACTTTGTTAATGGGGTGGGATTTTTTTCTAAAACATTAGATTTTTTTTTTTCCTTTTAACGCTAAATTTTTTCATCAATGCTGTTGCTGTGGCTGAAATAGAAAAAAAAAACCTGATCCTTCTATTGATTTTGTGTAACATGGTTCAGGGTGGCAGCAATGTAGGTTATCCATTATTTACACCATTCTTTCTGAGAGAATAAATAATAATAATAAAAGAAAAACGCCAAAAAAAGTGAAAATGTTGAGAGAAAAGTGTTCACACAGAGTATCTGTAGGGTAGGTGGGGACTGGGGAGGCTTTTATTTGTTTAAAAAAAAATGTGTGGTATGATTGTACTCATACTCAAGACACAAAATATGCCGCCCCCCCATTTAAATGAAACATACAATCTGTACACTCATATCAGCTTGCGTGTATTTCTAAAATCCCAGTAGTTTTGACATAATGCATCATAAATGCACTTAAGCATTTTGGGTGGTTTGATTAAAAAAAAAAAAATAGTATGTAAAAATCACGACGCAAAAGTAAGACAAATTACTGGTTATTTGTATTATGATATACCGGCAATAGATATTCCAATTTCTCCATCTTTAAAGGTCTATATGTCAACAGTAGAAGAACTCATGCCATTCTATAGTTGTGTGTAGGAGTGTCTGCTTGTCATTTGGTTCCATGTCAACTTTGGCTCTTCTATGCCTTTAAATGTAATCTCTGACTTAGCATTTCATTTACATGTATTTGTTATAATTTCTTGCACGTGGTTATGCCTTATTTTTGAAATTAGTGATCAATACAATATTCTATGAACAAGAATTGTTGATTTTTTTAATTACTACATATCACATATTAAAAACTGTTAATTTTGCTTGCATTTTTGTGTAGCCATTTCACATTTTTGTGCACCCATACCGTATTTGTATTCCAGTTGAATTTTTTCTCTTCTAAAAAGCCAACAGAATTTAAATCAATCTCCTAAAATGATCACCACGGCCTGTGACCCTGCAATGTTCCAAGGATGGAATAGAAAGGTCACCTGATCGCTTCCTCCAGTTACAGATCAGAAACGATTTGCTGCAAAGATGAATAGACCAATTAAACCATATGACCTTAACATGTATAACACTAAAAAAGGTCATGTCATTTATGTTTTTTCAATAAAAAAATATTAAGTGGTATAATTGACAAATTTCTAAATGCATACCAAAACCAAGACTGGGTTAGTACCATAATTCAAGAAAATTATCTTTAGATGATCTTTATCTAAAGATGAGAATGGCATATTTATTTATTTTGGATTTTATTTTTGTTTTAAATAATTAATTCAGCAGACATTGGAACTGAACAAATTATTTATATTATATATTATATATATATCAATTTTTTTAAAGTGATCTGTGGCATATAAATATGAAACAGGAAATATTGAAATAATGACAACTTTTATATACACAAAATATTGTGATTTTAAGAAAAAAGTTCTTACGCGTATCAGCCTCTGTAGGTAAAACTGTCTATATAAAAATATACAGTACCAGCCGCTGCTCTGATTAAACAGATATGTCTGTCTTGACTATATGACCTTAGTTACTTCATTTTTGATACAAACATCTCCAAATTGCTTACACACTACCCAAAAGGTCAAAATAAGGTAAAGGGCACTCAAATTGTTGTTTTTTTCCCCCTGCTTGCATAATACGCTCCATTTTCTACATTAATTGGCACTCGAAGACTGAAAGTCCTGATTTTCTATTGAACTGGCTAATAGCTGGCTATGGAGGAAGAAGGACTTAGCAGACTACTTCTGTGTATGCGCTATGTAATCTATATACATTTTTTTATTTTTTTCCCCTTTTCTCTGACCACCACCACTTCAGTTCTGTGTGGCTGAAAAACAGGAATCGAGATGGAGCCGCGCGTCAATTTATCCACAGTGCAAAGTGCTCTTAGATTCTTTTCAGACTGAACAAGTGATTGTTTTGTAAAAGCCGGGTTGCTTTTTTCTCTTTATTCAGCTTTTCATTGCCCCTTTGTTTCCACGGCTCTTATCATCTGCTGCTTTTTGGATGGGCATCAGCTAAAAGATGCTACGTGGACAGTGGGTGTGTGGTTCTCCCCTGTCACTAAGATCACTTCATATTGGGCACATGGCATTTCAGACTTGGAGTAACACCAGCCTTACTTGAATTTACGAAAGAAAGAAAGAAAGAAAGAAACTGTGATTTAGGAACGGACTAGAAAAAAAAAATCTTTAAAAGTTCTATTCAAAAGAAATATTTTGTTCTATAAGACACATATCATATAGTCATGGGTTAATTTTTGGATTTTTCAATATAAAAGGATTGACTCAGTCTAGGAAAATATTCTAAAAAACCTCTGGTTTGAGTAGGGCCCTCCTTACCTGTTGTCTCTGTAAGTCAAATTGTTATGTTATATACTACTTATGTCCTGTCCACCCATTGTACAGCGCTACGGAATTTGATGGCGCTATATAAATCAATAAATAATAATAATAATAAAACATGTTTATTTTGAGATAATGATACCAATTATCATTATAGTCCACGAGAATGTTTTGTCCTTATCTACCTAGAGCAACTGGTGAAATCTGTTCGAACTTCTGTCTGTCTACGGAATTCATTGTGAGGACGGAGATTGGGTTTTGTGCAAACTCCAAAGTCATTATGACGACACGGGTGTTCAAAAGCCAGCAAAACCATCTTCAAACTGGGGTTCACTTGATCTTTTTAGTAGCTTACCGAAGGCAAATGTAACGATAGCTATATGCCACACAACTAGTGTTCTAGTCTATACAGGGACACTGAATGTAGTCGAGTAGATAGATTTCATTGAAAAGTAACATGGAGGAAACATTAAGAGTCTAGACTTAAAGCTATTATCTTAGAGGAAGCAGCCATTGCTATTGTAGTAGCACACAGACAAAAATGTCTTCATTAAGTAAGACCCTAAAGGGTAAAAGAGCATATAAAATGACAAAGTTTCTGTAATATAATGAGAAAACTGGCACATATAGCTCAAGTCTTAGTTCTTACCCCTCCCCAAAAAAAGCAAACTGTTTTTTTTTCTTACGAATGAGTGAATTTGAGTTCCAATACTTCATTATTTGTACGCATAATCACAACTGTGTGGCCCACCAGACATTTACATTGTGTGGCAAATGACCCGTGTAGGCTTCATGATGTCATAAGAAACATGAAGGCTCAAGGAATAACGTGATAAACAGGTAGCTCTACCCTACATACAATAATTAAAAACTCTTCCTCGTTTAATTTATGGCCTTTACTTAGAAAATGGAGAATACAAACTGGGTAATATTCTATCATTAAAAAAAAAAAAAAAAATATTGAAGAGGGTTTCTTTTTTTAACTTTCCAATATAATTTCATTGTTTATATAAAACATGTTTTTTGTGTGCGTTAGAAATTCCCCTGTAAAGAAAATGGCTGATCCACATCATGAAATCTTTTGCATTTTAGCCTAGAATCATGAGCCCTTTTTGGGTTTGTTACGAACATGGCAACTAGTCTGCCCATTTTTCCTGCTATAAAGGCTCAATTCACATTCAGAATAGCCATATGACTATCCCAAACATTTAAATTCTCTTACTGTTACTTTTGTTGTTGTTTTTGTATTTTCTTTTTTTGTGATGTTTTATATAAGAGCAGTATTAAGCTATGGATTTATATAGGACTGACGTCTGATGTATTCCTGCTCAGAAGTCCTGTTTCATTACTTGTGATTATGTTGACTATATGTTTTATGTAATGTGAAAAAATTAATAAATATGACTAAAAAAAAAATTCTCTTACTGTATCAACTAAACAAAACCACATCTTCTAGTGATTGTATGGTTATTCTGAGCTTCATTATCACACCTTTGGACACAAAGGACACAAACCCTTATGCTCATTACTCTAACCTTGACCAATTTGTTAAAATTTTTCCGTGGTGGATTGACTGGAAGTTTAATTTTTGTCCATTCTTTGGGCTCCACCATCCTACAAATGGGAGATCCATCTTTAGAAAGTGTTTATAAAAAATCATAACTCTACCGGATTCTGTCTTGGTGTATGTATTAGTCCACAAGATAATCATGGATTTTTAAAAAAAGCCGAATAAAGCCACCACTGTAGTACAGCTTGTGAGTACAGTTAAGATGCACACGTTCCTCCAACGTAAAAGATGAGTTAACCTTAAAGTACCATGAACCATATGCTTTTTTGAGCCACATGCTAAGCACAGCAATTTAAGGCATACTGTGATCCACACAGCAGCCTGAGAATCAAGATTCCCTGCCCTACAGGTAAAAATCACAGGTTATTCTTCAACATAACTTTAGGTGAGCTCACAATTACAGGCTTCTTGGTAATATAAAGGAACAAATCACGTCTGCCTCATCTTTAGCTGGGTGGAGGAGTTAATCCAGGGTTGATTTACCAACCCATGCGTTTGAAGTGCCCGTGCTACATTGCTTGCTTCCTTTGAATATCAGGACTGTAGTTCATGTTAAGTGCCTTCCTCTGAAGCTTAAAATCAGTACTTCTCAATTTTGGCAATGTTAATTGCCTTCATCAGATAAGAATGCAAGCTTAATCTTGGATCCACTTTTCCCAATTTCTTGAAGGCATCCTGCTAGATTTTGTGCCTATTACAGGTCGTTGCAAGAGTAGCGCATGACAGAAACTGATCAGAATTACATGGTATTATGGATGGTGATAATTTAGACAGATAATGGCACTTAGCAATCATGTACAACTTGATTGTCAAGTATACAATTACCCAATTACAATTGGTGCAGCTCATAACTGAACTATACCATAAAGTATAACTGAAGATAAAGTTATGCCCTTTGCCTTCTCGTTCCAAAAAATGAACCGTACAATGTCAGGTTTTATAGATAAAATAACCCCTTCTATTCATTGCATGCCTATTTATTCTGACTTGCCTTTGTTAAAATCAATTTGGGATCACATTTTGAAATATGGAGCAAGCAAGCTGGAAGCTAAAACAAGTTTAAGGATGATTCCTTAATCAGAACCTTGCGGATCAATAGTGCCCATTGCCTTTTCCTTGTAATAACTTCTTTGAACAAGGGGGATTCCAGGTCAAGAAAGAGCTTGATCGGCAGAAAACCAGGACACAAATTAAATAATAAAGTACCATGATGTCAAGATTTAAATTGATTGTATGCCAAAAAGCTTAAACTTTGAACAACTGCAGTGGGTAGCTTTTTAGAAGGTGCTTGACATTTTCCTAGCTGTTGTTACAAAAATCACAGAGAGATCTTTGCAGGGGTTTATCAAAACCATAGATAACATTACCAAAAAAGTGATGTCATGTGGATTTCCCATGACATCAATGTTCATTTTAGAGGAAATAATGGTCCACATGAATGCTACTCCCAAATGGACAGCTATATAGCTGTGATGTTTATACTGATCAGATTGCCCTTCAATATATTCTTGATATTAAACACAAAATTAAAGATTTCAGGCGGGATGGATAGTTTTATTAAGAGAATACACAGTAAGACTGGGTTATTTTCCCCATGGACATTGATATGTTTTAAAAAGTTCCTTCCTTACTTCCATACTGAACCTTGGTTTATTATTTCATCACAATTTAAAGTCTAGGATTAAAAATATAGTATCCTAGAAGTGTTTTAAGACATTTTTGGTGAAAAAGCCATTCCGTTCTCTAATATAAGAACTTCATTGGTTGGTAACTTTCCACACACACACAAAAAAACCTGCTTTACTACATGATTGCTCTCTCAGGTTCTGCATGTACATCATTCGAAGTTAACAGCATCAAAGCAAACTATTCAGTGCCCTATTTCATGGCTGGCAAAAGCTCATTCTGTGCAATTTAGGCCAATCTCACCTTCCCTGTAATCAGTGCAGAAGGTGCTATTAAGAGCTTAACTGTGTCACCACTGACAAATCAATCCATTAATATCAAAGGACCAAGCAACTGGTTTCCAAAAGACCAGCTCCTGTGTACGTGTGCGTCTCTTATCACCCTCTGATTTACTCTAACAAAAGGAGTGGATAAGTTGGTGTAGCAGGAAAGACAAAACGATTGCAGGGTGTATTAAAAGTAAGTGACCTGAATTGAAATTCAGCCAGAGAATACTTACTCTCCTAGATCTCCTAGATTTTTTTTACCCAAGTATTCTGACACCTTGGTAAATACAACATGAGGACAAGTAAAATTAACCTCTCAACATCTGCGGACGACGAGTCCCTGACCTTTAAAACAACAGAACTAACACACATTTGATAAAAAAAAAATACCTGAAAGAGAATTGCCTAAATGTTAATGACCTTTTTTTTTTTTTTTTTTTTAAATATTTGTTTGTTTAAACCGTGCATGCAATTATTTACAAAAAATACGCCCGCCAAGTGGTTGATGTATAACTTATGATAAAAAAAAAACACCTTGTAATACAGATGAGTTTATCACATGGTTGTGTGTGTATATAGATCTATATCATATATATATAAAATGTATGTATTACCTCTATTTATATATATTGTTTTTTTTTTTATATTTGAAAATCCGTCCCATGGCGGAGGGTAGACAACATAATTCATTTCCTTATTAATAGCTATTCTTAGTGTTGCAGCCAATCTGGTTACCATAGTTACAGTGATTAGCAAAGGCTAAAATATCAAGCCAGTGTAGAGAGAGGAAAGACATTGTGTACCTCCACGTACAGTATCCAAGGTCAGCAGGTACATCTAATCCTCCCTTCTCTGCACTTGATTACTGGAAGCTAGAAGGAAGCAGAGAATCCGGCAGCTGGCAGCCAAAGAAACTCCACACCAACCTCAAGATGTTTTCTTTCCCCCAGGCTCACTCTGATAAACAACTGCACTTTACGTTGATGCTACAAGAAAAGAACCATCTGTTTTCCCAATTTACAAGAATGATCAGGCTTATGCACAATTACATTTTGGCATCCCATTCTGAAGCAGTCCAGTATTTGTCTTATTTGCGAGACCCATTGAAATCCGTAGACTGGTTTTATACCAATACAATAAATGTGAGTGATCTTTGTTTTACTATACGACACGGCGTATTGACTTATCTGAATCAGAAGAATTGGTGTACCGGTTCCATGAGGGACTCAAAAGACAAGTGTTAGCCTAAAACGTACCAGAGGCCAAGATAAAATGGTTAGCTGACCCACCAGTTGTAGAGGTTAATACAGCGAGGAATTAAAACATGCATTGGATAGACACGCAACTTTAAGGCCATGGACCAAATAAGGTTCTAGGGACAAAAAAATGGACTGAATGATTCCTACTTGCTATCAAATGCTGTTCATATATAAAACTTAAAAATAAGTCATCAATAAGTCATCACATCGTAGCTGATTTTTGCTTGGACATTAGAAGCTACCATTTTGAATTCTGACACGCAACGTTTGTGTTTACACTGTTTGCTATCTATCTCTGTTTCAGGAGTGTTAATGATTTCTCCAGCAATAGCAAAACAAAATGAGAAATAAAGACAGATACACAGAAAAAGAAGACAGGGGACAGCACTAAAGCACGCCGTTTATCAGCTTCTTGTAGGAAAATAAATGACGCAATAACATTCTGTTCTGGATGGGGTGTCATAGCATTCAACGCAGAATGCAGAAGGTGCTTTGGTAGCCCTTGACCAAAGGACTGTGTTGAAACGGCAAAGACAAAATCTTATTCAGAGAAATATTACCATATATATTCCAGAAATATATACACCAAATATATATACCAGAAATTTTCCATATATGCCAGGCATATTATACAAGCCTAGAAATCTAAGGAAATCACCAGACGAATTAATCCAGGATGATAAAAAGTGGAATGAAAGCAAAAGAAAAAAGTGGCTGATTTTGCTATTATGGTAAAAACTCAAGGGCCTTAACAGGCCACACATTTTGTCCATATTTGCCTGAAAATAATGTATTTAATGAATTGAGATGCCTAAACTCAAGCTGGCGTATCCAAACACTGTGGTCTATTTTCAGCCCTTGAGGACCAGAGTTGTGTTCCCCTTCTCCAGAACCTGATTACTTTTGTAATCAGCTCTGATTGTCTCATATTATATATTGCATTATACCTATATAATAACACGAATCTTTGCATATAAATACGCAATTATCATACAATGTAATTGCACTTCAGTTTATTTAAATGAAAACAAATATTTTCAATCTATGCACGTGTACACAAACATACAGTCGTTTTTAAAGATACTTTTCATAAAAGCTAAAAAGTACTTTTGGTTTTTGCATTTTCTTCTACTTAACAGAGAATGCAGACAATATAAGGAATATATATATATATATATATGAAACCAAAGAAAAAAATGGGCACTCACGGGTCTTTGTAGTAAAGCGCATTAAGCACAATTTTATTTCACCCAGCACAGCCAACGTTTTGGACCACCTCCGGTCCTTTCTCAAGGCTGTCTGTATGTATATGTCTATATACATACAGACACACACAATATGATAAGGTTAGTAAATGACATCACTATTGGTTTGTACGAAAATGTATTTTGTAAAAAAAAAATTGCTTACTTTTATCACACCCACACATAGATTTCACCTTCGGAAAACAAAGAGTTGAATAGAGACAAAGTTCCCATTAAACATCAAGGTTGAAAGGTGTTTTACATGAAGTATCTTTAGAGAAGATACTTTTCAGAAAATGGTTTTCTGCCTAGTACTAAGTATACTGTGTCATTTAAAGAGACTTTTATACAACATTCTTAAATACAAAAAGGTTACAAGGTTGATCACCATTCCGCTATACATTTTTTTCTGCTTCTTTTAATATAAACTGAAGATAATATATGTATATATTCCATGGTGTAATTTAGGTTGGACCAGTTAATACATACAATTTAAAATACTCAGACTTAAAATCTGTATCTGATTATAATCGTTTAACAAAATACTGGAAATGTGCTGACATTTTTCTAATTTTATTATTTTTAGAAAGAAAAAAAAACTCCAGGTTGCAACTAATTTTAGTATCGCATTATGTCTTGTATATGTATTCACCAAAACAGGCGTGTAATACAAATAAAGCCTAACTCAGTGTTGGTGAATGTTTATGGGACTGAGTAGGGGAATGGGGAGAAAGGTATAGGGAAATGGGGAGAAAGGTATAGGGAAGAGATCACGAGGATAGAGAAAAGAGGGATATGAGAAAAAGGAGAGATAGTGGCAGCAACAGCACATGGGTTCATCGTCACGGGTCTAAATCATCTATTGAAAATGTATTATACTAAAATATAGGGGCTGGCACTTTCTTGTTCTAATGACTTATCTTACAGGGATAATATTCTATACGGGATCTGGCTTTCAACTAAAACAATTATTTTAAACATATAGAAATAAAAGGTGAAAGTCATTCATTCATAATTATACACACTACAAACCTTTAGCAAACTTTTATGAGAAAGGAGCAGAATTGGCGCAGCATATTGTCACACACAAAATAATGAATGGGTACTATCCGATTGCATTATCTTCCAATACCCCATGTGTACATAGAAAGTAATACATACAGTGTAAATCATATGTCACTTGTCTGTGCCACTTTCACCTGGCTGGACTGATCTAGAGGTGGAGGAGATGAAATTAAAAGGGACAAGTTAGCTTTCAATATCCAAGCTGCGCCCAGATATAATGCTTTAAATTATTTCTCAGTTCACAGGTTTACCTGTTCTAGCTTTTAGCCATGTGACAAAAGGAAAGGATACTTTAGCTATATTTTTCTGCCATATCCGCAGAAAAAGCAAAAAGCCCTGAGCACTATATTAAACGTATGCTTTCGTGGAACAAGCACAATTAGGGGTTTTTTTGCTTTTATTTTTTTTTACCAGCAGATTATTATTCTGGTTCCTATGTGAATAAACGCACTTTAATGAATACTGACCATTGCGTACTTGAAATGTTCATCTTAGCAAGCATACATTTCGGAACTGCAGAGGCTCTTCCAGAAAACGAAAGAAGACAACTCTTACTGGTTAAACACAGATATGAATCACTTAGCAGGCAACATGAAATAAAAAGTTCTGAAAGCTTTATTACAAAAATAAAGAGCTTGTGTTTACATATTATACACAGCAATCATAAATCATATCATAAACGATATGTATATACATATCATATGTACACATAGAAAATGTTTAAAAAAGCGCGCCTGTTGCCAATTCTTCTGCATGGATCGCTCAAGCTCGCCTCCGGATCACAAAATCTCTGCAATCACCGACCTTGTACCAAGCACCACGTTTCACATGATGGAGACTGGCTCAGTTCCCCTTCATCTATGATTGTTGCATGAATTGTTAGTATGATGTCATCACCTGTTAATTATACTGAATACTCAACAAAACTAAACACTCATGCCCTCTGCGCTAATAACAAAGACACAGCGTTACGCGTGTTCGTTAATATAAAGGTTGACATAAATATTACAATTCATAATGTGACACCAACGGGCATTTAAAAAATGAATGAGCTCCATAGCAATAATTATGCAAGAAGCAGCAATGCAATGTGGTATAAAAGGTATTTATTACGATGCTGGTACAGTTCATAAGTTTAGTGTTTGTCCTGTCCCTGACATTTAATCAATAAGGTTGAGTATATTGTGACACCAATGCTTCGGCTCAAGGATGAAGCCTTCTGAAGATTCTGGCAATGGCTCCACTCGTAAACGGAGGTGAAGTCACAAGAAACACTTTGTTATCGATTCCACGGTCATACACACAGAGCCTATTTTCAGGAATATTACCTTCCTTGAAGTGTTCCTTTTTAAAGATTTAACGGAAGAAGGTGGAGGATTTTTAGCATGTTTGTTTTGGTACCATAGAAGATCTAAGCGTTCAGTTAATATGGTTATTAATAAGGTTATGTTTCGTTATAGGACACAGAATCCTCTACGTAAACCGTTTATGATTCACTGCCTTAAAGTGGATTGGCGCATTTGTCAAAGCATACTGCAATAAATGAGTAGCCCCGTTCAAAGAATAATATAGCTGATGGCTGCGAACAAAAAAATAATCCCTTCTGCCTCGGCAGTCAGTAACTTACCGATTACATCTGGTTAAGAATACATATTTTTGGTTACATTTTTAAAAGCCGTTTTTCATATATTCTTCAGCGCGTGCTTGCACTTTGATCACTAAAATAGCTGGAACACCAACTGGTAAAGATTTCACTAATAGAGGTAGATTGTGCCTAAAATACCCATAGCCTATTATTTCCATGGGATGTAGGTGGGAAATGTATTTTAAACATCCTAAAATCTGTTTAACCCTAACTTTTCTTTAAGGAAATTGACAGTTTTTGATTCCTCTCTAATAACTTTAAAACGTTCTTGGAGACGGGAAAAAAACCTCAGCCTTCTAAAGCCGATGGATTTGACTTCAAATTACATATTAAAAATGTGCATTGCAAAGAAATCCTTTATGTAATAAAATTGCTCGTTAGCATCATGTTATGGTTATTTCTACATAAGTAGTAATTAATCTGTTTTTATGACAGCTACTGGAGTTTGTATCAGCAATGCGGGGGGGGGGAATATCCTTATACCCCGACCCATTAGCTGTCCAAAAGAAACAGATTTGAGTATCGATGCTGAACCCATTGCTTTCTTATTACAATATAATTATCATGTGACTATAAACAAAGATGCTTTTAATAGGAGGTATGAAAATAAAAATATTTCAATGAAAGTCAAAATAAAAGAAATGACATAGAACATTTAATATCGTGTAAATTCCCCGTACCTGGCAGCCTTTTTTTGATAGTTCTCTTTTCAACTTAAAATGTATTTGGTAACAACATCAAGGTTACGTTCAATAGTTAAAATAAGATTAGCAGCAAAAT
This sequence comes from Spea multiplicata, assembly GCA_009364415.1. Lineage (NCBI taxonomy): Eukaryota > Metazoa > Chordata > Amphibia > Anura > Pelobatidae > Spea > Spea multiplicata. The sequence goes on from VKOC01000003.1 coordinate 31,726,348, forward strand.
CTAATTCTGTATAGTCATGATCACACAGCGCTAGTAAAAGTTCTAAATGGGGGGAGTACAGTTTTGGATACTCTTTAGTGAATAAAGCCCTAATGTGGTTTGAACTCCACAGTTTCCCTATGCATTATAAAGGGCCAAAAGCTGTGAGATTCTCCTGCAAGAATTTGGATGGCCCCGGTAATAAGGCACCGTAAAACATTGGCGACGTTTTCTGAAGATCACTTTGGACTACACTATGAATTTTGAAGGACCAGCTCAGCCCCCTCTTGCAGTTTACGATGGATAGTGAATCAGTGAGCTGAAATTGCAAACCTCTTGTGCTATTTAACAATGCATTGGGGGGGGGGCCACAAAAGATGAATGTCAGGCCATGCTATTTCCTTTATGTGTCTCAAGAAAAAAAGGGACTATTTTTAATTAATATTTAGATGTCTTCTCCACATCTGTCAGAATATTTTTCTTTCTAGAATTCTAGATCATTACTTGTGTTAACCTGTATATACTGTAAAATCCCTTTAAACTAATGAAGCCATCACTAAATTACTCAAAGGGCGCAAAGCATAGTAAAGTATATATTTTTCTACCTCGCAACCCCTGCTTTCTATCAAAGGACCAGGTTAACGCAATGTTTAATGCAAAGATTTTGAATCTAGTGTATAGTTTTGAATTAGTATACCGTTAAAATAAGCAATTCTTACAGAAAAATCATTTCACTGTAAAGCCGTCTCCGCTAATAAGGGTTCATACGGGTTGAAGGAACAATCTGGTCCCCAAGATTGCATTTTTATTTTTGTCTGTTGGGAGCCCATTCTGCGTGGAATCCAATGTATTTTACTGCATGCATTCTTTAGTTATTGGATTCGAAAATGACGCTTCGGCCTTAACTCTTTCCCCAACTGCCTCTCCTGAGCCAAGAAGTAAGCAGGATGCAGAATTCCTTCACGTATTTAGTCGCACTCCTATTGAAGCCAATAGAAGCTGACGCCCCACTGAACTCACCAACTGGTCGCATGTATGTTAGCCAAAAGTTTATATTTTACTATGACGCGTGATTTGCTGCAGATACTCCCGTTGATTTTGATGGGACTGCTACCGAGCATGTGCGAGGAGTTTACATACGACAGCCAGGGGAGGCAATAGATGAGACAGACGACTCATTTTCTAACTCGAGTAACAAAAAAAATGTATTTCAGTCTTTCCCAAAGGACTCTAATGTGCAGTTATCACTGATCTAACACGCTTCTATTAAGGATCGAATATGCATTTATCATGGAAAAGGGGCTTGTGTGGACCTTAAAGTTAAAATGGTGAAAAAAAACACCCACATAGTTATTATTGAGAAGAAATTATGAGTGTATAATTATTGGCTCATTTTAAGTGCCGTTATTGTTAAAATTACTGGCAAGGTATGACTGGGGGGGGGGGACAAAATGTTTTCTATAGATTCTAGCCACTTTGCTAACGGAAAAGCTATTCTAACAGAAGTACAGTCTATAAGGGACAGATTAGAGGTAAACGGGGCTTGAAACAAAGTAGTCAATATTAGCATGGATCAAATATATGTCACTTTGGTCTTTTTAATGCTGGTGTGTAGGTTAAGGCAGCGTGGTCCTGTATTATTCTATGTACAGATGTGCCTCATGTGGAAGTTAACCACATACTCGGCGTTAGTCCTTTGTACAGATATTGCAAATGGTTCGAAAGGATGGAACGTGAAAGCCACAAGCCTGCGAACTGTGTGGTTGATGGGTCGTCCGAGAAGTCCAGCCTGGATTTTAAACTTCAACAGACCAGAATCTCTGGCATAAAACCTACAAAAAAAAAAAAAAGAAGTGAAATAATCTTGTACGCGAATTATAGCAAATGTAATTAGTTTCACAAGTTTCTGCAGAAAGAAAAAGGGGGGAGAAAGCGCACTGCACCGAATTAAGGTGTTTTCATCCAGAGTAAGTGCCTTTAATTCAAAGTATTACACAGTAAGTGCTTTGCTTTCTTTGGTCAGGACGTAATGACATCATGCTGGTAATTGAAAGCAGCCATCCAGAGGGAAACACATTAAACTTACAGCTAAAAATATATGCAAAACCTAAAGTGTATAAGCATGGAAAAGTCTCAAACTTTCTGAAAGATAATTCCTCGCCTAACTTCTCATGCTAATTGAAGTCATTTGGTCCGGGCGGCCTTTGCAAGTGTGACCAAGGAGAAGGGAGAGGACTTCAGGCAGAAAATGTATCCGATAATGCTGGCTTTGCCACTGGCTGCCATTGATAGCAAGCTATAGGTAGCTTTAATTAATATTTAATTAATTAATTTCGTTGTGACAAAAGCTGTGGGGGGAAAAGGGACCAATCCTACAAGTTTTAAGAATTCAGACTACAGAAAAAAACGTAACTTCAGAAGAAACATCAGTTAAGAAAAGTTTACCTTAATAATATGAGGATAACTATCCATCATACTTTTTGTAATTATTATTGGAACTGTATAAAGTGTATTATTTACATTAACTAACGAACATTTCTGACCATAACACCGACATGTAGCATTATTATTAACCCCTTAAGGACAACAGGTTGTCCTTAAACACATTAAGGACAATGCTTTGTGAGCCGTACATGTACGGGCTTTGTTGTGAAGGGGTTAATTTGCAGCTATAAAGTGGGTCTTTTGGCACGTTATAAACCTATGCATGTACCAAAACATTAGGCTCTCAAGCTACTACTGTATTACAAAGGGCACAGGATGATGGGAGTTGTGGTAAAACCAAAGACTGAAGTCCTACATAGCCTGGGCAAAACAGACACTTGATATCTCAGTTCAAGGCTTACCCAAACAAGTCAATTGCAATCCATTTTGAATGAAGCATTCGAGACCTATTATGCGTGTGGCATCGCCCTGGTAATGAAATGTTTCATGGACTCTTTTTTTGTTTAAATAAAAGCAGATTGAGATAAACACCGGCTCGCGCTGACCAACTATATTAAAAGGATCAAATGAGAGCAGGTATCACATGGCGATACCACCTGCCAGATAGGATATACACATTCATTTTATTCAGCTGCCATAATATTATATCAGCATATGATTTTGCCTTCATTCGTGATCAAGCCTGAGCAGATGGATAAGGTTTTGCAAAAAAAAAAAAAAATAATAATAATACGAGATGGATTTTGTGCAGGAAAGAAAAGGAGCCATGAAGAGTAGCCTATTCACCACGAGTGCCATAAAACAAGGTATCCATGGTAACCACCGTTTTTCCACATTCAGGAGCAGACAATGGAAGGTGGAAGTGCTACAGCGGAGGGCTTTCGGGGTATCGTTACAGATGTAAAGAAATACAGGTTCTGGAATAAAAATCTGAAGTGCTCGGATGCTGAAAGTGAGGGGTATATGAAGATACACACATTATATAACCAATAGATTAGTTAAGGGCATATATACAACAAGTGCATGCCTCAAAACGTCTGCTTTCCATTAGCTTGTTCGTCTTCAAAAGGGCAAGGAGAACAAACATCAGACAAATCTACATTTGTAGCACAACCGCCAGCAGTGCTCACTGCACTAGATGGGCACTGCCGATGACTATAAAGTAAACGGCGTGTCACGATAAAGGACTGCGATTATGACCCCTGGAACTACGAGGCACATGCCTATGACATACAAAATAAGAAAAACCTATAATTTGCTGACTTTCATGCCCCAAATATTGAGCAGGCACAGCTTTATAGCACATTTCCTTGATGAGGGTATGACTTATTCTAATGAGAGGACTATAAAGGCAAAAAGAGTCCGTCTCTCTCTCTCCTGTGTATTATAAAAAAACATTTGCTACATAAAACAGAGCAAACTAGACGGGCCAAGTGCTTCAAATCTGCTGTCAGGCTTTGTTGCCGCGTTGGGCTGTCCTGCGTTTACCTAAAGTCACTTTCTAGAAGGGTTTTTATTATTTTATTCTGACCGGCATGTAGTAAGGAAGACGTTTTTCCTGATTGTCGAGGAAAGACATTATTAATGCGGAATTAACGAACATTTTTCTTCAGGATATTTTCACTGGCTGGCAAAATATAATTTAGACTTTGTGGTCACCAAATACCGGTGGGAATTGTTAACCGAAGATACATAAATGACTGAATAATTGCGCAGTAAACGGGTCAGGTGTTAACCCTGGGACATACAGTATGGGAAATTAGGACACAAAAAGAAAACCCAATCCATCAAACACAAAAAAGCAAATGTGCTTGGACTGCAAGGTCACATTTATGCTTGTGTCAATTTTAATGATTTTCACTCAATAATAGAATCTGACAGCCTTCTATATATAAAATGCAATGTTACGTTATCAATGGTGCAAACATATCAACGTATTCCACAGACATACATCTGCTTGCACACAATATGATATAGATATTGATAGAAAAAAATACGTCGACACACAGATTCGAAGACCTGCTCAAATAGACCTCTCATGATTGAAATAAAACCATAACTGAATTAAGCACTGAAAACCATCATTTATGTGAATTATAGGTTATGTTCTGTAGAAGATATTCCGTTGTATGTATATTTGCAACCACATAAACATGGGAGAAGAAGCCGGCAGAGAGCTCATGAAAGGTACAGTAATTACAGTCCGCTATACGCACCAACATCAGCGCAATCAGAACCAGATGCAACACTACCTACTACTAGAAGTTACAATAACATGGTCTACTTCAAAAATAAATATTCTAAGCATCGATATCGAAGCTACAAGTAAAAGGCATGTGTGAATGGCTCACAAATGTTATCTAAGGACAGAGTCCACCCAAACAAAAGCCACCGTCACCGAGTAGCGAGACTTCTACACTCCCATTCTACAACTGTACATACCAGGTTTTCCTCGATCCGTATGGCACACCGGCATGAACGCAGATTTCTCATGCGATGTGTTGCCAAGCAACTGCAGAAATTCTTGGCAACAATTGGTAGACTCACAAAAGTGCCAGCAGCAGAATGTATCAAATATAGTTATACATAACAATTGCATGCTGGTGCCTAGAGTTTTGCTTTGAGGAATGGAGGTCCCTGCCCAATACCAACCCCCCCCCCCACATAATGCTGACCCGCATGGAGAGGAAGTCATTCCCTCGCACTCAGACACGAGCAGAGCGAGGATCGCCAGGGATCAAGCAGTAGGAGTGCTGTCCAGAGCGTGTACGTAGTATGTGTCTTAGTGACACATACTAATACATATAAAGCCTAATTTGTCAACCCCTATTACAATACACAGAATTATTACACATAGAAAGCGTACGCGATTTGATTTTATATACACACGTTAAAAAAAAAAAATACAGAAAACAAAAACCTCTATTGCAAGGTGTCCAGTAGGTCAGTTTATGGGGTTGGTGATGGGGTTCTGAAGGGGCATCTAGGTAGAAGTTCAGGTTATTATTAACAAGGAATTAATTTGTTTTAAATTAACTTCTGTGTTGTAACATTTAAAATGCCATTAGCATTTCTGTTGCCATCTCGTGGCTAAAACTAAATGGGTACTGTATACTAAATCCTGATTTTAAGAGTGAGCCAGCAGATCAAGAAAGGTTTTTTCATCATTCAAAAGCTACATTTTTGTTGTTTTCTTCCTGGCACACGGGGTTGGCAGCAAAACAAAACCAAGGAAATCAATATGACTTCTAACAAACCCACAATATCGGGAAAAATATATACAATGCTGATTACTTCAATTAAAATATGCACACGATGTCCAAACAGACTTATTTATATAAAGATATGAAAGTACATAATATACTTTTTGGAACACAAATAAGTTCTATCATGATTTCCCTCCTCAGTGTTTAGTGCGCAAACACACGCGCAGACACGCACGCACGCACGCGCAGACACACACGCACGCACGCGCAGACACACACGCACGCACGCGCAGACACACACGCGCGCGCACACACACACGCGCGCACACACGCACGCGCCGCACACGCACGCGCAGACACACACGCACGCGCAGACACAGCACCGCACGCGCAGACAACAAACACGCACGCGCAACAACACACACGCACGCACGCGCAGACACACGCTTACGGCAGACACACACGCACGCACGCGCAGACGCGCGCGCAGCACCACACGCACGCGAGACGCGCAGACACACACGCACGCGCGCAGACACACACACGCACGCGCAGACACACAACGCACGCGCAGACACACACGCACGCGCAGAAACACTACACGCACGCGCAGACACACACGCACGCGCAGAACACACACGCACGCACGGCGCAGACACACACGCACGCGCACACGCACGCACACACACGGCACGCACGCGCAGACACACACGCACGCAGCAGACACACACGCACGCGCAGACACACACGCACGCGCAGACACACACGCACGCGCAGACACACACGCACGCGCAGACACACACGCACGCACGCAGACACACACGGCACGACGCACCACACACGCACGCGCAGACACACACACGCACGCGCGCGCAGACACACGCACGCGCAGACACGCAACGCCACGCGCAGACACGCCACGCACGCAGAACACACACACGCACGCGCAGACACACGCACACGCACGCGCAGACACACACACGCACGCGCAGACACACGCACACGTTTTTCCATTACAGGATAGCAGGGCTTTCTCTTGAAACCATATCAATACATGAGGAAGTATTTATCAGCACCACTCAAAAACTGAAGAAATATATCAAGTTTTGCAATTTTGTGTACAAAACAACATGAAATGTTTCTCATATATTGATTTTGAGCTTTTGAATGATCAAAGCACTTCAATACATAGCTACCCTTTTCTAATTTTTTTATTTTTGTAATAGTTTTGTTTTGCGCTGCAGCAAAGGATGTTTATTACTATTAAGTTATAGAGTATGAGGTATTGGGGTACTTTTTTTAACTGTTTTTTTAATTATTATTTTTAAATATTTTCTCATTCATTCACTTCTCTGAGTAAAACACGAGTAAAGAGTCGTCCTCGTATCGAATGGATCTTCAAACCAATTATGAGAACAGCTGTGTATCTAATGTTGTGGCGACATCACTGGCTGTCTAATTGTTCCACTTTTTTATTCATTTTATCGTTTCATTTTTGAAAGTGGGCTCTTCTTGCTGCTCATCATTAGCCCTGCACTCGTGAGCACAGGAGAGAATCCAGGCTGTTATGTTGACATCTTGAATTGTCCACAGATTATATAATTATATATTTTATAGAACGATTACGCCTTAAGGGTCATCTTGACAGCTTTTTGTGGGCATACACCCATATGGTCCATTACTGGACTTTTTTGTAGTCAATAGCTTACTACCTGATTTAATCCTGCAATATAATCAAAACAGAATAGACATACACTATACATTGTACAGCGCTACAGAATTTGATGGCGCTATATAAAACCATAAATAATAACACAACCTTAGATGATCTATACATACATACATATCTATCCATATGTCCCAATGTGTTTATAAGTGCACAAAATGAAAATGAACAGAATAGTACATTGCATTCTTAAGATTCTTGCATTTTTGTTCTTCCCATTAGGGATCAAAACATTGATTTGAGGGTAATTTAGATTGGCAAATTATGCATATTTTCTGTTTTGATTCCATTTCCAGTTCTAAGGAAGTGTGCCTTTTCTTTTTAAAACATGTTTGTAAATCTCTGATGTGAAGCAATTTTCTGCATACGAGGCAAACTCCCCATAATTTTTGACAATGTTACCGGCAACTAAAAATATAATTTAAACAGCTAGTAATCAAAGACCATTTCAAGGCAGTTAGACTCATTTACCAACATTAAATATGGTCCCAAAAGCAAGATTACATCAAATTAGCATACAGGTGTTCAAAACTCATAGGACCATCTAGCTACCGAGCATCATTCTACTGTGTCCTTCTACAGAAACAGTACAACAATCAGAGACCAAGCAAATGGCTTGTAGAGAAGCAATTACTGTGCACCATGGAGTCTGTAAGTGCAATGTTTAACAAGAACATTCTTGGATGCATTGTCCTCAAGCTTGGTTGGAAGTCCTTCCTACCACTAACCTGGATCTTCATCTGAACTGCAAGCCTTGTGGCGTTGGACGTTATAGAATTTGCCATTTCATACCACATCTTAGCAATTCACCTACAGCTAAAAAGCATATGTGAATGGTGGGGAAAACAAGTCTTAACACATCGAAACACCAATAGATCTTAAAGGCTATTCTGTTTTCAAGGTGCATGATATGCCTCCGATACTAATCCAGCCAAAGATAAGCAAATTATAATGATCTTCGTATGATGATATAATGCTCTACAAGATCTATCTATATTATAGCTACCTAATCTATATATCTATATATACACACAGCACTATAATCTACAGCATATCTTCAGAGACTGGAACACCAGATTAAGATATCTGTTGTATAGAGGAACAGTCTTTTCCGAAATAAAACCATAATTGAACTTAGAGCTTTAAATCATCATTGTGTTATTTAAATTTCACTTATGAATTTCTGCAAGTGAACAATTCAAAATGTGATGCGGCAGCAAAACAACATACATATATTATGTGATTATTATTTTTTTTTTTTACTTGTACTCTAAATAAAACACTGAAATTCTTGGAAAGGGCGAGGGATGTTATTGTAGCATTCATTTGCCTTAATTATTTTGACTGTTATTACACTCACCAAAACATATCAAAGATTATCCATACCACAAAAGCCTGCAACATATTTCTTCATCTTCCCACAACAACTGAACCTCAAGCAAACCACCAAACCCTCTAAAAACAAAAATATATAGACTGGACCAAGAGATATTTATCTATTAACATTTTATGTATTATTCCAGTATGCCAGGCTTACCCATTACCCTTGTCAGCCTGTCTGTGCTTGATAGTCCAGGAATGCCCATACTGGGTTATGCAGCATTTTATCACTGATTCTTGGTCATACTTATGGTGCTCATGTTTTGCTTCCTCTTTTTTGCTCTACTAACCCCTTACCTAATATATTTGCCTTACTCAATCTTTATGTTCTTCACATGGGCTAATGCTTTCCTCCTCACTTATCACCTCTTCTTTTCACGCTTACAAGACTTAACACATGCTGCCCCATATCTCTGGAACTCACCTCCACCCAACTTCCAGCTTTCACTCTTTCTCTCTCTCTCTCTCTCTCAACGTTCATGAAAAATCTCAAATCCCACATTTTCAGAGAAGCATATCATTGCAGTAACTAGAACTTACCTGCCTCCAAAAAAACCCCACACTACATCTACCCTTTCTCCATACCTTATGTTTCTTCTCAACCCATGCCTTTTAGATTGTAAGCTTGCAAGCACGGCCCTTTTCATCGAATGTATTGGTTTGTCTCAGTCTGTCAATTCTAGTTTCGTCATATTCCTTGAATATACATATTGTAAGAACTGCTATATAAATTGTTGGAGCTTTATAAAGACGAATAATAAAATATTATATTATTATTATTATTATTATTATTATTATTAAGTAGTCTCCATTTACTGTGTTTACTGGAACGTAGGAATTTACCTGATTGGGTGATCACCGCAGGTTTTAGGTCTCTCCATAACAGACACCCACTTATCATCGTAGCTGAAGAGAGACAGGTCAAGGTAAGGGCTTCCACTGTAGGACTGGGCACTAATCGGGAGCTGGCTCAACAGTCTCCTAACCGCTTCTGTGTGTCCACCATACTTAGCATTCACAATAGTGTCTTTGAACCTAAAGCAGAAATCATACATTAGCCTAGTGTAAACAAGACAACAGTTTAATACGTTAAGAAATATATCAACAAGACAAATCCAGTCCCTGGCTGTTTAATGGAACATGATAATAGTTGCAGGTCAACAACAATGGTAGACCAATCAAAAAGGACACATTTACAGCAACTTTAGAATGTTTTAGGGGTGTGCTGGTTTATTGTTCTTAAAACTGAAAAAGTTTACGACAACTATTAAAGTCCAGCAAACAGAAAGACTAATTGCGAAAAGAGAGTTTAAGAGATCATAGTAAAAAAAAATATATTTAATAAAAAAAATGTAAATTAACTAATGGTAACACATTAACTTATACTCGATAGAGGACGTACTATTACGTTCCCTGAATCAAGCGCTACGGGACAGAGGACATAATAGCATGTCATATAGAAAATGTAGTGGCACGCTCTTGTGCGTGCTGCTAGCTACCGGTCCAGAGTTCGGGGAACTGTTTCACAAACAAGGTAGTCCTGGCCTGATCCTTACTGCTACATTTGGGCTTTTTATCAATCTATTTTAGTGGAAATTTACATAGGCAACATTACTGAGATTTTTTAAACAACTGCACATTTAGGTGTAATACTTGTATGTAAGTAATTGGTATTTTAAGGTGTTCTCAAAGTTAAACATGGTAATAAGAAATCATGACGATTGCCGTTTAAATGAAAGAGCATACCACAATACTAAAATTAGTATGCATTTTCTTCCAAACAGATATGTAAAGTCCAGTCTGGAATCAACAAACAATGAACATCCCATCTACCATTATGCGCCTTATACCAAACCACAGTTTTTAATACATTTACATGCTCGCATATCTATTTACACTACTTATCTCTAACGCTTATAACATTTTTCCAATATGCAATCCATCTTTTTTGTATCTTTTGAAAACTGTGACAAAGAGGGGTTTTTTTGTTCCTATGGCAACAAAGATTTAGTACTCTTCCCCACTGTTGACTAGGGTTAGAATTGAGCCGTGCCTAAAAAGAAATATGGAAGGAGCCCAATTCAACATTGATCAAAGGATTATTTCTGAACAGGGTTTTGGCATTTATGAACACTAGGGATGCGGTGTCTCATGCTGCATTTAGAGCTAAAGTTCTTATATTCAGGAAAATAGATGGAATATCTGTTGTAAACATGTTAGATTACCAAAAAAGTCGTGCACAGAACTGTTGAGAGAGAAACAGAGAAAATCTGAGAGTAGATAAGTCATTTGGAATTTAGCTGATTTTTTTTTCTGCCTGCTTTAAGATCAAAACCTCACGTAAGCGTTTGGCCTTGTGTTGAGGATAGCCTTTTGCCTGTCCTTAGCATTCTTCAACATGACCACCACAGAGATCCTTGAGTGTCCTTCCCAATACCATTTAGCAGACATTGTTCCATAATACGCCCTAATTTAAGACACACATTAGAAGGAGCGTTTAAATTGGACTTCAGCCACCTATAACGATATGAAAATTCTCACCGGCGCTGTATCTGTCGGGCGAAATTGTTGCTGGAAGCAGAGCAGGGAAACTGTACAGCCTCGCTGTGAAGAGTGGCATTTCGGAAAAGGTCGCAGAAGTTTTCAAAGAGTTCTAGCAGCTCGTTGGACGTGTTCTCGAAAACAGCAATGACTTCCGTGGTGACCATGTTGTAAACCACAAAAAAGGAAGGCTAGGGGGAGAAATAAAAAAGTTAACCAAGTGAAAAAAACTAAAGTAAGCAAAAACACATTCATAGCAAACTTAAAACAGAAATACAGTGTATAGGTTAATGTTGTAAATGACGATTGTAGCTGGAAGTGGCTGATTTTTAATGGAATATCCTCATAGGTGTACAGAGGCCCTTTAGCACTCCCATCACTCTTGTGTTTGCTAATACAAATGTATGTTTAAAATTGATCTTAGAAATCCCCTTTGCAATTAGGTTACATAGCTAGAAATGTCTTTGTTTTCCATTAAAATCAGCTAAGTGACCCCAAACTATTGAACGGTAGGGTGTATTTGTAAAAAAATCTTAGTTCATGAGTGGACAGCTAATAAGCTAGAAGAAGACGAAGGGATGTATGAGTACAGGCTAGGAGGAAAGATGTACGGCAGGCGAAGGTGCACCTTATTAAGCACAGACATGTTTTTGGTTTTGTAAGCCTATCTACTATCAGCTGCCACTGATTCTTAAAAAGTTACAGAAAGTCTCTCCTCTTCTTTTTGGTTTGAGTTTTCTATTAAGGGTTAAGCTGGATTCTTACTACGGCTGCTTGGTTTGGGGGCACACGAGGCCCCTTGACGTGGCAGGTAAGCTTATGTATAAAAGCTGCATGGGTGTATAAATTTGACTTATTTGAATATCTTTCTGCTGCATAGTAAATCAGGAGTGATGACACATATGATGTATCCCCGTTAGTTCTGAACACACAGAAGGGATGAATGGTTATGGCAATATTTAAATACAACATGTTAAATGTATAGAATAACAAAACCCAGAAGTAAAATATGACGCAAACAATAAAAAAAGTCCTATATCAGCATGTAAAATATGGCATCATATAGCACCGAAAATGTTAAATCTTTACATACACATCACCACTTACTATTAACAGGACTTTGTGATTCGTTGTTGTTTATGAAGATGTGTATAAAGCAGGGCTCGACAAATCCCAGGCACCTATAATTGGGTTTAGGATCCAGATCCCCCGCGGCGCTGCAGGGGACTTGGATCCTCCTTTCCGGCAGCAGCGGACGTCTGTGCGATGCAGACAACCCCGCTGCTGCCGGCGGATCTCCCACCCTCCTCACTGAACGGGGCCACCACCGCCCACAAAGGTCACTGAGTCGCGCTGGCCAGCTGACTCAGTTCTATTTCAGATCAACGGGGGCGGCTTCTTAAAATGCCACCCCTGTCGATTCGAAATAGAAGTGAGTCAGCAATAACTTTCGTGGGCGGCACCAGCGCTGCTCAATGACCTTTGTGGGCGGTGCCAGCCCCATTCAGTGAGGAGGATGGGTGGAGCAGCCGGCAGCATCAGCAGGGTTGCCTGCATCGCACAGATTTTTGACAGCGGGAATCCATCGGGGTCTTCAGTCAGGTAAGTTGAAGTAACTGGGGTCATACTTGGCAGTGGGAGGCTGGGACAAAGATGGCTATGGGAGACTGGGGGCAACGGCAAACTCTGTCCCCAATTTCCTATAGGCATCTTTGTCACTAAACATGGGACTATGGGAAGCTATTTAGTGACAAAGATGCCTATGGGAAACTGGGGACAGAGTTAATTAATGGGATTAATTAATGGCAATTAAAAGTATGCACTGGCGCCTTTTAGTGTGGGCAAAGTGTGAGGGCTGGGGCAAAAAAAAGTCCTGGCTCCCAACTTTTTTAGCTGGCTCCTAGATTTTAAAAAAATTGTCAAGCCCTGGTATAAAGTATATGAAATACGAATGCCAAACATTTAGCTTCCAGGCAACCCAACGCCTCACAAAATGTGTGATCGCTCGAATGTGTCCTCTCTGATGAATTGACTGACTTCTTTATTTTGTAATTTCAAGTGAGGCAAAAAGGCCTCAGTCCCCCAGCAGTTATAAGAGAAGTCCTTTATAGAGACGGTCGCTGGACACACAAACGGTTTCTGTACCTTCCCAAAAATAGTATTAACGCTGCTACTTACATCCTGATAAGTCCCCAACACACATACCGCAATAAACAGTAACCAGAAAACGAGCGAGGTTAGAAATCGTCTAAGGTTTGGTGCAGGATCACCAGAAATATGAAAATATGATTACATTTGGAAAACGACCCCAGAATTTAGTAAGTCGCACAAATATGAAATTATACTGAAAACTGCTAGGTCACAAGATAAACGTTTGACTATTTAAATTCAGTTTTTTTACATAATGCTTGAAAGGAGATGAATTTTGTTTGTTGAGGTTTTTTTATATATATATTATATATATTATATATATATATATATCTCATTTAAGTTGTCCAATTCTTGTTCTTTTACATTACAGGAGCTATTTAACTTATGAATTCTATATAGAGCCTGTTCGTGTGTCTAGCAGCAGAAGCATTGGGGCCAGGACGCTGTGGGGACCTCATACCTGGAGCTTGTAGAGCTCTACTTTACATTCTAGTTTGTTATCCAAGATGACAAAAAAAGGGTATAAAACAAATCTTAAATTATAAGCAGAAATGTTTCAAATGTGCTGAACACTTTGTAACTAAATGTGACATTACAAACATCATTGCTGGTACCATTAATTCCCAAACATTTCCCCCCCAAAAAAATATATTTTTAATCATGCTAAACATTTCTTCATTCAATTTTATTTCCTAGAAACAAAATTAAAAATAACAAAAAAATTGCGATGTGACACACAAGAAGAACCAGTTTGGATGCTGCCATAGAGACTGAAGAGGTTTCTTAAAAGGTTTCTGTGATCTTCTGAGAGAAGAGATCTGTTTGCTTCACACACTAGAGAGACCAATTAGCATCTGTCTAAATGGCACGGCACCTTTAATAAGAATCCATTTACCAAAAAAAAAAAAAATAAGTAGAAAGTTGTCATATTGTGGCCGGCCGCATTAATCTCGCAGATGCAGTATACAAAGTTTTAACCCTTTAGTGAGCACGGCATAGAGGTTGGATTAAAAGTTCTTTTAATGCAGTTGTACGGAGGTGTAAGGCTCATTAACTCACAAACGTTGGTAACCAGCTTTTACGGGCTACGCTAATGTTAGACATTTGGAAGCCTTAAGTGTTGTAAATTTGCTTTTACTTTTAGCAATATTATAGGGGTGCACCTAATCTATGACTCAATTGCCGACTACATCGTTGCCTCGCATAGTTCCCATATAGCAGAGGCATTTTAAAATTCAGACTTTTAAACATGATTACACATTTTTAGATAAAGAAGCACGGTGGCGATTTCCAGATTTTACACCCGTAAATAGTTTTCACTGCCTGTAGTTTTTTATTATTTTTTTTAATGTTAAAAAGTTGCAAATTGGATTTTCTACATCCTGACAGCTTGTAATATATACATGCGTGCTATGATTTAAAGGCAAAATGGCAGTGGCGGGAAAGAGAGAGAAATAAGCAACTTAAAAACTTAACCAAAATTATGCAAAACCTACATGTAGTTGTAAAAAGTCCAAGTAATGTTTTAAGGCATTTACCCATTTTACAAGGAAGCCGCTTTTTCTGAGCGTGATTAAAAATGAACGTTTCAGATATAATTTGCGTTAGCGGACTGAATTCTAAGTGCTGCTGGTCGGCCCTCGTCGAGAGGTAAAAAGCAGCATTTATAACGTATAAAGTGAATTTAGGTTCCCCGCTATATGATTTCTACATTCTATCGAGGTGTGTGCTTGTCAAAGCGCCTCTGTGAAAATTCATACGTGTCGAGTCATAGAGGGGGTAATCTTCCGACCCTCGACGTAAGGTGCCTCCTGTAAATCCATCAGACGTGGGCCGTATGTCAGGTCAATTTAAGTTTTTCTATCCCTGTTAATGAAAAATCTCAGTAAGAGTTTTAGTGAATATGGGGCCTGCTCTGACCCAGTCAGATGCCAGCTAATGTACCATGTGACAAAGAAAGGGAATTCCCCAAATCCAAAAACACTGAATTATAGAGAAGTGATTGGACATTATTCACTCAATCACAGATCACACCTGAGGACAAGAACATTTGCATTGGGCTTTCCATAAACAGCAACAATTAATTAGAAATTGGGGTCACTTCTTGGAAAACAAGGACATTTTTAGCGGTGTAACATAATTACAGACGGGTTTGCTAACAATCAATTAGCCTTTAAAACTTTAGCTTGGATTAGTGAGCACGGGAGTGATGGAAGTGATAAAGAGCCTCTGTACCCCTAAGAGGATATTCAAATTACAAATCAGCCATTTCCAGCTACAATAGTCATTTACAACATTGACAACGTCTACACAGCATTTCTGATCCATTTCATGTTACTTTAATGGAGGAAAAACGGCCCCAAACTTTTAATCGCTAGTGTATATGTATATACGCACAAACATGCATTCGCATCTAAAGTGGGTGAAGACTGAAACAGTTTTTTTTAACTGTTGAATTTATTATGAGGTTTACACAGCTAATTGAAATGAAACAAAGTCAAAAGCACAAACGAGCGATACTAACAAAGCCCTAAAGGCACAATGTCTACATACACTGCCTTACTGGGAATCCCTGCCCGGAAGGTCACTTTTGCCATTACAGACAAAAAAAAAAGATCTTCCTTATCAGGTCAGCCTAATTCTGCCCACTTGGGTAATGCAGAATCAAAATTGTAGCCCTGTCCGTTTTTCAGCTGAGACTACTTCCAGTATTTGGGTGTGCAGAAAATCAATATATTATTTTTGTCTCGAGTCTGGCGATACCTGGTACAAGGTGCACATCATGTAATGTTAGATGCCATTTTTGGTCTATAAGAACTTAAAAATATAATAAAATGTTACACACACACATATATATATATATATCTATATAATCTATATGTACACACAGTGTAATGGAGGTTAGCACTACGTGTACACAAGTAGTTGTCATAATATTCTGGATTAAATATTACGGTACATTAAAACTAAGGTGATTCTTTAGGGCAATATTAATGAAGTGCTGCTTGCCTCTTTCTCCATAGACTTTGATTAGTCAGTGTCAGGCAGGGTGATTAGGACTGAGTCATTCCCTTGTTTACCACTAGGCAGTCAGATAAGAAAGATAAGAAATCAGGCTGTTTCTCTAGAATAATAGGCTAAGGTTCCGCAGATATAAAGCATGCAAATGATATGCAGCCAGTGGGGAAAACATCATGCAAAAATAAACCACTATAATACTTTTCAAACATTGATTTAATCTGGTACTAAATTAACAATAATTTGATAATAAAGATTGGGAGGTCAATCCATTTGATAACTCTCAGGCCAAAACTGGTCCACAAGTGCAAAGGCTAAGATAGGCTATTTCCAAAAGCTCAGACAGCCCGGCAAGATCTGGACAGATCCTTTGAGAATCCTCAGGTTCCTTAGTGATCTTATCAGTGTCGGCATCAATAGTGCCAGCAGAGAACCCAGAACCTCCACCATTCAGGCACTCACAGTTACGGCAGTGTAGATGGCACTTGTGAACACAGGGCCAATGCTGGCTTATGAGGAGTTACATCCTAAGCTTCCAAAAACGCAAAGCCCACCTTCTTAGGTTTGGAGGTTGAAGGCATGGCAAGGTAATATTGTATTTCTAGGGCATGATAGAGATAAGTATTTTACTTTATTTTAAGGTAATGTGTGGGGTGGCAGGGGATAATAAAGGGAAAGAGAGGCTAAAACAACTCTAAGGCTGCAAAAAAAAAAAAAAAAAGACACGCAGATACACATGAAGCACATTGCATTCACGGTATACCAATTGTGAGACAGAATCCTTTCCTAGCTTCAAAATTCTGTCTTATAAATACTATGGATAGATATACAGCACCGGCACTGAATTTATTCATGAAAATGAAATGAATTGAGATCATTTGTCTATACCTGTACCTGTGATGGATCATTGACTCGAAGAGTGACCACATCTTCACTTGTGTACTTAATAAATAGGTGGTTTTCATCTAATAACTGCATCTTCCACATACGGAGCTGTTTCAGCTGGTCAAAGTACTGAAAAAACCTCCTCTTGGCCATGGCACTGCCATCCCGCTCTGCCCTTCTCCATAAATAGACAAGCAATCTGTGCTTTAATGAATTTATAAAGGGTTCCTTGTACAAATTTGCCATCCCAGTCTGAGTTTCGCGCTGTACTTCTGGATAGACAGCTGACAATATTAAAAGATCGTCTTCATAACAAAATCGACCTATCGTGCGCACGTCGATAAACGTTCCCTCTGGGGTCACCTGGAAAACATGAATTGTTTGCTGCTGTACAGAGAGAATTGCCAAAATATTTTTGTACAGGTAAAGGCCTTGGTTATGAGACAAAATTATTTTATCGCATTTGAAAGTCCGCGAGTCACAGAGTTTGCCTGTATGAAGGTCTATTATGTGTAGAGAGTAATCTTCCAGTGGAGACCTTGGGTTGGGAGTCACAGACTCGCTATTCCTGTAGATTTCATAGAAAGGGGGATACGGTTCCTCTGGAAGGTAGGCAGCTGACCCCACAATTACATAGCGGCAATCGTCTGTAAATAAACTGCATTCGCGATTCAAGTGCTCTCCATTCGAAGCTACATTGGTGATATGGAGGAGCACGAAAAAGCGCTCAAAGAGCCGCCCACGAATGTTCACGGACCTCTGGTCGTTTGAGTTAGAAAGCAATTCGCCTTCATAGCCATGCAATAGATCTTCAGCAGCCTGGCAGCCTTGATACTCATAGATTTCCAGCGAGGTCTGGTCTGAAGAAAAAGCAATGAAATATCTACCGTCTGGTGAGAACTTGCGTAAGAAACATGGCGGCTTTTCCACGTTGACCACGGTATAGTTCGGAAAAACATTCTGGTGGAAGACGCGCACTTGATGCCAGTGGGAACCAGGCCTTCCAGAGCCAATTTTTCGCCGTTCGAGTCGATGAATGACGTTTTGGTTCTGAATTCTTCTTGGTCTGATTGTAGGAGTGTCATTATCCATCATAAACATTGCTTCATGTTACTAAAAGAAAACAAGGCAAAGGGTATTAGAAAGAATTGAGAGGGGGGGGGGCAAGTAGAGAAAATATTAAAAAAAAATGAGGGACGCAGATGAAAAAGAAAAAAAAAGGCTGAAAATATTATAAAGGATCTGACACTGAAAACCACACTTTCAATAATTAAACTTCCCAAGACAATGAAAATAATGGAATATAGGATTACAGAGATTATATATATATATAACGTAAATGGGTGAAGCGGTAATGGTCCAGTAGACACGATGTAAAAAATAAATAAAAATTTTTTTAAAAAAATAGAGTTTTGCAGAATACGTGGTAATACCTTTTTTATTGGACTAACATAATATATATAAAAGACAAGCTTTCAAGAGTTATCCTCCCTTCATCAGGTCCTAAGCAATACTAATTAAATATGCAATACCCACATATTTTAGGGCCACTGGTGAAATAAGATAACTAATGTTTACACATCTAACAGAGTACCACCAGCTGAATACAGTACGCTAGACCATAAGACTGTAAGCTCTTGGGCACTAATTTGAAAATCACTGTTTAGAAGAAAGAAAGAAAAAAAGGGGATTTACTGACACACGGAAACAATATCTGAACTGGACAGCAGGGGCGGTTGCGTTAGAACTCCTATCCTTCGCAAGCAAGCGACTGCCGATAGGAATTTAAGTACGAGCCTCAATGAAACGGTGTCAAACTAGCCGGTACCTTTCACGTGAGGCTTGTAAACGACTCTGCATGATGCTAAACCCAAGCAAGGCTGAATGGCTGCCGTAACTTCCCCTCAGCCCCCAAAAGTTACTCCTCACCGTCCCCTTCCACCAATTTCTCTTTCCCGCACATCCCCTCTATAACAAAATGAGTTCCCCGCTCACCCTTTTGGCTCTGCCTCCCACTGCCACTTTAAAAACACAATCCGGTCGCTATCGGCGACCGATTCAAACTGTGAGAAGAACCGGAAGTAGACAGCCTACTGAGTGAGAGTTCAAGGCCAGTAAGATGAGGGCAATATAAAGAAAGAGCGTTACCGTGTCACGGCAGCGGAAGCGACACCTGGAGGACAGGGGGAGGTATTGCAGCGCCACGGAGGAAAAGAAATCCTCATGCCAAGTGATCAAAGATTCACTTCTGGAAACAGGTCATTGTTGTTAATATAATTCTTATAGAGGTTAGATTCGCGTAGATTCAATGTCACATAAAGCCCAAATGTATTTATTAAATAACAAATCTGTAATAGAGTTTTAAATGTGGCATAAGCACGGAAACAATATAGTAAAGGGAGTTGCATTCAACAAGAATAAAAGCCAAAAATAACTATTCTACCAATAAATGTTCTATAAAAAATAATAGTATTTTTATTCACATCCAGTGGATAAAACATTTACCATTCGCAATCTCTACACTCTATTTCTGATCCATTTCATGTTATATTAATGGGCAAAATGTGCTCTTTCTATCCCAACCTGCGAAAAGTCATTTCAGATGGGGGGCTTCCCCGGCCACTGCGCCATCACCCCACCAAACATATATGAACAGGCACCGATTTCCAGGGTGTTTCTTATAGTTTGCGGGCATCAGGGAGCAGCTATTAAAATACGTGAAAGTTTTGGGAGGGTTGGGATGTCTGTCTATGTAACCACAAACGATTAAACTGTATTGTATATTGTATGTATATATATTATTATTTATTGTTTTATATAGCGCCATCAAATTTCGTAGCGCTGTACATATATATATATCTATATACTAAAATATGAGAAGCTCTTTAGAATGCTGCAGTTTAAGGTGGCTTCATTTGCAGATAACCTTCTCTTAATGATAATGAGAAAAAAACATCAAAATTTTAAAAAAATTCAGAGCTCTTTGGGTTTTTTTTGTTCGGGGCCCCTTCTCATTTTTGGAGGTTTGTAAAATTGACAAATGTTAAAATTGAAATTTGTATGAATCCGAATGCACAAGTTCCCATCAGAAGCTACTGTTCCTGGACATGGATATAAACACTGTGTCAAGAAAGACTTTCTTACCTCAATACAAAAGACAAGATTTTTGACGATCGGCTGAATACAGATTGGTGGTTCCCAACGCGACTCTTCGGTGGTTTCTTCCAGGAATTAGAGGTGGCCATCTATTTAAATGTTCAGACTCTTTCATCTTCCGACGGATGTAAAGGCATCTTTAAGATAGTGGCTAGTCTCTTCTAACCTGTCCACAGGCTTTCACTGGTACATACAAAGTTGGCATATGATTTCCACACATGCAAGCCTTTTACAGCAAGATATCAGAAGCCATGGTTGCGTATCTTAACAGGAAATGGGGCACATTGGGAAATAAAAAGTACCTTAATGTTGGTGAGTCCTATGTAATACAGAACCAGTGGTATAGCATTACTTTTAACCTACTGAGACTCTTATGCAATTTAAAACACCATTTACTAGGCACCTACGTCTCTGGTCAGAACCTGAATGTATACACAACAAAAAAAAAGGGTCAGCATTAGATATGATTTCTCAAGATTGGGATACTTTGATGTAGGGGCAAGTTAAGCAGTATATGGCCATATAATGTCATGGATTCCTCAATATTTATACTTAAGGTAGGTGTTCTTAAATTGTACATATTGGTCATTTCAGAAACAAAATGTGTATCTGAATGCTTGTTAAACGTTGCTTCCATTATCGTATTTTTGATGTAAAACTCTTTCAACAAAGCACAACATCTAACCAAGTCAGGCATGACTTGATTAATGATGATGATTTAAATCTGAGCATCCGAGCACCTGCATGTGACATCATTTCCCAGAGCTCAGGCTCAGGTAGCCTGTAAAGACCAAGAAGGAGGACCAAGAGAGAGATGTCACTGGCTGGTTAACTGCCCCCTCCTGAGTTAGCAAAAGTAGGGGTATGTGTATGTATGTTTGTATTTGTGTGTGGAAGTATGTTTGTGATATATGTCTAACCGTTCCTTCTATGTCATCTTCTCTGGCAAGACATCATCGTCCCTTCCACTTTCGGTTGGTGTCCCCCAAGGTTTAGTCCTTGGCCCTTTGCTGTTCTCTCTTTATACTTCATCTCTTGGCAAACTAATCAACTCATTTGGCCTCCAGTATCATCTATATGCAGATGATCCAAATCTACCTGTCTTCTCCCGATCTCCTTCCATCTCTCATGTCCCATATTACCAATTGCTTGTCTGCTATTTCTTCATGGATGTCACAACGCTACCTGAAACTTAATCTTTCTAAAGCTGAACTCATTATCTTCCCTCCATCTCCACTCCACTATCTGAATTTTCTATCACCATTAACAACACAACGATCTCCTACAAACCAGGCCAGATGCCTTGGGGTCATCCTTGACTCTAACCTTTCCTTCATCCCTCACATTCAGTCCCTCAACAGTTCAGTTCCTCTTCTGCTCCCTCACTTAGTGAAACCCTCCACTGGCTCCCAATTACTTTTAGAATTAAATGTAAAATCCTGGTACTGACATATAAGGCCCTCCACAATACTGCTCCTCCATAAATTTCTGCCCTCATAGCAAATACTCTCCTACTCGATCCTTACATTCTTCCCATGGGCTAAGCCTCTCCTCTTCACTTATCACCTCTTCCATTTCCCGTCTACAAGATTTCACTTGAGCTGCCCCATATCTCTGGAATCTACTCCCAACGAACCTTCAGCATTCACCCCCTTCCCTCCCAACATTCAAGAAACATCTCAAATTTTACACTTCAGAGAAGCCGCACCATCTTAGCTGCTAGAACTTTCTTGTCATTGATACAACCACCACACTACCTCTCACCCTTTCTCTGTGCCTCATGTTTGTCACCCCATTTCCCTCTAGATTGTAAGCTTTCAAGCAGGGCTCTCTCTACCTAATGTATCGGTTTGTCTTAGTCTGTCAATTCTTGGATTGTCATACCCCTTGAATTTATGTATTGTATTAAGTGCTGCGTAAACTGTTGGCGCTATATAAATAAAAGATAATAATAATTCTAGTATGTGTGCGTGGAAGTATGTTTGTGTGAGTGTTGAGGTATGATAGTGTTTGAGAGGAAGTATGTTAGTGTGTGCGGTATTATGTTAGTGTATGGAGTGTGTGTATAAACAAGAGGGGGACTGGGGTTTACAATACAGGCCTAAAGGAAAAGAATATGACAGGGGGTAGTGGATCTGAGCAGGCTGGGGATATTACACAGGGACTGAGTAAATGACGGGTGCAGGGGATATATATGTTAGGGGCCCTACAAGCTATCTTGCACCAGGGTCCTTAAATCACTAGCCAGCTCCCCTAACTACTATTACATTTATTTTTATTATTATTTAAGGCTGACTTGATGATAAATCAAAGCACCTTCAGCCTAAAGCCATGCTGTTGGTGTCTGTAAAGCATATTGAATTACACCCTTAGACTTTTTCTGCAAGCTGCGCGTCTGATTGCTCTGCATCTAGAAAACCATGCTATTTTGGTTACCCAGGTACAATTGCCTCAATCAGTTCATAAGTTTGAGACATCTAGCATCAGGGGCTGCTCTTGTAGCCATACAAAATTGCCTCTCATAAAACATGTGTAGAACTGTCAACCTTTTCAAAAGCTGTTCTGCGAGTCATTCTTCAGGTACAAAACAAAAAAACAGAATTGCGGTAAATTGAATCCAAAACAGCATGGTTTGCCTGCTTTCTCTCTAGAATGCAGAATGATTTCTGTTTTATTTGGCCATTTTCATTTCATAGTAGCGAAATTATGAAATGTTCTAAACCCAATATGATCTTGATCAGCTACTTTTTTTTAAGGTTTGAGATGGACAGACTTTGGTATTGAACTCCAACTTGGAACCGCTCAACCTAGTGATATTCCTCAGCACGTGGGACCTTGCTACAGGTTGTGGGAATGAAACCGGCCCAGGCATCAGAACTCTAATGAACAACTTGGTTGCACTGAATCTCCCATGTCTTTTATAGAATTACTTTTGAAGAAAACTCAACGTGACAACTCAACAATTCCATGTGTACCTTGGCAAATGGTGATTTTCCTAAGCGCTCACTGCCAGAACATTTCACTTCTAAACTCGCCATGTTCAATGAAACAATTTAAATGACTCTTTAATTCAGCACTAAAAAAAACCCATAATGGTGGCATCCACCAAAACCATAAGTGGGCCATTTTATACAAAGTGTCCACCATTCTCCATGATCCCTCAGTACAAATTGGACTTTACGTACATTATTTTAGCAGACACTAGAGATGGTTTAGAACTGTGTGGTTAGATAACAGTTTCCACGCAGAGAAAACAACAAAATAATGGACAATTTTATGTTGTAAAAGGAAAAGCAAAATGTGATTAATGCAATTTACACAGGTGTAATTGTTAGGCACTGGAATAATTTGAAATGTGACAGTTTCCCTTTAAGGAAGGAGAAAAAAAAAATATGTTCATTAACAGACAATTCTCAGGCATATGGTTACAGAAATACACAGATTAAATGCATTTAGGGATAATACTCATGTTACTTAACTGAAACAGTTTCTGAACCCAGAAGAGCATACATATGAAAAAAAGGTCTTGCAGGAAGCAGAAGGTTGGAATAAATTTTACTCAAAACATATTTTGTGCTCAGATTTTCTGTAACTATTCATTAATGTTTCATGCAGTGTTTTGAACAATTGAAATATTTCTATTTCCCTTGTTTCAACCCTGTTCCACATATTAACAACATCTACATGAAATGTTGATGCTTCTATGTAACGTAGAATTAAGAAGAAAAAGAAAAAGACGATGGTGTATAATTATGTACCAAGCCAAAAATACATCATATGCAATATAATCACAAACAAAGATGTTAAAATATATGTACATCTGTGAATATTTCATTTCAAGTTAATTTGCATTAATATGGGTTTTCCTTCTATGCTATAAGAGCCTCCCCTCATCCGGGATTCCACGTTATTGCTGAGGTTTGCTTTCATTTGGTCACAAAAAGTGAATGAGGTCAGACTTTGATGTTTGGCAACTAGGCCTGGCTCACCTAAATACAACTGTGTGTTCTTTCAAAGCAAGAACACACTTCGCGCACAGGGGTTTTGTGATGTAGATGTCAAATGTGGCACAACGGCCACAAAGTGAAGAAGCACTGCATCACTCCAACTAATGCTTGCCATTGCTCATGGTGATCTTTGGTTTATGTCTGGCTGTGCAATCATCAAAATCTTTTTATTAATTAAGCATCCAGCGAATAGTTCTTGTGCTGACATTCTTCCATGTTTGGAACTTGGTAGTGAGTGCTCAACCAAGAACAGGTGATTATTACATCCTACGCAGTTCATTTTCATGAGCTTGTGTGGCCTACAACTTTGTGGCTGAGCTGTGTTTTTTGCTCTTAGACGGTAATAATATTTACAATGTACTGTGGCATCTCTAGCAGGGCAGACATCTGACAAGCTGACTTTTTTGGAAAGGGGGCATTCTATAATTATTAGCCATTTAACGGCCACTGTTTGTCTACAGAGACTGCATGGCTGGAGGCTTGATTTTGTATACCTGTCAACAATGGGTGTGACTGGGGGAAAAAAACAAATCCTCTAATTAGTAGGTGCATAGAAGAATAATATTAATGGCCATGTAGTATTTAATGGTTGCTGTTAAGCCCTTCTTAACCTCCATTTTGATTTTGAAGCTTATCTTTAATTGATCTACCTACATAATGTAGCATTTTATATAGCAGAAACTTATTATTTTATTCTATAACGACAATGATTTCCAAAACGTTTTTTTACAGTTCATACATTCGAAGGGTAAGACAAAAACCAGAATAGACAAAGACAAACCGATACATTAGTTAAAGAGGGCTCTGCTCGCAAGCTTACACTCTAGAGGGAAGTGGTGACATGTAGATGGGTACATAAGTCAATAGAATTCATAAATACATAAACACCCATGCTAGGACTTCTAATATCTGGCTGGTATATCCACATTAGCAGTTGGATTCAAATGACAACGTTCCACTCAAGGCAGCAAGTAATATTACCATACAATAAATACCGGTAATTTTGTAGCACAAGTCTCTGTAAAAATTATTATTAAAAAAATGTTTTTGACCTGCAAAACAGAATAGTAGGTGTAAGAATAATATGCAGTCCTTGAGGAAGACACGATTAAACATCTGCCACAAATACAGTGGTTTATGTAGTGGACAGTAAAAAGATCCTGTAGCTAATGATTTCATTTCTCGTTTATTTGAGGATGTGCAGCCCTCATTGAGATCTCTATTAGCCGATGACCTAGCTGCAGCAAAAAACATCTCCCTTTGGAAATTGCTTTCAGACCCTTTCTCAGGAAACAAACTGTTAGTTGAAAAACAGCCTCAAGAGATTCATTTAGGATCTTGGCTTAGTGGTTAGTAGTAAATGAATTAGTCTGCTGCTTCCATAATGCCATGTGTGTGCTTACAATGTAAACCCTCATGTTAACTGCAAACCACTCCAGATAATGAAATATAGCGTAATGACACAGATAATTAATAGCTTTATACAGAAAGACCGAAAAACGCTCCTGATAAAAAGTCAAAGACTCATCAGAAAAGTGCAAAATCGTTAAAAGCAATGGTAGCTAAAACTGAGATTGTAAAATTAAACGCAACATTAAAACAACATATATAATATATAATATATGTACATATACAATGAGTAATACAATGAGTAATGCATACAAGAAAGATAAAAGCCTGTTCATTCTTACACATTAAAAAAATTATGATGCATACATAGAAAGTGACAGCAGATAAGAACCATTTGGTCCATTTGGTCTGTCTGCCCATTTGACTTCTGATGCTCATAATCCTATTCTTTAACATTGTTTCCATTAATTTCCCCACTACAGATGTAAGACTTACAGGCCTGTAGTCGCCCAGCTGCTTCCCCACTGCCTTTTTTGTGAATGAGCACAACATTTGCTAATTTCCAATCCTCTGGGAGGACTCCCGTTACCAATGATTCATTAAATATACCAGTTAAAGGTTTTGCTAGTACACCACCAAGCTATTTTAATAACTTGGGGTGTATCCCATCAGGCCCCATCGACTTATTGGTCTTTACCTCAGGCAAGTGAAGTAGAACCTCTGCCTCGATAAACTCACATGTATCAAATTACTCTTTTTTTTGTCTTTTTTTAGCTGAGGTCTCCTTCCTTCATGTTCATCTGTAAAAACCGAACAGAAATATTAATTGAGGCCATCAGCTAGACCTTTATCCTCTTCTACATACCTTCCTTCTTTTATTTTTAATCTAACTACTTGTTTTACTGACTGGACAATTCTCTATTCAACTTTTTTTTTTTCTTGTGCCATACATTGTGTGGTTTCAGAGTTTTGAGACTGGCAAATTTTAAAAGACCCGACACATTTAGAGTTAAATATTTTAGTAGACAATATAAAACCCCCTAAAAAACATATATATAGCACTGAATTCCACCTTAATCGCATTATAGGGCACAGATGTGCCTTACGGCTTTTAAATTCCAAGTCCAGACTTTCACAAGAATGATCATTAAAATCAGATATTCAAAATATTTATATATTTTAACATTTATACGCCGATAATATTTGAATATTGCTAATTAAAATCTTTGGCTAGCCATGGGTCATTGGAACTGCAATTGAACAACAGCTGAAGAGCCACGAGGGAGCTACACAAGTCCTTTTAATTTTTCTTTACAAATAGCTTTCTTTTCAATAGGCATTTAAACTTACAAATGCTTACTGTGCCTTAACAAACTGTGACACTCCACATTGAACTAGCCATCTAAAGCTCACAATATAAAGCTTTTCTACTTAATATGTCTTTCTCCCAAAATGGTTTCATATCTAGTCTTCCCGGTTGAAAATATTTAGACAATTCAATTGTATTGTCATCATCTGACTACTGTTTGCAAATAGAAGTATATGACGCAGGGGCGTAACTAGACGCCTCAGGGCCCGGGTGCGAGAATATGTTAAGGGCCCCCGCACCCCCTCACCCCCCAAAAAAAACATGATTTTTACCCAACAATTTTTTTTCAACAAATTCAATTTACATATTGAATCATATCTGTAAAAAAATCAAAGAAAAAGGGGCGCATGTACAAAGGGCATAATCCAATATGCAGATTAAAATAAAGTAAAATGACACAAAACCTTTACTCTTCCTCTCACTGATTTCTGGGCCTAGAAAGTTTTGCGACTACAAATTCAGGATTCCCTAGATTTATTCTAGGGATGAACTAAAATGAAAATTCTGGACCAAAACATTCAGGGTTCACTTAGCCAAAACCGAAAATGACCCCCACCTTTAAAAATAATAATAAAAACTCACATTTTTAATAAAAGTAGGCAACACACAATTGGACAAAATTAGCAATATGACTTGGCATGATAGGAGTGTGATTGCTAACAGCAATCACACTCCTATCATGCCAAGTCAGCCAGTACATGGTGAAACCTGGCCAGCTGCCCCCCTTGTGTAGTGATGCTGCCAGCAGTATGGGGTCTGCACTTACAGCCACCCTGTACCAGCATGTACTGGCTGACTTGGCATGATAGGAGTGTGATTGCTAACAGCAATCACAGTCCCATAATGCCTAGGTTCCAGTATTTACTGGATGGATGTGTAAGTGCTGGAACCTAGGCATGATGGGACTGTGGCTACTGTTAGCAATCACACTCCTATCACGCCAAGTCAGCATACACAAGGGGGGCAGCTAGCTAGGTTTCAGCATGTACTGGCTGACTTGGCATGATAGGAGTGTGATTGCTAACAGCAATCACAGTCCCATCATGCCTAGGTTCCAGCACTTACACATC
>VKOC01000003.1:31754730-31779559 GCA_009364415.1 Spea multiplicata
TTCTGGTGAGCAAAGCTAAATCCCAGCCACATTTAAAGTATTTTAAAAAAAGAGAAGATACATTTATTTTTAACACCATATTTTATCCAAACCATTTACCCTTTGCTGTCAATGTCAATTATACATAAGGTGAATTTTATTTTAACGTTCTCTGCTGAATACAGCATTACTACTTAGATATCTAGCAAAATTCCATAATCGGAGTTAGGGTTTATCAAAAACCACCAGCCTGGTTCAGACCACATTTCATTCTAAAAATAAATAATAATTTATAGAATATGAATAATCAACTACAGGAAAACACAAAAGAAACATTTTATTGGAGGTATTTTTAAAGGGATACTGTTACCATCATATACAGGTTAATGCAAATGATAGCGGTTTAATCCCTTGTGTGTTTCCCTTGCAAATGCATGGAGAGATTTCACAGAAAGCTTCCCGCAGTCCCTAGCTGTGCCAATGCGCAGAAAGCACCTCCTTTGATTTTAATGGGATCGCTTTCCTATCTCTGATTCTTTTTTTCAAGCAATAGCTCTAAATCATACAGCTCTGGAACTGCAACTTCTCCTAAATTATTTTTTTTTAAAGTTCTACAAATGCATACTTAAGTACTTGCAACGTCCTTTAATATGAATTCTTAATTGCCAAGGCTACACAGGACACTCAAGGTCCCTTTATTTGTGTTCCTATTTGAATTTGCATTTTAGATCCCAAAGAAGGGATTTTCCACTGGAGGTGACAAATTCAACGTCAAAATTTACCAATACCGGTATTATAGAAATTTGATTTGATCAGGTGTTGGTATTTTAAGTTTCTCTAGTAATCTTACATTTCACAATGCACTCTTGGTTATTACTTGCAGATTTGTCGAATAATAATCTGCAGCATGTTAGCCTGCCACGATTTTAAAGAAAATATCAAGAGATTTACAAAGTATGAGTTTGATAGAAGTTAATATCTAGACTGACGCTTGTATCAAAACCAGAAAATATAGGTTTGTAATTTAAGAAGCTATTTTACTTTATAAAGTTACACAAAGCAACAGAGAGTTCATTCTCATCAGAGAGAACTACCCTTTAGGGTAGTCTTATATTCAGGCTTTTTCTTTTTTTTGTCTAAATTAGTATTCAAATTTTGGGGGGTGTCGTCTTATATTCACGGTTGTCTTCTAATCAAACAAATATGGTAGGTTTTTTTGCATCATAAACAGAAAACCCACACCATAAACAGTGCACAGAACAGTAAACGGAAAGAAACGACAATTCACTGGGTATTCTTATCACATGCAAAGTGTTGAATCTGTCATTATAGACAAGTTTTTCAACAATCTTTAAATTTAGTAGCCATGATAAATGAGAAACAATAACGAGTCCATTGACATCTGCAGATAAGTAGGTGTGGAAGGATGGTTTTTTTCGTGAATACTTAAACACTACATATTAAACCGGTAGAAGCTCCCTGCTTCTAAGGAGCTGTCAAAAATCCCAAGGTTTAAAACAAGTGACCTTCTCTGGAAATTGTTTGAATAATGGCTTGAGTCATAGATTCAACCGTAATTGGCGTTACCACAGCAACTTTAACTTACAGACAAGTAACTTTGTGTACATGGTGTAACATACAAAAAAAATAGACCACTGTTGAGTTATTTCCCTGGAACAAGCAGAAGTAAAATGGGGTTTTCCATCATTTCCTTTATTTTTGACTTATGAACAGATGGGATTAAAGGAGGAGTGTAGCCTAGATCAGTGCACTTTGTGCATAAAATTTTAGAGAATGCCTTTTGAAGTTCAAAGTGATTATGAACGTAAGCTCAACAGAGGCTCTGTCAAGCTACGGTTCATCGGTTTGATATAGCGACCCTCAGACTCTAAAGGCCGCAGATATGAAAAGGCAAGCACTGAAGATGAAAACTAAAATGTAAGTAACTCTGTGTACGACAGGCTACGTGGATAACAAGACAGCTGAACTTCTTTCAAAAAAGCTGAGCCATCTGAGCATCATACAAAATATTATTAATAATAGCAAAAAGATAAAGGACATAGACTAGATGTAAGTTTATGTCATCTATCAAAAACATTATATAATATGATGGCAGATATGAACCTTTGGCCGTTTCCACCTTTGAAATGTCACATATATATTTTATAGTGTATTTGTTATATACGTCCCTTTTGATATATGTTTACAAGGTCCTGTTATTTTTTTTTTCTGTACAGCATGCTTTCCATTTGTGGTGGAATATAATGTCATGTCACCAGGACGGCAGCTGGGCCTTATATCTGCATTATTTCGTTGCCAACGATAGCAAATCAAGAACTGTCAACAGTGCAGGTATCTAAAGGGAGGTGTTCTGTTTTTTTACATATGGCCCATAGTTGTGCCGATCACCATGGGCAATATGCAGGACCATGTGCAAAGTACACACTTAAGGCGATTGTGTACCAATTTCAGTATATTTCGCACATTCCTAATTATATGTGTAGTTTCCTCCTGGTTATTTCATTTAAAGAGGCGGCAGTTCCTGCAAATTGGGCTAGATACAAGGGAGATCACTGGTCTCCCAAACCTGGCTATTTACGCTAAGGCTCTACTGGCTCAGGACAGCCTTCATAGACTTTATTAACCCCTTGAGGACCAGGCTGTTTTTTAGAACAGTTTAGAAATGTTTATGTTTATGTTTTTTTGCTTTCAAAACCATTTTTTCCAAATCTGATCATTCTGCCCCATGTGCTATTTCAAGTAACTTTACAGCCGGCCAATGCAATTTACCCCATGAAACCATCTTTTTAAATGCTGTTATTTTAACCCTTTCAATTCTACTACCACATTTTGTCAAACTTTGTGTTTTTTTATCACAAAAATTGCACTTCAGGTATGGATTTACACCTCCTGGTATACGCCACTGTCAAACAACACCCCAATATGTGTTCAGCAACCTCTCCTCAGTACAGTAATACAGTAATGCATGGGTTTTTGGTGGAGGTAAAATGCTATATTTGGGAAGGGTGCTTTTTTTCAATTTTACATTATCTTTATATATTATATATGTGTTAAGTTTGTACATTTTGTTATTTTTTGGGACAATGGAAAAAGGAAAATTCTAAACAAATATTAAATAAAAAATATACATTTAAATAACTTGGGTCAAAGCACTATTAAAGAAACAATCCAGCCATTGTATGCCCTTAAGTGCATTGCATGCCCTTTAAATTTTATTGAAGTCACTTTTACAAATGCATGAGTTGATTCTGCCCCCCCCCCCCAACCAAATGCCCTTTAGGAAATCTCCCTGCACATGATGTACCCACCTCCAGTCATCTCCTGTATGGGTTCTACTTAACAATCCATGCAGGGGTCTGTTTAGACCTTAGTATGCATTTGTAAAGTCTTCCCAGTTATTTCAAATGGGGGAACATTGCTGCTACAGATTGGCTGCGAATTAGTGACATAAATATTGCCGTTGATTTCATTAGAAGTACTTTACTGCCACCGATTAACAGCTTAAGCAGCCGATCAACAGCAGGTAATTTCCTATCTTAGGAGTGCATATTATTGTACTCGAGGGTTAGGGTTACTCACAGAGTACTTAAATCTGCATTCTTCAATAGTATGGGGTGTCAGAGACAATGTCCCTTTAATTTGTTGCCATGTTGCCAAGTAGTAAGACGTTCCTGGAAAAGTTATCTTAATTTGCTGGGATCCTTTAAAGTCTCAGTAGTTGAGTTCAAACAACTTGTCCTCTCAATATGAACTACAGCAGCAACTTGAGGCGTTTGTGATTCAAGTCAAATTCTGCTTGACTTTGTGAATATCCAAGTTAAGACTCACGTAGGCGCCAGCTATTGAAGTGCAAAGTTCAAGTGTATCTTTTGGAATGCCAAATGATGTTTAGAACCTGATAGAAACTCCAAGCTGCTGTTTTTGTGATTTCATATTGAACTTATCATGGCTCAACCTTCACGCCAAATTCACTTGAGTTACGCAAAGTATTATCTGAGTTTCCAGTTGGGTCAAGTTGATGTGCCTCAACACCCACATTTGTCATGCAACACACCAAAATGTGCATGAAAAGGGTGAACATACACAGCACACCATTGTCAGAACAAAACAGTATAATTAGCTTCTGGCAGATCACGACTTTGGTCTATTCTACAGTTGCGTTGTATAATTATTAAAGCCAAAAGAAATCATATTGATATATACAGACGCATGCAGACAGACAAATCTAGTTACAGAGCTTATTAATTACGTTAGCACAGCCGCATCAGGGGAAATACACATATGCTACAATATCTGTGTGAATTATTTCAAACTGAAAACTGGCCTACACTGTGCATAGTTCAGAAGGTGAAAGTTATGTGGGATAATGAAAGTTATTTGTTTTGATTTAGACACAGAGATAATGGATGCTATGAAATGACATCCATGGTGTAAGGATACTAGTGAGTCCTTGCAGCCACAGGAAAATCAGTTTTGTCTCATTTACTAAACGTTCATGACATGGTAAAGGGTCAATAACTTAATTTTGCAGTAATATTCTTCATTTAATAATAGCTTTATAACGTGCATTGAAATTCTGTACACATACTGTATGACTCAGGGCATACATTTTCATTTATATTTCTTCTAGCAAATTAGCTAGTAAATGTTCAAGATCGTTTGTTGACTTTTTCTTTGTTGTTATATATGGCTAAAATTTTGCACCTGTAACAACGGAATTGACTATGGATATACCATAATCTCTCCTTGTGTTAGACTTTACAAGTAGTCAAGATGAAAAACAGAGGCATTGCTATAATGGGCAGAAAACTTGAAGAAGAGAATACAGATTTTAACTCCACTGTTTTATATATATATATATATATATATATATATATATATATATATATATATATTATATATATATATTCAACAGTTTAGTAGTAGGTATTTTGCTTTTTTTTGATCAGAGGCGTATGCAGTTTTAGTTCTGTTCTGTTCATATATTATTAGAAGCAATATACAAATGTAGGGGGTATGTGTGTTAGGACTTCTACTGTAACCAGGACTGTCTTCTTGTAATTCTTGTGGAGCCCAGGGCAAGCTCCTTAGCCCTGAGATACCTGCTCCAGATGATGCATAGACATCAAGGGCAACATCCCTAGTAGAGGACTGTGCTGACTGGGCTTTGCAGAACTTTACCACTACACACTGACAGCTGTTAGCGGGGGCCAAGTGATATGTACTATGAGTCCCTAGCATAATTCTTGCCTTGGGTAGTCTGCTCCTTTTACCATGGCCTGTGTTTATGACGGCCATGACAGTAACCTCCTCTGAAACAATGCACAACAATACCATTGATACATTGTTTTATATTTGGTATGCATTTGTAGGCATTAATAACCATTTCCATAACACATACACACAGTCATATCAGAACAAGTAAGTGCCTGATGGGATTTTCAAGTTAGAAATTTCACATTTGAATGCTAATGAATATTTAATTGTGTTCTCTGGTTGTGTCTGTAACCATGCACAGCAAGTAACTGTACAGGAAAAGAAAATATTGTTTTTGTTGAGCAGTATTTTTTTTTAATATAAAGTCTTGTAGTTTGTAATCCACCCAAGACTTTTTTTTTTAGCAAAATGTATTGATAAAAATAATTCAATTAAAATAAAATTAACAAAGAATATATTAGTAAATCTAATGTGTTAATTAGAATACAGTGAATGGTTGTTGTGTAGTCACATACATATCACAAAGAACTTTGCCAGTTACTATTGAGTCGGAATAAAATAGTGCCAGGACCACAGAGAGACGTGCCAAATAAAAACAGCTGGCTGGTGTATCATGGCTTAGTTTGTCTCCAGCATCAAAGAGCAATTTGCCTTAAATTGTTGCACCGTTCTTACGTACTAACTCCCATAATGCGGCATCATCATTATCTTGAACATGCTATCTGTCGCTGTATAACCCTGATTATATATACTTAGACTCTCAAGTGTTTTCTGTTGCTAAGGGACTACCAACAGACCGAGAAAGCCGTGGGTCATTTTAACTCATTCAGACCCAACTAGGTGTGCAATGCATTTATAACCCTCTCGTACTGAAAATAATAACTATTAGGATTGCCTTGAGTAGCATTCATTCTAGCCCATCATGGCATGTGGTGTGTTTGTGCTCCAAGTACCCTGAAGGCCTACCTGTGCAGACATTGTCTTGTCTTGTACTGTTTAACCCCTGAGAACAATCAACATTTTTTTGTTCATTTGTTTCTGTAAATAAAAATGAAACAAGCAGTAAGTAGGGGTATAGTCTATATTCTTTGCTTGTGATGCAATTAGCTTATTTTAACACTAATAAGCATTCAGTAGTTAGTGGTAGTAATAAGATGTAAGGGAGCAGGCATTTTACTTTCATAATATCCCCTCTAAAGCTGTATTGTGTAAAGCCATGTATAAATTTACGAACATGGGGTGAATGCTGGGATATTTCTTACAGCAAAACCTTGCTATTATTGTGTGTAAATTAAAATATATAACTTTTGCTTGGTTTATTTTCATACATTAAACTGCTTATGGCTCTATTAATAATCATGGTGGAGTATTCCCATTATATAATATAAAACAGTACCGTTTTGAAAATTAGTGTTTTTTTGTTAAAATTAACTTAATTTATCTTGTTTATGCAATTCATGCAATTCTAGATTGCCATGTAGTGCTGGGATCAACAGATACTCATACACCTTATGCTTTTAACAAAAGGGAACTCAACTATAAACCTCACCACAGTCCAAGTCACCCCGGCTCAAGTCAATTCAACTGACAATTCACAGTGAGTTTCTATGAAAAGCACAGCGACTCATCTATTCACAGAAATTTGACTTAAGTGGAGCTAGCAGTGAGATCTCGAGTTTGAAAAAGGACTCCATGAGCATGCCCAAGGAGCAACTCGTCAAGTGATATGGCTGTCGGACTGGCATAACAGTTTAACTGGCCCACTTGTGTGAGATTTCTCACCACTGGCTTCTATAACCAACCAAGCTGACAAATTCAAAGACCAACAAGTGCAATGTGACAGCTGTTCTACTTCGATTCACATTATTTCCAACTTGACAAATAATGATTTCAAGATGCTATTTGAGTTGGCTCAGTCAAATGCTGTCAAGTGGTTTCAAATTAAGTCGAGTTACCTGTCTGACCACACAGAATCTTAGCCGATTGACTTGCCCAACCCTGGGGGTAGAAACGGTTTTCCTCAATGCAAATAGACACCTCTTCTTATTTTTTTTCAACAACACTGAGATGATATTTTATTTAATATGTTCTTTGTTTATATGTATACATTGGTGAGGATGCATTTGGTGCAAAATAAATTAAAATGCATAAATTAAAATGATAAAAATGTTTCTTATACTTTTGCCAATATATTTTTGCTACAATATACTGTATGTATATATATATTGTATACATACAATATCTGCTGATGAGGTTAACTGGTGTCTGCACGTCAAATAGATATACAAGTTGTTAAGCATATTCTCTGTTATTAAAATGATTCATAATAACCTGTATCCCTAATCATTGACTGTTGTGGGTTTTATCATAATTATTTGGGATAGCTACAAGGGACATTATTAAAATGAGATGCATCTTTGCAAGACTGCACATGGACAGATGTCCCTACGTTAATAGCCTGTGTTTTCAGAACTGTCAGGGATATCATGGAAAGTGGCAGTTAGAGTAATGCGCATAATGTTCCGATAACAACCACAATCAGAACTATTAAGTTCCTTCATATTCAACCAAGAGAAGATATATTTGTCATACCTAATACTGAGTAGGGCATTTATTAAAATGATGCAGGAACTAACAGCTCACGACCTCCGTTACTTCAGGTGTATTTATAGACCACAGCAAAACATAGACCCCATTCTGTATGCCTGGAGTGGAAGCGCTTACTGAACATTTCTTTTCTCTGTATTACAAGAAATCTAAAGCCTGATCTGTTCCATTCTGTTCAATTATTCCATATTATAATCTAAAGTGCAATGACCCCCCCTGCTTTTTATGCAAGCAGTTTCTGAAAATGTCTTCCTGCAGGGCTACATTAGGGGTCGCTGCTATCCTACAGTATATATATTAATATTTAAGTGTCTTGCATTAAAGAAGAGCTCTGTGAACATGAATTATAGGCCCCAAAAAAGAATTAAAACAGCAGCGGTGTCATTGCTATGCCATTTACATTGCTGCCTATATGAACTTTCTAATCCATACCCATGTAATGTATTTCATATCCTAGTAATCCCCACATTACGCTAGGACTAGTAGAGTCTGTGAATGGACTGATTATTAGAGACACTAGTTGTAGGATTGTATAAAAGACATTAAGTGGACATGGGGTATTTATTTTCAAATACTGCAAGATTTTAAATTCAACTGCGAAAATACAGTTTGAGTTATATTTTATATATTATATTTTCACCTTTTTTCTGAATCATCAAATACTAATAAAACTGAACTTTTTTTTTGCATCTGTGCATAAAAGGTTGACCAAGTTCACAAGGTCTGCCAAGTTAGCTTTAATTAATCTTGACCTCTTCTTACATCGAATACAATGACAATACATAACTATTTATAAAGCTGTTCAATGCCTAAAAAGCAGGTAAGTAAGACCAGATCTGGTTAAACTATCGATGAATAAGAATGACCAGCTCAACGTATAACTCAATTGTCAATGATAGCTGTTAAAAGCAACAGACACACCCCATAGAGACACATTAAATTGGACAGCATTTGACAGCAACTAAAAATATAATGATGTTTGATTTTGAATTGTTAAGTGCTCTTGATGTGACAGATACTTGACAACTCAATTAACTATGAATTAACTATGCAAATGTGTAACAATGAGTGCAGACTTACTTACAAAGCACAAATAAAGCACAAACAAAGTCTACATTTTTATTTCATTGACTTTGGTCAACATTTGCATCTTGGCCATATCCAACCTTTGCTAATAACCAAATTATCTAAGAGAAATGTGCACCTTTAACCACAATGCTCAACCTTTCCTATCAAGGATACTCAAAGGGAAGCCAAAATCCTGCATGGCATACACTCCAGTGGCTATACTGGAAAGTAGACTTTTGCATTCAGATTTGTACAAACTGCAAATGTACTGAATTTTCATAAAGTCATAAAAACAAGGCCAGACCCCCCATGAAGCGGACTAAAATGAAGCAAACAGCTCTAAATCGTGGTTTCTTTCATTCACATTTTCTCTCACTCAATCTCTTACACTTTTATTCTCTAAATATAAAGATAGCAGATAGAATAGAGAAATAAAAGAGAGAAGGTTAAAAGAGAGATGATGAAGAACAAGAAGATGTGGAAGCAGAAGTGGTCATCAGAGAATATAGGAATACACATAGAGAGTCAGAGAGAGTGAATGAGAATGGGAGAGTGATAGTAAATGACAGTGAATGTGGATACCGGCCAGCTAATTCTGTTTCTGAATTAAAAATGCCCCCCCAATTTTCGCCCAAACCCAATGGACAGGGAACGCAATTTTTGGCCGAAAACAAATGGGCAAAAAACAAACCGAAAAATGTGTCTGAATCGTTTTTGCTTAATTTGCATATGTCTACAGGTATCTGATGATGTAAAAATGCTGCCATATAGAAAAGTATATGATGATGTAAAATGTATCATCCTTGTTTGAGTTTCTTTCTCCTTTTTATTGGTTAAAGGTAAACATATTTTTGCATCATGTTGCCTCTTGGTCAAATCTGAGGAAAACATCTCTGCTTATATACATAGTTTACCTCAATATTGTTTCTGAGATGTATTTAGATGATGTGTGACAAAAACTCTAGAAAAACTCTAGAAAAACTATCTAGAATTTCCACATTATGCTGAGTTGAAATGGCTGATTTTGTAACTCTGATATAACTACCTGTCAGGGTTCCACCCTGTTAGTCTGGGCTCTGTGTTTAGTTATAGGTGTCATATCTGTGGCAGCCTCTATACACCGCCTGTCTGATCACAGAACTCTGTGGACTAATGACCCGACCAGCTGTATCTCCTTATCTGGGTGCAACCCAGCCCCCTAAGTACCGTCTGGGCCCACATTCTGGGCCTTTGCATTGCGGTGTATCTGTCTGGCCCTGTTCTCCTGTTAGCAGCGTTCTGTTTTGGATTAACCTGGTGTGACCCGGCTTGCTTCTGACTTCGTTCCTTGGTTCCTGTTTTGGCTCTTCCTCTGTTCATGTTGACCCGGCTTGTTCTGGCTCTTCTCCTGGATTCTGATTTGGCAAGTACTTCATCCTCCTGGTTCTGACCCGGGCTGCCTGACTACGTCTGTTCTGCCTGAGAGTGCCCTGCTGTGAGTCCAGTGCCCTGCCTGAGGGCTTCCAGCCGTGTGCCCTGCCTGAGGGCTTCCAGCCATGTGCCCTGCCTGAGGGCTTCCAGCCATGTGCCCTGCCTGAGGGCTTCCTGCTGTGTGCCCTGCCTGAGGGCTTCCTGCCATGTGTCCTGCCTGAGGGCTTTATGCCGTGTCTACAGCCTGTACTTGTCTGTCTTGCCGGCTTCTTCAATACAGACCCTCTCTTATTAAGATCCAGCCTGCTTTGTCATTTTCATTTTGCCTGTCTGTACCTTCCTCCTGTAAGGATGCTTTGTGGAGTACAAACTGAGCCTCTGATATCCCCTGCAACAGGGCTCATACCTGACCTGCTTACCTGTGCCCTGACACTACCATTTCGTCAACCTTCACATCTTCCCCCTAAAACCTCATGGTGGACAACACAGTTTTTACTTACCTTTATACAAATACAGTAGATGGGCATCCTGCTGACACTGCTCCTGTATCACGATCATTATTTATCACTACTCATCCTTTAATCCAGTACAAACATGCCCTAACCTTCTGCCATAGGTTACATAACAAAGACATGTCATTTAATAGAAAGACCCTAGACAGACAAAGTAGATAGATAGATACATACATACATAGATAGGCATTTATTGATATAAAAATAATTAAACCTTTCACATAATGAAAAAATTATGCATTTCTTTGTCAAAACATAATGCTGAAATCTGTGGGTACTGGAGTTTCCAGGAAAATGAAATATCTAGGCAACAGATGCCATGGGGGCATAAGTCTATCCTGCCAAGAATACCAGTTGAACAAACTGTCATAATGTAGACCCACAAACAATATGGCACAAACTATGCAGAATAACAAGCATCTATATTTCATCAATACCGGAGGTTTTCCAATCAAGCCTTGGTCTTTTTTCATTTTTGTCTCATGGAAATTAATTAAAATAATTTGGACTTGAAGAAGAGCTTAATACAGATGAGCCCAGGAACAAGGATATCTACAAGAACCAAAAACAACCTTTATGAAGATCTTATAAATGCTGAGAGCATTGCAATAATGGCCTTTGAGTAAGCAAATTACATATAATCATTAAAGTTTTATGTTTTTAGCAACAAAAATCACATTTCAGTACTTTAGTGGTTATGTGGCATGGTTATGTGTGGAAACTAGAACTAGAATGTACTCATTCAACTGAAACCATAGCAAATGGATGTTATTGTATGAAGGAGCTTTTTATGAAGTAGCGTGTAAGTCCTTCATAAAAATGACACACACTTTTTTCCCTCTCCATGCTCTCTTTTTTCTCTCTCTCTTCCGCTTTCTCTTTTCATCTCACCTCCTTTTTTCTTCTCTTCTTCCGTCTCTCCTGCCCACTGCACACACCGCTATTTGGCAGCCCCAACCCATTCACCCTTCACCGCACACACAGTGTGAATGAGCTTCCCACTGTATATAGTATAAATTAGCAAATTGTGGTGTGGGACACTGTGTATTATCTCTCCTACTAGCTCATTTATGTTTTCCACCTTTAATGTGACCTATAACATGAATGATTCAATTGCAAAACAAGGTGAAATCCTTGAGGGGGAAAAAAGTTAACAATAACCTAGTTGCATAAATGTACCCTTAAACTAATACTTTGTTGAAGCACCTTTTGATTTTATTACAGCAATCAGTCTTTTTGGGTCGGAGTCTATTAGCACGGCACATCTTGACCTTTTCTTAGTCCCTATCCTGCAATACTTATGCTAGTGTGGCTGGTCCATCCCTAACAACGGCACTTTTACCTTTTACCTATTGTGTAATACACCCTAACCTTTTCATGTTATATACTGCTTGTTATATCCTGTCTACCCATTGTACAGTGCTAAGGAATATGATGGCGCAATATAAAACAATTAATAATAATAATAATGTAATTGTTTAATTTTAATGTCTGGCTGCAGAGATATAGCTTACAATTGGGTTTGCTATTTTTATAAATTAGAAATATTCGGCAGCGTTGAATAATTAGAGGAAGATAATCTAGCAATGAGTTAATAAGTAATTGAGTAATCAGTTGGACACATGGGATAAAATCAGCCGTGCCTCCTGTGTGCGAATAAAAAGGCTTAATTGGCATCATTTGTACAAACATGCACTTGCAAAACACACAGTACAGATACATAGATCACATCTGAAAAGAACTTGTACAATAATTCTTCTGATTGAACGTAGTTGTACAAAAAGAAAAGCTCCAGTTTAGCGCGGATTTACAGCAGGGTCACACAACTTAGAAAACTTATTGACCAGATTCACACTGATTGCAGTTGAAGGACATATTTTTTTTGTTCTGCTACCCAGCATGAGAATCATGTGTTCTCCTTAGCATGCATCGGATCTTAGTGTGCAGTCCCACGCACAGAACATAAATTTACTTTAAGATGTTTAATCCAATTCTTTAGAAAATCAGTGTCTACCCCAGGTATTGGTGGCAGAAGCACTAATAATAATAATGCATCATTAGCTA
Source organism: Spea multiplicata (assembly GCA_009364415.1). Taxonomy (NCBI): domain Eukaryota; kingdom Metazoa; phylum Chordata; class Amphibia; order Anura; family Pelobatidae; genus Spea; species Spea multiplicata. Next base: position 31,767,609 of record VKOC01000003.1, read on the forward strand.
GTGCTTAATGTGGTTCAAATTCTACTGCACAAGCAGAACATGTTTAAATCTTCTAAACTTACAAATATAGTATTTCTGGTGAAATATTTTCAACAAATATGCTTTACCCAGCTACCAACAGTCCCAAATTTGTCAGGGTAATCCTGACTACTAAGCTTATGTCAAGGCAATGTCACCGCAACAGTTGCTAAAGGTAGGTCTGCAAATGCAATGCCCAAATCAGATACTGCATAAGTTAAAAATGAGGTTTGTCTCATAATGAATCCAGCCATTGTACACTGGCAGAATGTGATGTCGCAGTGCCCAAATGCCATGCGTTCTCAAGTGTCCTGGCAATGTAAGTTGAGGAACATGACTGTAGCTTTTAGCACTAAACAGAAACGACAACTTTTGCTATAGAGACTTTTAAATCCCCACCATACCAACTTACAGGAACATACTTGTTCTTGTCATACAGTTTTTGCGAAAAAGTATTTGCCCTCCCGATTTTTTCTAGATTTGCTTATTTGTCAATGTTGACAAAATGTCTCAGATCGACCAACTAATGTTAATATAAGACAAAGACAACGCGAGTTAACGGAAAATGCAGCTTTTAAATAATCATTTCATTTACTGAAGGTAAAGAGTTAATAAAAACCTATATAACCCAAGTGAAAAAAGTAATAAAGTAATTGCCCCTTAAACCTAATCGGATTCAAGTCAAGACTTTGACTAGGCCATTCCAAAACCTTAATTTCTTTCGAGCCATTCAGAGGTGGACTTGCTTTGGATCACTGTCCTGCTGCATAACCCAACTGCGCTTGAACTTTAGTTCATAAACTGAAGGTCAGACAATCACCTTCAGGATTTTATGGTAGAGAGCAGAATTAGGGATTACTCTAGCCTAGGTGTAGGCGATTGAGACGGGAAGCAAAGAGGTCCAACAGCAACGGGCCCTGAGCCAGATCTAGAGCACGAAAAACCAATCTGTGACCAGATTGTCCTTCCCCGGTATACTCTGCCCTGATAGAGAGATGGTGATCCAGGCAGGACTGATAAAGCTCCTTGTTGAGGTCTGACAGCAGTTTAGACCTGGAGCCGCCCAAGAGATTGATATAACGGACGGCCGATACGTTGTCCATCCGAAGAACAAGGGAACAATGAGACACGTCTTTGGGGAAACTGCGAATGGCAAAAAAAACCACTATAAGTTACGGACAATTTATGTGGAAGCCTCATTTGTCTCCTGTCCAGAAACCGCCCGTGGCGGAACTCAGACCGAAAGGTAGGCAAGTGAACTGCCATAGCTTGCCCTTCCACCAGAATTGAAGAAACTTCCTGTCGTCCTGATGAATCGGCACCATCAAATACGCGTCCTTTAGGTCTAACCTCGAAAACCAGTCCCCTTCTCTCATCAGGTCTCTGAGGAGATGGATGCCCTCCATCTTGAAATGGTGGTATACAATGAATGAATTGAGCGTGCAGAGATTTATAACGGGACAAAACTCCCCAGACTTCTTTCTCACAAGGAAGATACTGCTGACGAATATCGGATCTCCTGAAGCCAGTTTGATCGCGCGTTTGTCGCGCAGGGAGACCAGCTCCGCATGGACCTGTGCCAGCGTATCTCCTGAAAAGCAAATAGGGTGCGGGAGGCAGGACTGCTGAGGACGGTAAAGGAACTCTAGCCGAAACCCTTGAACACATTAAAGGACCCAAGGGTCCTAAGTAAGGCATACCCAGGCTGGGAAAAAATGCATTAAACGACCTGCTATCGGCATGTGAGGTAAAAAAGAAGGAGGTCTTACCTGACGAGCCTCTTGACTTGGAGGAGAATCCTCTACCCCTTGTGGTGCCTCTGTAGAAAGGGGAGCGGCACTGGAAGCGCTGGTTCGTTGAAACCTCCTGAAACCTGGGCCCCTCTGCCGACCAGCTCTCCCCAAAAAACGATCTCCGGATCGGAACACCTTGCGCAACGAGGTCTGCGCCTTGTTAAGAGAGGTAAACACGTTGACGTGTTGGTTGAGTTATTTTAGGAACTTCTCTCCAAACAGAAGGCCTTGGGCATCTGGACCCAGTTCTTTGGGCCCCAGCTCAGCCAGCTTGCTATCCAATTTGAATAGGGCTGCCCTCCTACGTTCCGCGGATATGGCCGTATAGGGGTTTCCTAGAAGGCAGACCGCACGTTGTGCCCACTCTCTGATGATATAGGGATCCGTCTGGGAGCCGGCCACCATAGCTTCATCTGCCAAGGACAAAATTTGCGTTAAAGGGCTACGTCCAGTAATTTATCTTGGGCAGAATGTAAACCTTGTTCCAGGCCTTTTTGAGGATCTTTGCCGGATCTATACATAAGGTGACAAAGGACAGATCAAATTCCGGGGTGTTCGCCACTTTGTCCGGTAAGGTTGGACGAGAATATTCTGCACAAAGTTTTTGGCGAGCGTCCTTTTCCAGAGGCCGGCGCAGCCAAAAACGTAAACACTGGGCTATGTGGGAAGTTGGAGCCCACTCCGATGACCGAGGGTGGCACAGGGTGCGTGGATCGGACATCGGGAGGCCCGCTGTATCCAAAATCTGCGCGGATGGACCGGGTGCCGACAAAGGATCCTCCAGAGACGACTAACGTGGCAGCGTAGTAGTCTGCTGCATGGGCGAGGTTGGCCTAGAGAGGATTGTGGAGCATTCGTCCAATGTCTCATAATCCCCTTCCGCATATTCCACCTCAGATCTAGGCGGAGATGGAGCTGTCACCGTCAGCGAAAGAGCTTTGGCTCTCTTCAAAGGAGCTTTGCCTTTAAGAGATACTTCCCCTTCTGCCCAATGGCGTTTCTTGCAAGGGCTCTCTTCAGAGAGCGAATGATGAGACCCCTCAGAATCAGAAGCATCAGGCCGTGGGGTCGCCTGGATGCGGGCCGACCGGTCCATGGAGGCCAGGGCCGCAGGAAGGGACTCCAGCAGTGCAGCTTTTAGGAATGCCTGTATGGCAGCGGGCATAGGTTGATCTGAGTCAGACATTTCAACTGTATTCCTTTGATAAATCTGCAAGACATGCAAGAAAGGAAATAATCAGAAGGGTATACGGGGGTCACCCGTAGGCACCTAAGGGGGTCACCCAGAGGGCAGCAGCAAAGAAGAGGAAGTGGTTTGCTTTGGGGGCCTTCTTATGACCTCTGTTTGTGATTTGATTGGTTGTTTTGTTTCTCTCAATGTTAACTGTTTCTTTGCTGCTGGAGGTTTGAGTAAAGAAGCTGATGCAAATATGAAGCCTCCTGTCTTACCATAAAATTCATGGTTCTGTTAATTATGGCAACTTGCACCAGTCCTAAAGCAGCCCCAGACCATCACACTACCACCACGGTGTTTGACTGTTTGTATGATGTTCTTATTGTGGAATGCTGTTCTAGCTTTACACCAGATGTAATAAGTTCCACTAATCAGTCCACAGAAAATTATTCAAAAAGTTGTGGGGATCATCAAGATGTATTTTGGCAAATGTGAGACGTGCCCTTGTTCTTTTTGGCCACACCAATGCACATAGAATTATTCAGGATACACTTCAGCGGCTTCTGTATTTCTGCCTTCTTTTCTTACCATTTCTAATGGTAAGTGTAAATGTGAGCAACATGAGGCATGGGATACTATTATCAATAGAGAGAACAGATACAGGGTTTAGATTGGCGAAAAAGCAGACTAGCACCAAGCCTCGAAGAGAAAGAGTGGAATGGGATTCTTTGAGACTTAAATTTATCTACCTCAGTTTTACAAAAAAATAGACTGTTAGGAGGTATGGGCTTATAATAACAATAACAGTATAGAAATAGCAGTTTAGCAATGTGTTTGAAAAATATGTCATGAACATGAAATAAAGAAATTAACTTATAAAGTCATAGGACTCAGACTCTACCCACTAACCATGTCTTTAATCAACATAACATCGACAGCAATATGTCGTTAATCAATGGCCATTTTAAAAGTTGGGGGTATGCAAAGAAAAATGTATAGCAATATTTTGTAATGAAAAGATCTACTCATGATTTGGCTAACATAATGAATCAAATCCAAAGTAAATGTATAATAAACAACATTATGGGTATTTGATGACAAGTCCACTTGTCTCCCTGTCTCCTTAAATCAAACTGGGACAATTTGCTGTACAAGGAATGAGAATAGGACATTCTGTCAAGGTACGTGTTTTGCCTTGCCTGCACTTTATTTTTGTCAAGTATATGTGATAAAAGGGTACAAGAGAAACATATTTAACAGAAATATGATAGCTAGCATAGAGGTTCTCAGGCTTTTTGTGTTGGACCTCAAGGATCACATTCCTCTTCCAAGCCATATACAATGTCCATGATAAATAAACAAATAAATACAAGCTTAATGATTGTTTAATTTTATTACGAAGCCCAAAGTTCCACTTTCTCTTCTGCTTACATTTTCTGTCCTGTCCATATTCTTAAGGACAAATATGAATCATTGCTTCATCCTAAAGACAACATTGAAAAGTCTACAGCTGGAGAACACACAGGCTAGGACAAGAGTTCATGCAATAGAGCTAGGGCTGTGATATGAAATATTATACTTGGCATAAGGTTGTCTTTTATTGGAAAAAAAGGTTTTAAGACTAAGAAAGCTGAACAGACCACATAGGCCCCTGGGAATTAACATAGCTGAATGGACAGGGCATATGTATGAATGTGGGCATAGGTGTCACCACAGCAATTGCCCCCCTAGATTATTCCTCACTCCCTTTTGCCCCCCACCAAATTTGGAAACCCCCCAGCTGCACTACCAAATGGTACAGTGCCATCTAAACATAGTTCTAGGGGCCCTGTGGTGAATCACATTGCTGCCAGCAAAGTGATTCACCACAAAGCCCCTAAAACAACATCATATCTATAGGGGAGGAGGCGAACAGAGAGGCTACTTCCCCTGGGCTAGTGTTCAGGGCCGCACTGAGGCAGCTGCAAGATTGTGATGTCGCCAACCAGCCCTGCTCTGTGGGCGCCCAATGAGCAGGGCTGGTTCTGGAAATCACAATCTCCCTCTAACCGGCCCAGCATTAGGGAGCGTGAGGTCTGTCCTAATTACTACACGCCGGCAATTGATGCTGAGCGGTGGTATATGATGTCATATCCCCGCGCTCTGCATCAATAGCTGGCGCATAGTGATGAGGGAGCACTAAAGGAGAAGATTGAAATGACAGACTTTGCCCTCCTACAACTGGATGGAAGATGATGGAAGATAATGGAAGATGAGAAAGGTAAAAGATGGGTAAGAGATAGAAAGAAAGGGCTTCAAGGGCTGTGTATGTGTGCGTTTGTAAGCTGATGTGTGTATGTGTGCGTAAAGGCAGGGGTGTGTGAGGGCAGTGTATGTGCGTACATGTGTGTGCATGGACAGGCTTGTGTAAGGGATTATGTTCTATCATGTTGTGTTATGGACGGCTTGTGTAAGGGCGTGTATGGATACATGTGTGTGTATGGACAGCTTTGTGTAAAGGCAGTGAATTTATTTTGTAAGGAGTGTGTTTATGGGCAAGTGTATGTAAAGGCAGTGTGTGTGGGCAGTCATGTGTAAGGGCAGTGGTATGTGTATATGTGTGTTATGTGTATGTGTGTTAAAGGCAGTGTATAAGAGACAGGTATGTGTATATGTGTGTTTATGGGGAGGTGTGTGTAAAGGCAGTGTGTAAGGGCAGTGTATGTGTATATGTGTTTGCGACCGAATGACCTGTCATACAGGGCCCCAAGGTACTGAGCGATAGCTCCAGCCTGGCTGCCAAGCAGGCAGGAACGCCATTGTGTAAACTAATCCCATTAACAGGATGGCTGCCAGGGGGAGATTCAGTAGCTAAAGAGGATAAAAGGTTGGGTTGTCTACATGTACCTGTTTATCAATGTTGATTTATGTTAATGAAGTTATGTGGATATATGAGTCTATGTTTTACAAGAATAAACTGTTCATTCCTGCTGTACTCAATTCAAGATAGTTGTGTCTACTTATTGGGTACACATAGCAGGGTTCCAAGGTGTGCATGCTGGCTGGTGCTGGAAGTTATTCTGGGGACAACAGGAGGATACTAGGTGATCTCTGGGAGTTACTACAGCTCTCTCAGTGAACCCGTTACAGTGTGTTTATGGGCAGGTGTATGTAAAGGCAGTGTGTAAGGGCACTGTCAATAAAATAACTGCTGTAAAAGAACAGCTGAGGGGCCATAATATTTCACACTGCTAGCTACAGCTAGCAGTGTGAGAGCCTGTCGCTCTGTCTCTGCACTTATTTGTAAACTATAAAGAAAAGCTTTCGAGAGTTTTGATGCTATACCCGAGAAATAGAGGAAAACTTTTTAAACAAATGATGAGCAGCTGCACCTTCCCATTCATTCTTTAGTGTGAATGGAAAAGGGCAGCTGCTCTTCATTGGTTGATGTCAGACGAGCCACCTGCCGGCGACCAATAGAGTCGCTTTTACAGACCTTTAAATCCTGGTGCAATCCTACGTCTGGTCTGGTGTCTGTAGTTGAGTGTTTAATAATGCTTCTACTACATATATATATATACATATATATATATATACAGTCTTGAAAAAAGACCTCTTTGAATTCTACAACTCATGACATATTACACCGTGTCATGATTTATTCAACAAAAAAAAAGCCAAAATGGAGAAACCAAGTGTGAAAAACTTAAGTACATCCTTACTGCTTCTATATGAATTAGGATGCAAATAGGTGCTGCTAATCAAATGCCCTGGATTAACTGATCATCAGCAAGTGTGACCACCTCTATAAAAGCTGGAGTTTTAGCAGTTTGCTGGTATGGAGCATTCAGGTGTTAATGCAATGCCAAGAAGGAAGGACTTCAACAATTATCTTAGAGAAGCAATTGTTGCTGCCCCTCAATTTGGGAAGGGTTATAAGGCCATTTACAAACAATTTAAAGTCCATCATTCTACAGTGAGAAAGATTATTCAAAAGTGGACTACTTTCAAGACAGTTGCCAGTCTTCCCAGGAGTGGACATCCCAGCAAATTCACCCCAAGGTTACGTCTCAGACTCTTGCCTCATGTTAAATGTTTATGACACTACAATTAGAAAAGACTGAACAAGTATGGTTTGTTTGGAAGGCTTAGGTTTGAAAAGTTGCATCTGGACAAACCACAAGCCTTCTGGAGCAATGTCCTTTGCACAGACGAGACCAAAGTGGAGATGTTTGGCTAAAATGCACAGCGCCACATTTGATGAAAACTAAACACATCAAACACCTTATACTAACTGTCAAGGACGGTGGTGGCAGCCACAGGACCTGGGAACCTTACAGTGATTGAGTTGACCATGAATGTTTTGTGAAGGGTAGCAAGCACCATTAACCATTAGCACTTGGTGCATGTGTTGTAGGTGGGGGTTGCTCTATGAGAGTGCTTTCTCCTACAAGTCACATGTTGCTACATAAAGCTCATTGTTTTGTACTACTTAGAAAATGTAACATCTATTTCGGTGGGTCTACTTGTTCCTGAAAATGTTTGGTTTCCTACCGCAATGTGAGTAAATGTAATTATCAGAAACGGAGACTAAACAAAAATAAAGGTTCCCTCACCAATTAGTTCCTTGGCATTTAAGTAAACCATAATATTTTCAGTTAAATAAACTGCAATCATTACATGTAAAACACTCTCCAGTTAATTGCTTAGAGAATATTTTTTTTATATAAATCTATGGTCCTTTCCACAATTAAAATTATATTTCTAAAATGTTCTCTTTTTTTCCTAAGGACTTACAGTTATGTTTTACAACAAACAGAAAAAAGTTGCACACCCAGCAGGTCTACCTGCCTTTAGAATAGCAAAAAGATGTAAAGCACATTTATGGCTTTTCTCCAAATAGATTTTTTCCATTAGCACTTTCATACCATTTTAGAAATATTTGTTCCTTTCCTATTGAACACACTAATTAGACTAAATATGCTATTTCCTCTTTAGTTGTTTATATCTAAATTGTGAATTTACATACCCTCTCATCCTTTTCAAGAGTGGATAGTTTAACTCAAGTATAGAAACATGAAGCCATAAAACATCATACCAAGTGCCTCTCAGGGTATAAACTATACAAAACTATACAATTAAACATATAATAAAAACCATAGTGTTATTATTATGCAAATATAATAGCCTGAGACTATATAGATCCAGAGAATATCATTTTAATTATAGTTCATGCTCTCTTTCCTTGTTGTTTTAGGTTGGGGGATCCTCCCTCAACAGGTGGAAGGTCAACGAATCTAGAGTTCTCCTTTGTAGTGTGTCTTATTCTTCCCACTATGTGTTTCCCCTACACTGATACTTTTAGTTTCATGCAAGCTTTACCATAAAGGAAAGAGAATGCAAAACAACCGAGCTGTGCAATTAAAACAGGATTTAAAGATGTACCTTAGAGAAAGTTATATCTTTCTGAAAGCCTGGTACTTCAAATGAAACATATTAAGTGAAGAAATCGCTGAAATTATATACCTGCTTTTAAAGTCTGCAAATTAATCATTTCATTTTATTGCTATAAATAAATGCTGCTTTAAACATGGTGTGTTGCAACTGGTGCGGTTTTTTGGGCGTTTTGTTTTTACTATTTTAGGGTACAGATTCACTCAGATTTATGATATTTTCATATGCAATTAAGACAATAAACTGTATTTTAACTAGTTCCTCCACTTTTATCGTTTTGGTCACTGAGAATAGCCCTGCTTGCCATAGTCTCCAGGTCAGTTTCTTGTATCTCTGGGTAGAGAAGCAATGAGTGGCCATGCTCAACTCCCAGCCCATTTAAGTATATCAGGGGATAACCCTGGCCCTCATCCAGCTAGTCCTACTAATTGCAAAGCCATGCCCACAGAAGTTCCTTGGCCTGGGTATGCTAGCCACTCACAGGCTTACAATCAGAAATATTGAGGCCCCATACAAACCAAAAACAGGACCCTAAAGCTTGCAATGGCCCAGACCCCTATATGGGATCCCTGGGCCACAATCCACAGAAAGGGTCCATCTGGGCCCCAAAGCCTGCAAGGACCACAAGAAAGGTAGTAGGTTGCCAGTGCCTGTGACAGATCAAGGAGGCTGGGACCTCTTGCTTTCATGGGCCCCATACATTGGTAGTTGAGGCAGCCCTGGCCACTAAACATGTGCATGACCTCTCCTAAAGGCAACATGTAACGCTTCTACAGCGCACATGTTAGATGGGGACCCTCAAGAGTTTTTGTACAGTCTGGTTGCTGCCTAAAAGTCTGTAGGCTATTTTGAACCAGCATTGTGTTCTGTGTAGGAAATGAAGAGGCTTCTCGATGCCTCTCTGCCTGAAAAGCATGTTGATTCTATTTTATCTCTTCAGCGATTTTATAGCAATCAACCCCCACCAATGCTTCTGAAGGGTAAGAAAAAGTTAGCTAACACTGATACAAAAATAACTACTGCTTAATGTCATCTTTGTAAGAGATATATACAAAGCATCTAACATATAATCTGTTAGGAAAGGAAAGACACTTTCAGGTTTAACATAAAAAACTACAGATCCATTCTGGGAACAAAAATACATCCTTGACTACTCTACAAAGAGCAGTATTAATATTGGTTTATTCTAAATGGGATACTTATATTTGCATAATATGAAGTTTTCCTGGTAGGACTTTGAAGAGTAAAAAGAACAGCTACAGGCTGACAATAAAGGTAAAAAGCAGAACGCTTAAAAAGAATTCAGAGAAGCAGAATATACTGGAAGGTTCGAAGGATTTTCAGGGAGGAACATTATGGCTAGGAGTAGATAAAGCATTCACATCGTAGCCAAAATAATAGTGATAACAGATGTAAGAGGAATATCACAGGTGGGATGAGGAACATTAAAAGCAATGTATCAGATGGCAATGTCAGATTTGAGTGAAGAGAGAAAAAATATTTAAAAGCAATGTGCTATGTGTCCTGTTTATGCAGAAGAAATACTGGAAAATATGATACAAATACAGAGACGCCTTTGTTGACTTAGAATGCTACACAACATAAAGAAGATCTATGGATATAGACGGGGGAGCATTGGTAGAGATTTGGCTAATCTGTATTGGTAGGATCAAAATGATGTTTGAAAATTCAACTCGTCTGAACTTCAAATACTTGTAAAAAGCCAAAGTTAATCCAATATAAGAGTTAAATGGAAATGATACATAGTAAAAGAAGATTGCCAGCATGCCTCTGCTATTTAAATTAAAATTATCAACAGGGTGACATGATCTTGAATTTCGAAATGTTTTTTTCCACATCAAAAGTACCCAACCCAGTTAACCTGGAAATAAAAGTGAACAGCGGTGAGTGTTCAAAGCCACAACATTTATTTCATGTAGCTTAACTAGCTCTTTGGCTGATGGGAGTATCTTAAAGATAAACTCATCAATGCAAGTCCACAAAAATGTTCCCCAAATTAAACCAGTATAAATTCTTAAAATGTCTCATAAAAATGACTGATGTTCCAGGGGTTGCTGCACAATGGTTCCTTTGGGAGGTCAGGACAATTTCTAGCTTAGTGCGAACAGCGCATCACATAAAAGTGGTAAAAACAAAAACAAAAAAAATTTAACTTTTCATATATTTCCCCAAACAGTAGGTACAAATTAAACACAAGTATGTCCACAAGTATGCCATCCTTTTTGCACTTTTGGCTATTACAACTCACATCACCCTCACCATCATGCTGACCGAAGGTGATTTAAAGATTAAAAAAATATAAATAAATGTATCCCTGTCTTCTTAATTTCTTTTTTCCCATTTTTTTGTAGCGTCTTTGGTTACAGTGGTAACAAGCAGCCATACTGACTGTCTGCTCCATGGACCCAACCAATACTCAAAACATTTCCTTAGAGAAGCTGCCACAGCTTGGGCGGATCCTGTATTTGGCACCCCCACTCACACTCACACACTTTAAAACTGCATAGCTTCTATCGTTATATACTGGCGCAGACACTGAAGGTGGTACAGCATTACTGTTATCATTATATACTGAGGCAGAAATTGACGGTAGTACAGCATAACACCTATCACTATATACTGAGGCAGACATTGACAGTTGTACAGCATAACACCTATCACTATATACTGAGGTACACATTGACAGTGGTACAGCGTAATCCCTATCACTATACATTGAGCCAGACATTGACAATAGTGCAGCATAACTCCTATCACTATATACTAAGCCAAACATTGATGTGGTGTAGGCCTACCACTTCATTGTCTGGCTTAGTAGTAGGGATGCACCGAAACGAATTCTGGACTGAAACCGAAAATGAAGCATTTACCTGGCCGAAACCGAATATGACCCCCCCACCATAAAAAACACTTTTATTTAAAGTAAGTAACACATCAAAATAGGACAAAAAATTAAATAACAATATTAATAAGTATATATATATGTAACCAAAGAAAAAATGGGCACTCACGGGTCTTTGCAGTAAAGTGCATTAAACACTAGTTTATTTCAATCAGCACTGCCAACGTTTCGGACCACCTCCAGTCCTTTCTCAAGGCAAAGACCCATGAGTGCCCATTTTTTCTTTGGTAACATATATCTGGCTATTTTTGGAGCACCCGGACAACTAAAAGCCTGTGTATATTAACAATATTTCTGTGCAGCCGCTCCCTTTGGTTTGTGTATATATATATGATTGTTAACAGCAATCACATTCCTATCATGCCCAGGCATACCCAGATTCCAGGATATACTGGCAGACTTGGCATGATAGGAGTATGATTGCCCTATCTACCCCTTCTCACTCCCTTCTGCCCTATCTACCCCCTATCCCCCATCTCACTCATTCTCCCTATCTACCCCCGCCTAACTATCTACCCTCTCCCTCTTTGAAGTTCACTTACCTTTCAGGAGTCCTGCAGTGGGGGTGCAAGGCTTCTGTCTCCCAGCTCTGCCACTGTATGGAACAGTA
>VKOC01000003.1:31807449-31819726 GCA_009364415.1 Spea multiplicata
GCCTTTTATTCTGAAGAACTGCAGAGGAACACCTCAAAAAGGAGAAACCTTTCTTCTGCAGCAACCTTATATAAATCTAATCTTATAAAATATAATCTTCCTACTGTCCTATAAAATCCTTTACAGTAAACTGTATTCATTTTTGAACTTTTCACTTCCATCTGCAGCAATGAGTGAGTTTGTTAGTAATTATATGGAGCAACAGGGGACCCGTCTTAAAACAAAAGTGTTATTGCCAAGTGCAAAGACATTTACAAAATTCTTCTGTGCACAGAGGTGGCTTCCTATGCATAATCAAATTTACTTCCGAACATAGGTAGAAAGCCTTTAGCTAATCATACGCCTATTCTTTCTCAATCAATGGGAAGTTTAAACAGCATCTCATTTGCTGGCGTTTTCCTCGCATGTCTTCTCAGCATGCCTGTTAATGTAGAATTCATGTGCTGTAAATGAGTGATTCCTTATGCAATGGAGGACTTTGGGTCCTAAAATAGAATCGCGTCACGATTCATCCACAAGCATTAATTTTAAAAATGGGTAAATTAACATTTTATATGTATGGCTAGAAAGAAATTATATACTAATAGTCTTCTGAATGTTATATGAAATCTGGAAATAATTGTGATGTGTTTTTGTTTTTTTTTGCTAAACGTTAACAAATCACCACTATTAAAGGGTTCTGTATTACATTCCATTGGTGCAGGCGTAATAAATATGGAAAATCACCATAATTATTTAAATGATAATAAAAATATATATTTTTAAATCACATTTATGAGCAAATAAAAATATTATCCCTCCAAAGTATATAAATTACCCTTTTTTTGTATATGTAACAGGATAAATATATCTCAAAAAGGATATTGCATACCTCCCAACATTTCAAAATGTGATAAAGGGGCACTTTTTTTAAAATAGCTTTCAAGCAATTCACTAATACAAACAATTGCACTTTACAATGTCGCGCTTGCATCGCCACTTAAAGCACCCTTAATTTTTGTCAGCACAGTTATGCATATTAATAATAACCAACACTTTGAAATCCCAGACATACTGCTTCCATGATGCTGGCTGAGCATCATGGAAAGTGCAGTTTACAGTAGATAAAGCTGCAGATGTTAGCTGTGAACTACAATTCTCATGATTTCCAGCCAGCCAGGTGTCCACCATGATGCTGGCTGAGCATCATTGGAAGAGTAGGCTAATCTTAGCCTCCCTCCCAGGACCTATACACACTGCCTTTACACACACATGCCCATAAACAGACATATACACATACACTGCATTTACATACACTGTCTTTAGACACACCTGCCCATAAACACACATACAAGCATACCTGCCCTTACACACACCTGCCCATACACACTGCCTTTTAAACACACGCTGCCATTAAACAGCACAGATATACACATACACTGCCCTTACACACCCATGCCTTTACACACACATACACATATGCACATACAAACCCACAAATACCTAAACTGCTCTTACACACACCTGCCCATACACACACACATATACACATTCACTGCCCTTACACCCTTTTCTCCACACCTTTCTCATCCTCCATCATGTCGTGGGAGCGAGAGGTCTGTCACTTCAGACCTCTGCTTAAGTGCTCCCTCATCACTATGCGGCGACTATTGATGCAGAGCGCGGGGATGACATCATATCCTGGCCCTCTGCATCATTTGCCAGCGCGTAGTGATAGGGAGCATGGAAGACGATTTCTGAAGTGACAGACCTCATGCTCCCTAATGTTGGGCAGGTGACAAGGGGATTAGGATCTCCTCAACCAGTCCTGCAGCTGCTGATTGGGTGGCTGTGTGCCCCCTCGCAGCTGCACCTGAGGCCAGTGCCTCTCTCTTTTGCCTCACCCTTCCTACGGCCCTGGCAAAGCAGGACAGAGGTAGTGGTAGACGGGGAAGAGTCCCAAAAACGGGACTGTCCCGCCCAATGTATATATCTTGGAGGAAAGAAGAGAGGAGAGATAAGATAAAAACATTTAAATACTTAAATGGCTTTAACAAATTACAGGAAGGGAGAGAAATGATAAGATAAGAGACCATAGTCTAAAACATGAGGGCCGTGACAATTAGATGTAAGGAGGTTTTGAGAGGGTGGTAGATAAATGGAACAGCCTGCCATAAGGCGTGGTAGAGGCTAATACAGTGAATTTAAACATGAATGGAATCGGAATTAAGACTAATTAGGATATAGGCCTTACACAATATAAGGCTGCACTGCAAAGTGTGGGGGCAACATGTATTCTGTAAGCAGGGTTCATTTTAGCTCTGGATATGAAAGCAATAGAATGCCACATGGGAAATTATGACATATTAAAACGTGATCACTTGTCCTTACTTCTTTGTAGTGATATAACTTGATTTCTGTTAAGAAGGAAAAAAGAGTAGTAATAATTTTGCACTTGTAATTAAAGACTTTTTGTCCATTTTTTAATCAGTGAGTTGGTTCATTATACCATTGTTAGATTATGTTCTCTGATGCATTGCTTGTGTTGGCAAGTGAGGATGTAATATTTTAGGCTGCTTCTTGGACAAAAAAAATGATAGTTCTCTCATTTCAGAAAGGCTGATCGTAGCCTTTTAAAAAATATTTATGTGATGGCTTTTATGCGAGCAAAACTGGGTTTTGAATATAATATTACATTTATATTTATTTCCTTTTCACGTAGAGCTGTTTATGGAGTTTTAACTTTACGGCATTCTGATGTCAAAGTTAGGATTTGCCATTAAAAATAATTATACTTAAAATTATACAATGATTTGTAAACAACAGACATTTGTAAGCATAAAACACAAAAGCCACTGGAACTTGCAGAAAATAATTCAATTTAAGAACACAATAGTTGCTTATTTCATATCACCTTCCTGACATTATAAATAATTCTTTGGAGTCTGTATCATCAGCATTGTTATAATTGAGTAACTATCTAGTCGTGTACAGAATTACCCAAGATGCTTTGTAATTGACTTTTTAAAACTCCCAAGGCCCAGTCCCTCGCCACAAAGAGAAATGTTTTCTACCAGCTATAAGAGATAACAGCTCCTCTCACATATCTCCGAGAAACCACAGGTCCATCCACAGCATTTAAAGCTAATAAAGACGCTGGCTTTGTCTTAACAGAGGGGAGGTTAATGCATTGCAGAAAGGAATTGTGGTGAATTCAGACATAATGACTATTTACTCTTTCATCTGATTAACCATTTGTTTACATAAAAACTTCAGGGTAGAGCGGGATAACTATACAACTGGTAACAGATGTAGCACAGGAAGACTCTTTTTCAATGCATTTAACCCTCGTTTTCAATGCATTTAACCCAAAATGGGCCGGGTAATAAATCACGAATCATAAAGCTGTCTAAGGCAGAAAATTGTTTATTCGTCAATACCTTTAGCAGAGATTGTAATTCCCTAATTTTATCACTTTAGACCACATCCTGGACATTTTGTGCTTTCATCAAGAAGTCTAATGCATCGCCGTAGTCTGTTTCTCATGCGAAATGTTGTAAAGACTTGTAGATCATTTACATGGAAATCATTAAAATAGATTTTTAGCAACCATGTTATGTATTGTTGCTATACTGGAATAGGTGGGTCTTTTCAAGTGATCCTGAAATAAATATAAATGTGTGTGTTTGGCATTAATGATGAACATTTGATTTATTTTTTTTTAAAAAAATCTTAATATGATCTGTTGGCATATATATATATAGATATATATAGATATATATATAGATATATATAGTTATATATATCTATATATATATATCTATATGAGCTTCTTAAACATTTCTGCTACTAGTTCTGCAACATCCTTGAGAACTAGTATTTCTTTTTCCACATTACGTGGAACACCAGCCTTATTCAATTATACGCTTTTCCTAAAGTTATTCAGCAAATAAGATATATAATTACCAGTACATATTCATTGTAACTGTGCATTGCATAGCAGGCAGGACAAGACATTGTTGTCAATTTATTATAAGTATATGGAAAGTGTTATCTGTGTATGTTCTATTATATATGCATAAATAGCCAGTGCTTGTGTAGCATACATACACCTAACGCATGTATACAATGCATCATAACACAGTTCAAATTGAATTGCTCCACTATTAGTGGCAACGTAATTACTCTCAGCAGTGAGCATTTATTCTCTGAAGGAATATATATTGTTTCTACTATAGTTGTATATAATTAATCTGGATATTTATACCCCACTAGACTAGGGTGGTCAGATCAGGGGAGTAGTGTGAGAAATAGGAGAAATATGAAAAGGTCAAGGAAATATAAAAGGGGAAAGGACATATATAATAGTGTCTTGAAAACCCCTGTGAAGTTGCTGTTCTAGTGTGCAGGTTAAGGCATGGATCACCTTATTTCTGCTTCCTTGGACAGTGAAGAGTAGAAGTGTAATGGTGGGTTATACTGCCTGTACCTAATGCTTTCTCCCTGTCTCTTCTATTCCATAATATAAAGTATGGAAAATGGCCATTGTAAGGCCCAAACATATTTATGCACAGAGCATCACAGTGTTTCCTTGGTCAGAGGAAATTATGACCACTTCCCTAATCATGTGTAGGTCCTTCTTTTGCTGCCAAAATAGCCCCGACCCATAAAGGCATGGACTCCACTAGACCTCTGAAGGTGTGCTGTGGTATCTGGGAACAAGATATTAGCAGCAGATCCCTTAACGTCTGTATGTTGGGGCCTCCATGGATGCACACGCACCCATCCATCCACGTGATCAGAACCAGCATTCTTTTTTTTTAAGCAATTTGAGCTACAGTAGCTTGTCTGACAGGTGGTCCAAGGAAGGAAAAAGCGCTGACAGGGTCATAGGTAGCCAAGGCTCATTGATGGCTGGCCTGTGTGGTCATATCCAACAGATGTGCTAGTGTAGCTCAAATTGCTGAAAAGTTAATGCTGGTTCTGATAGAAAGGTGTCAGACCACACAGTGCATCACAGCTTGTTGCCTATGGGGCTGCGTAGATGCAGACCAGTCAAGGTGCCCATGCTGGCTCCTGTCCACTGCTAAAGCACCTACAATGGGCATGTGAGCATAAGAACTGGACCACGGAGCAACGGAAGAAGGTGACCTGGTCTGATTAATCACCTTTTCTTTTACATCACGTGGATGGCCGGGTGCGTGTGCGTCTTTTACCTAGGGAACACATGGCACCAGACTACACCCTGGGAAGAAGGCTAAGAGGAGGCAGTGTAATGCTTTGGGTAATGTTCTGCTGGGAAACCTTGAGTCCTTCAATTCATGTGGATGTCTTACCAATAAGATTTGTGAAAAGAGGGGCTTTAAGCACCTAAAACATTCCAAGTTGCCCCTGAGACAAATGATGAGCCTATGGAACACTTCAAGCAGCCTTTATGACATTGCTGTTCCAATTCTACATGTCTAAAAAACAGAATTCCTATTGAATGCAAGCTAAAATGTAAACAAGACAATCAGTATAAAACAATGGAATAAGTGTGTGGTTAAATTATATTTTACAAATGTTTTGGTATGCAAGCATTTTAAATATCATGTTCACCAATGCCAGTGTAAGATTGGGACTAAAGAAAGTCCTGGGCATTTGAAGCATGCTAGCATAAAGGTTAAGTGATTTCCTGCTCTCTGCAATTCAAAAAATGGAGATATGGCCTCTGTAACCTATAGCAAGCGGAGACCTGCATAATGCACTGTACTTCTCAGATAATTTGTGTTATTTTTTTCTGCATGGTGTATTTATTTTTAATATACTGCAGATTGACTCATATACAGATCTTACACAAAGTATAATAGCTAAAAAATGGGACATTACTGTCACATGTGTGCAATGTCTACACTAAAAAGTTGTATAATTTTCACTTTTACGAGTAACAGCATATGGCGGTAAATAATGTTTAGGATCTCTATTAGCTGCATGGTGCAGACCTATATACTGGGTGGAAAAACATAACAGCAATTCCCATTAGCAGAACAATACAGAAAAACGTGGATGAAGTTCACTTTGTTGTGTTCTACCTGAAGAAAAGACCCCTGAGGTGCCAAAAGATTTAAACAAAAATCTATCTTTGTTTACATTGCCCTAATTAAAGGTACTAACTTCAATTACAGCATCCATTATCCACAAATAGTGCTCTTGGAATCTGGGGCCGGGTCGAAGGTCTCACGCCAAGCTGACATCACAAACACCTCTGGAAGCAGAAGAAGATGCAAGGGCATTGCTACCAGATGGCTCAAGCATGTCCTTCACATTGAGCCGATTCTGGTCCCATGGAAGTTATGGCCCTGCTCCATTTACTGTACAAGTGCAATTGTCCTGTGCGATTTTTCTTCAAAAATGAGAATTGGCTGACATTTCCTGGGTAGCCAATGTGTTAATTGTTACTTTTTGGTGTTACCAAAATCATCATCTTAAAAATCTCAATATGTAATAACACGTTTCTCTTACATAGGCAAACACGTCGCTGCTCAGTGGAATCACCGCTGCCTGAAAGATTGTGTGAGCCTCATTAAAGAAATATAGCTTCATTTAGTACAGCTAATAAAACCAAGAAGCCATGCATAAAATGTTAACAAATAATCAATGACACTACAGGCAATTCAAAGGTGATATTCTATTTTTATGGAAATGTATTAAATCTTATTCATATCACAGTCGAACCAGTGGCAAAAGCTAAATGGTCTTTTACAATATACAACAATTTCACAAATAAAGTCAGTTACTCAAATAGGAGACTTTGTCAATGCACTGTTACTAAACCTGCCTGTTTTTTTTCCATTGAATATAGACCTTGTTTATTAAATAAAGTAAACCTACACACTATCAACGTTTAAAAAACAATCAAGCTGTTCTAGTTCCTTTGAAATGATGTTGAAATCCATTGCATCTGGATTTATCCTTGATCTTTATCTCTGTAGGTTTAAAGATTCATTTAACATACAGAATCAATATCGAAGCTGGAAATCACCCCCTCCTGCTTGAATATTTGTACGGAATGATTTCAAAGTGTCATACCTTAAATGAACCTTTGCTACAGGGCTGTGACTGAGGTGGGCAACCAGGATATACACAATAATGGTATGTAGTATGTTTTATAATGCTGGCTTAACCCAGTGACATTATATATATATATATATAATAATAGTATTTTTTTACAATTTTCTTTCTGAAGAGATATTTTAAATTTACATATACCCTTTGTGCCCTTTGTGTTTTAACCGTGTAGCCAAGGCAGCTTGGAAGATAACAAGGCCCATTAGATATAATTTCCTACTAAATTAACAAAAAAAAGTGTATTTATGAATTTGGATGGGTTGAGATGATGTTGGGGAGAATAAATGGGATAAGATAAAAATACATGAGCTGGAATAGATGATATGTAAGAAAGGCGAGTACATGGAGGTACATGGAGTGAGATCTTATTATTGACTATAATAAGTTTATTCACTCAAGAAACTTACCAACATCACTTTGTATTAGGAAGGGCCTGGCAAGTTTCTCTAAGCTGGCCTTGCCTAATGCAAGGGTGGAAACGTTCTTGCAAGGCATCTTTCCATTTTGCTGGACCAGCCCTATCGACCCTTTTACATTCACTCTGAGTCCTAGATCCACACTGCCAACATCAAAAAATTCTTGTGTTCCTTTATATGTAATATTCATTTTCATTATCATCCTGAAGCTAAACCCCCTTTCCTCTAGCATGCCCTTCTTTGATTTACTTTAGGCTCTTTCGTCTCATTTTTAATTTTACAGTTCTCTTCTATAACTGTAACAAAATCACAAATCTTCTTTATCACACAAAATAGATTTCTCTCCTAACGATTTCATCCTTTTTATTTTTTTAATACACTTTGACTTTCGAAGATGTAATCTTACAGGAATTATCTTTATAATCAATAGTAACAATAGTTATCTTTTTCTTTGCCGTGTAATGCTTAGGCTTTTCTATAGAGCTGAGTTTGCATACAAAAATAACTTGAGCATCTTATGAAGACAATTTTGCCTACTAAATTTACATTTTTTATTACCAGCGATATCCTCAGGCAAGGGGTGCAGTAGTACAGTTATACCCAGTATTAATATAACGATTATGCAAAAGGAGAACATTATTATATATTATGAACATCTGTGCAAAGTAAGAATGGAACAATAGCAATACAACTAAGTACAGTGTGCATTATAAAGGTCAACATTTTGGCTAACTTTACTAAGACTTTTTTTTTAAATATTTGTATGTTTTTGGAAAACTAGAATTTATTCCACATTAAGATAAGGATTGGTTCAAGGCAGAAATATAGCATTTTGAAGGTGGGCCCATGTATCCTTAAGTGTAATTTATGTTATGTCAATGAAGGTGAAAGGATAAACTGGAATAAACATATATTAAAAGAAACTTGCGTGTTTGGGAGGTGTGCTTCAACAGAGAAACTAATCTTACCAGATCAATAAGCACCATGTTTATAAATGGCTACTTGGGTCATATGGCTCAGAGTGTGCTTATTGGCTGTCTGTCTCAGTGATTGTAGTCGAAGTCCTCCAAACAAGAACAATCCAGATTCTTTTTGCCCAGTGGGTCATTCACCAGATGTGGTCTCAAGAGTTTTTGGGTTGTGTATATATGTGTGAGTGTCCCAGCAGCTTCAGTTGTTTTTAAGGTTCTATACACTGTTTATTGTTGATGTTAACTGTATACACACTCTTTATTTAAAGGTACTGCTCCACATATTCTGCTGAATTTGTATTTCTGCAAATAAATGCAGCATTAACAACTTTTCCCAGAAATAATTCTTTAATTTTAATTTGAATTGTATATTTTTTGCCTGGAACACTGATTTGTCATATGATGCAAAAGCAAGGATCTAGTAAACAACAAAACTTCTGAAAAGTGTCCGTGTTGTGTTTGTGTGATTAAACATTCAGAAAAAAGAATAAAATGGAATATCAGCTTAAGTTTTATTGACTTGGCACAATGGGTACAATTAATATTTTGTCAAAGTGCATCAGGACATTCAGTCTTTCCTATTGAGGAGAAACCGCATCATCACAAAAAAGGTATTATGGGATCACAATTAGTTTTGCTTTAAGAAACACAGGATTACTGTGTAAAGCCTCTGCACTTCATAATGCATTTGTACAGTTCCACAGGAAGCAAGCAGAAGCTTGGGAATGGCATTTGTTATCTATTAATTAGTCTAGATTAGTGTTTAGTACACCTAAATTAACAAGACAGAGAAATGAAACTAGCCAAATATAATTATTATAATGCACTGGGTTTTTTTTTACCTGACTCTAAATAGATTTGCATTACTTGTAATTATACAGCGAAGCCTTTCAACAGATATATTTAGCAGGCTGACGATTAGCTATAAAAGCAGCAAAGCAGAGGCTTGTACTCATTTCTCACGTCATTTAATAATAACAAACAGCGGCTCCGGTAGTAAGAAATCCAGAGAACCAATATATCTTTGCTACTAGTGGGTTCACTAGCATGGGAGGTTTTCACATTAATAACAAATGATCATAACGCCTTTGCCACAGATGACACCTAAATCATCAAAAATCCACGTGAACCGATTCTGCTACAGTGCTGCGCAATATAATAAAGTTGCCATGGTAACATACAATGCGGTCTGTTGGATATCCCCCAAACTGACACAGCTGTAGGGGTTCCACTTTCTTAGAGCACATTAGCACCTGCCAAATCTCAAATCACTGTAGACAGAACTGAATGGTACCAACTGTGACGTCTCCAACCAATGTATTATTTACTAGAGCATAGGCTTGGAATTGGGGTGGGGGTGGACTAACGTATTCACCTTTTTGTGCGTACTGCCATTTAGCATTCATTATTGCATTACTATGTTAAACGTTTATATTTTACAGCTCTCTGGAATATGATGGCGCTATATAAATCAATAATTAATTACATAGAACGAACCTTGTCAAGGAGGTATATTGCAGCAATGAAAATGTTTTTTTTAATATATACTATTGTATGCTTTTTTGGTATGTTTAATGTAATAATCCTGCTTTATTTAACCCTTATAATGGATTGCAGAATTATTTATGATGATGCACTCTGAGGTGAGAAATGTTGATTTTTAAGCATAAGTCAATGTATAGCCTAAAGCAATGCATTAGTATGCAAGAGCTAAACCCACTGATACATAAGAAGATTATTTACAGGTCAGACCAAAACTTATATTTGACTATTTGAGCTGTAAAATTTTGATTAATGACTCCACGTATGGCGTAACTACAGGGGTTGCAGAGGTCGCAGCTGCGACAAGGCCCTGGTCTCTTGGGGGCCCGGTGCGACCCCCTTCTTATTATTATCTCCCTGTGCCTGTAAAAATGGTTTGGAAAGGGCACTTCCGACCTAGACCACACCAGTCTAGGTCCAAAGGGCCCTTTCTATACAGGAGCGTATCAGGGTGACGTGAAGTCACGTAACCCCGCGGTGAAACCATGGCTGCCTGCACAGTCTGTGAGCAGCCAGAGAGGAACCTGCAGGAGCCATGAGAGGGAAGAGGGTGCGAGCGGGAGGTGGGATGTATATATGTTTGTAAATATGTATGTATGTATGGATGGATGGATGGATGGATGTGAGCATTGATGTGTATGTGAGCCTGTGTGTGTCTAAGCATGCATGTGTACGTGTGTGAGCATGCATGTATACTTGTGTGTGTGTGTGAGCATACATATGTGCTTCTAGTTACGACCCAGCGTATATATCTATGCAAAAAAAGTTCTTGTATCCAACAATAATGGTATTAGAAGTATTGTTCCTAGTGCAGTTTAATTTCCAAAGCTTCCCGGAAAAGGTTTCAGTTCTGTAAAGATACACTCCAGGCATCATATGCACGTTAATGCATATTGTATCTGAGGGGTACCTTTACATTTTCATGGTGTCTGAAATGCAAATACATTTGAGGATTCTGTATAACCCCCATATACAATTGCCCCTTTCCTAAACTCCCAGCTTTTTGCCTTGCAGTAGATCTGTTCGGGCGAACATATCTCTCTGTACGTGATCTACTTATTGCCAGTCACCTCCAGCACTGGTTTGCTCCGGATGGGGGTCTAATAAGAACATTTGGTATACAAATGCAGGCCCTGATCATTTGTTGCCATAGAAACTGAAACATTTGCTTAAAAATCTGTTTTTTTATGTGAATAAATCTTTTTGAGGAAATTACAGATTTTATATAGTTAAGAGTGTGGAATAAGGACCTTTAAAAATGGTAGCAACAGGATGGTAGAATGCAAAGTATATTTTGAACAGGCTGTAAGGATTATACAACAGTAAATACATGTAAACTGATGATGATGATCAGGGCCAGATTAGGAGTAATGAGGCAGCCCTGGCACCTAGTAACACTTACTCATGACGTACGACACTACAACACCCGATGCAACACCGAAGAGGCAAATTGGTTTAGTATGGGGTGCTATTGGCCAGCTGGCCCACCAGACATTTGCCCGGTGTGCCAGTTGGCCAGTTCGGGCCTGGTGATGATAATTTGATGATATATCATGATATTGATATGTCATATCTAAGAGTTCAGCAGGGAAGATGTCGGCTGTGGAGACAAGTTGTGAAGGGGCAAGGATTTCTGCACTGGGTCTTAAATGCGTAAATAAAACCCCAAGACTTAATAAGCATATTGAAGCATATGCTTTAATACCGATTTGGCAATGGATTAATAAAGAACGTTAAATTTGCATTGTGACATATACAGTAACGTAAAATATAGAAATCTGCATAAAATGTGTTTTTCCCACATGCAGGGCCGCTCTTAAGATCTGTGGCAATCTCTCTGCAGGTCTGAGGACTGCACAGCATCAATAAGCAAGGGGGCATGAATACGCAAGGGAAGGGGGGCTGGCTGGGGAGATCACATAAATCAATACAAAAGGGTTTTGGGGCATAAATGCACAAAGGGGGCTGGCTGGGGGCACAAATACACATGGGGCAATACACAAGGATATGGGGGTAATACATTATAACCAAAGGCCGGGGCATCAGTACACAAGGGGTGAAACACACAAAAAAACAAACCAGTGTGGAAAGCTTTTTTATGCTTTGTGTAGATCAACAGGTACTGATGCGGGTGTCGGTGTGGCAGAGCTTGTCCTGGTGTGCGTGTGTGTTTGGGTGTTGGTATGGCAGAGCCTGTCCTGGTGTGTGTTTGGGTGTCTGGCAGAGCCTGTCTATCTTGGTGTGTGTTTGCGTGTCCGAATG
>VKOC01000003.1:31826034-31842019 GCA_009364415.1 Spea multiplicata
AATATCTAATGTGTGTGGGTTCAGTAAACGGGAAAGAAGAAAATTACACCAAAACACGAGCAGCGCAGAAATGTTAAAAAGGCCATTGTCACCAGGGGAACAAACGGTAAAACCAGCCTTTGTCACGAAGGGGTTAAAAAGAAAATACTGGGCAAAATACCATAAATGTAAGTGTAAGATATTTATTATTTTGAATTCCCAACCTAATTTCTTTCTCCATTCTATTATTATATATATAATAATATAATATATTTTGACTAAACAAACCGAAATTTGTTGAGCTGGCTTGGGCGCCCTGTTTGCTCACTGGTGTCCCATCTTCTTATTCTTGAAGTTTGGCTGCAAGTATCTTGTTCACTGTATGTGACTTGAAATTGTATCAGTCTGCGTCATTACATTTGTTCTTGCGCAGGTGTACGCTTGGGGAACGGTGCATGGATACATCTAACATGACTGGATACATGTACTTGATGAACCTGTGGAATACCGCAGGTAGGTGACCTAGATTCTTGATACATCACTTTTTAAGTGCCCGCTACCATTATGAAATGACTGTAATTGTTCTCTGAATTGCAAAATGTCGTTTGTTGGTCGGCATGAGTTTAGGTATTATTATATTTTATATACGGGGCCAATATTCTCTACATGGTTGGACAATGACAATAAACAGATACAGAACTTGCTATAGTTATTTTTTATGCACTTAAAACTGCAAGCGGCATTTTAGACAGAACAAAAGACGGTTTCTAGGATAGATTTCTTTCACATTACCTAAAATGTTTCCCGTCTAACCCAGTTAAAAAAACAGGCCCCCAAAAAGTGCATGTAAAGGCTGGTATGGAACACTGGTGCAAGTCTGGAGCAGAATGCTAAATTTGGAGTGATTAGCAGAAACATTCTAAAACATTCCACAGAAATAATGTAATATGTCAACTGATTGCTCTATATTTAACAGCTGGCACCAGAATTGCTTTCTGGTTTTGCTTTGATATGGCTAATTTTTCCTTGTTTTACTCACTGTATTTTGACTTTATCCCTCTATCCTATACCGTACTGTATTAAATAATGTTGGTGCCACCTTTTTCTTGGAAAGTCTCAATTCTGCGGCCAATACATAACACTCTTTATATAGAACATATAAAACAAACTGAATGTAATATTACAAATGACTGTTCTCAAAAGCTTACAATCTATCGGGTTATGTGCCACTTGATAATCCACATGGGTAGATGGAATAAAATGTCAACTAGACAATTCACATCAATGGGAAATTAGCTAGTAATTACACCTGTTTGAAATAATGCATCCACATAATTCTAGATTGTAAGCTCATTTGAGTTGGGCCCTCCTTAACTGTTGGTTCTGTAAGGCTAATTATTACTCTATATGCTACTTATGTCCTGTCTACCCATTGTACAGCACTGAGGGAAATGGTGGTGCTATATAAAACAATAAATAAAAATAGCAACATAGTTTCTGGGATGTGAAATATGATTTTATGATATTATGATGATTTTTCACAGATCAGTAAATGATGTGTGTATATAAGGCTGTCTGTGGAGGTCTATCACAAACTCTTAGACAGCCAAACCTTCTGAGATCAAAATAGGGACACCATGGTAGAAAAGGGCAACAGAGGGATTTGGCTCCCAAGATGAGCCATCCTTCCAAAAGAACATTTTTATGCTATAAAAATAGATAATTATGAGGAAGTGGCAGAAGATAGCACTTTACACAGGAAAAATATTTTTTCTATCGATATGCGTCATGATGACACAATCCACACAACCTTGTGTGCAGCAGGATGCCTGTTAGGCTTTCAATATTGATCACAAATCTAATAAAAAAAACCCCCTTTCACTTATATAGAAGGTTGAGTAAGTTCACAGCGCTTTAAATTATTTTACATAAACATTTATATTGTTGTTTTTCTACCGTTTACTGGGGCAGTATGTTCTCCTTACTCTATTAATATCCTGCTGTGTTAAAAAGTGCTTTGTAAAAAAAGGCTCCAAAGGACAAGTGCAAGCAAAAATATTACCTTGTTGAGCCTTACATTTCATACAGTGAACATTTTGTGAAGTTCTTCAAACTTATATATAATATATATGTAGATTTTTAAACATTTGTAAAATGATTTTTCACAGTGGAACGGTACGTACTTTAGCTGGTCAAAGCATTTCTCACTCCCTTGACGCTAAAATACAGAGCAGATAAATCCTAGCACAACCGTGATGAACTGTTAGTTCCAGCAAAATTCAGTACTAGTCATTTTACAGTCAGGGCTGACTATGGCAGCAGCAACAATGAAAAATTATTTAAAAGCCAACTGGCCTTTTTTATCGTTCAGGTAGTTCTTTGATCAGTTGGGTATGAAGACCGGACCGGCGGAACAGTGCCGACACCAATGATTACTACATGAAAAAAATAACTGTCATTTGCTTATATCATAGAACAATAGATCCGTTTTTAAAATAAGTACGGATAACTGCTAGGAGTTCTTAAACTGCCGGCGATCCTCTGTCCTGTTCTTGTTGTCCATCTTTCTTATAACCTCAATATTTTGGGTGTGTTAATTAAACATATTTATCCAGGACGATAAATTGTCTTTAAACTGCATTAAATGATCATATAATAGTTTGCATAAGTAATATACTTTGATCTTACTCTAAACGAGCTACTAAGTTATACACATTTTTCTCAATGGAATATGAAGTCACCTAATAATTATTTGTAATTTCCTGGCCTGCAACCACACCCCTTTAAGAAATAATGTACTATCTTTGACCCCCATTATGGATTACGTGTGACTAATATTTATTATTCGGTAGGAACCAGTTTATTCATAAGAAAATTTATAGCTTACATCATAAAATATATTGACAATCTATATAAAAAAATCAGTGGCTAATAACACTAATTATTATACTTGAGAACATATCATTTTCCAACCAGAGTCTCCAAGGTTAGAATCCTCAATCTCCAGGCAATGGAGTGGCATTAAGCTCCCCAATGCCCATTGGCAGGCTAACCGGGGACCCCCCCCCATTTCATTTAGTTATTTATTGTGGGGGAGCACTATTTTGTTTCCAGGTAAGCCAATACTATAAACAAATATAAAATATATTTTAAAATACCATCAATACAGTCAGTTGTTGAAGGAACAAACAAGGATAAAAAAAAATCTTTATATATCCGACAAATGGGGAAAAACAAACATGGCATGATATTTTTTGCTATTGCTTACAGGCTTGTTAAGTAACAACAAGTAAATTGTCCTTTTTGCCCATTATCAGAATTCCTCAAGAAGCTACTCAATTATGAAGAGTAACTTAGCACTTGTTCATTCTAACTACATAATATAATCCATTCCTACACTATATCAGTCTAAAAATAACTTAATGTACCTTACAGAAATAACATCTTCACATATTAAGCTATTTACTATAATTTATATACTCTATATGAAGTAGAGAGAGAGATGCTTGTTTTCTTTACATCAAAATAATGTTTTCAATGCCTTCTAATTTTCCTTATCATAAGACACACTATTGAGACACCTGACCAATACACCAACAGAGACATTTATGACTTCCCAATCTAAATACATGCTTGTTGATTCCCTTTAAGTATTTAAATGTTTCTATCATATCCCCCCTGTCCCGTCCTTTTTCCAGGCTATATAGGTTAAGATCCTTTAACCTGTCCTGGTAAGGTTTATTTTGTAATCCATAAACCATTTTAGTAGCCCTTCTCTGAACTTTATGTAAATACATTTATGTAGTTGGACCCCACTTTACAGCTATAACAGCTTTGACTCTTCTGTGAAGGTTTTCTACACAATGTTGGGGTGTTTCTGTGGGAATTTTTGCCCATTTATCCTAGGAAGATTTTGTGAGGTCAGGCACTGATGTTGGATGAGAAGGCCTGCCTCGCAATCTCTCTTCCAGGTTCTCCCAAAGGTGTTTGATGAGGTTGAGGTCAGGGCTCTATGCGGGGCGGTCAAGTTATTCCACACCAAACTCAAAACTAACTAAACTGACCATGTGATAAAACCATAAGCAATGAGTATTAAATGTACAAAAGCTGTGAAATGCAACATAATGTCAGTACATGTTCATGTGTTTATTGTTAACAAAGGATCCTAATTTAACATGACAGGGAACTGACATTACCTTACAAAATACAGAGGAGGCATTGGTGAGATTAAAAAAGGCCAACGTGTTTATTAACACAATGAGATAAAGTTTAAAAACACAGAACCATTAATGGTCAGGTAGTTGACACGGAAGCAAAATCATAATCTGTGACTGAAGGCCTGAGGGAATTGCTTTAGATGTATGTGTTCTATTGCTTGCTGGTTTAAAATACTGGTGCCACCTTACGCGGTAGTACCCAACAAGGCACCACAGGCTGCCAAAAACAACCTGCCAGAGAAGGCCCCAGGCTCACCATCATATTGAGATGTACCCCATGAACATGCCTGGGCCATCCAGGTACAACTCTGCATGATGAACAACAATGTCCTATTATACCACATGAAGTAGGCAATCAAATTATTAACTTTGCTCCTAGTGCCCTGTTGACCCTGAGGTTGGATATCTCTCCAATACAGGAAGGCTGTAAAACAGGACCACACTGCAATACTGTTAGGTTAGAGAAGTCACCTCAAAAAAATCAATCTTTTTAGCCAAACTGATTTGTTATAAGGAACTTGGTTCCTGCATGAATTATTGATATGTAGGGCACTCCAAACTGTGTAGGGTACTGATCTGACCACTGCAGCCCACCCAACAGGGTGCCTTCTGTCCACACAGCTGCTCTCCAGTCCTATTAGTGAGGAAGTAGTACCTTGGGCCATTGACCCCAATAGCAGCTCTCATCTAAACTTCCCCTAATACCAGCAAACTAGCCGCCTATGACTGGTTATCCTTCCCTACGCTGTGTGAATTTCTGGCACTTGACCTAATGCCAGCACCTAAAAGTGGATTTAATATAGGACTAAATCTTGAAATGGGATTAGCTGTCCGGGAGAACAGCATGAACCGTGTACAGAGCCACCATCTTGCACTGCACAGCATGTGAAGGGGGATTTCACACCACGATGACATGACCTAGACAGGAACTTCCTATGTACAGTCTCTGGAGTATTTGAGGTCAAACCTGAGATTACGGTGGGTTTAAGAAAAAAGGATTGTATTCCTTTGTGTAATCTTTTACTTGGTTTACAATTCTAAGAGACATTTTGGCAAAACAAAATATACATACATGGAAAAAAAATAAATCCTGTGATGGCAGCCATGCTTTGCTCAAAAAGCAGGGAATTCTGTGCTGACAGCTCCACGATGTGTAACTT
This sequence comes from Spea multiplicata, assembly GCA_009364415.1. NCBI lineage: Eukaryota > Metazoa > Chordata > Amphibia > Anura > Pelobatidae > Spea > Spea multiplicata. The sequence continues at coordinate 31,831,391 of VKOC01000003.1, forward strand.
AAAACTGTGGCAGGAATAACAAGGGGACATAAAAAGCTAAAGCAGTTCCACAGAGGGACCCAGCAGGTGCTTTGCCCCGGGTCTGTAAATCACCAGGCAGGGGAGATGTCTAAACAATGCGGGGATCATGTAATTAAGCCTTTGTGTTAAATGAGGGAATGCCAATGTATTGTCAGAGGTGCAGCAAGCCCATTAGCAGCACCCAGGCAATGTCACCAAATGAAAGATTACAGCACATATGAGCCAGCTTCAATAGACACATCATGTATTTTATTGTTTACATATGTGTTATTAACTATTTTAGGCACTTAACCTTTTTGGGACACCCTAATGTACAATCAGTGTATAAAAGCTATGTACTACATCATGGAAGGAACTTCAGGTGTCCAGATTCCAATGCGAATTGCTACTACATACTGAATGTTACAATCCATAAGTTAAATATTGTCAATAAATATTGTCAGCTTTCTGTTTACTTATGCCTAGTGTTTATCCATACCATTTTGCAGTATAAGCTGTACAAGAAAAATACAGTTCTCCTAATACCATATTGCTCGATTATAAGACGACCCCTATTATAAGATGACCCCCCCAAATATGAATATTAATTTAGGAAAAAAGAAAAAAACCTGAATATAAGACGACCCCATAGGAAAAAAGTTTTACCAGTAAAATGTTAATTCATGTAAACTATTTTTTTAATAAAAGCTATGATTGAGAAGAATATTTTGTTTTATTATCCTTTTATTTTTCCAACCTGCCCCCCAGTTATCCACATCCCCAGAATGGCTTTATACCCCCTATATGCCACTGTGCCCCATGATATGCCTTTTAACCCTCTAAATGCCACTGTGCCCCATGATATGCCTTTTAACCCATGATATGCCTTTTGACCCCTATGTGCCACTCTGCCTCCAGAAATGACTTATACCCCTATATGCCACTCTGGCATTTAGGGGGTTAAAAGGCATATTATGGGGCAGAGTGGCATATAGGGATGTTTAAGGCATTTCAGGAGGCAGAGTGGCGTATAGAGGGTTAAAAGGTATTTCTGGAGGCAGAGTGGCATTAAGGGGGTTAAAAGGCATTTCATAGAGCACTCTGCCTACAGAAATGCCTTATGCCCCCCATTTAACACTACCCCGCCCCCCCAAACTTACCAGTGCTTCCGACTCCCTGGTGTGTTGTCCGGGCAGCAGGTAGGCGTCTACGCGATTCCTTATCCTAAACATACATTAAGCTTCCAGAAATGAAAACCTTACTACTGATCAGGGCTAACCTGTCGAGGATTAAGAATGCTAAACCGTGTATCAAATATTATTATTATTATTAACATTATAGCTCCATAACATTCCTTGAAAGATGAATGAACATTGGGAAAATTATGCATAACACAGTTTGGGGTATATTGCTAACTATTGTAAAATAGGTGATATTTTATGTTTAACCTGCATCAAATGCAAATGCTGGTCTCTAGGAGGGACAGTGGCTCTAAAAAATAATTCTGAAATATTTACATATTAATGACAATAGAACATTTTATAAGCAAAAATATGCTAAATGCATATAACGTTTAATTAACATTAATGTCACGATAGCTTACCTTTTATGTAGTATAAGTGTCGACCAAATTGACAATAAAGAGCTGTTAGCACATATTACGCCACTTTATCCTGCTTTTCAATATATTGTATTGTAGTATAATGCACATTCTAGTAATACAATCTCATAAGGTTACCTTGAAAACCCATAGGCTACTCACCCTCAAAGATTGTTAATAGAAAGACTAATTATTATGTTTTATAATAAGATATTTTTTTGTCTTGGCTTAATCATTACTGGGTAAACAATTTTATGTACTAAGGTAATGGGGCAAAGTTTGTCCACTTGTTAAATGTGTGCTAAATTCTCTCTATTATGCTGAGGGATGCCCCGTTAATTACAGGAAAGAAAGCAATACATGACAACAGTATGGCCAGATGGGGACGTTCAGGGGTGTGGGATGTCAGCAACTGAATAACTAATTGCACATGTTCGTAATATTGATTCATTATGATCCATAATTAGCTGTTGTCCATCTTAAGGGTCAAAAACACAACAGGTCTTTGACATGATACATAGGAAAAAGTAATGGCTTTGCTTTTATCAAAGAAATCACAAAACTCTGGCAGCTATAAGGGGCAGGGTTGGACATCATTTAGTTGTCACTTAGAAGCAGGAAAATAAATCAGGAAGGCAGCCGCTAGTGTAATTATACTAGTGATATCATAATGAACATTTTTCTTGTGCATAAAGCATTAAGTTCATAGTTGGACATTAAATAACAAATAGTCAAGGTAGATGTGTATATGGAAAAATGAGTAGGATGGTAAGAGTTTGGCTGATGGCAATGGTTATGTGGATGGATACCAAGCAGTACATCAATCTCACTAAGACTATTTTTGGTGCTTAAGATTTTTATTATTCAAGAATATTCATTTCAAAGCCCACTATTAGTGCTGTGGAATATTTGGCATTGTACAATAACATGACAGAAAGAAGAGAACAAAAATAACAAATAGTTTATCAGATTAAATAGAAGTATGAAGTCGATCAAGTCTATCCCTTCCAAGTACCCATCACTGCCCCAAAGAGTTAAAGCATCATTTTTGACTCCAATGGCAATCCTAGGTGTCTTTGAAAAATGTTACCTATGTTGAAGTTAAATTGTTATAACCCTGAAAGTCTGCCTTTCCTAGAGAGGCATTCAAATATTTTTAAAATAATAAGTGGAATCCTGGCACTGCATTCCACATCTTCCCAATTGGTTGATGCTAGAGGAGGCCCCTGCCGAAGGCCAATAGAGTCGCACGCACGGCCATTTAACTCCTGACAGCGAACTTACGGATTTCTGCTCCCAGTAAACCCTGCAATGCTCCGTAGATCCCGGTAAACCCTGCGATGCTGCATGGCCTCCCTGCTCCAAGATTTAAAGGTCCGTACGAGCAACTCTATTGGTCGTTTGTACGGACATTGAACTCTTGGAGCGGGGAGACCAGTGGTCTCCCCCTCTCCCCCTTCTTACTATCTACCCCCTTCTTACTATCTAGACCAGTGGTCTCCCCTGGCCAAGTTCTGTCATCCGATGTTAAAGGGAGCCCCTGCCAAGGACAAGTCTGCCTTTGGGGAACCACTTGGTTGCAGCTTTAACACCCATCAATATACTTCAGAATACCCTTCAGAATCAAATTTAAAATTTTAACCCTGACCTATAGAGCCCTCAACAACTCGGCACCACCCTACATCTCTATCCTCCTATCCAAACACATCCCTACCCACCCTCTTCGCTCCTCTCACAGCCTACGGCTATCTTCTACTGTTGTTACCTCTTCCCACACCTGTATTCAGGATTTCACCCATGCCGCTCCCCTCCTGTGGAATTCCCTTCCCCGTTTCGTCAGACTTTCTGCCTCGTATGCAAGTTTCAAAACCTCTGAAAAGCCACTTGTTCGGGGAAGCGCACAACATTCCAGTGCTCCCAACCATCATCCTAATCAAAGCCATCTGAACAAACAGCTTCAACACATCATCGAACCAGATCAACTCATCCCCATCCAAGCAGTCCTCTCACTCCCCTCAACCACTGACTAGATTGTAAGCTCGCAAGAGCAGGGCCCTCTTCTCCTTTGCACCAGTTTGTTATTGTATGTGTTTATAAATTGTTCTAATGAATGTAACAGTGCTGCGGAATCGGCTGGCGATTTATAAATAGATATAATGTAATGTAATGTAGGGCTGGCTCTTCACTATGGTCCTGCATAGGACTTCTTGATGTCCATTACAAGTGTTGCCTGCAAAATGTGCTTTTGGCAGCTGCACCATTTTCATGAGCTGGCACCCTGACCTACAAGTACAAACACATGATGTTTTGCCTTGCAGAGCATGGTTTCCTTGTATAGGTGTTAAGATGAAAAGTTGAGAAGAGACATCAAACATTTGATCCATGATAGTTTGAACTATTGTTTTTGTTTTTGCTCCAATGATTTCATCATATTTCACACAGGGCTGGACCTACAGTTGCAGCAACATACCCCTGGGAGCTAAGAGGTTAGGGATGCTAAAGGCCTGTATGTCTGTCACACATTTCAAGCTACAACACAAGCGTCTGCTTAGTTTAATTTACTTTGAGAGAAATATCTTCTATTTGCACTTTTATAAAAAGCAGAGAGACAGCAGTGAAATGCCTAAAACATTGACTGCCATCGTGTGCACTAATAAGCAGTTTTACAGAATTCTCTGTACCCTAATCATTCCACATGGAAAGGGAAATCGGGCGACTTAGAAACCCTGTTGGGGATATATCAAGGCTACTTTTAACCCCAAACACTATTTGGCTCATGGTCAGCTGCACTTAAGACATAATGTCATCCAAATCAATAATATTATTTCTATGAGCTGTAGCTAGGATCCTCTACAAACATCTATAAACAGTAAGGCTACATTAGTTGCTCCCAAAAACAATTAGGGGCAAAGTACAATTAGAGTCCAAATGACAAGTAGCGGTCCAACACTAGAAAGGAATTAAGCAAACTGGGTCAACAGTTTTACATGGGGAAGGGAATGAGTCAGTAAGAATAAGGGCTTGTAATGCTAGAAAACAATAAGTCTATTCTGTGTCTATTCTGCTACACAACATGCATTGAACCAGGCAAATAACCTTTGATGAAGGAGCAGGACATGAAAGCCAACGTGCCTGTGGGAAGGTGACATAGGAGACTCCCAGAAACAGGAGGGGGTTGTATATAATACTGACACTGTATTGTATACTGTATTGCATACATGCACCATATTGGCAGTTCTTCTATGGACCCCCAAACAGTATCCTTAATGTTTATCAATACATCACACATTAATGTTACCTATGCCCATGGCCATGCTCCTTGTGTTCTTTACAGCTGCAAATAATAGGGATGAGTTGAACATATCCAAACACAAGCTGCCACGTTAGCCTGCGAAGCCAATGCTTAGTTGTCCTGAAACATCAGAGGTGTTAAAACACTTTTGTGGCTCTTACATGTTTTCTTGTACAAGTGCACCTTGTGCTCTGATGACTGCCCTGTCAGCGCCAGCAAAATAAATAAATCAGCAAAACATAATCAAAATAAAATCATGTATTTTCCTCCCACTTCCTTGGAAGAAGTGCCAAGTGATTCCCCCGGAGACCCCTCTCACTTTCTGCACTGCTGATTTACATTGACACAGACTAGCACTGTGAGCACAGAGGAGGGAGATCCGTTGACAGGTCTATTTTAGGAGCGGTTTTGTTGGCTGGTTTTATTTGGGGGATTTTGGAATGCGTCCTCAAATAAGTGGCTTTGCTAGATGCAGATTTTATACCGTCTACATCTCAATCTGTAAAGGACACCTTTCAAATATCTATCGTTTCAGCTTTATCTATAACAGTAGTCTTACAAAATGTGATAGGTATTAGGTAAGCTTTTACATTACGGTTCAGTAATAAACTCATTCATATGTTTGGGGCGCAGGTGGCGTCAATCATCCTTGGAAGATACTTTAGTTACATGGAATACTAGCCGCCTAGACTACATATGGTAGACAAGTGAAAACACACTTACCAAAGAGACTGCAATACAAAATTCTTATAGAAAGCACAGAAATGATCTAGGCAGGCTTCTTGAGGTCATGTCGCTGCCTACTATGACCATACGTCCGGGAAAGTCCTTAATGCTCCAACCAGACTTTAGGTGGATCTAAAATAAGTTAGTGAAGTTTAAAAGGTATTGATAATATAATGTAACATCCATGCAACTAGTCTTTAAAATTAAAAGTTGTAAAGCTTACAAAAAAGTGACAGCAGATAATATATGAATTATTGATGCCATGAAATTATAGCGAATAACCATAAAATAAATCATACCAAACACTATATCAGAATCCTCTAACTTTTGTGTTTAAATCTCTCAATTTCTACAAGTACCAAAATTGTAATGCTACTCAAGTGAGAAATACATAATATAAAACTACTTTTCTGGTGTTATCAAGCTAGAAATATTGGGCACAGTGTCCCAAATAAATCAAAACTATATCTATCTCGCTGTTAGCTAAGTTTTTAAATTCAAATGAAACAGAGTTAGTGTCACCCTCAGTATAAATTGATGAAAAACGGCCTTGAAAACCATTCTTTTGAAAGCAATACCTTTGTGGCGAGGCAGTGTAACATTAATATATGAATGATCTCAATCTTTGCCGTTGCGCGATATGAGGGAACCCACAGAGAAGGTTCCATTGGGATTATGATTTCTGTAGAATAAAATCATTTCCTTCTATGGTATCCATATAAACAGTGTCTTCAAACCTGTTGGAATTGCAGTCGAAGGGTTCATAACAGTGGTAATCAAACATGATTTTTTATTCATGAACCACATTGCAGTTTGAAAATGGCATGAATTTCCCATCCATCTGCTCTCTGTAATTCTCTTTCTCTTTCTATGTGCTGGGTTGATATTTATCCTGCTTACCGCTGGAAAAGCTAACAGGCAAAATGTGACCATTTGAAAGTACAAAGCAAGTTTGTACAATGATTCAGCCTAATGCCTAAAGAAATAAAATATTTTTTTCCTTCCAGAAGGATTTGAGCGTGTGATAATGCTACATATTTTCCCATAGTTATTTATTATTGATCCTATTTTCTTTATAAATATGTATTTATGGAAAGTTGGATTACGATGCAAAGGGAAAATCCAAGATTTATTGCATGTTATGAGTTCAATAACTTTTAATGTGACGTCACAAAATAGATTTATTGAGCGCATTCAGATTCTGAAGAGAGCTTCACAAAACTACCATTTTCTGCCATCATTGTCCATCATTTAGCACTGGTGGCTGCACACGAACAGCGAAGCACAATTCTACAACGCCGATGATTTGGGGTATTATGTCACCTATATCACAATAACACCAGTGATTATGTGTTTCTCTAGAAAATAAAACCTCATGTATGTTTCAAGGCTCATGGATAGTCAAACCTTAATAAATGTACTTCATTCCGGTGAAGTCTGTTCTATCTATTCTATTTTACTCCAGCACAGATCATTAAAAAAAAGGCTATTAAGCTCGCGTCGCTCTGGACTCACTTCTTCCGTATGCTGAGTGAGGCTCTTGGGGAGTCCTTGCAGCCGGAGCCTTGGACGGCTCTCCTTTGCAGAAATTACCCCTCGGATACTTTAACCAAATCGGCCCACCGTCTCATCTTTCGTATTTGTACAGCGGTTCGTCTTGCGATTGCCAAGATCTGGAAGTCGGGTGCTCCCTCAATTCCCGAAATTGAGGCTAGAATATGGAATATGCTGAAACTGGAGAAGATCACCGCATACCTGCATGACACATCCCACCTATTCCTTGCCGTTTGGGGCCCTTGGCTGGAGCGGTTCACATCGTCAAGTGCGCCTGTCTCGTGGATTTGAGTAAGCAGGCTGTGGGTGGTTGCACTCACTCTGTGCTGTTGACCGTGGCCGGGTGGCGCTGCTACCTCTTACTTCCTTTTTTTCTCTAGTTCTCCCTTTTCCTTTGTGCTTTTTTTTTTTTCTTTCCCTTCTCTCCTCTATATCTCTTGCTTGTCTTTTTTCCTTTCTTTCTCTTTATTCTTTTTCCATGGGTGTTTTCCATTGCCTATATCGGGTTTATTCCTGGTTTTGAGCATGGTTGGTCCTCCTATGTGCTGGGCCTTGATCCTGACGACATTTTCTCCTCTGTTTCCGGATATATTGCTTACGAGTCTTTGTGTTGTCGATTTGCCTCTGTATCATGACCACATGTCTTTGGAACTCGCCCTATGTATTTACAATATAAAATGTAATAAACTATTTCTCAAAAAAAAAAAAAAAAAAAGGCTATTAAAATGTGAGCAGGCTAAACACAGCAATTGCAGATGCCGAGCTGGCTCTATGGTAAATATTTCAGGAATATTTGTAGTGGTCCATATGGCTTTTAAAGTCCACATTGACTCACTATAATAAAATTGCAATACTGAAGTTTTGTAATAAGTACGTGTTAAACCCTACTTCTTATTTTGGCTCATATATCTTTTTTGCTCTCAGTTGTGTTAACTCCATCTCTTATATACCTTTTAGCCTCACTCTTTTGTTGATCAATTTGAAACTCCATTGTGGTGCTCTCTTTTAATCTCCTCTCACTAATCTTTTATTAATCCTTTCCTAGCTAGCTTTTTAAAATCCATTTAGACATCTAATCTATCCCATTCCATTCTTTCTCATCCAGTACAAGCTCAAATTGAGACACCTTCCTTTGTGCTTCCATTTAGAGGAAGCCTCATCACTGGTGGTATAGTGAAGGACTTAATAAATTTAGAACTTAAGGACCACAAGATGGGCCAGGAATTTTGTGTATCCTTGACTGAGGGCAACTAGTTTAGTTACTTTTTTTTAATTGAGAAACCTTTGGAAAATTGTGGCCTGTTTTGTAGCCCTTGAAGACTACAATTTTGGGGTAGTGACTGAAGCTCAGTGTCTCTATATCCTGGGAAGATTAAGACATGTATTGACTCTCTAATTGGATCTGATGGGTCTCTCCATCAGGAGACTACTCAGTACTCTCTTCGGGGCTCCCAAGGCTGCCTACCTAGGTGACCACTCGGATTGTATGTGGTGGTGCCAGTCCTTTTGAGTTATCATTTTGAAAGGCAGTTTTTTGCTATGCCTATAGTTAGGTCACCAACAAAAGTAAGGAAATGCTAGGGGACAAGATAAAGAAAAAGGTTGGATAGTAAACAAACAGTGGATGTCATATTGGATAACCTTATACAGCCAGGGCACTCAGCCGGTTACAGCCATGTATATTAACTCTTAAAGCATCAGATCCTCACACTACTGGTGTTACTAGCACTACACTAAAACATCATACAAAAACGGTATATTTCACAATATTATTATGACCCTTCACTAAATGAATGTTAAGGTAGCCAATATCTCAAAGCAAAGGGGTGGGGGTAATTAAATATGTTTTTGATGGTGAATAATTGAATGGATTTATGTTTTTTTTGACTAAAATACATAACATGCCTTCTTCCCTCACTATGCACAATATGCTCATTATGTTTCATTTCCTCTTTTGACAGGATTGTGTCTAAAGCTCTGTTCTGCAAACCACTGGCTTGACCGCTCTGTAATCTGCTCATACTATAATCTGCTGTAAAAGCAGCAGTTACAGAGACATCCAGTATCTGTAGCATTATAAGAAGCAGTTGGCATTCATTTTTTTTAATTACTTAGCAGCATGTGGTGTTCTTATGAAGGAACCTGCAAATTATGGGCACAGAATTTTAGAGCGATCCTAAAGTCGACTGCCAAAAAAAAAAAAAATTCTTTACAGGATAAAAAATTATGCTTGAACGCTGAGCTTTATTATGGTGAAGAACATTTGCTCAATGTTTTTGCATGGCAGTTGAAACAGTCTAACCACACAACACTCAGCAGCGCCATCTACTGGCCTTTCTAAATAGCATATACAACCAGAATGTAAAAAGTGTTCCATAGGTTCAAACCTATCAGTGATTATTGGTCCAAATGACTTCAAAGTGGCAAAATATTTAGAATTTTACAATATTTCGAATAATACAATATTTCCAAACTACCATTAAGGCGTTCACATCCTTGCTTTATGACCTCGAAGGTTAGAGAGCAGTCCAAGCAACAGTAATGGCAAATTTCAGCAATGTACGTAGCATGCTGCTTAATGATGCACTAAACTAACTGGATTATCAAGGGAAATTTAAAAAGCATACCTTAGAACTGAATAACTCTGGGTAGAATGAAAAATGTCCTTGCATTATCAGATTAATACTACATGCTAGTATATCAATGTCAGAATCGAGAATATTACTTTTCTGATAGCACCTCATCATAATTGAGAGAGAGAGTGCATATTAATGTTTATGTGAAGGGATTGTTTTTTGTACATGTATCTGTACGTGTTTATGTTATAGCTTATAGGCTTGTATATGTGTTTATGTGAGGGCGATTATGTACATTTAAGTATCTTAATCCACTAAAACGTGGCTCCGGCCATCAAAATCTCTCTCTGAGCTCAGCATTAACTACAACTAGATGGAGTATAGTTTATTTTCTTAATGTTTAACTGTGTGTGTATATTTGTATGTTTTAGTCTCTCCAACAAATAAACCATAGACATACAGGGATCCCTCTAAGTATTTCTTAAATCATTATTGGATTTTTTTTTAAATCAGTGTTTCAAATATTCATGAGAGAGGGAACAGAAAAAATTGATATGCCATTACAGGGTAAGTGGTAGTGCCATGCGCCTGAAATCAAAGGTCCATCAAGCCCTTCGAGCACATGAGCACCACACAACCCCAGCACTCCCAAGCTTCTTGGGCTCCCCACACATGAAAAAAGTGGAAGAGCTAAAGCATGGAAGGAGGCTGCAGGAGAACTGCCCGGTAAGTTTGGACCCCCCCAAACTTACCGGTGCTTCTGTCTCCCCGGTCATATAGCTGGGGCCAGAGCCGGCCTTAGGTGTTCTGGCGCCCTGTGCGGACTACTCCTCTGGCGCCCCCCATCCCAAAAAAGGAATAAAAACTTGTAACAAAACTCC
>VKOC01000003.1:31850069-31866233 GCA_009364415.1 Spea multiplicata
TATATATATATATATATATATATATATATAATTTTTTTTTACAAATGTCTCAATTATTGTCCTACATAAAAAGTCTTACACAAAACTGATATAACTGTATATTAGTTTGTGAAGGATTTGACAAGTCTTCTTAGTACAATTACATTATTATAATAATACCAATTTGAACAAAGAAGACACTTTATGGAGCAAGAAAAGGTCTTCTGATTTTACTGTTCCAGTTCCTGTAAGTTGTAAAGAAGCTTGGTGACAGTATAATAATAGCTAGTTTCTTTTACAAGGCACAATACATAGAAAGGTATTTTTATGTCAAGTTCATTATCAGATCTGCTGCCTGGGCCGTTTCATATTTTTGCATACAAAGTGTCAAAATTGTGTCAAGTCACCAATGTTGTTTCTTTACTTCATCTTGACTGCCAAATACATTTTATCTAGCAAAGAATTCTTTCCTACAAGAGGTCACCTTTACAAACCGATCTGCACTAGAATCATTTAACGAAAGGGCTCGGAAAACAAAACACACCAATGTTAACATGTCACTGATTGATGTCTATTAGCCCCATTTTGGGGTCAGATATTGTACTAGTGAAACCTATCATTTTCTAAACGGTAGTATCAAGAGCAGGTTATTGGTACATTGCATGTTTTATTATAATACAAATTAAAAGTTGCATTATCCACAGCACTGTGCATTTTATTAATAATATTTCTTTTTATTTTTGTAATGTATTATTAATTATTCAAAGTAAATTCTTTATACTTCATTTGAAATTCTGGATAAATGCGGAAATATTGAAGTCCAAAGAAGTCTGTGATGACTTTTAGTGGACCAATAATGGAAATCACAAAATATCCTTAGGCTAACAACTTGTAAATCTACAGGCAGTGGCATATCTATCTTCTACGCAGTCCTAAGCCTAACCCAGGGCAGCGCCACCAGCTGCCCCCTCCTTGCTGCCTTCTTTTCTGCTGAGAGACGGGATATGAGATTTTAAGGGAGTGGGAGCCAGGAAGAAATCAACTATGGAAGACTTTGCCAGCTCTACAGAGTCCTTCATAGTGTTAGTAGTTGGGGAGATCAATGATCTCTCTTTTAACCAGCTGGTCAGTGGTGCTACACTATAGCCTGATCACCCAAAATGGTGATAGACTCCCTGTTCTGTGGCAGAGGGGCTGCCATCCCTGAACCTACCACCCTAGGCCTAGTCAGCTTAGGCCAGAGTACACCATTGCTAAAAGGTATCACAAACCCGAGTAGGTAGTTTCCTATAACTGCATTTTGTGAAGGCTTGGTTGGCGTAACTGGCTTGTTCCGTAATCAATCCACTAGATAATGGCATATCATAATTCATTTTTACTATACTCTGATCAAGCTGATATACCTAGTAAACTCCCATTTATTTTGAAACTTGGCCGATCTACCAATTTATATACACATCCTTTGTTTTATTAAATATAGGTGAACCATGTTTCTAACAATACGCTTACAACATCAAAGGCCCTCTGGCACTGAAACATAAATGGATTTTATTTTACCCCTTTTACATCATTAAGATAGCCCATGGTCACCAGTTATAACACAAAAAAACCACCCACTGACACTCTTAAAAGATGTACCTTGAGTATTTTTTTCAATCTGCTATACACCAGCTTTCATGCTCTGTCTTTATAAATTGCTGTATTAGAGTAAGTGGTTTTGTTGATGAATTTGCAGTGAAGCTTAAATACATCAAGTATCTTAATACTGCCATGAAAATGTCCCAAAAGAAAGGTTCAATACACTTATTTGGTAACGACAAGCATGATGGAAAAGCCTCATTCAGTTAATTGTATTGATTATGATAATCAATAAAATTCAGTAATTGTTTGTCCCTGGAACTCTTTGCCCATAATAACCAGTTATAATTCCTGCTCAAAGTCTATTGTATAAAGGTAGAAGGAAACAGGGTAGACATATATATTTTCAGTAAGCTGTAGGGAAAGCTATTATTGCTGTAGGTCTGTGTAGGAAACGTGATGGAAGCCTAGACGTGAATAATTAGTATTTCATCATTCTTCCTCCCTCTCTCTCCTCCTTCATTATCCGATAAACACGAGCAGGTATGGAGGAAGCGTCACCAGTCCTAAAACATAATGTCATCCATAGGCACTATACTCATATAAGCTCTGCTCTAAGCCTAAATGAAACCACTGCAAGGCTTGGCAAAACGTGCATCTCATAGGAGGCTTTATCATATTAATGTATAGGTGATTGAGCCCTACCAATCAGGTAGGGTAGGTACGTTGCCTTAAAAATCCAGAACTGCTACGCAGAGGCACCCTAGCATGGTCCTGCTTTTCATTGTTGCTGAATCGGTTCATGAACTTTTGTTTTGACTCCTGGCTTGTCTGACTACCCTCTGCCTTGACATTTTGTACCTTGCTGACCTCATTTGTGTACCATACCCGTCTATTCTGACTATCCGCTACATGTAACAACCTTAGCTTCTTCTGACTACCTGTTTAATGTAGTGTACCCAGCATTGGCAAACTACCTGTTCTGCATATCTGACCTAGCATCCAGTGGTAACTGTCCTGGCGTCTACCTGCAGTATTACCTACCCAGGTATCCGGCAACTCCTGCCTATACTGAGTGCCTATTTATTTCTACCTATTCTCTCACTATTGGGATCATCAAAGTCCCTGTCCATCTGTCTTGGTGTTCAACCCTTTGCTAGGTGTTTCAGGGCAAAAAAACTCAGTTATGAACTCCGGGGTCATGGCAGCTGTGACAGTGTGTGTGTGTATGCATGCTTGCCTGATATAAATGTGTGTGTATATGTATATATGTATGTGTTGGAAATGCAGAATAAAAGTTAGAAAGAGGATGAAAAATGTAAAAGGCAGAGAAGCAAGATAAAAGAAAAAAGGAAAGAAGATACAAAAAAGGTGAAGAAAAGATGTCAGCAAGTGAGGGGGGAAAAAGAGATAGAACACAATGAAAATAGACCAAAAGAGGCAGAAAAACAGGTTGCTAGGAAATCCTGAGAAACGGCCCCTTCCTGTATCATTGCTCCAGGGCCGAAAGCGCCTTTATCCAGCCTTGACAATCCAGCTTTCTTGTTGACAGCTTTCATCTATTATGTTTTAAACAAAAAATGTAAAAAGTTTTCTGCTCATTGGTTAATTGTCTCAGTGGGTACCTTTATAAACCTGCCGTTTATTGTCATACTTTCCCATAATGCTCTTCATCTGCGACAATGATTTCATTTTTCTCTTGGCATACCGTTTATATTTTTAGGTTATCCAAATATCGGAAACAAGTGGTGAGATATATTATCACTATCTATGGCACAGATTAGTCTTTTTTAATGCTACCTTTGAAACAACGAGGATTGCTATCCTTTTAAAGAAATTCCACTTTAATCTTTTTTGACAGTTCAAGTTTGCTATAAAGATATATCATTTAAAATGTTTAGCATGGCTGGGCAACCTGAAGGCCTCCAAGCAAAATAGGCAAAGATTATAGAGTGATGACAAGCAATTTGTTTCTAATACAAAGGATACGTTTGTGTGCGCTATGATGCTTATCGAATGAACATCTGCAGGTGGCAGGAAGCACAATAGGTTTGATTGGATGAATGTGCTTTGAAGAAATACAGTAGTGACAGGCAGTGGTGAGATCGGGGGTCATACACACTGTATAGGTGTTCAGACTTATTAGTATTAACTGCAGGTGTCTCGCGGCATAAGGATTATCTCAAGCTTTTTGGTTCTTTGTGATACCTACACCTGCTAATAATAATCACAAGGTCCTATTGTTGCACTTGAGAGATAATAAGGCCGCATGCTTCAAAGTAGTATTATCCCTCTCCTAGGTGCATGTGACTGGGATTGAATCATTTCACATAATATTTTAGCATTCAGCTGGTGTTTTGTTTTTGTTTTTTTTTAGTTCTATTTGTTACATTTTGCACATAAAGAAATCTGCCTCGAATTACCATTCTGCAACATTTTACAATATTAACGGATAACAGGATTTCCCGGTTTTGCTGGAGCTGTTTCATAGCTATTTGCTTGTAATTCTCTGTGTAAGCTGCTAAAGTAATTAAGAGTCGGCACATGCCATTAATACAGTATTTCCTCCTGACAATGACAGATGCACTTGACTATTGTCATTTTCTAGAGCGTACGGAATAATATATTCAGGAGCAAAACATAGTTGAGGTAAAACTGCCTAAATATTTGATACCGACTTTCTTAAAATTTCTATGAACGAAAAATACTAAGGAGAATTGGCTCCTGTACGATGTGGCGCAACAACATTTTGACCTACCTCTTATGCCATTCTTTTTTGTACGTATGCATGTAATAGTTCATATTATTTGATAACTATTGTAATATTTTGCCTGTAAAACTGAAATGAGCTAAAATAAAATCAAAGAAAATATTCTATAGGCCATATATACCTTTACCTAGCTGCTTTTTGACTTAACAGTAAAATATGGCCCACTACACACTATCCTTAGTTCCCATATATGGTAGGGGTATGGCTGGGTTCAGTCTACACGCTCACCCTATCAACAAACACTAACACTCACTCAATCTAACACCATACACTTACATATACAGAAATTCTCTCCCTCCCCCTTTCCCAGCCACAACTAACCATAGGCTCACCCCTTAATATCTAACACCTTATGCTAACGCACATACTTGTGTTAATGTCATATACTAACACACATACACATGCTTATACCATTTAGTAACACACACATGGTAATACCATATACACTTTAATACCATATGTGGTCACACACACTCATCCTAACACAGGGCTGAGCCTAGGGTTAGTGGAGCCTGGGTGCAGTGTCCCCTTCTCCCTCATAACTAACACACACACACTCACTTAAACATACACTCAGTCTAACACCATATACTTACACATACGTTCACACAGGATATCACTCTCTTGCAGCACCCTAACTCTAGACTTACCCTGACACCATATGCTCACAAAAGCATCATAGCACCATACACTAACACAATAATGCCATTCAGTAAAACACACACTAACAGAACTCATGCTCATACATGCAAGCTAACAGCATACACTAACACTTATTCCTACACCATAAACTTACACACACTCACATTATATATATATTGTGAAACTGTGAACCCCAGGGAGTTGATTGGCATGGCATCTGGGTACAGCTGCAATGCAGATCATACATATGGGTCCCTGGGGTGGAGCAATTGGAGAGCAGGGTGGGCCTATGCTCCGTACTCTCCCATTCTGTGGAAATTCAATGCCGGCTTTTCCAGGAGGCTAGAAGTCTGCAGGATCCGGTCCGGGATTCCTATGGGGCCCGCATCAGGTACAGGTGCTGGACATTAAAAACCCTTGGAGCCTGATAAAGAGAGAGACTGTTGGGGGAAGAGGAAGTCTCTGCTCCCAGGGCAAGGAGAGGCCCTGAAGAAGACCATCCCTGAGCCAAGTGAGGCATTACCTACCTGGATATTTTGTGTGCTGTCTGTGGGATGTTTTCCAGAGCCTGGCTTAGTTGGGTCTGGTTGGAAGGTCGAGTTAGTGAGTAATTAGGCTGGTCAGTGTAGACCAGCATAGTTAGAGAGGGCTCCAGTTGGGAGCTAGGTTTTCTTTTTATGATTTTGTTTTGGGGTGTTGCATTTAAACAGTTAAAAAAGCACTGTACAAGCTGGTGTGCTTAAGACCCCTAACTGTGACATTTATGGCCCTCGTGCTCCAGGGCTTGTCACAATATATATATATATATATATATATATATATATACTAACTCTCCATAATATACGGTAAGTGCACACACTCTAATATCTCAAGATTCCGTCACATGTTCCAAGACAAAGCCATTTAGCTCCTGAGGAGTAGCCTGCAGTCATTATTATGCAGATTTCATATTTGATGGAATGATTATGTGACAAAACTGTAAACAAGTAAACATATTATTTTACAATGTACTTGATATGTTCTCCTTCTTGTGTTTTGTTGTTTTTTGTGCCTGATTTGAAGAGGTTTTCATTGTTATTTAGAGAATAGTGATTGATGCTTTAAAGTTAATCTGTCACCTTTACCAACTCCTACATTTTACAGTTCTGTAGGCTAAATAAACCCAACTATGTAACTATGTTTACAGATTGGAAATTGGTTGAGGAGAAGAGAGATAACTCGGGATTTACAAAATTTACTAGCTGATACTACCCTTTTTGTGTGTTTACCAGGGAAATGATTCTGCTATCTATCTGAGACCTCTGGATCTCCCTGCTACTTTGCGGTGAATCTCCTCTTTTCTGGAAGGCAGCCTGTTGTCTCTTTGCTTACGTTAGGACTGGATCCTGTCTCTTTTCCCTATGTACGGATAATACTAGATCGCTGTCTCAAACAGGGACAATCTCTGCTTCGTTTGTTTTCTCTCTGCTCTCTTCAAATCTTTCTCTAAGAGGGGACTCTGTCAGGTTTTGCTGCAGACTTTAATGGCTGGTTTCATCAAAACAAAACTGCATGGGATCTCCTCAATCTCCATAGCTCTCTATCCCAGTCCCTCCCTTCTCTTCCAGATCATAAACAAAAACGGATTCTCCCATGAAGCTGAATAAGGCTTCCTCACTAGTACGTAAGCATTCTTTTATAGTTCCTGGGGGATACATATTTCTGGAGAAGTTATCTTACTAGTCCAAGCAGGGAAAAGACTTACAGCAGCCCTTTTAAAAAGTGGGGGCAGGCACTATACTTTATTTGTAAAGACAGCAAGTTTGTTTATCACAAAGAGATACTCAACGCATTTTGAGATGGTACTTGACTCCACAATCAGAAATGCTTCCCTCACTATCATCAGACAGAAAGGGTGCTGAGAACTTGGGTTGATATCCGGCATTTGGTGGGAATGCCCCAAAGTAAGATAGCTCTGGAATGACACTTAGACTTCTCAGTTAAGTTTTGGAGGTAAGACTACACTGGGTGCCATCATTGCCACACTTTACATTATGCCAGTTGGAATTCCAACTCCACCAAAAAATTCTGCTTTTTCTTTACTAGCAACTATCAGGAAGTGGAAAAAACACAGTCCCCTCTATTCTACAAGAAGACTTAGATGTTTTTTTAGTTCATTTGTTCCATGAAGCAAAAATCTCACATGGTCTCTAAGACTACCCACCCATGTATCAAAATTAGAGGGTAACTTATTATTTTTTTACCTCTTTATTTTTCTTTTTACTTCCCCCATGATTTCAGTCTTATATAATATAATACAATGGCCATACCAACCAATTTCCTTTGGTTTCTTAATCTTACATTATGAAGCTTATTGTTCATATGCAGTTATTTTAGGCTTTGCTTAGATGTAAAATTGTGTGATCCACATTGTCTATGTGCACATGTGTATGTATGATCCTTCTCAAAAGAATTGCACACGGCCATAATTGCTTTTTCAAAATATATTAAAAAAAAACATTTCAAGCTGAGCAGAAACTTTCACCCATTTTGGAAAACCAGTGAAAAGTTGCAAATTCCACATTGGAAGAAAATGATCTGCAAAAATGGGAGATTAGGATGACAAGGTGGACATGGAACCTAGACAAGGAGAGACAGGCTTCAAGATAGAGTATTATTTGTTGTCAGAGTTACATCTCATCATAACCAGCCAGAGTGTACTAGAGAGCCACCACCAGTATTCTATGAAAGAGGAATGTCTTATTTCTTAGGCTACATAACATAAGGCAATAACATGGTCAAGCAAAGTGGTGGTGTATGTGTGCATATATTATTACCAATTAATAACTCGAGGGTCTGGCTACCCACAGCCCTCCCTCTTCGGTGGAACTTATGATGTGTGCCAGTCCCAAACTCTTTAAATGTGCATGGGATGGGAAATGGTCAGGGAGTGGGGTGTGCCTAAACACGCTTCTGTGCAGGGCCGGCCGAAGACGTAACGCCGCCTGGGGCGAAGTGTAAAATGCAGCCCCCCCCGCCGGCGTCAGCGCGGGGTCGGGGCGGCATTTTAAACTTCGCCGACGCCCCCCCCCGGTACTTACCTTTAAAGAGTCCTGCGGCGAGTCTCCCTGCTCTGCCACCGTGCCGGCTTGTAATTCTGAGCGCCGGAAATTGACGCCACTTCCGGCGCTCAGCATTACAAGCCGGCACCAAGACCGAAGAGGGAGACTCGCCGCAGAGGAGAGAGAGAGAGGGGCGCCGAGCGGGTAAGAGAAAACCACTCAGCGCCCCTCTCTCTCTCTTCCGTTTAAAAAAAAAAACCGCTCGGGGCGGCAAAGTGCCGCCCCTTCCAAAGTGCCGCCTGGGGCAATTGCCCCAGTCTGCCCTATTGTAGGGCCGGCCCTGCTTCTGTGACACAGAGATTTCAAGCTGTGAAGCTGAGAACTAGCACTTCACCTGGAGCCTACAAAACCTGGAGAGTTCCCAAGGATGTCCATAATCAGTCATAAACACTTTCTCAGGAAATAGATATCTAGAAAGTATGTGGTAGCCTAAGCAACCCTTAGATACGTTCAAGCAATTTGCATAGTATGACTATTAGCTCTGTAGGTAGCAAATGTCCATCAAACGACCGCTACTAGCCTAGGTTTCTATGCTACTCTACTGATAGCACCACACACACAAGTTACGTTGCAATCTAAAAGATCATCACTATTGTGGACCCTTCACCTTCTGTCAGTTAATACATATATGTTGATGTAAATGTATAAAACAACAACGGTACAGCACCAGTTCCACCAGCAAGACCAGTGTATGCTGCTTTTATGCCAATGAGAACCTTGCAGTTCCAGTTTCCAAGTTCTGATGGTAATATACACCAGATCAGACTCTTCATCAGTAGTATAGCAGAGCAAACAACATGGAAGTATTTCATTATTGATGCACCAACTTGTATTAAAGGGGCATATTATGTATGAATAATAAGGTAAGCCAGTAGAAGCTCATATCTGAGTTGTGTTAAGTCCTGCAGCTCTTCTTGGGTGCCACAATTATAAGGAGCAGTGCTGATGTAAAGCTTAGTGAGATACTACTCCTGGTGCTAGAAAAAAAACAAGGACTGATGAAATAGAAAATGACAACAAGTATATGTGTGTGCTTGCAAACAATCTGCTGTGTTTACGGGTTGATCCACACATAATCTCCATGAAATGCATTCTGGCGTGGCACATTAAGCAGCAGGTGCAGAAAGAGTAAGCACAGGACAAGAGTGCTCAGGGCACGGAAGACAACACTGTGAATATTAAAATCACTCTGCAGGCATTGCAATACATTTACATTTATTTGGGCACCAGATTCAATAGCACTATTACAATAAGAGGACAGTGAAAATTAGTAGTAGCATTAACATTAGCAACATACAATTACAACAATAACATGATAAAACATAATGGTACAGAAGTTGAAGACTGCTCTTGCTAGCTTACAACCCATCGGGTGATTGTGGAGTAATGAAATGTAAGGCACATCAGCCATCATTCAAAACTAACTAAACATCATTACAGGTGTCATAGAGCTATTGAAAGGGGTGAAAGGGGACCTGCTTACTGGTTTTGTACCCATAATATAGCTACCTTAGTCATTTAGTAAGAGGTGGTCCAAAAGCAGCTGAAAGCACCATGTAGGAATTATCCAGAGCCACTTATGACAGGCTAAAACCATCTTATTGGCATGACCTGTCCAGTGCTTTCCTTGGTAACACTAACAAATGTCTTTTTCTGTCACTTTTTTCTCCAATGCATTGTTGTTATCATTGTCAATTTCCAAAATAAGGTAGTACAATAGCCTAGGAAACAATCTGTATCTGTAGTGTCTGACTGGCAGCCAGTGGAAATTAGTCTGAATCGTCAAGCAGACTTTCAACAAATGCCATTGATCCTTTTATCAACCATGCTAAGAGTTTCCTTGGATAATATTGTTTTTATTATTTAAAGTTTCTGAAAAGTCACCTAGCCAGTATATTTCCTTTAATCCTAGTTCAATGATTTTTCAGTGTCTTAAGAGTTATTCCAACGTGTTCTTGTAATTATTTAAAATTTTTGAAATAATGCAGATGCTGGGAGGCAATAGTAATGTCCAAGTAGGCAACTGTGGGGCTTGGCTAGCTATCCATGGACCACATGAATCCATGAACTAAGCCGCATGTTGCCAGGGAGTATCTTTAATCTATTCCTCATTTTCCAATAATACTTCAGAGGATGGGAAAAGTCCCATGTATGCCTACTGTCTGTTTGGCCTGACTGGCTAACTACAGATCTCTTAGGCTGCCAGCAAAACAAAATTGACTTTGTGTGCTAATAAAGTAGAGGTTTGCTATGTTAATGTTAAACCTTGACTAGCGTATTCAAAAAGAAACTAGGAAATCATGTAATTCAACAGTTAATAACTTCAAACATATCAAATTAGTCATATTAGGTTTTGCAGGGTCATCTGTTTTCCTATGAACATGTGTATTTGACAGCGTAACACTCATTTAACCATACAAATATGTATCAAGCACCTTAGGGTCCATTTTTCTCAAATATTGCATTTTGAGATGTGTTTCATTGAAAGGTGTTTGTTACTACCCAACTGGTTTCTGACGTCACAGCTTCAGTAAAGTAGACCGCAGTAGAGTGTCCATGTAGGTACTTAAAGTATGGGTTCATGTACTCACTGGGGTCTATTTACTAATAAGTGTAGTGGTTAATCAAGCTAAAGGTAACATGACTGACCAGACTTGACTGAGGTGGCAAAACTAAAATGTAAGTTGTATGAACAGAGGGATGGGATGGTTAACATACACACAATTACCCTATGGGAAGCATGAGTGGGAGAGAGGAGAATGATCTTTGTCTCCAGCTTTGTTAATAGCTGGGGCCCTTGTCTGGAATTGCAACTAGCAGGCAACTTGATTTTTGCATCTGATTGAGTTAATTTACTTAATTGGTAAGCACTAACATAGCATCTCTCCTTAGCATCTGCATATAACCTCAACCCATCAAAGCATTTTTTTTTAAAGAATGGGCCGACATGAGAGGCCAAATACTTGCGTGCTATCTTAATCCTTGTCAGGGTTGAGGACTCCCACTTATCTCACACAGAGGGTCTTCACCTCAGTGGGCAGGTTCCAGGCGGCAGTTACCCTGTGGAGTGATTGACCATCCGCAAGGTAGGCCGCATCTCTGTCCTCGATTTAGATGTGCGCTGCGATTGGCAAGAGGGGGCATTGCTATGCTCTGGAGGACGGGTGGAAGCAGGGGGCGTTGCCACTGAGATGTAGAAGGAGTGGAGTTGTCCTATTTCACCCCTATCCTTGCCAAATGGGCGAGAGGAGACCAGGTGTGGGGGTCTCTGATTACTGTCACTATAAAAGCCCTGCAACACCTTGACACAGTGCTTGATAGTTAAGCTGTGTACCCTGTTCATTCCCTTCTCCTTTATTCCATTGGTGGAAGTATCTGTGATTGGATCACTGGTTTTGACCCTTGGCTACTCTCTGGATTACTCGTTTTTGCCTGTGCCCCTGATTTTGGACTGTGACCTCGCTTTTGAACCTTTGCTACTGGCCTTGGCCCTTGGATTGTTTTTCATTACTCTTTGGATTCTCCCCTTGCTTTTGTTTGTTTTGCGTTCTTTGCTTATTAAAGCATTGATCACAACCCTGCGCTTCACGCCATCTTTAGTTCTGACAATCTTATTTTGTACGTTAATATTTTCCTTTTGTTTCATGTTATTTACAGCTGTAACTCTTGGAGATCAACATATTTTTTAACATGGTCATAGTTTCTATGTATCTTACAAATAACTTCACATTAACTGTTACAGTTATGGTAAAAAAAAAAAATACCCTTAGGAAATGAGACTTGTTATATATTTGTGTCACATAACATGACAGGTTGTTTTATAATAAGCTCAACTTAATATTTTCTCCTACAGATCCCTCACATTTTCTATGATTTTGCAAACAGCCTGTCTGTGTCTCCAACCAGCTTGTCAGTACCCCAAACAGCTTGTATGTGCCATCCTTTCCAACAAACAGCATGCCTGATTCTTCTTTTCTAAACAGGTTATCAGTTTACTCAAACAGCCTGCCTATGCTATCTTTGCTCCCAGTCTAACTGTGCCAGCTTTGCTCCCCAAACACCTACACATCTATGCTAACACACCTAAAGGCCTACACAAATACTCTCTGTCACCCCCTTACCCGCAGTGGTCTGGCAGCCTGTGCTTTATAAATGGGAGTAATTATAAAATGTACGCAGATTCCCTTTTTCTCCTGCAGCTTCATTGGCCACATGCATAATTAGATGACCGGCCCCAGGCTTGGTAGCCTACTGGGAGATCTCCCGGTACTCCGGTAGCCCAGTTCAGTCCTGGGTAAAGTATTTCTTCTCTTTTTTCTATTGTACATTTTTCTTGTACTGACTTTTATTCTCCAGACATGTGGCTAGGCCTACACTACAGGACTGGGAAAGTTAAACTGACTCTGGCACTTTAAGGCCACCAGATGACAACATTTACAGGCATACAGCTGCACATTATAGCGGATGACAAAATTACAGGTATGAAGTTGCACAATACATGCCAAGAGCATGTGGTGAGATGTAACCAGGCCATACACTAAAGCCCACATAGGAGCAGTGAAAGATATATAGTACTTTTGCCTGGTGTGACTGATAGCCAGTCCAGACCTCATCACATATGTTGCCTTCAGCGAGAAATTAGCTTTAAGATTAAGAAAAGTGTAACATCTAAACAGAAGCTAGTGTTAGACACAATGGAAGCAGAATATATGCAAATTGTATAGTGCCATTTATAAAGCAAATAGAGTTCTGGGCATACTTCTGCATGTTGGTCCTCCATTCCAGCTATTTTTTTTTCTTCCATCTCTTATCAAACTTAGTTGTGCACCAGGGTCTGTTTCATTGTCCCCCTGTGACGTCTGTGGATGTCTGACTTGCTTCTAGATGTCCAGGATTACACCACACTTTTGAAATGTTGCCTTCTTCTATTGTTTTCCATACGGCCTCAGTTAGCCCTTGTTTCCTACCCTCAGTAAAAAGTTCCTACATGCAATTTCTTTATCATGGATATTTATTATTCCTACTTATATACCTGACAAGAGATTGTAGTATTGCTGATCTAAACAAAAAAGTTTAGTTACAGAACAAATGTCCACATACATACGTAATCAAGTCTCCGTTTATTGAACACGTCAAATTACAGGGTACATATACAACATGTAAAATCATCAAAGGAGTTTACAATGATGATTAGAGAAAACATTAGTACATGAGTCCCAGAGTAGTACAAAAACAATCGAGTCGCTATAATGGGAGTCTCTTATGACAATCAGATGTGAAAAGGACTATTGGCATACAGCGATAAACGGAGCAGATATAACAGCAAGTTCCGGAAGAAAATGCTCGAATGACTAAAAATAAAAATAAAAAGAAAATGCCATGCCGACACATAAATAAGAGTAAAAGAGAAAGAAAGAAAAAAAACCACATAAAATATGTAATTGTATGAGCAGATAATTGGAAAAGATAACAACAAAAGAAAAAGACCCCTAAAGCATTTTCCTATCAGTGTGTGTAAATGCTTGCAAAGTGAGATGTCTGAGAATACAAAGGAAGGGACACAGAGAGATGGACCAAGAATCTCCGGAAAAGCTGAAGAGGCAAAAAAATCATTCCACCAAAACCATCTCCTGTTGTGTTGGAACTCCATCCCCTTTTTTTCCATTTGAGCGACATTTTAGCCACATTTGCAGAGGGGGAGCCAGAATCTGGGAATAACCGCCTTGGCGGCATTGAGGAGATGAATAGCTAAGGATTTTTTGTATACAGTTTGAGGAAGGGAATTTAAATTCAAGAGTGCTGCCTCAGGGGAGGAAATGAAATCAATGTCACATACATGTTTAACGATCCCCAAAACCATCCGCCAAAAAGGAGTAATCACAGAGCATGTCCACCAGATGTGGAACAAGGTTCCCCTCTCCACATACATACGTGTCCCCTACTACATTTTAAACAGGCCGAGGACATACGAATCACAAATTCAGTCACACGAATAACCTTCGGATGCAAAACGGACAAGTGACACCTCACATTTGAATGATGTTTCCTTTAAGTAATAATCTGCTATTTGTCTCATGGCCATGCCACTTCCTCAACTAGATTGTAGCTGTGGCCATTGTAAGTCAAATTTTCTCCAACAGTAAAATAGTTAAGAGGGCAAAAGTTCAGGACACTTAGCATTCTCGAGGTCATCTCTTACCCATGTGCTTCTAGACTTGTATATTTACTGTTCATTTTACCAATCAAGGATTATACATGGCAAACCTTTTTTTAAAAAAAAAAAACTTACATTTAAGTTCCGGATAATCAAACATATTGTTCATAATCCCCGGTTCAGAATGGTTGCCTCTACCGCTCTCTTCACAGAAGGTTTAGCAGCAGGGATTTCAGCTGTTAATCTTCTGTCAAACACACAGTGTACACCCAAGACTGTCTACCCTTATAAAAAACATTGCTGCTCTCTGCCATCTGCATGCTCGGTGCATGGTAATATAATGAAACCAAATGATGAGCAAGTGCGGACAAATATTGTATATTACAATCAAACTATTAAATTACTGACTGTGTAGCATAGCTGCATAGCAATTACTGTCAAGACACACGGGCAGGAGTTTTAGGAAACATATCCTCAAGACGAAGACATTATCGTTATTCACTTGTTAGTGGCTTTTGTGATCGGTTCAGGGGTGATACAGTTATGAGATTTTAATCCAAACCAACTGTTTAATCTATTCTTGCCATGACGACAAAGAGCCAATATTAACTGAACTGCAATGGCTACAAATAACTTGGGGATATAAAATGTCAGATAAGGACAAAAAAAGTGCACGTTAAAAAAAAAAGGGGTAAAAATAGCATGCAGTAGAACAGAGCAGGAGAGAAGGAGAAAATAATTGGCACTAGACTGGCAGTCCCTGGCATTCCACAGAATGCTTTTTAACTGGTTTATTTTTAACATGTCATATACCATGGGAAAAAAAGGTTTAATGCAAATATTAGTATGTTTATGGAACCGTGTAATTAATGCCTTTAAGAAAAAGAGCCAACACCACTATATCCAGCACTAAAAATCATATTGTTATTTTTATTATTCTCTATTTATTAGATGCCAACATATATTACGCCATGCTGTACAATTTAAATATGGGGTGGTTAACACATACATAATAAATATACATTTACAGACACGACAGGCGTTGAGGACCCTGCCTGTGAGTTTGGCGTCTTGCCTTATGGTACTTCCATCAAAAGTTCCTGGTGAGGATGGTGTGTTTATAAGGGCCCTGCTCGTGCATTTACAATCTAATGGGATTATATGGGTAATTGAGAGAAATGGAGGGGTAAAAGAGTAGTAGCCCTCTCATAGCAGTAATCAGGGGTAAGTGGTTTCAGGATACTTATATTATATTGTTTTAACGTCAAATTGGCCTCCACCAATGGTATACCCAGGGCATTTTATGCAATCTCTGTACATATTGAAATTATTACTATTTTACTAACCCAAGCAGTGCTGTTTATGAGCTCTTAGTGCGTGATTTTTTGCCAAACGTGCATACACTCATCCTACTAGATATTGTTAATGTGATTGTTTATTGATAAATCTATTATCATATATCTAAATACAGGGCAGACATTAAAAACATCTGATGTTGGATCAAGATGGCACCTCTCGCATTCTGTATATCATAACAGTAAAATGCGCATGCTTGAAGGCTGTTGATACAGTTCCAGATGACAGAGAAAGATTAAATAGGTCGGTAAGTGATGGACCAAGGGATGGACACCAGGGGACAGGTTGTTGGGTGAGAGGAAGAAAAAAGAGCGGCTATCTCTTCTTTGGTTGTAGGGGAAAAGGCAGTTAGTATGGGATGAGTGGAGAGAGTGGTGGTGGGTGGTGTAGGAGGGGGTTGCAAAGAAGAGAGGTCTTGTCTAATAGTCTTGATCTTGTCTTTGAAGTGAGTAGCAAGATCTTGGGCAATGTGAGAGGTTTGTGGTGTGGGTATGGAGGGACAGAGAAGGGAGTTGAAGGTAGAAAAAAGGCGTCAATGGTTGGAAGAAAGGGAGGATATGAGAGTGGAGAAGTAGAGCTGTTTG
>VKOC01000003.1:31875052-31996939 GCA_009364415.1 Spea multiplicata
CAATATATTTAATGAGAAAGAAAAAAATTTACAGCTAAACATGAGCAACAACTGCCAAGAAGGGTACAAAAAATAAAACCTGCCATTGTCACGAAGGGGTTATTTTTTTGTTTTGTTTTTAAAAATAAAGCATTACAGGATTAAGCACAGTACTATACATAGTATTCCAAGAGAAGGATGCATATTTATTGCTTTCATAATTGCAGAACCCATTGTGTCGTGGAGTCTTATTTGGCAGTATATATCCTTTTTGGAACAGGTTTTCTATTTTCATAAAAGCACAAGATTTGCCAGAAACCCACACTTCGCTAAATGTCATATTTTCATGTAATTTTATTCTGATCATGATCATGATCTGTGAAAGTACATTTTTTAATCCCAGCCTTAAATCTGTCAAGAGTACATAAAAGGAGTTGATTTCTTTAGAAAAGTATTGCTTCAGGGAATATAAATTTATTGTTTTGCAACAGGGTAACAGGTCCTTCTACTGGTTAAAAGAGTTTTTACATGTAATGTCGGAATATGGGGTAAAATTTTATATCTTCATAAAACAGAGGGGTTTATTCACCGAAGTGCATGTGTATAAGAGATTAAGATTTCAAATCGGAGACTTCACTGCACGTTTCAAATTATTAATAAATTGTTGTCCATTATGCCCCATGAGCTATTACTCATCACGTCTGTAAAACGGCTTATATGAGAAAAGGAACAATCTTTGACCCCAAAAAATTAAAGGAACAGTCAAAACATCCTGACAATAATTGATTGCATATTATAGTCCTTACTTAGTATGTACTTTAGTTTGCATTGTTTAGTTGTAAAAAAAAACCCCACTTACATGTTAAAGTTGCGACATGTCCACAGCTGCCGTTTATCACCCTCTCTGCCCTGATTTGTGCCCGTTGTGGCAGCTAAAAATGGCGAATCACCAGGGGAAAGTGTTCTCATGGAAAAATAGGGTGTCTCATTAGACTCCTAGAAATCCCACTTGAATCAGTGCTAGATATGGCAGCGCCCATGTTCATTGCTGAGCAGATGGGTTTCATGTATCTTCTCGGCCTCGGGGGGGGGTGTAGAGCAAATGCATAGAGAGAATTCTGATGAACCAATAAATGCATTTGCATAGAAACATAAGGTAAAATATTAGCCGGCACTCGGCTGGAGTATCAGCAGGAAGCTACAGCTGTTTCAGGCTGTAGTGCCGTAGGAATATATATCAGTCCTAAAGTACGAAGAGTGGTTTGAGTTTTAGCACTTTTACACTAATTAAGAGATGACGGACACATTTAAATTGTGATTGTGGGACTTACATTGTTTGTAAATCAAAACAAAAAACTAATTAGTATTTACTACTCACTGATTCATAAAAAAAATTTCATAAGAATGTCCTGCCTATTATTATTATTATTATTATTACAATACATATATTAAGGGTATATGATAAGACTAGAACTGAATCTAGAGGGCTTGTGGTCAGGAGAAACATAAGGTACGGAGAAAGGGTAGAAGCAGTATGGCAGGAAAGTTCTAGCTACTGAGGCGGCATGCTTCTCTGAAAAAGTGGGTTTTAAGATGTTTCTTGAATATTGAAAGGGAGGGTGAAAGTTGGAGGTTAGGTGGATGTGGGCCTTATCTCAGTTTATGGCAACAAGGAGGAAGTGGAAGGTCTCACACAATAGGGAAGAGGAAGAAGTGAGCCGTAAGGAAGATAAGCCTAGCAGCAGCATTTTGGATAGACTGTAGAGGAGAGCGTTGACAGAGGAATGCCAACCAAAAGAGTGCTGCGATAGTCAAGACTGTAATAATATTGTAGGCATGTGCCCAAGGCCTTATATTTAGGAATTTAAATTCATTTTCTAACTAAATTTAAATAGAAGTGTATCCATCTATTCACTCTTGAACTACAACTAATACCTATTTGACATCTCTTTCATATCCAGAGCAATTCCCACAGGTCAATATTTATTAAATACCGTAATAAAATTGTTATTAAAAATGCCTTACTGGCCCTGGTAATGTTCTTGGGAAATGCATTGAACTGTGTGAATGAAAATCGATAGGGAGTATCAGGTTATCGAGAATGCAAAACAGACAATGTCAGATGATGTGTTTCTTCCAGTAGAATGTGACATTGTCATTGTAATTACAGCATATTTCTGGCGCTTGTAATTTAATTAGCAGCCTTCAATAATTACAGAGGAAAATACATTTAATTCCAGGCCTTAGGCAAGTGTCAAGTGCTGCCCCTCACAAACATAGCGGACCAATCAATATCTGCTGTTCAAATATTAAACTACCATTATTTCTCTCTTTGTTCACTCTTTGTATAACATTAAAGAAATCACTTTAGGCAGTGGCCTAAATCAGAGCTCAAATCATGGCCACATCGATCATCATATTTTACAGAATCCTGAAACTTTTTCTAATATAGTGTGATAGTTGACGTAGACAGAAGTGTTCTTAAGACTGCTGGTTTATAGTAAATCATTCTTCAAATCAAAGTATAAAGTGTGAATATGTTTGTGGATTTGTGGTCCTACACCTGAAGTTGTGGGTTAGTTTTTGTTTTGCTTTGGGGTTCATTCCCTAAAAGGAGAGTTGACAAGGGTGCTTGCAGGGGAGATTCAGTTTCAATTACATGACTACATTATACATTATGAAGGTCCAACCCTGGTGAGTTACAGGTAGACCCTGGCTGGTCCTGTATTATATATAGTTACATCAGTGAGATTCTTTCAAAACCTCCTTACATGTCGAATTAGGCATTACACAGGGCCAGCTCTGCTCTTCTCGGCAGGGGACTTTTCCAGTGTTGTTCGTTCTTAATGCATAGTGAAAATGAGGGAGTTGAAACCACCATTTTCCTTCAAACTTTCCTGACAACTCTTTCTTTAGTGAATAAATCCATTATGTTGTTTTTAATTTTTTGTGATGCTGTTCGAATTAGCGAGTAAAAACATATTTCCCATTTTACTAGATCCCATCCTCGCTACAATTAAATCATTCTCACCCAAGTGGTCCCTCTCCTTCTGTCTCATTCCCCCTTAACCCTCTAATAGATTCTAAGCTTGAAAGAGCAAAATTCACTCCATCTGTATCAATATGTCTTAACATGCATTAATGTCATTGTCAATTCCATATGTATTGTCAATTGTAATGCCATTGTTAAATAGTTTCATTGTCCCATTTTATAACAGCGCTATGGAATCTGCTGGTGCTATAGAAATATATGTAATGTAACATTTGCATGAGGAATAATTGTTCTTCTACAGTTTCTGGTGGGAGTGTGTAGCTCTAAGATTATATGAGCTAATTAGACTGCTATGTCTCCTTTTCCTTTACATATATACACAGTGGCAAGAAAGAGTTAATTAACCCTTTGGAATTACCTGTTTTTCTGCATTAATTATTCATAAAATGTGATGTGACGTCACAGGTATAGACAAACACAATATACAACGTTCAGGAGGAATTTTAGACCGTTCTTCTATACAGAACCGCTTAAGCTTGCTCACATTGTTTGGACGTCTGGTGTGAATGGCTCTCTTGAGGTATCTCCAAAGCATCTCTAATGGGTTAAGGTCTGGACTCTGATTGAGGCACTCCAAAAGGTGGATCTTCTTTTTTTAATGCGTTTCTGTAGTAGATTTACTTTGATGTTTAGGGTCATTATCTTTTTGCATCACCCAAGTTCTGAGCTTCAGTTGGCAGACAGCTATCCTTATATTATCCTATGAGATACCGTGATAAACTTGGGAAATCATTGTCCCCTCCATGATGGCAAGCTGTCCAGGCCCCAAATGCTTCATCTACCATACCTTACCGTTGGAATGATGTTTTTATATTGGAATGCGGTGCCCATTTTACACCATACTTAGTGCTACCTGTTCTTCCTGAACGATTCAGCCTTGCTTTCAGCAGTCCACAAAACATTTTCCCAGTATGTTGTGGAGTGTCAATGCGCTCTTTGACAAACCTCAGGTGAACGGCAATGTTAAATTGGAGAGCAGCGTCTTCCTCTGTGGTGTCCTGTCATGGACTCCATGTCTGTTCAATGATTTGTTAACCAGTTTGAATGATTCCTCTAGGGTTTTTTATTGCCTCATTGTGCATTCTGCGTTGTGCCCTTGGAGTCATCTTGGCTGGGCGCTTACTTCTAGAGTAGCCACAGTACTGAATTGTCTCCATTGTTAAACAATTTGGCTAACTGTGGACTGATGACAATGTGAACACTGAGATTATTCTGTAACCTTTTCCAGCTTTATGCAATCAGATTGTAGGTCTCTTGAGATTTATTTTCATGGTTCACATCAGCAGAAGCTTCTTGAGAATAGCAAACTGAAAATGAGTGTTTTTTGTGTCAGCTCTAAAACACACTTCCCAAACTGTATCTCTTAAAACACACTTCCCAAACTGTATCTCTTAAAACACACTTCCCAAACTGTTTCATTGATGAGACATCAGGTTTGCTAAACTCCTGACTCCAATTAGCTTTTGTTGAAGTGATTCGCCTAGGGGTTTCCATGCATCCAAACCCAGACTGTAAATGTTTTAATGATGAATTTAATATGGATAATGCAATCATTTAAGTGTTATTAGTTAAAACAGATTGTGTTTCTTCATTATTGTAACTTAGATGAAGACCATATTTATGCAAATATATACATAAATACAGGTCATTCCAAAGGGTTTACTTTTTTAACACTGTAAGTAGCTAGTATATAAGTTACCTTAACAATAATTTGTCATTTGTTCTGCTGATGTCTTTTTTGGTGAGCGCAGCAATAATGTGATATTTATTAGGGAAATAAGCAAAATAATGCTGAAGTAAGCAGTCATTTGCCTTTTTTTTAAAGCAGTCACAGACATGCACTGTTTTCTCAAGTGAGAAATAAATCCTATAGTCGTCATAGTCTGCCACAGCATCCCATGTGCAATTTCCTGCGTACAGAGTTTAATGAAACTTATTTACGTACCAAAACACATGCATTGTTGACACAAATTGTATTCGAAGGGAGTAAGCATATTCTACATCAAAAGCAAATGGGAGATAAAAATACCTGCACTATTTTTGTATTTTAACAAATTAAATATTACTGTGTTGCCATGTGTTGTACAGGTAGTGTAAGGAGAGGGTAATATCCCACTGTAGCGGCTAGTTTATTCATTATTTTAACCGTTTGTGCTCTAGTGGCAGATGAAGCCCTGCAGTGTGTGGCCGCCAGCTATGTAAAAGGGTGTAAAAAATCTAACATACAGAAGTACATATTCTGCCGGTATGTACATCATTGAGACGGTTGCTAGCCTTAAGCTTCCAGGGCAGCCTAGTTATCCCCCATACTAGCTGTTTACAACTATATACATTTACGCAGACTTATATAACATTTAACAACACAAGGCTGTTGCTTTTAACATTTATCATTAAGATCATTGAATATGTTAGCGATACGTGTTCAGAACTTGGTATCGTCCAGAATTTGGTATCCTTTGGTTGATGGTGTACAAGGAACAGGTAAAAGGTTAATGTTAACTTTTAAAAAGTGAAATCTTAATGCAAAAACTTTTCTTTTAGTATCATATTTCATAGCTCATCATCTTTTGAAATATTTTCTTTCCTCGCTAAGGATCATGATTTGTTTAGACGCTTCCAAATGGTCCTTTGACAATTGTCATAGATATGTATTCTGGACTGTTAGAACATCCTATACTATTAGAAGCATATTGACTCAAGGCTTATTTCAAGTTAAAATAAGGTGTTTTCCTGCCTAGCAATACAGTTTTTGTGCTTTGCTATATATATATTTCACATCTTCTATTATTTATATTGTTGCAGTTTCACTTGTTTTTAAAGATGGGTTTTTACGTTTCTGGTAAAGTGCATCAGCTTTTGTGGAAAATGGAATATTGTAATATAATAAGTATATATTTATAAGTACAAAACATAAACAGCATACTCTGAGTTCCTTTAAGGATGATTCTGATTTGCATCCAAAAAACTCTAATTACTAGAACCTTTCTAGTGCTAGTAAGAATAACAAAAATGCTATGTTGTCTAACATGCAGAAAACAGATACAACATTAGCAACTGATGGCGAAATGTAGCCATGCCCTCATAAACC
Source organism: Spea multiplicata (assembly GCA_009364415.1). Taxonomy (NCBI): domain Eukaryota; kingdom Metazoa; phylum Chordata; class Amphibia; order Anura; family Pelobatidae; genus Spea; species Spea multiplicata. The sequence goes on from VKOC01000003.1 coordinate 31,881,172, forward strand.
TTTGCTAAAGTGGATTTGGTCCACCATGTCTCTACAGATCAGATCAGTGCATTAGTACACTTGTTATACATTATACCAATTTCATACTTTTTGTTGAATGACATGTTTTGGTTTATATTGGTAGGGGCCATATTACATGCATTTTTGTATTTACAGTTTTCTTTCATATCCAAGATTAGCCTTTAGATTGCTAAATCAATGCAATGTGCAGGTATGTGTCCCTGGCAAATGGGATGTATCAAGTATAATGGACACATTTGCCCTACAAAGTGACCAGCTCTACTTTGATTTCTTTGCTTCTCTTGTAGTATGCAGCCCATTGCTTTGTCTTGCAGCCTGAATCATAGAATCATTTCACTTTAATTACCCATTGTCTGGGGATACACCATGACCAAGAATATTTAGATGGATGATAGCTACATTTTGCAGATGGGAAAGCATCCATCCTTATCTTGCACAGTCTATTACTTTTAGTTTATATCTTTATACTGATGATGTTACTCCTTTCAAGAAAATAGTTTTTCTTCCCCGAACCTCGATGTGATGTGTTAAGGCATGGTGAGTTTTATGTTTTTAACGTGCTTTCTAAAAGGTAGCAGAAAAAAAAATTGGTGCGCTTGATGGATGGGATTGTGCCAAGAAAATGGTCTGTAATTTAAGAATCAATCCCAATTTATAAGCAATGTGAAATGTCCTTCTGTTTCAATAAAACATAATTGTGTAATAATTATGGTGTGTCTATAAATACATAATTTATACAAAACAAAGCCTAACATTTCTGTTGGAAGTAATCCATACACCTAAATTATTGGCAGCTATTACATATTACGTACATGTGGCATTTATCTGGAAACACCTATCTGACTTGTAGTTACTGAAATGTTGTGCTGTGCCCCAGTGTATTAGTATCCAACTAACATTATGGTCCAATGACTCTTACCCATTGCATATTTACTTATTGATTTAAGTAGTACGTACAGGTATTTTATTTTGACTTTATAAGTATTGCTATCATCACTATTAAAAAAAATACCAGCCTTAGCCACAGGATATATCACTTATGACCTTTTTATTATCATTAATGATATGGACAGGTTGCCCAATAAATGTCTCTCATCAAGCAAGACATAGGTAGTTTCATTTCAAGCCAGTAATTAGGGATGGAGAAAAATTGGTCGATTCTTTCTTGTGAATACATAATTATTTTGCCTAAAACAATGACTTATGAGGTTATGAAAGTATATTAAGAATTAAGTGACTAAGGAAATGTATGGTCACAGAAAATCATTTTGCTTGGACACGGCCCCTCTGTAAATATCAATATTCTAGATAAAAGTCAGTATTAAGTAATATCCCTTCATCGTTTCTGATGTACATAATTGTTTATAATACATGTTTTATTCACAGAGAAGTATAATTGTACTCTCCTTCCCTCTAACTTCTGCTTTCACACACTGTTTGCTAATTTTTTAAGTTTTTTTTTAAAAATCATAAGTACCAAAGTCAATTGCTCCTCCAGGGGCCAATGGTAATTACTCCTTTTGTTCACAGCTAAATACAACTCACTCTTATCTGCCTTCGATCAGAATCCTATTAGTGAACAACTCTAGTTTCAATTACCAAAGGCTTAATTTTACGGTCACATTTTGTAATCTGGAACATTAAGAAATAATTATTAAATCATCTCATCATCTTCTATTGAGATTCTCAAGGTAAAAGATTGGCTACTCATAGACTAAAGCCCATCAGGATATATTGTCCTATGGTTCCTAATTCACCGATTTGCTTATTAACAAAAACAGATGTGTAAGATAGATTTTTGTCAATGATTTCTCAATCAGTTTTAAAACCTAAAATGTTTATGCTGTCACCCATTGTTCAGATTTAGTAATCAAATGTTTAAGATCCCACTTAATTCCAAATTATACAAAATATAACAATATAGCAAAAACATAAATATATTATACTTACAGAAATGTAATTCTGTCGTGTTGTATTTTTTTCAAATGTTTAATTAAGGCATTTACTACAAATAAATATGCATGCAATAAATATGCTTCCTGATTATTGTCCCGTTAAGTAAAAGTAAAGTATATTCTGCCATTATTACCTTGACAGCAACAAGCATCTTGTCTTTGGTGGGACTCAGGTTATAGCAGTCAGCCAAAAACACCTTCCCAAATGCTCCTTCGCCAAGTTCTCTCTTCAGGACAATGTCTCTCCTCTTGATATAATGAACATCTAAACAAAAAGAACAACAAATACACAAACAGAAGTTATCGGGAACTGTTGAAGCATGATGCAGATGGAAGACAATTAATATCTATCTATATGCCTACCTATCTCTCTCTCTCTCTATCTATCTATCTATCTATCTATCTATCTATCTATCTCTCTCTCTCTCTCTCTCTCTCTATCTTCAAGCAGAAGTACCACTTATAAATTAATAATGCACCTGTGTTTTAGTATAAAGGTTGCATCTCTTTCTTTTTGGTCTTTTTTTCTCTCTGATGAGTAGTTATTGAACTTGGTCTCTGCTAGTCCAATTTCCAGTTCAAATGTTTCAGAACATTGTTATTCTGTAGCTGTATCACTGGTAAATTTCCATGCCACTTTTGTGTTATTGATTTCTGAATGCCTTTAAAGATATCTGCATAATATTAACTTCGTGGCAGGAATACGATGCCCCACTCACACAGACAGCAGTATGCAAAAAGCAGGTTATAGGACATTATTTTATTTCTCTCATCCCTCTATTTAGCACATTTGTTGTATAATAGGATTTCAGTATATCGTTATGACTTAAATGATGCTATTTTGGCAAATATTTTATACACACCCGTTTTGTTCAGGAATTAAATATATTGTTATGACTTAAAGTATGCTATTTTGGCAAATATTGTAAAAACTTTTATCGTGAATTTTTACAATAAATGTACATTATAACATCACACCCTTTTTGTTTATTGATCTATAAACATACGGAAAACGGAGGCAGATGAGAACCTTTTCAGTCATCTAGTCTTCACGTTTTCCAATCTAACTTAAGAATAATATGCGTTTGTTTTTCAGTAGAGCTTATGCTTTTATTCCACAGCTGTGTGGGGAATGATTGAACACATAAATTAATCTTACCACCTTGATGAACAACTTCACCATTTATCTGGAATATAATACCGTTTTCTTTCCTGTGAGTTTATCATAACCTATTGTATTCTATTCCAGCGATAATATATCTGATTTTTTTTCCAACAAAGTATGAACCAACCTTGAACGTTATAGCACGGCTTTGATACAGAGCCTTTGTAAGTACTACACACTCTATGGGGTAGGGGAACGAAACAGAACAGCTATCAGAACTATACGCAATACCCTAATAAATAAAGCTGCCTGTCAAGTTGCTAAGACTTACCTTGCCATTTTTACCACTGCTACGTCAAATCCGCTAACCTTTTCAAAAAGTAGTACATTAGTGCCTCATAAGTCCATCAGGTCTAAGCTCAGAACTGACAGCCAAGTTGGTTATTGTTATATATATATATAATATATTATATATATATATACTGGTATATATATTTATATTGGTTAGATGATCAGGAAGTCTGCAGTGTGTCGGATGAAATCATTTAGTAAACTGGTACACACAGCTTCCAAAGCATCAGCATTCTCCTGTTTTCTGCTAACTATACGCAAGCTGAAATAATGGAACGATACATCTGTGCAATTACAGGCCTGACATTTTCCTTATCTGCAGCAGCTGCGTGATGTCAACCAGCTTGTAAGTTTCCTATTATCCTGCGTGTAATATATTTACACAGCACTTTTGTGTCTGGAATTTTCCTTATGGGGAATGTGCTCTTGTATCTAGATTCTAAGGCTCAGTCAATTTCCAATTTCACTATAAGCAGGATGACCAAATACTTCCTTCTACTTCGAGGGGCAATGAAAAGATGTGTTTTTGTATGAATAATTGGATTGCTACTCATTTACCAAGCTATCATGCGTGGCCTTATGAAAAACCTTAGATATTCAGTTGATAATCTACTCTGACAAACAGGTGGTGCAGCATGAGTGTCAGCATGAGTATGGCATGAGTATGGCATGAATGTCAGGTGTGTACATTCTGGCACTGACCTGAGTGTATCACATACATTGATTTTATAGCTCCCTGGGCTGGTCAAGGGAAATTACTTGATCCACAATGGGGCAGCTAAGTGGGATGATGCCCAAAAATGAGGATTGTCCACTGAAAAAAACTGGTGCATGCAGCCAGTTGGGTTGGATATATTGTCATCACGTAGATCTGATGCTCATATGTATGCACCCTTTATACAAAATGTTTTCACTACCTCATTTATTTTTTTTTTTTTACCAGTTAAATGTTTTCCTTTAGCATAGTCCTAGGACTCATGTAGATATCTTTGTGGCTGTTATGTGGTCACAGTGTGTGTTAATCCTCTCAAGCTTTTATGAGGTTAAGAGTAACGTTTAAATCACAAAAACCCTTTTCAGCCACACTCAACGTTTTAGTTAAAATCCATAACAAAATATCAAAGAAACAATCTAGTGAAATTAATTACTTCAAAAAAAGATTTTAGAAGAACCACCCATGGACTGATTTTTCTTTTTCACAGGGATTAAAAAGACGGCCTTACAAAGTTGTATGTGGGTGTATAAAAAAAAGAAGTAAAATAGCACACTGAGGAATAATTTCAACCTTGCAGTGTTCATGTGCTAGAAATCAGCACAAAAGTTAGCAATGTGTGTTTCCAGTGATAAGGGTTGCTGTACTGAAACAAGATAGCACTTGTGCGATAGAGAAATCAAATCTTCACATGACTTAGTACTAAGTAAAAAAGAAAAAAAAAACACAAAAAACTCGTAATATGAGGCATTCTGTATTTTTATGTTCACCAGAATATTGTATTTTGTAAGATGGACTCCCACAAACGAGACTACGTTTTTTGGCAGTGTATGAAGGGCTTCTTTCCAAGGCTCATGCGTTCCTCTGGACAATGGGTCATCTATGTGTCCAACAACCATTGCATTTTGTGTCTACATCCCGTGGAGCACCTTACCATGGGGCACAAGGCGAATGTGGGATACAGCTGAGAGCAGGGGCATACCAGGGCACCAGGGGTCAATATTTGGCACCCCTCACTTTAAAATGTAAAAACACCCACACAATTAGCTACATGAAATTGATGCTAATTTTCTAGACCTGTAGACCATAGCAACTGGAGTCATACGCAAACCTCTGTCTTTTCTAGAAATTGCAGTACAATGACTATCAATTTGATTGCGATGAGCTCTGTGTTTTAAAAGGAGAATGGAATTAATGTGTTTTATTATCTTGATATATGACTGCACACACTTTCTAGTAGAAGCAATCCACTGAACTATGATATTGATGTCAAGCAACATAAAAGATGGTTGCCCATGAACATTGTACTTCCCATAGAAAATATTATTCACTAAATAACATGCTGCACGTAGCTGATCACAAATCTGTTATCCATTAGTGAATGTAATTCTGTTAGTAACAACACTGGTTGTTATAAAAAAAATTTTAGAAGCCAAACTTAATATTTCATCTGCTATTTGTAGCGTTGTGATTTAACTCACATTGAGCTTGTGAGCCAAAGAATAACCTCTATTGTTTAGACCACTGGCACCATTAAGTTATTTGGGTCAATAGAAAACATAGCAATAGGTCACCTAGAACAGAATGTTGTCTCCCTTATTCTTGATGTTCAGAAAACAATGACTAATGTTTTGGTCTGGTATTAGCTATTTGATCCTCCTACTTTTATGTCACTATGAGCTCTGTTGACATTCATGTTTGGGACTTTTAAATTGCTCTTCTGTTGAATTTCTTGTTATTTTGGATTGCTCTTGTACTGGAGCCTGTGTATCCATGCTACGAGTACTCTGCTGGCCAAATTGAATTATATACTCAAGACTGTATTTCAAGATATCCTTGCAAAATAAACCTTTTGTAAGTTTTTGTTTTCTACAACTGTAAAAAAAAAAACTTATAATAAGAAAAACAAAATACGTATTTTACAGTTATCCAAGTATATTTTGCAGTGATATATTATACCATTGTCTATAAGTATCTGGTCACAGATATGTAACAAAGGCTAAGATCTTAAAACTCGCCTTACCAACAGCCTGTTCAGTAACTGAGTTGCACATAAATACGTCTTCCTCTCATTGTATATTCAAAGGAGGTAAGCGCTCAATTACAAACTCAAGAGCAGTATCCAAAGAGCCTATGATATGGTTCTACTTATATTCAGTATATAGTACATTTCAAGGAAAATGTAAATGTAACTGCTTGGGTATTTATATTACTCCATTTTTAGACTGCAGACTGACATTTTTTTTATTTTTGCCCACCTTCCTTGTCAGTGACCACTAACTCAATCCAGATGATAAACAGAAAAAGACCATCAGAATTCATTTTGCCCATTTAAGGTGTCATAAATGTGTTTGAACTATATGGAGGTTAACATTTCAGCTTAACTATGCATTATGGAGGGATTTCTAGGCCCTTCCTGCAATAGTGGAGATTAACCATTTGGGGTTTTTAAGTTTCTCCTAATTAAAAAAAAAATGATTCAAGTCAATGCAGCTCTCTTCCAAATTCATTGTGTTTTCTCATTACCTGCTTTCTCTATATGATAGGGTTTCTCACAAGAATAAAAGGGAGATCTGTGAAGTCTCATATTTTGTATACCTGTTATCTCTAAGTGATTTATATATGAAGTCCACATACATTATCCTATCTGTAAAATTATTAACAATAATACACAGTGCAAAGGTGGACGGTCAGGTAAAATGGTCACAGAATACACAATAGGGTTTATTCACTAAAATGTTAGGTAAATTTGCAGAAGAGTTTGAGTTATAACTTATCATCTTCACTATGCATTATGAAGAACCAACACCAATGTGCTTCTGCAAAAATGCCTGACGTGGCCACATCAGAAAATCAACTCCTCAAAAAGGACTATGCATTCTACAGTTCCAACTCAGATCTTCTGGTAGGAGAAATCCCACAAAGTTTGTTGCTTTATAATGCAAAATGATGTCAGTCACTCCCAGGCCTTATGCGTTTCAAGCCTATAACTATAGTATACTGTAGTTTTTCTCAATTAAAAAAAAATATCAAGAAATGTACATATTGAGTGTATTTCTATATTAGGTTCGATTTTTTTTTAAATTAACTGAATTGTTTGCAATTTATTTATCTGCACGTTTTCATTTGATCTCCATATTGCAACTAGTTTTCAACCACATTGCAAAAGCAGAGATTATTTTTATGGCATTAATTAAGATACATGAGCTGTTACAACTGCTAGATAAATTATGAGCCTTCTAGTTATTCTATATCTATATCCCTTGTTAAATCCCGTCAGGATTATTGCAATTCCGTAATAACTGGTCTCCCCCTCTCCCGCCTTTAACCACTACAGTCCATACTCAACACTGCAGCTAGACTAATCTTCCATTCCCACCATTCATCATCTGCTGCTGTACTATCCCAATTGCTCTATTGGCTACCCATATCCTCCAGAATGTAATCCAAACTCTACTCCATATCTCTACTCTCTTATCCAAATACATCCCTTTTCCTTCCTATTTTCACTTGCGTCACTTTTCCACCATCGTTACCTCCTCCTACTCCCATATTCAGCATTTCACATGTGCTGTATCACTTCTCTGGAAGTCCCTTCCCTGTTCTGTCAGACTTTCTCCCTCGTACACAACTTTCAAAAGCTTTCTGAAAACCCAACTTTTCTCCAGAACGTACAAACCTTTCCTCCTAAAACTAAGCCAGGATTCTAATCAAGCCATCTGAATGACCAACAAACCCCGAGTCAGATAATCCCGAGTCGATTAACTCATCCCCAGCCAAGCAGTCGTCACTTCCCCCTCAACTACTGACTGCATTGTAAGCATGCAAGAGCAGGGCCCTCTTCTCGTTTTTGTATCAGTTTGTTATAGTGTGTGATTTGAAGTTATTTAACCTTTGTAACAGTGTTACAGAATTTGGTGGTACTTTAAAAGTATATGTAATTTAACATTCTAACACACAAACTGTTCTTAATATACAGTGTGGGTATATATATAGATCTATATATATATATATATATCTGTTTTTAGAACAGTAATTTACAACATAGCCTGACAGGGTAACAATGTTGTTATCTCTGTATAGCAAGGTCTCTAAGATGTATAGATGTAGGTATCAGGTATCTTACATTTTCACAGTGGACAACTTGACTGTCACAGTCACTGGCCTTCTCCTGTAGATACCCACCGTGCGAGTGCTAAATTTGGATCTCCGATGTACGTCAGACATGCTGTTTATTTGTTTCACGTCATCCTGTAGACTTTTCTTAGCTAAACACATGTCACCTGTCTCGTATGGATCTAACAATGTTCTTTTAAAAGAAATCCCAGCGTGCTGTCTATTCATTAAACAAACATTTTACAGGCTGAAAAAGAAACCGCTTGAATGGCAATTTGCTGATAGTAAGTCACCATGAATTCTACTCCCCATCAAACCTCATTAAGGGGGAATTGTTATGTTGCTCACCTGGTATAGTGCAAAATAAAAGACATAGTCTAAAAAAAATGGGGATTTCAGAAAAAAAAAACATTCCTGCTGTTGCAGGACATATATATTCCCAAATGTTTGTACATCTGTGAAGAATAAAAATTCTCTCTGACATTGCAAAAAAGTGGCACTTGATTTATGTCATCAATGAGTGAATTTAGCTCAACTGTTTCATTGTCAGCCTAAAGGAAAGTTTAACAAATCATTTGCCCTTCTATTCACATGATGGTCAGCGAGTAAATGAATAGATGTCTGTCATGAAAGATCTAATGTGACAGAAGCAAATAGCCAGCTGCGGATATCCATTATGTATCAGGTGTAAAATTGTACCTGTGTAAAAAAAGACACCTGGAACCTTGATGTACCTTTAAGAACTTCAGGATTCAAAGACTGCAACATGGTAGAGTGTTACCATCTCCCTAATTAACACTTAATGAAATAATATCACCGAGCAAGGTGTTGTGTATCATCCCTAAAAACTTGTGCTTGCAGCCTTCAATGGTAAGGATGGACACCCTTTTCTTGCTGCTTCATGTAGACTAAATATAAAATACATGTATTTTAAACCAAGAAAGTTAGATAGTTCAGTCATTTCCTGATATAGAACCAAAACAAAGAAACAAAATACGTAGTGTCCTCTTCCTTTTCAATGATCTCTGTCTAGATGACTTGACTACAGGGAAGCAATGAATGAAGTGACACCAAATTAATGAGACAAGATGTGACACAAATACGAAATTGTTTCGGGGTGGGTACTGAGAATACAATAGTACTAGTATTGCTGTTTCTATTCTGTCTCATTTAGTTATACAGTGCGGGAATTTAAACAAATGTGGAATAGACACAAATCTACTTAAATCTTAGACAAGGATAAGGACTGGGTCTCTACATCGTGGGCAGACTAAATGGGCTGAATGGTTCTCCTCTGCTGTCAAATGCTATGGTTCTATGTTTTAAAAACTGTTCTATCCAGTAATATAAGCGAAACCATCAGGAAACCATGACCACTATGATCTGTACACTAATCATTTGACACCTTTCAAGGTAAATTAACCCTTTAATGCCCATCTTTGCTCTAATGAGAACAGACCCTGATCATAGCTTTAAGATGCATAACATCACAAACGTGTAAATAAGACACTAAATGGTGTATACATTACAGCCATCTGTACATTTTCCCATGAAATCTAAGCCCTTAAAAATTATTTTATCAACTTTCAGGCGTGGCAAATTAAAGTACTTTAGACGCATGATGAATGGATGAACTGAATTGTACAAAGCTCTCTGGTAATATGTACATTCTGCTTTCTTGCTATGATGCATATCATTTGCTTCATCAAGGAATGAATATTGATGACCTATGAATATTCCTGGCAAACACAAATGCTCTATGCAGCTGGGTTTTTTATGCCGTCTGCCAAGAGATTTTCCTTAGTGTCTTGCTTGACAGAGCTGCCTTTGATCACCTCTAATACTAAACCAAGACATTAAAAAGGAATCACATGGTCCAGCGGGCAGAGAAAGCCTGCTCGACTCAAAGCAGTATGGGGAAAAAAGCACTTTCCAGCGCTGCCCAGAATAATTTCTTTTGTTTTTCAGCTACAATATTTAAAATATTGTAAAAGAGATTTTCTGTTGCTTGCTCATGTAAAACATACATTTACAATGAGAAAAGAAAGTCCAGGAATAAATGTTATAATTATCGCACGGCCCATTAGTTTAAAAGCTGCTTGCTAGGACTAAATAGTAATGGAAAAGCATTGGAAAACAAACAAAAAGTGATTGCAAAATACAGAAGGCACTTAAGAGGGGCAAACGGTAAATTGAGGGTGGAAAACCAAAAGCTAAGGTACTACGAACTACAATTTTTTAGATAGGAAAATGGAAAGACTTGATGGCCATATATTAGTGATTTTCTATAGTTATATAATGGGAATAAAATAGTCCTAGCTGAATGATCTTATGTAGTAATTGGTTGTTAGTGGTGCATGGGGGACTAACTTTCCCATCTTAGGCTGTAGAGCAAGACTTTCATATCTCCCTTGTCCTGAAGCAGATGGAAGCTATTGGGTCTTTGTTTGATAGGACACATAAAGTAGGAAATAAAGAGTTAATTTACTAAAGTGACAGTTGGCAAGAAAGTTGTAGTTTCAACTCCTTGAATTCATTAAAGAATATTCCTCTCTGGAAAAGTTGGGGAGGCTGGGTGTACAAAATCCATACAATATTTGTTAAGGTGAATTTACTGAATGCTTACTGATTTAAATATCCTTAATATAGGACCATCTAAGTAATGCATGAAGCAGATGATTACTAGGGTCTGAATTTCATATAGTAGAACTGAAACTGTAACTCCCTTTATTTGTAACTTAACCGCAAAGTTTGGTAACTACGTTCAGCTAGTGACACTTCAAGCAAAGAACCAGACTCACCAGGCATTCGGAAACATGAAATAGGTTTGGCATGCATGGACTCATTCATGCTTATTACACACAGGCTAGTCTTGACACTAACACTGGCCAGGCACACTTAAGAGGAACTGATATAATACAGACTGTCTTTGTCTTTCAAAGAGGAAATGTCACATTTCAAAGGCCTACATTTTAATTATGAATTATTCCAATTTGTGTAAATTTTGTGAAACGCATCACACAATGTAAGTTAAGTGACCATTTCAAATAATAAAATATTCTTCACTTATTCGGATGGGCTGCGCAAACTGTTCGGTATATTGGACTTTCCTCAAGGTGTCTTCAGGAGAACCTGGAAATTGAGCGAGGCTGCAAGGTAATTTTCTGTCACTGAAGTTTAATGTTCTCCCATCACCAAACTACGATTACTCACTAAATTCTGCATCACCCAGCATTATTTAAAGGAAGACATTGATGAATAATGATGAAGAAACAAAGCTGGTTAAAAGCTACATTAGATATCATGTCAGTGATGGTGTCAATGAAGACATCTTATACTTTGGTCAGAATGATTCATGTCTCAAATGGACAAGGTACATATACAGTATATTTAGAAACCACGGTTGCTAATGAAAAATAAAAATGTGTGTTATCAATGAAAAAAAAATCATGTAGTGCTCAGCATAGAGAAAGCCTTTTTACACTAGAGTCAGTTCAAGTATGTCAGGATCAGGAAGCAGGCATAGTAAATTAACTTTAGCACATGATCTCCGTAATACAATGCTCTATAAAAAAGGAAAGTGGGTGCTACCAAGCCAATAGTTCAAAGAAGAAATAACGTAGAGAAATAAAGGTGGCCGCTCTTTTTGGTACTTGGAAACCCATGCCACTAGCCTCTTCTACTTATACCATATTTATTATCATTTGGTAAGAGTATGTCAAGTAACATATGGGTTTCTTCAGCCTAATGAATTGATATCCGATATGTTAAAGAAGAACAATGTTTTAACAGAGGCAAAGAAGTTGCTTGGTATCCTTTATTCCTGATGAGATATATGCCTCAATTTTTGCATTGTATTTATATTTTAAGAAGTGTATCCAACTGTATCGTTTTTTTTAACACTGTATTCTAGTTGGTTCTGGTATAATGTACATTGTTTTGTTTTTTAAACCAAATGATGTAGAATTCTGATCCTTAAACATAATAGAAATATGAAATGCAAAGTAGATAGCCAATGCCAATTGCTAGAAATAATAACTAACGTGCCAATGTTCTTCATTGTTAGGTCCTTTGTGAACCTCCATTTTGCTGGCTTTTACTGCACTATTCTCACTGACTTATATATTCCCCAACATACATGATTTATAACCGTAAGGCACATTAGAGGTGCCATTAATGTATACTGTTTGGCAAGATTTATTAACACAGTGCAGTAAGCTGCAAAAGTCTGTCTCTGCCAGTAAGGTTAAGTTAAATGATCTGTGACACATTCAGCTAATAATAAAGCTTTTAAAAAGATGAAGATATTTTTTTCCGTATAAAGCAAATTCATCACTATTTCATTCAAACAGGACAGTTTGCTCATTAAAAGCCTTTTCTGTAAATCAGTGTCAGTGTTCCAATGTGCTTTCTTGCATATCCATACAGCATACACATGACTTAAATAGTACGGTGATGTCCTGAACTATCAAGGATATGAGGAAGGTTATATTTAAGATATAGCTACTTTGCTAATATATATACATTTATATATATATATATATATATATATATATGTAAACTGTAAAAAATTTATACAAAATGCAATACTTCGTGTTGAAAGGAAACATTTTACTTAAAGGACCCATATGAACATATATTTGTTTTTAAATAAGAGCCCGTGGTACCTCAATAAAGCTGAGATATATGACTCAAGGTGGTAGAACTATCACATCCAATTCCCTGTCCTGAAGTTCTCTAACTTCTTCTACGTCACCAGCAACTTAACAACAGAGGTAGAAGAATGAGAAGGAATAATCATGCAGATCCTAATTACAGGGAACCCTGATAGCTGTTCCCATGGTATCAAAATAAAGTGTGTCTCTATTACATAAATATCACTTTTTTAAATTCCTAAACACAGTTGTTTGGGTGTATTTAATATACATAACTATAAAATATAAGATCTGGAAAAAGAAAATTCAGCTGTAATCTCCATTTCTGAATGCTGTACAGGTTAAGTTGTTGTCTAGACTAGATTTATCTTATAGTCACAGTTGTGCGTTGACAATGAATTGTAAAAATCTGGGAAGAGAAATAAGGATTGGGGAAAAAACAACTTGTCTCATGATGTCTCAGGTGATGTTGTGTGTGGCGTGTGGCGTGTGGCGTGTGGCGTGTGGCGTGTGGCTGTTACTATCCACTTTCACACTCATCAATGCTTCAGCGGAAGTTACCACGCAAGCAGATGAAAGACAAGGAGCATCTTGCCCAGGACTGCTAATGATGTATGCACGAGCATTTAAATGAATATGAATTTGACATACATTTCAATGTATACTTACTTTCTGTTATTTGCTATAGAACTTTCATAAGCACACATAAAACTATACTTTTTATTCATAGATGGAACATAATTCCGGTAATTAAATTAGAAATTCCTCCATCAAACACATATACATGCACTTGCCCATTTACGCTTAATAGCTTGGTCTGCTTTGACCGCAGGCAAGGTTCTTCATGATCCTTCATTATAACCAGCTTGCCCTATGGGCAATCTCCTTTCCATCGTAGTTTTTAGAGGAAAACAAAGTTATGGCTTGCAGTAAAAATATTTACATAATATATTGAATCTAGACTTTAATTATAAAATCATATATTTTTATGGTGCTTTTTATATGGATTGTCTAAATTAATCTGCATCATGGTTTCATCTGCATTTTTTAATTATTTGCCTTATTGCTGTGCAGTCCACTCATTGTATATCAGCATTGGAATATTTGTAATGTCATTGGTGGTGATTTTTTTTTGGTGATATCTATGCAATAAAAAAATATGACAGAGAGTTCTCATTAAAATGAGGGGGGTGGAAAAAATAAAACATATAACATTTCTAAAAGGACAAAGCTTAAAAGAGACTTTAGCCCAGCGGCACAAAATGTAAAAAGCCATTTGCTATTTACTGCAAGACACTGAGCTAATTATTCATCTCTGCAAGTCCACTATAAAAAAACATTACACTCACAATTTAAATTGGATGCATTAAATACCGGGGATAACAAAAATGATGACATGATGTTTCATGGCAGCTCTGGAAAGGAAAATAATATGTCTTGAACTTTGTTTGATCATCATCTATGTATGTGTTATATTGCAGTTGACAGTATCTTCTTTTACCATCAAAAACTAGGCCAGTATGGCAAGTATGTGTAAAAAAGGTAGGTAGGGATAGACCCTGAAACGTATAGTGGTCTACATGACAACCTTAAAGGTTTGGTGCTCTACCTGGAAACCTTAAAATTCCAGTGTTCTATGTATGCATAAGACTTTTCGCAAGCAGGGAAAAAAAACAGAAAACTCAATGAAATAGATGAAATTCAAAAGAGAAAGTGTTGAGTTGGAGCGATTATCATGATGAGGATAAATGACATAAAGAGAGAAATATAGGACTGAATAAATATACATACTGAATGGACACAATGGCGGAAGCTAATGTGAAAGTAAAAAAAAGGTAGAGAGGTGAGGATGAAATCACCTGAAAATGGACAGAATAAGGAGCACGGGTACAAAATGAGCCACTAAAGATTGAGAACAATTTTAAAAGAGGAAGATAATGGGCAAATGGAAAGGACAGAGAGCCAGAAAGAGAGAAATGCAGGGTGGAATTGAGACATTAAGGAAAACTGCACCAGATAAAGTTGACAATAATAAGTGACAAGATTGGGAAGCAGAGAAAGGAGAAAAAAATGGGCCGAAGCTACATGAAGAAGACTGAGGCAGAATACAGGGAAAATGAGCCCAGGACTCCATAGGCATGTAAGAGTGAGCAAGACGATTGGAGAAAAGAGGGTTGTAGATGGTAAATGAAAGGAAAATGTGATTTCAAATAATTTATAAAAATCCAACTGATTACAGGTTTCATCCATGACATCCATCCCTTTCAACATTTCTAAAGATCACTAATATCATGCATAATGTGTTCTTTAATTTAATAAAACATTTCTCTAAATGTAGAGTGCATCCTTGGATGATACATTGTAAAGCAACCAACATTTTCATCTGATAAAAATGAATTAATACTGGATGTATGACACAGAACTTTTCGAGTTAACATATTATATCTTATACACAACTCCCCCAGTGCAAAACTGGGACAAACACAACCTATGTATTTATGGGGCTAAATTCAACAACACAGATACATTTCATAGAAAATAAACTGTTTATTAAGAAACTGTATATACTGAATATATATTTATATATATATATACACAATATTTATGTAACCAGTTTCTATATTATGGCACAATGATTGGCACACTACACATCTGCAGTCGGCTGAACACGAGGTAAGAATTTTAATTAAAAATTCAGCCTTAATTTATCTAGATTGTAACCCACAAACTGTTTCAAAATTCCAGCAAAAAAATATCCCCAGTGATATGTGATATCCCTGCAGTCCATCAAAATTTTAAAAAGTATCTTTAGTGATGACTAAAAACATGACAAAAATATGAATTTTCAAAATAATATATATTTGTATGTCAATAAGTTTGTCTCATTTATCCTTAGATAAAATACTTTGTTTTGAATATGACTTTGCCTGTGTGAATATAATTAGTTTTTAAGAGATTTTTTTCCTATGATATAATATATATCCAATTTATATGTAAATAATAGGTAATGATATTTATTCCTATCAAATAACTGCCTTGAAGGCTAAATATATAAGAGAACATGCCTGTAATCTTTATAATCCCCTATATATTTTAAGAGTTTGCTTTAAAAGTATCAGTAAAAATCCAATTTGCCTGCTTAAATGTATTTATTCTTTTTTTTTTTATTACGGTTGCATTGGTTAAATACTATTACTATGTGCAGTGCAAAAAAATTAAAAAAACAATAGGCACAGTGGTTAACAATTGTTGTAATATTGTTTATCTAGTCTTTTTTTTTTCCTCTGTAGGAAAGAAGTGTGATATGTTTTTGTATTTATATATTTATTTTCCCAAATGGCCATGTCTGTTAAGATTATAGAAAGTATATGTGGATCAAATTTGCAAGTATTGCTCCTGGGAACAGAGACATCTGTTTTGTTTGGTTTTTCTTACCAATTATATAGTCCATCCCACAGCCTATGTACAAGCCATCGCCCCATTTAAACCATCTAAAAAAAATAATAAAATATCTGACGCACAAAAGGTTTGTAAAACATTTCATTGAAAAATAATTACAATTTGCTTCTTGTTAAAAAAGTATTTTTTTTTTCATGTTCCATTTTGCAGTTACAGCTGCAGAATACTAGGATGCCTTTTTTCTTACCAGTCTTCACTCTGTGACTTAAAGTCTCTGCTTTATGACATCTTTTAATGTTGCCATGGTAAAGGGTGATGACATCGTTAATTAAGATGACGTGAAGTCACAGGTTCACAAAGAGAATTCAAACACAGATTCCAAACAGGGAAAACACGACTAAGATGTTTGTTTAACAAGTACAACTAGTGTTTATTTTTAAGATTGTTCCTTTGGGGTCTTTTTCCACTTTTTTTAAGTTGGTGCTTCTGCTGTTGCTGTGCCATGAGTGGACAAAATTGAAAGCAGTAGCTACTGTAGTTAGAACAACTCTTATCTTTCGACAGAAAATTGTTTCTGTCATATTACAAGTTTTACAACACATAGCTAGTGCACTCTTGTGAAAGAAACATTGGTCCATAAGAGTTTTGTGTCTCCCATCATATTTTGAGAGAAAAGCCTAAGCTTGACAATAAAACAGGGAACCTTAGAGGTTTAAAAGACGTGGCGTCCTTTGCTGAAATAAACACCGACGTCGTGAACATAAATGCCTTGGTTAAGTGGTTTGGGGTGTCCGGGAAGGCTTATTGTGTTCAACATATATTCTCTGAAACCTAAAAAAAAGAAAAAACAAAGGCAAAATAAAGGAAAGAAAAACAAAAATCGAAAAATATCTTTAAAGAAAAATAAGCAAATAAATATTACACAACAAAAGTGTATTTTTTGAAGGAATATTTCAAATAACTGTAACATAGATACAGGATAAAATAATGTATTATTTTCTAGTGTAAACATGCAGAAACAAATTTAATTTAAAAAAACAAAACAAAAATGTTGGGGGTATATTTTGAATTGATTTTTGGCATGTTATCATGATTTCTGCATTTTTAATTGTACATTTTTAATAATTGTAAATTTCCAGGATGATCATTTAAAGGAAAAAAAAATTAAAAAAACATCAAAAATAAATTGTTATATAAAAAAGTAAAAAAAAAAAATGTTTATGCACCTAAAAAAGAAAGGGTGTCATATTTGTTAAAAGGAATTTTGAAAATCATTGTATTAGCAAAAAAAAATGCAAGCGTTAATTAATACTCAATATTTGTCACTTAATCCCAGTGATTCCTAAAAAAAATACATATAATATTTAATGGTGACAATCACATTATGCATTAAGCTTTCACTGTTAATATTTTATTGCTTTGTGGTCAAACTATATTATAATAATGATAATATGAAAAGATACCTTTTGCAAAATTTGGGAATACCTTATGCAAAATTCAAACTGTCTGCTTATGAAATGTGTTGCCCTGGAAAAGTACCATCTGTTAAATCTTTTTTGAAATATAAATTATGAAATCTATTGAATTTGAAGTAACAATTTTGTCCCTTTCTTTCATTTCCTAGAGCGGTCAGAGAAATTATTATTAATTTGAGTCATCATAGTCACTGCTAACAGGTGAATTATAAATGAAGGAAGAAAGACACAACATATGATACATATGAGTGTAATATATATATATATATTATATAATATATATTTTTATATTATATAATTTATAATATATATAATATCCTATATAATTCGGACAATACAGTATATATATATATATATATATATATATATATATATATATAATATATATATATACAAATAATATGTGCCAATGCAAGACAGAACATGCAGGAATTATAAATATAAATGCAAATAGGTTGAAAGTCAACAATTTTGCTCAAATGCAATGGGAATGGCCACAAAAGGTTGTCATTGTACATACAACTATTATACTAATATCTGGGTACTAAAAACAGACATTTCACCTTAATATTAAACATAAGCTCAATTCTATAAACAATGTGTTATCTGATCTGAAAGTGGCTACTGTTATACCTTCAAGTCACAATAGGATCAAGAAGCAATCTTCAATGAATGATATTGGGGAATATATAAAATGCCATGGCTATGTCTTTGGTGAATTCCAGAACGGAAACCTATCAATCCAAATAGAATCAAACGCACATTGAAAACGACCTAAAGTCATAGCTAGTCATTACAGCTGTGTTAGTGCTTCTTGAAGAACGGAAAAAAAAAGAACTGAGAAAAATGACTGCCCATCTTAAGTACCGTCGCTCTTTATGTTCAATGTTAGATTTGTATCTACTAACAAATATAAAAGCATATAATAAGGCATTTCTTGAATTTTGCTTTCATACCCTTGAGTTTTGAATGTGTACCCATTACAGTCCATATTTATCAGCATTATCAGCATTATTTTAAATGGATTTATCACAGGCATTTGGTGAACTGGAGAAATTTCACAAGTCAACAAAATACCTATTAAATTCTAACCACTTTAAAACTTGGGCCACCCTTAAGGTAATATTTATTTTCCCTTAAAATATACTTCAAATTTGCATTTAGGTAGCTTCCATTTGCAGTTTGATACATCAGGGAGTACGTTACACTTGCACCATTTAATAAACAAAGTCCTACCACAAGGCAAAAAGCCTACAAATAGCACTTAAATATTTAACAATGCTTAACATCAGAAACCTCCAAAATATGTTTTTGATCTGGTTTATGAGAAGTAGTTCTTTTATCCCATCTATTTACATGTTTTGTTTGCTTTTATCTTGAATTGCGTTTAATTATGTTCTTATTCTTGTGTTTTGTTGTTTTTTTTCCCCCCGTGTACGTGTTTCAATTGTAAAGAAGTATAAGGATAACGCATTTGTTCTGTAAGGTTACTGCAGGAAGGACCAGGAACACCTTCTGTGAATATTTGGTAATTAGACTGACTAAGTGTTCTATATATTATCAACATGATATCATACATTACAGGTCTACACAATAGATCTGTGAATTGGCCTGCTTTTGCCCTTTTGCTCTTATTTTATTGCCCTGGTGAGGACCTGCAATTTACAGGGCTGAGAAATCTATCTTCTCCTAAAATGCGCTAAATAAAACTGTATTTGTTTGCATCTAAAAAATGTTTATTCAAATTATTCTAATCCATCTCATGCATCTCATGCTGGTGAGTCAACAACAATAATTATGCGGTTAGAACAGTAAAGAACAATAAAGAATTGTCCTTATAGTTAAGTAAAAGCGATACAAATGCGTCAAAAATACATCAAATAAAAAAAGGTATCCAATTCAAAAGGTTTATGTAAAATCCGACTGCTTTCCAATTCTGCAGATGGCCATGACGGAGTGAGCGCTAAATACTCTTTATGGCAATGAGGTGCACATCAACTCCCATTACTACAATGCATCACCGTCATTGAATGAAATAAATGGAGATCCTAATTAATTATGTAAATCTTTATTTCCATATATCTGACTGTTGCAAATGACATTATAAATGTCATTTTATAATAATAATTAATGCAGCCTGTTAAATGATGTTCAAATTAAAAGTAGATTTTTTTGTGTTGTGCAGGGAATGACACATTAGTTATTTAGGCAAAGATGAAATGACTACCACTTAGAAGTAATTAAATACACTGTGCAGTTTAAATGGTCTAACAGGTTTTCAGTTATTTCTGCCACATAACCATAGACTTTTTATTTTAAATACGTTCAATCAGATTAATGAGCGCTCAACTGCCATACACTGTACACGTAACCAGGAACATGGATAATTTAATAGAATGCTCAATGTATCCTTCAAACATCTTTACATAAACATTGGATATCTATCAAATGAGTTTTATTTGACAGGAAGAAGACCAGGGCATCATCTTTTTGGTCATATGAGAGGCCAACATTATGAGCATAGGCCACCTGTGCAGCTATATTTGGGAAATACTACTGAAATACCCCGTTCAAAGGCTCCACGTGGAAAACCTTGTGAAAATATGTCTCATATAGCAATGTCATAATAATACCATTCTCAAAGGTCTCAGGAAAAAACTTAACAACTGAACAGAGACGGAACAAACATTTTCCATGAACAGGAACAAAAGTCCGATCCTAGACCAAACAGGCAAGGCAAGAAGAATCTTTGGTGCCAAACTTTTTCATTTTTACATAGAATAACATATGATTACACAAAACATTCTGATCGCCTAGAAAGAGGGGCCTAGAAAGAGCGTACATCGGGGGCTCAGAGGGGCTCAGACATTTGCGTCCGAATAGGGTGATCGCCTGCTGTACCAGGGGCTGTGGTCACTTTATACCTGTCTTCCCACTGCTCATAGCCCCATGTTTTAGGAATGGGATGCCTGGTGCTAAGGCCAGCTCTGCAGGAACATGTACAAAATCACTTTGTTGTGAACTTTATTTTGCACTATGATTACTTTAAAGCTGTCACATTCCTTATTATGCCTAATTAGCACCCTAATAGAATAGAAGCAAAATCCTCAAGAATTTTCACATAGGTTATAGCTCATAAATAAAAAGCACATGTGTAGCTGCTTCCTTTTGTGTGGTAATTAAAGAATTAATAATTATATTACCAAATTCCTTATCAAGTATGAAAGTGCTAAGAAAAAGTATCCTTAGGAATCAAGTGACGGAGCTCAAGCTCAGCTCTCGGCCTCAACAACAAAACTATTCACAATTTAAAGGTCAAACACGGTGTGTTTAATGATATTAGTATTATTAGTATTATTATATTGCCCTATCTGGTATACTTCATTGGACCAATCTGCTGTTAACATGCTGCTCATTGTTATATATGCACAAGTAACTATCAAATAACAGATGAAATAAGTATCTTGTGATAATGCCTTTCGGGAGCTCTTCTCCCTTTCTTAAGTCTAAATATTTAGAAGAGCTCCCGAAGCTTGTCATTCCAAAATTCTGGTCCAATAAAAAAGGTATTATCACAAGATACTTATTTCATCTGTTATTTGATATTGACACTACTGGACTAAGACGGCTACAACCTCTACTCTACCACAAGTAACTAGATATTACAGTAGGTACCTCAATTAATAATGTGCTCCAGTAATATCACATTTAACTAAGGCACTTTAGAGAAGGAAGCTCTATAACGTTCTTTAATTTTCTCTATATTTATATTGATATTGAAGTTCCTAAGTATATCCTCTATGTAACTGCTGGTACACTCAGTCTGTTTGAAATGCTTCTATAGATGACACAGGTTGGACACCATTAGTGAACACGGTTACAAAGAAATATATGCGCTAGAATGAGTGAATGGGATTCAGAATTCCTTTTGACTTCATCAGGACTCAATGAAGATGCTATTTGAAAGCCTCGACATTTAACATAATCTGATATCTTTATATAGGTTTCCTATTGGAGAAAAGCTATACTTTTAACTTGAAATGAATGAATTAGGGTTATGTATTAAAATGTGATTGTGGTGCAAAATCAGAATAATTATCTTACCATTTATACATTTTACTACCCATAACGTAGTAAAAGTTTCTTCATAATGTAACAATATCAACGGCCAATAATTCCTTTAAATATAGCTGTGGTGGTTGAGTAGACCTTTAGGTCATGGCATAGGAGATATCATTCTTAATAATAGATAATGACATCGACCCAACCAATTAATATGTTCCTAGTTCTGATTTGAGTTTTCAGAAAATGAACATGGATATTCCCATAGTAGCCAAAAGTATAGCCAAAAGCTGATACCTATAATTGGGCTGCAATAGAGTATGATGTAAAGTCAGATGACAACATCTGAAGAATATACCTCAAAGGTACCGAAAGCTTATGTTGTTTTATTTTTTTATGCTGGCCAATCAACCTTGTCAAAAGACTCAATATTCAAATATATTATTTAAATATGCATATGTACATTGATATTTTTGTGAGCAGAAACAAAAGATAAAAACAGAAGTTAAACAGTTTGATTCACACAAATTATCCATTATCTTAATGAGCAAAGCAAAGTATAAATACTTAACATTAACCTTTTACATCGAATCCCCTCTTGTATAATGGATTGATATTTAAGTCAGGGAATGATATGGTACATAATTATCAAATACACCACAGGGTATTATAATGTTACATTATTAGTCCTCCAGTGAAATATAAGCATTACTATTCAAAACTGATAATGGCCTTTTTTTTCTTGTTATAATTAATCCTCCAGTTTCTAGTACTATGTATCATTTTAGTGCTTCTGTAACCAGAAGTATTTTTCCTAGTCCTCAACAAATAATGACGAACAGTAACAACATTGTGCAAAAAGCAATGTAGTCAATTTGGGATAGAATGTCCTTGATGATCTCTCACCGAGTTGTAGAACTGTATGCTCGATACAGAGACGGCTTGAAGAACTTGGGAGCATGAATCCAGCGACGCTCTGTTTTTAAGTTGTAAGGTATTTCATGTAATAAATTCTGCTTACTTGTTCTCTGTTGCTCTATGCGAGAATGAAGTGGAGTGTGACATCTCGTATTTGATACAGAAAGCTGGAAATGGTGAGCAGTATAATGCAACACATCTTTCATTCATACATGCCTATTTTGATACAGACTATACTGCGCTAAGTACTTTATCTTGTTTTTTTTCTTCGTGGGGTTCTGATCCTTTCTGAAGGAGAACTGATCTTGCTACATAAGCTCAGATAAGTTTTAAGTGCCTACTTTATATTTTGCACAGTGTGTTTTTACTGTTGGGCATTATTTATTGAGCATATTTTCTTTTTTTTCTAGTTGTGGGGCACTAGGGAACCTTGTGCTGCTTGTATATATATATATATATATATATATATATATATGTATATATATGTATATATATAATCTTTACTAGTCCTACTAAATGCCCAACCCCTTCCTACAAATAATGAATTTTGTAAATTATTGACTCATTTGTCTTTGCAAGCAATTCTTAATTGCCATGTGACACAAAAGCAGGTTCTGATTGGTAGTTGCCATGGAAGGCTCTTCCTTCATCATATTCAGGAAAAAAAATAATTAAATTAGAGATCTGCTAAGGTTTATGCAAATATCATGCTAGGGGGCGCAATTAATGTTTTTGTCTATGTGGAACAGCACCTTTAATTTTGTAATACAGATGCTGCTACCTGCATACCCATATATTGCTTTTATTTTTAGTAAATGATTTCACAATATGTGATCCATAAAATAATCACTGGTTTACACACTATAGCGTCTCCCATACACTTTTGATAAGGTATTTACTGCATTTCCGACATAGTTTCTCTCATTGTGAGCAATGCCTATAGGCAAACTTAGCAATATTCATTTACACGAGTAATTAAATAGATTTTTACAAAGTGGATTTGTAAACAAATGACCAGAAAATTGTAACAACGCAAGCTCTAATGATAATTATTTGAACCACGGGAGCAACACAATGTATAATCCGAATCTCCCACTCTATAATTACCCTCATTACTGACTTTCTGCACATTCTGGAGGCCGATATAAAACGGGGCACACGCTTGGTTCTAAAACTGTGGACGTGTTGTCATTCTAAAAACCATAAACCCTTCTAACAAGGTCTTCCGATGCTGGAGAAACAATACCAAAGCCATCTAATAGCAGTAAAACCAGCCATCCCCTCAATATACAAAATGTTACACCAGGCTAGAACTTGTTAGAAGCATTGCACAATGTTTCGCAGAAGAATACTGAATCTGTTTAGTCCGTTTCTCTAAAAACAGGGGTTTCATAATTTATTATCTCTAATAGCCTACTGCACATGAAGCTTTATTAAATAGTATAGAAGCCTATAGGGATAGTATCCAGTTTCAAGGCTTTCAGAATAATAATAATAATAATAGGAAAATAATTCTCATTAATAGGAACTAAAATAATAAATATATTTCAGTTTAGTGCATTATAACATTTCTGTTTTAAATCGGTGAAAAGAAAAATGTCGGTGTGCTAGGCTAGTCCCAGGCTCAGTTTTTTGTTTTAAATCAGTATCAGAGTTTAAGGGATCTTTTTCCTAAATCCTCCTATATCCACCAATGGAGGTGACACTACTTTATAATCAGATTAAGCCGTAGATTTATCCCCCAAGTGATTTATAAGGCCCTCTTGAGAAAATGGAGATGGCAGACCTACATTGATATGGCCAGGTTTATTGCAAAGTTATTTCATTCATGGCTCATGTTTTGCATATAATTAACTATATAGCTTGTATTAAAAACTAAAATACTAAAGCCACTATGTGACATCTCTGCGTTTAGAGAGATTTTTTTTTTTTGGAATACGCATAGTGTCAGCTACTAGTGTGCGTACTATATATTTATATATTATAAAACACAGGATTTGGGAAATAATTCTCATCTATTGAATTCTTGACAAATCTGGAGCTTTATTAGCTTTATTAGTTCCTTTATTCTAAGGCATGGAAATAATAAATACATTACATGTGCCAGAATACTATCTAGATAACAGTGTTTGCCTTTAATTATACTGCTTCGCTATAGAAATAACCGATCAATAAAAAACCATTTATAAGTGATCAACCTGTGGTAGAACACCGCGTGGTCTTTAAATTGGAACATGCTAAACTTTTCGGCTGTTTGCAGCGCCACAGAAAGAATAATACGCGTCTTATCTTGGAGAAATGTTTCCTGCCTTAGAATGTAACCTTTATGTCCTTGTCTGACCTTTTCTTTGTTACCTTATGATATCATGTAGAAGATTTGAAGCCTAATCCCAGTGCAGCTCTGACAGATGGGGACTCAAGAAAAATAAAAAGTTTTTTCTGAAATATATGAATGTGCTGCTGACATTAAGGCGGTTAACCTTATGTTGAGAAAGGTCTGATTGTACAGTTATTTTCGCAGTGATTTCTGTTCGCACGGGGTACAACAGAGATGGCCGAAGAATTGAGTAAGGGTATCATAGCTGGTGTTCAATACATCAAATTGTAATATGTACAATGAGTTTTAATGAATAGCAATTACATAGTTACATAGTTACATAGTCTGAAAAAAGACATGCGTCCATCAAGTTCAGCCTTTCCTATATCTATTCATTTGTTGCTGTTGATCCAAAAAAAGGCAAAAAAGCTTTTTCCAATTTTGCACTAACCAGGGAAAAAAATCCTTCTTGACCCCAAAATGGCAGTCAGATTTCTCCTTGGATCAATAAGCTGTTTCCCCATAATTAAAGATTATATCCCCGAATATTATGTTTTTCCAGGTATCCATCCAGTCGCAGTTTAAACGTCTGTACAGACTCTGAAAAAACTACCTCTGCAGGCAGAGAATTCCACATCCTTATTGTCCTTACTGTAAAAAACCCCTTTCCTCCACTTAAGTCTAAATCTCCTTTCTTCCTTTCTGCTCAGTTAAAAATCCATATTTGTGACAGCGGATAGTCTCCTTTTTACCAGCTCCGTAAAATATTTTTTCCTCCTCAGCGTTCCCTTTTTTTTCTCTTAATTCATTTGTATCACACAAACATTGTTTACTTTATTCTTGTAACTGAGTAGCACCGATGAACCTTGTAGTCAGTTCATTTTCCTTTGGAATGTAATTAAGCCTCATGTGATCCTTCTAAGTATCAGTAGAAGCATTTCTGAAAATGCTACCTAATATATTCCCTAATTAAGCTTGTTGGTAAGATCATGCAAATACTTTACTGTCTTGAAGTCAGAGCATCCCTCCTCTTCCCCAACAGAGACCTCTAACATCAAAGTCGATCTGGACCTTTTGAATTCCATTCACTAATTTCTTTTGAATTGTTCACTAAGTTCTCAATATGTTCACTTAATAAATATAATCATAAGAATAAAGGCGTAATGAATTGGACGTCGCGTACTAGATAGCTCATGGATTCCTGATCATTGTATGCCAAACAATCCATGGCCTTTATGTAGATAATACTTGCAGATCAGGAGTGGTTTGCCCTCACTAGAAATATAATAAATACTATCATCTATAAGCTTTGAAGATAGCTCTTCTTGATCATCTAGACTAGGTACCAAAGATAAAAATTAATACAGGGATTATATGAGTTAAAGAATGACGTTCTAGTGGTTATTTTTGCAGCTCTTTAGCAATGTCATCCATTGAAGAGCCATAACTAAGGTTGCGGTCGTGTTACTAAATGTTTAGTGCATCAACATTACCGGAATCTTGCACGCGCAGACATTGAACGCTAACCAATACGCTGAAAATCTTTAGAACCACAACATAACCATGACAATCTGACAGATAAATTGTTCTTCGGACTATGTAAAAGCTTTCTGGCATTAATGATTCAACATTCCCAGCCCAACCACCAAACCATTAAAGAGACAAAACGTCGGTTCCTTGCTCAGGAATATCTCGGTTAGCGCAATTAGTTGCAAACATCAGTTTACCACAGTTTTAAACCAACATCGCTTAAACAGGATTATAATTGATTTATTTTTACTTAAGGCAGGAAATGGCATTTTCTACAACCCAAATTTCAATCCGCATGGGGAAATGGCTCTAGAAACAGCCAGGCTTAACAGCTGTTTTCTCACGTGAAGTAAAAGGCAGATCGAGCTTCTTAGCATGAAAATCCATCGAGGGGAGACATAAACTCACAATAACAGTTGCTCAACTCTCAGGGGCAATTTAGATATTTATTTAGACAGAATGCAAATAGCTGACTCACTGAAGCCGTATTTATGAGATTAAACGGCAAAAATGCATTTACATTTCTTGTATGCTATAAATAAAAGTACCAATCAGATCAATGAGTGTTAAAAAGAGCAACAACTTATGTTGCGATAAACATTTCACATAGTGTTATGTTATGTTTTCCATCACGTTTTTCTTTGTTATAATGAAGTCAATTTTAATTATATTGGAGTTAATGATGTCATGTAAAATTCCTGGTAAAATAACTGGTTTATATTTTTTAAAAAAAGTCACCTGCCTGACATTAGTGGTTTCTTTTTTTGGTTTACATCTTTGAGAATAAACAAAAAAGTTGTGTGTGGCTGGTTTCAGTGGGTTTATGAACTTTTATTTTTTTATTAGAACATAGTTATTAGAACATAGTTTAAGGCTTGTGTTTGCATGAAAAGACGGAGGGTTAAATTATTGACATCCCAATGCTGGTCTTAAAGTGCCAGTGCTGATTCTCATTTCCAGTCCTTTTCAGCTAAGGTCTTCTGTTTGAAGCCCCAAGACCTCAATGGTGGTTCATGTATGGAGTAATTGCCCTAGGGTCCCAGCACCAATTACACCGGACATGTAGTGATTGGGTCCGGTTACTTGTGCCAATCATCCTCCCTCACTGACATTGCATACATATATATATATATATATATATTTGTATGTGTGGAAGTAAGAGGGAAAAAGAGATAGAGCAAAAGAAAGAATTGAACAGATGGGGGAAAAATTGCAGGAGATGGAAAGCAGAGGAAAAAGAGCAGAAAAAACAGGTTGCTAAAGGAGGAAATCCAGGGTCCAAAACTTCTTAATCTGGCCTTGAAGACCACGGAGAGGTATTGGGATGTGTAATTCAATAAAAAGAGGGACTTGTTCTGTGTATGAGTTGGTACAAACAGCACATTCAGAATGGACAACTAGACAGAGACAAGCATAAAACTTCTCCATTTATGAGCTTTCTCAGGTTCTGTCGCATTTATATTTTCTTGAAGTTGATTTCATTTGACATGATGTATTTTTACAATTTTTTTTTAAATGTATGTATCAGACTTTAGTACACATGGGACAAATGTTGTGTGTTTTACAAAAGCAGCCCTACAGTACAGGGGTAAAATGGGGTATAGGAACATGATTACGAGAAAAAGCAGACATTTAGCAGTCACAAAGGAATTCCCATAATTGTAAACTGCTTTAGTTTGTTGGGTTTTTTTTTGTCTTTTTTATGATCAACAGCAGGGTTGAGCTTGATGGACTTTTTAAGATCTAAATTTCTTTGTTACTATGTTTTAGTGTAAGGTTGCCATAAAGAGTGCTTGCTTAATTAACTTTCATGTAATTCTTCTTATAGCAGAGTAGATTTTTGGTGTTAGGCTCTTTTATAACAGAGTGCTTAAAATTTCAGCTAAATATGTCTCTTAATCTACCTACTACTACATACAGAATAAAACCCAATATGCGATGTGAAAGACAAGTTTGATGAGCTAACGTTATTAAATTCCCTGTATTAACAATGGTATTTGAATAATTAATTTGCAGCTTATGAATAATGCATTTAGTTGATCTAAGTAATTGCAGATTTTTTTTAATATAACAGACCTCTAGTGTGCGATATTTGTAGTTAATTATCAACATTAAAAAGGTAATTCTTTTATTCTGGCCTAAATTTCTGATTCAAATTCTGGCAAATCACAGTAATTACATATATTTGTGCTTTATATCAAATATTAGTAATACTGCTGACATGTTCAATATGTAGAACAAATTCTAGTAATTGTGTTTTGTGTCTGTAGAATGTATGGTTTAACTCATTGGTAACCAAAGCTGGTTTATGATTAATGCTATGTATTCCTCTTTTCTAAAACATTACCTACCAGATATTTAAAGGTATCAATTAAATTTAAGGGCACAACCCCTGTAGGTAGTGGATTCCACATCCTAATTATTTGTTACTGTAAAGAATGGTTTTCTTTGCTGCAGGTGAAAATTCTGTTCTTCAATTCAAAATGGATGACCTCTTGTTCTTTGGACAGTCCTATTGATGAAGAGGTCATCAGAGACTAGTTTCTATTGCCCCTGTATTTACTAGGTCATGAATAACTATGTACAATCTTGGAGTGATGTAGAGGTTTTGGAGGCCACTTTGACACTTTTTAGATGTCAAGAAATGATACATTGGCAGGGGTTAATATAAATTACCACAAAGCACCAGGTGCTAGCAATGAAGCTATGGCTACCAGCCTTCCAGGCTTTGCCCAGATGCATTAAATAAATCTCTAAATGTGGAACAATCTCTGTGGAAATCAGTGTAATATTCCTGCTGAATACACTGCTTTAACCACATCCCCCAGAATTGCTCCAGTTACATCTAGACAAATTCCTCAGAGTTGGCCATGGTTGGAAATCTCCAGTTTACCTATACATTATGCATAGCTGGGGCGGGACCTTCATGATGCATGGTTGCCAAAGGTTTTCACCCCAACCAAAGCTCACTTACAACTCATTGTTTAGAGAATCAACCTCATAAATCATATTAGACACTAGTGACTACAATTATTCCCAATTGCTTCCATTTGGCGTTACTGGGTAAACTACCCTAACGCTACATGCTTGTCAGTGATTTATAAGCAAAACAAACTAGCACTCCGAAGCTGAACAGGGGTGTTGAGGATTTGTAAAGGTTTTACCATATTTTCATTCCCATAGTAACAAGCAACATTTATTTACCTCCTTAGCATAAACCCATAGCCCCCTACAGCTGGCATAACTCATCATGGTTCAAAGAGAAATTTGTGAATTATTTAAGTGTAATATTTTTTTGCCAAGGTAAGCAACATATCACTTACTACATGTGAACACTGGCACCTTGAATTATTTATGAATATATTATTATATTATATTCGCACATTCACATCTTGTCAAAGTCAGCAATTTTACATTCTAGGTAAAATCATGTGAAACGGGCCGCCTTAAATGTTGTAGTTCCCCTCACTATGTACATTGGTGTAAACTATTGCTTTGGCACTCACTGAGTTAAGACATTAAAGACATGTTACTGGTAAAGTGGCATTGCCGTCTCAAGAGAAACTCTGTGTAATCAACCTTGGGAAGGACGTACTTTATCCTCCTGCTGGAACTGAACGTATTGCTTCTGATGTTCATTGATCCAGGAAGTCTTACACCTGATATTTACAGAGCTTGTCATGTACTGAAACATGATTAACATGAATAACATTGTGTCCCTTCAACCTGAAAAATAATTCCTTATTTTGTCTGATGTGATACGCCCGCAACGTTCAAATGTTATTTTAAGCATAAGTCAAATTGACTCTAGTTTTAATATATTACAACTGCAGACCCTGTTGAAGATCACGTAGATTAAACAATGTACGATTGTATATGCAGCACTGGAATTTCAAAGAAGAATTTGACTTGTTTTACAATTCAAAATTGTTGTTTTGTTTTTCTAGTTTAATGGTTTTGACTTACAAGCTAGTAACAACATTTCGCTTGTAGGCAGGAAAACCCTTTCAGATCCCAGACTGACAGCAAAAGCTGTTGATATTTCTAAAGTCAAGAAAGATAACATTAAAACCCTGGGTTTAGCAGCTCTAATTGCTTAATTTCCATGTAGAAAGCCCTTGTGTGTGCTTTATTTTAACTGTCATTCATCCTATTTCATCTGAGCTACAACAGCCAAGACCTCATGAAAGCTGCATACCAAATGCAGCTTTGTACAGTCAAAGTTGGGCTTGTCTTGCTAACACTACATAATACAGTCTGTGAAACCATATACAAAATGTCCTTTAAATGCATTAAGGGACGTCATAGGCCCAACAGCACCCCAAGCAAGAAGCCCCATGCATGCATGCATCACGTCTTGTAATACATTTATAACACCAATGCAGACATAGAACTCTTATACACATACTCCATCCATGCATGGCGTCTTGTAATACATTTATAACACCAATGCAGACATAGAACTCTTATACACATACTCCATGGAAATATTAAAACACATTTTGCATAACTTAGTGTTGGAAGCGTTGTATTTGCAGAGCCACCCAAACCCATACTTGACTACTCTAACTCTAGTGAACACACCGTGCCGCCCAGTGGCAGCAGTGCCTCACCTCTTTGCCCCGCCCGTTTTAAGACATGGCGTTCAAGAGGGGGGCTCACAGAAAAGTTCCTCGTGAAAGGGGTAAATAGGGGTTATAGGAAAGCGGACCCATATTAAAAGGGGGGATTGCCTTGGGACAAAAATTAAATAAGGGGGTGGCTGAGTTGTGGCATAACAAAATCAATATAAACAGGGGGCGTGGCTAAGGGTAATACGCATGGCAGTGGGGGCATCAATACACAAGGGAGGGGGTTGGCTGGGACATCACAAATCAATTTACAAGGGTGTGAGGGCATAAATGCACAAAGGGGGGCAATACACAAGATTGTGGGGGGCATTAATAAAAACTAAAGGGGGCCCGGCTGGGCATCAATACACAAGGAGCACAAATACAAAAGGGGCGATTAATGACAAAGCAATGTAGAAAATACATTTTTTATGCTTCAGTATAGCAGAGCATGTCCCAGTGTGTGTTTGGGTGTCAGAGCCTGTACTGGTGGGTCTGGTTCGGTGGCAAGACCTCCTGGTGTTTTTGTAGCGAAGTCGGCAGAGCTGTCCTTGTGCTTGGTTTGTGTCGTGTGGCAGAGCCTGTAGCTGTGTGTTGTGTTTCGGTGTCAGTTGTGCAGAGCCTGTCTGGTGTGTCTGTCTGGTTGTCGGTGTGGCAGAGAATTCCCGGTGTGTGTTTTTGTGTCGGTGGGCAGGGCCTGTCCTGGTTGTGTTTGGTGTCGGTGTGGCAGAGCCTGTCCTAGTTGTGTTGGGTGCAGTGTGCAGAGCTGTCCTGGTGTGTTGGGTATCATGTGCAGAGCCTGTCCTGGTGTGTGTGTTTGTGTGTCGGTGTGGCAGAGCCTGTCCTGGTGGTTTGGGTGTACCGGGAAGTGTGCCGAGCCTTACTGGTGTGTGGTGGTTGTGGCTGTCAGTGGTGGGCGAGCTGTACTGGTTTGTTCTGGTTGTCGGTGTGGTCAGAGCTTGTCCTGGTGTGTTTTGGGTGTCGTGTGGCAGAGCCTGTCCTGGTGTGTGTGTTTGGGTGCCGGTGTGGTAGAGCCTGTCCTGGTGTGTGTATTTGGTCATCTGTTTCTTGGCACTTCACTTTCTGTAGGAATAAATTTTAACTATTTAATTTTTACTTATCTAGAGATAAAACACCCTCCTAAATTTGTAGTCACTTCAGAGGCCAAAGCATTCTAGGCCCAGAAATCAGTGAGAGGAAAAATAAAGGTATTGTGTTATTTACTCTATTTCAATCTGCATTTTTTATTAAAAAGGATTAGTGACCCTTAATTGTGGCTTCAGGTGTATCCCAATCCCATCACATAAGATTCTATCTCATACGTCAGCCGAACACTGATGCCATCTTTATCCAGTATACATGGGTGGTGAGGAGTTAAGATTCTGTCCATTCCCAGGTACTTATTTAGGCTTTAACACTTTTGGTTCGTGGGATTTTAATAATAATGTGGTATTCTGTTTGTTTGTTTATTTGTGTAAAGGCACAATGTAATATAGTTTTAAAAAGAATGACTTATAGCTATTTGGATGGTAAATAGTTTGGCTCAGATAATAATAATAACCCCTTAAGGACAATGGGCGGTCCCTATACCCATTGAAAACAATGCATTTTGAGCCCGTACATGTACGGGCTTTGTCATTAAGGGGATAATAATAAAGTGTAAGGCGTGTGGTGTGTAAGAGCTCGACCACACGATACAATGCATGGGACTGGTGTCCAAATATTTCCAGGGCTGCTTTTCATTCCCAGTCTGGCCCTGACTTAAAGGATGTGCTGCTAATGTCCTCGTGCCAGATAACACAGCACACCTTCAGAGGTCTAGTGCCTCTGAAGGTGCCTCGACTGGCCAGGGCTGTCTTTGTGGCAAAACGGGGATCTACACAACATTAGGCAGATGGTCATAATGTTATGGCTGATCGGTATATATCTATGAAATACTCAAATGTGCTTGACTTGGGCCTCTCCTCAGAAGAAAGTACAAGAAAAAGCACATGCAGCTGCAGAGAGACAAAACCCATGATTATTATTACTATCAATTGATATGTCACCATCATATTCAATATTCTAGAGCGCTTTTTTTAGCAGTTACATATTTTTTTATATTTGGTAGCAATACTGGGTAATATGTTAAAAATGTAATCGCTATGTCTCTTTAAGAACACTGTTATAGCATGCCAACAAAGCATATTCAA
Source organism: Spea multiplicata (assembly GCA_009364415.1). Classification (NCBI taxonomy): domain Eukaryota; kingdom Metazoa; phylum Chordata; class Amphibia; order Anura; family Pelobatidae; genus Spea; species Spea multiplicata. The sequence continues at coordinate 31,914,590 of VKOC01000003.1, forward strand.
TACTCATGTGATATCATGTACGTATAGTGATTTTTGTAGCATGTATATCACTTTGTATGAATTATCTATGCTCTGTGTGCTTGCACAGTGTTTTAATGTATTTACAAAGAGCCTAGGAAAGTACATCTGCTACCACTCAACAAATCCTGCGTAGAATTGTTTGAAATATAGGTCCCAATTGATTATTTGTTTGTTTTTTCCCCTGTACCCTTTTTTTTAAATAAATCAAGTCTGCTCCTATACGAGTATGCTCTTCATTACTAATTTGCATTCTACTGTATTAAGTTTTCTGCTTGATATATTGCCTTGAAATGTGGTTCATCAGGACACATTAACTTACAGTACTACATGCCAATCACATCAAGGTATATCAGGCACTGTGTAATGGGTATGAAATGGAAAAATTAATATGATCGCAGACATGGCTCCATAGCTCCCCGCGTGAAGTAAGCTTTCCTTCGGAATCCAAGCTTTGTAATATGATTAAGAACAGTAACTGAGGAATACCTTTCAGGATTTGATGATAAAAGGTTGGAAGTAAGAATGAGATGTAGTGTAAGCAAAAGAACATTGCTCTAAATATCATTAATCAAGCTGATTGCTTTACCCCCTGGGCATTAAGGAAAGACATTTATATGCCGCCAGTAAAGAATAAAGGTTGTGTGTTCTTTCTGATAATTTGCTGTCTGCTGTTAACCCTGAAGCTGCTCCAGAAACTCCATTGATTTTACTGCTCCTTGGTGCCAGTCATGGTAGGTCATCGCCAGTGGCCACAAAAGGGGTACTGTGTCTCAGCTTGGTGGCAAAGCGATAAAGTGCCCCAAAACTGGAACTGTCGCAAGTAAAAATAGGATGGTTGGGAGGTATGCTGTTAAGCATTCCACATAAACCCATCCCTAGGCTGATGGAAACTTTATCACAAGATGTACATACAATAGGAAATCTCCTCGGTTTTTAAGATTACATAATTTAAATTCTGGCAAATTCTGAAGAAGGCTTTTGATACAAAGTCCAAGTCATTTATTTATTAGCTTTAACTATGTGTGCTTCACCATCAGATGTATTGCATTTTAAATCAGATGTATTCCAGGATGCTGAAAATGCAACCGAGTAATAATGTATTATGCCAGGAACATATTTATAAGTTCTAAAGGTTTCTTTTTCCTTCTCTTCTCATTGTGATTCATTATGTACCATGACACCGCCATAACGCATGCATTATATGGTTTTAACTGTGTTAACAAGGGTTTCTATAGACTAAATTTGTGATATTTGGCTGGACCTACAGGGCCATTTAGAAGCATAGTGGGGCACAGCACACCTGGTGTGGTGTAATTATGGTGGAGGTCTACAGACCACAAAGTGGGGGGAATTTGGTCAGCAGCTGTGCAGACCTCTAACATCTGTTGTAAATCCCCTTACCTAGGCAGTCTACATCTTTTGTTGTATACATATATCAATTAAATCAATTTATCATTAATAAAGATGCAAATATGATGCTAAATTGCTCATTGCAGATTACAGTTTAGCGATCACATGAATTAAGAAGTGATCTAACCCCTCATATAAGCAGATTATATACTCGCTGGAAAATCACGTTTGCCTCCAGGAAATCAGCTGCGCACCCTTCATCTTAATCACCCGCACCCCCCGACTATCCGCAGGCCACTCACAAATCTAATTCCTTTCTTCTATAAACCTAGCATGTACAGCTTAAATGACCTGGCAAAAAATAGTACAAGTACCCTTCAAGTGCTGCGGGAAATACATTATGTGCAGTTCTGAGGTCACTGTTTTGTTTATCACGGAGATGTGAGACATTATGACAGATGCACCAATATGTATTCTATAAGAACTGATGAATAATCCATACAGCTGAAAACAAGGGTAATATATGGACATTTCTCAGTGACTTAACGTAGTTATTAAAAGCACACACAAGAGCGCCCACTGCCTGAATGGAGCGATTTAAAATAATCCAATGTTAACACACACAGATCTAGGAAGGTTGTAGCACACTGCGAACTTCAACTCCTAACATCCTCAGGAAGCTCTATGATTATTTAAATGTTGATACGTTATTGTTCAACAGAAAAGGTGCTGTCAGAATAGATTACCTATCATCCTCCAGGCACTGTACACAAGGGAGAGGTTTGTGCTAAACAGGACCTACTATACCTTGGCTCACACATCAAGGTAAACATAATGTATTCTCGTAGTACTAGAGATTTCCATAATATAGTGCTAAAGGTTTACTTAACTTACTGGTTTTGCAATAGGCTGGAATAGTGCTGTGATGGTGCAACCAAAACATAATTAATGGTGAACTCCAGCGATCATATGCATTTTAAAAGTACATATGACATCTTTGTGTCCGCAATTCATTTTGCATGCAAATGTATAGAAGGATCAGTGAGAACCCTCAGTATATACATATGCATTGTTTCTCCAACCCCAAGCTCCTTGGCTTTCAGAAGATGCCTTCAGACAACTCCAGCCCCGGCTTGCGTGAGATTGCCCGGAGGTTTATCGAGACCCCTCTCTGTGAACGTGGGCACAAAGGTCTCTCTCTGATTCCAATGATTTGATGCTCCAAGCAAAATAAACTGGTAGAAATTTCATGCTTTGCTTTTGCGAAATAAGACTTTCTTCTTTTTGTTCTAACCTGCTTGGTTCCTCTGAATAGTATATTTAAGTACACTGTGCATGCAGTATAACATATATCAGTTTTAAGATTAATGCAAGTAAAATGCCTATTGAAATGAATGAGACTTCGACTCCCAGCCTTGTGCTTAGCCACAACAACTTGCAAGGTTGCGAGTTAAAATCCTGTTCACTTTTATGGGAGCTCAACTCTTGTGCTGGCAAGTTGATATAGCATGTGAATGCGCACACACAGCATATTTCTTTTATACATCTCTAGTTCTTTTTCCTGCTTTCTGTTTGATTCATAAATGATGTCAAACTTGTCATTTCAACATCCCAATGCATATCTCAGCCAGCATGAAACCCGGTTATTGATACAAACTGAGTTTCAGTTGTGGTGCTTTTTTGTCTGGACACTACAGAACCAATATAACAGCTGGTCTACTATTACTTAGCATGTGCCGCATCTGGAAAATGGCAGTCAGCAAAGTCACATAATGAAGCGTCACATGACTCCACTCTTCTAATAGGGCATCTCGCACAACCGGAAAGTAGTCAGTTCCCCCCCGTTGACGGCAGGAACACCTACTGATGTCTGCGGGACCGCTCACAACCCTTCATCAGCTGGACGGCCCACCAACGTCAGCAGGACTTCCTACCTGCATCTCGCAAAGGGGGATTCGGGTAGCTTCCCAGGTATGACTCTGCTTCACTCAGATTTATGACTTTTTATTCTCAAAAGACAAAGCGTTGCAAAAATGCCCTTCAAAAACAGGGCTTTGCCTGCTCAGGAGAGGTGAATTCAAACCATGGCAAACGGGGCAGAGGACATACAGTAAGTTCCCTGTTTGCTCAAAGGGAAAAGCGTCCTAGGGTTTGCTCTATAAACTTCTATAAAATCTTACATGCTACTCACAATTTGTCTCATTTAAAGAGAACTAAACAATTAACTATGGAAAATCAAGCACTTTGCGCATGCAATTAATGTAAGGTGCACAGCTGTAGAATCCTTTGTGTTTCTGATGTAGAAAATAAAGCAATTATTCACATTTGACAAGAAAAATATACAAAACACCGATCAACAGCGATTGCCTAAGAACTTTCTAAATATTTTTTCCCACAAAGATTTTGTAGAAAATAGCTCTGGAAATACTAAGTGTATTTATAAATGCATTACGCCCCAAATTGCAAACGGCATACCCTTAGTATATATTATTGAAAGGCTTTCAAAATTTAATTTTTCTATTTTTTTCCTTCATCTAAAATTAGAGGCAAACATATTGAAATGTGGCGCTGTGCTTTCAGTCGTTGACCGATTACCGGTCTCGATTTTCCTCTGCCACAACTAAGATTATGACAAATCTTTATCTTTCATTCACTACACATCCCATTACAGTAAAAAAAATAATATCAGTAACCCAAAGGCCACATGGAGCTAGGGGTTATAACTTTGCCACCCCATGGGGTTGATATACCTCACAGTTGGATACTTTATACCGATACCATCAAATAACTAATGATTTGGAGAAGTTATCACTAGATTTTAACCTCTTGATCTAAATTTGAATTGAAATAGCAGAACATGAGATGGCCCAGCTTGCATTTATTTAGATAGAACTTGGTGCAGCTAAACAGAAAACAAAAATTATGATTAGATAATTCTATAATTATGAAATAATGAAATGTATTACTAGTTGTCTAATCTGTCTTATTTTACCGCCCTTGAATAAGCATCTCTTTGTCAGCATAGATGAATATAGCAACATCGGGGTTTTTTTTTTTTTTAAGGGATTGCAAGTTATTTTGGTATTTTTAAATTATTTTTCCATTCCATACAACTTTTTTTTGTCGTTTTTCTTTTACCTTTCCAAAGAAGTAGTAAGCCCTGTTTTGAAAAGTAAGTGCTACCGGAGGTTTTCACTATGTCCTATATGCATATAGTTGCCAGCAAATATTTTTTTTTTAGATTCACAATCAACAACGTTCCTCAAAAAAGGAAGCATCCTTATAGACGACTAATACCAAAACTGCTTAGGTGACTGGCACTGCAGAACACACTTGGTGGTGCAATCAGGATCTTGGTATATTATAACATGAACCTAGTTACCCTAGCACATTGCAGGCAATAAAAAAAATAGCAATTGTGGTGAAAGTACTAAATTTTTTGGGGAAAACACCAGGATCATTCCACCTTTTTTGTACTTTAACCATAGAATCACAGGGGAAACGGATGGTAAATATAGTGTCTATTTTCCATTATAATATTCTACATCTAAGGTTTAATAAAGAAGTGATAGTAGCTTTAAATGTGAATCTTCCACTTGTGCTTGCTTTAAATTCAGAAGTTATCCATAAACAACCCCAGTGTTGCCCAACTGTTTTTTTACTAGGCATTAAGGAAACTGAAACCAAGATTGATTCGGGGGACTTTGAAAAGAAACAAATTTAATTTCTCTGTTTGCCCATAACTTGGCTGTCAAAATTCTTCGTTGTCCCCCTGACCCCTGAATATTTCTCTTAAAAATAAATAAAAATAACAAAATGCAGCATACAAATGATCAACACAGTATATTTCTGTTGGCACAAAAAATATTATTATATGAAAAACCATGAGCGGCTCTGAGCAGTTTCTTTCTCGGTATTAGGACAACCATTAGTATCTGTGATTTCAATATGTCATCTGCTATTAATATGCTGAACGAAGTGGAAAGAAATAAACATCCGTCATCGTAAGCCATAAGCAATTTTTGTTAGTATAGTGGAGGCAAAAATCTATATTGTGCCGATGTTCCATTAATAGAACATTATAGAAGTGTTACTTTTCACAGGCTGTAATTTAGTAGCGCGTATTGACATCGTGTCCTTTTATGAGAAACTAGTAGGTAAGCAGGCTGGAAGATAGACAAAGGACAGGAGCTTGGATACGTCTGAGTTTTAATAAGAATTCTGCAATTGTTATAACACACAGTACATTAAGTAGAAATTGCAATGGAAAAGACTGTGTGCTCTATTGCATTCAGGATGATCCAGGTGGCAATGAGGCGCAAGAGTCAATCATTCTAGGTCACTAAGTAAATGATACATGGATCTGTAAAATAAGCAATAGGGGTAGAGGTGCTGGCTGCCTTTTTCTGTAGTTAACCCAAAAAAATATAATCCAGGGACTGTACGTATTAAAAAATTACATTTTTACTTCTATTGAGACTTTTGAATACAAGAATGCAAGTCATTTAACCATTTGGATGATCCCACAGTGTGTGAAAAGCCTGATCCCACTGGACAACTCAACTGCTTCATCACAGCACCATCTACAAGTAGCCTTCATGTACACTATTAATGGACAGTGTTAACATTTGTTTTCACTTGTTAATAAAATGTTTACATAGTGGTATTTCGTGTGTTAAAAATAATTGTGCCAACCAATCAGATTCTTCATTTATATATAGGTGTTTTGTGGATTGTAATACTTACATGTGTCTGGCTTGTGACAGTTGTGACCTTGTCGGAAATACTGAGGGTTTTCAATAACCGGGATCCGCGTCATTCCAATCACAACGGTATCTGGTCCGGCGTCTAGCGATGATGGGGTGGTTATACCATGGTTTATGTGATGGAGAGGACTGGCGGAATCTTCTTCCCCGCTAATAACGGCCACGGGTCCTAAAATAACCATAATTCAGTTAAAAAAAACCTATTCATAATGAAGACGTAGTCTGAAAAATGCTTTTGCTGGCTGTGAGTGTTTTAGGAACGTCGACAGTCATCATTCTAAAATTCATGCACTACCTCAACACCATAAAAATGAAAAGTTAGTTAGATATTAATTTATATAGCACCATAATATGCTTCAGTGTTTAAAAAGTTATAACAGGATATAACAAGTAGCGCTTAACATAATAATTTGGATTTACAGAGCCAAGGTAGATAAGACCCTGCCTAAATGAGCTTACAAACCTAAAAGATATATTGGTCACACGGCTAAAAATGAAATAACGCACATATACTTAAACTGTTCTGTAATAATAAGCATCCTTTATAACTGACTGTTAGCATACCCATTGCCTAGCGACCTCACATAGAATAAAAGTATTAGTTACATATCATATGTTTAGTGAATATGTTTTTTTTTGGGGGGGGGTGGTGTAACTGCAGCAGTTACAAATAACTTTTAACTTTTATTAGCTTAGGTTTCTTTCCCAGACTTTGAGTGTCCGTGAGCAAAGTATCTCACTTCGCGGCTCTGAAAGGGTTAATCCTGTGACTATTCTAGAATCGGCTTATACGTTCTTATTAACCAACGTGGCCAACGCCCCTTTGACACAATACACGTGAAATGGTGAATCTTATTTATGGTGGCATTTTAATTTAATACATACACAGTCAACTGGGTCAGCGAATACTACCGGGAAATAGAGAACTAATTTTATTGTATACAGTCTTTGTCTTTTGCTAAGCCATTTACCAGCTTCCAGTTCTGCAGAACACGACACAAATGCATTCCCTGGTTATTGACTACGCTACGCTTTAATCTGCTTCCTCCTGCTGATACTCATGTGCACTGGAGAGAAGATATATCAGCAAACTGATAGGCTAATTAGAATATTGGATTCCTGGCCTAGTTTACAAGTCATTCAATTGAAGCAGTGTGTATTAAGAGATCATTTTACACTAAATGTATTTAATTTTTTTTTTTTTGCTGCATTTTTACAGACGATTGCAAATAAGCATTAATAATTTATTTAAACTAGATGCTTAGGGAAATCATAGAGGAATAGTCTAAAATGCAACAACATAACAGGTATTTAAAGTTTAGTAAAACAATGTATAATGTTATCTGGGATGTTCTTGATTTGCAATGCATAATTATGTAATACCCCAAGGTAGGTAAGTCATATGACTCTAATATATGTTAATACAAACTGTATTTAACTCATTACAAGCATACCATAAGCACTGCTTGTCCGGTTCTCCGGGTCAAGACCCTCTGGGTCGCAGGGTCTTGACACGCCCCGCTCTCAGCCCATTTTCCCTTTCAATGGAGGTGTTTCCCATTAATGTCAGCCGGACCGCCCACTGATGTCAGTGGGACCGCCCACTGATGTCAGCGGGAACGCCCACTGATGAAAGCGGAACGTCACTGGGCAGTCCTGGCCGCATCTCGTAAGGGAAGGTTCTGGATAGCCGGAGCCCAGAAGTTCCTAGATATGATTATAAGAATTATAATCATATCTAGGATTATAAGAATTATGGGAGATACAATTTAGGGGTCTTTGAACCTTAATATAATATGTTATGGATGATTGCAGCATAATAAACAGCTTTCATAATCAGCAGACATTTTATACGCTGAAAAATCTGGGAAACTTACTGCCCTTTAATGGCCAAGCCCATGCATCACAAAATCCCCAAATATTTCCTCCCACTGAGTGCATAAGCGATGTCTGTTTTACCGCTAGACTGGCACTGTGCACACACGTGCAGAAACCCTGGGGGACAATGGTTGGGCCAGCCAGCCATAATTTGATCTGGAATTCCTCCAGATAAATAGGCTGAGCTGGCCCTGTTTAAAGTATAATTTAATAGGTAAGGAGATTTTGGAGAAATCTCACTGACTTAATGATGCATATAAAGGCCCAGCCGAGCTCGTTTACAGCAGAGGTGAAGTTAAGGAGTTCAAACCACCACTATCCTGAAAAGTGTCCTACCAACTCGAACTTTAGTGAATAAACCCCAAAGTCTCTGGCATAAACCCAGAGGCTGATCTACACTAACACACTGGCAGTTTCTTTATTAGGGCCAACCTAGCCATATGGTACATAAGGCAAAGTTTGGTTTTAGACCAGTACATGACATATACATTTAGCCAGCAGAAAAAAAAAACAAACAGCAATATAAACAAGTTAAAAAGAACTTTAGCACAGAAGAGTAAGTCAAATTCAGATAAATATACACTAAACTCTGTTAATGTATAAAACCACTAAGCAAGCAATAAGCATGCGATTCCATTGTCCCCATTGGTGCAAAAGCTTGCATTGACTTAATGTCACATTATAAATAAGATTCTGTGATTTCCAATGTTTGAACACATTCATCACCCCAATAATGTCTTGGAAAGTTACATCAAAGCTGCAGCAGCATATAATCTATGCATCAGAAAATTGTTCTCCAAAGTGAAATTTCATTGCAGGAGCTTATTGTATATTTTGCATACATATTAAACTCTGAGTCTGACGCAATCACTAAAGTATGGTGTCGTTTCCACAGATCTATGCCACAGCGCTGGATGTTAGATCCAATATCCGACTGATTTTGGCAGTTTAAAATGTGGCATTTTCTGTTGACGGAGAAAAGAGGCTAGAAGTTGCAGTGAGTCATATGCTGATAAATCCCAGGCTCACGTGCGCTTCAAGTGACTCACTGCAATAGTCTTTAGATCACAGCAAATAAACGCTCTGTTGCTCACTGATGCAAGAAAAATGGACCTGAAGCCAAACAGGCAATTCTCCGAGAAAGAAGTCACAAATAACAATTGTATTATGGATGCAACCCTGTGCCTTATGCTGCTTCTGGGTGTATTTTTACATAAATAGCATCACAGTGTGACAGTAGAGCGGATTTTATATATGTGCATCATCATCTATAGGCAACAGTGTATCAGTCAGTGCTTTGGGTACCCTTTAATGTGCTTCTTACAGGGGGTAGTATCTATAATAATTGAATGGCCTGCAAAATCAGGAACAGTAGGGCAGCTACACAGGACAATGTCAGAAAATCGGGACAGCCCTGAGAACACGAGGACCCCTTGGAAGGTACGGTACACATCCAGGGGACAACATAGTGTTAAAAAAGGTACACCGTACATTCCTTAACAATGGGCATGTGGGGATTTTTGGGGGGCTAGAAACTGGCACAATACTATTGATAACAGATGCTTCTTGATCTGAAAAGAAAGAAAGAAAGCATTTTTTTCCATAAAAGTGGGCTTTATTTTCTACCTATTTTTATTGTTAGAAAGAATGAAAAAGTAAATTGAAATGCTGCACTTCTTTTTATCGATGTGAAATAAAAGGATATCCTTTGAGAGTACACCATGATGTTATTGTTTTTAATAACAGAAAGCACACCGTGCTGTTCACTACTAGAGGACCATCAATAAGGGGGGAAAAACGTCTATTAATATTGAAAGCTCAAGGGGTTAAAACAGAGTAGGATGTTTAGCCGTGCGAATAGAAATATGGGGTGCCCAAGGAAATAAGACATCATGTTTAATGTAGTGACAGAATCAATAAACCATCTGAGTTTGGAGATGAAGCACAGCACATTAAAAATAAAACATAAAAGTACATTTTGAAAAGAGAAAAAGGTAACGATGAAAAACAGCATCTTATTATTTGTGTACATTCAGTATCTGCTCCGGGGGACACGTGTGGAAGAAGATTATTTAACACATTAAGGTTCAGCTCATACCACAATCAGGATGGTATCTTAAAGTCAGTTTCAATCACTTATAAGGTTGTCAATCAACCAGAGCCTTTTCTTGATTTTTATTTGTGTTTTTTCTTTCTTTTTTTCTGTCTTTTGAATCAATAGTGAAGGAAAGAATGAAAATGGTTAGGGGTGGTCGCAGTAGATGAGTGTCAATAGCAGGAACGTGAAAAGAAAGTCATAGTCACAGAGCAGTGGGAAAAGTTAGTGTTTCTAGTGTGTAATGTGGTTTCCTACAAGGTAGAACAAGAGTAGATTATATCTTTATTGGCTAACAGTGCATTGCACCGCTAGCTTTCAAGAACACTTAGGCTGATAACATGCGTTTAAGATAAAAAGAGACTTAAGTGGTCATGAAACACCTTGTCCATGCCAAAGATATTTTATCTGTTATACCACCGTGTTCAAGTTATCTCCTGCCAGCTATTCTATCCTCTGTTTAAATTGTGGGATGCCTTCATACACAAGAGCGTTTGCGAGTATGATATAAAAATATTAAAGGTTAAAGTATCAAAGATGGAAAAGTAAACAGCAGAGATAATGGAATTATTTCTTTGAAACTGAACTGGGGTCACGTACCATTTTGCACCAGGATGACACTTTATACATATTCCTGTAAGTGCAGTCACCTTAGCAACTATTGTTCATGCCAACTCCCAGCTTATTACACACGCTAATACATGTATTGGCACTGATCCAGCTTTTAGCAGATCTGGTGATTAACCATTTTAGAACTGGGCTTTACGCATGACCATCTGTGCCATTATGCTCATCCAAACTATGGTGGACCATAATGTTGGATAACGTTCACAAGTTGAATTTCAGAGATTTCTCAGTGTTTCTCCCACTCAAGCTAGAGGAGGCCAACACTCTCATCAATCTCACCAACAGCTGAATGTGAAAGCAAATGTAGTCAGCATCAGCTGTGGAATACAATTCCCATAATAATAAAATGACCAATAGTTCTACCCAATGACAGCAGTTATCCAACATTGTTTGACTTTTGTAAATTAAGCATGGTTCCACCAGCCTTAGTGAATGGAGAATTCTGTACTTGTTAGTAGGCACCATAGTAATAAGTTACATTTTTAGCAATTTTTCTGTAGAACACAGCTATAAATATTTAGAAAGCAGTATGCCTCAGTTTTGTCTGTCCATCATCACAACAAAATAGGCTATTTGCACTGTTGGCGGTTTCCCTGTGGGTGGTTGTAGTTGACCTTTAGGTCAGACAGGAACAATCTAAGGAAATATTTGTTGACTTGTCCACTGCTGTTCAATCAATGTTTAGCTACACATTGTCAGCGAAAGGGCTCAGTAGGAAACGTAGCACATTAATCTATCATGCCAGCCTGACATTGTTGACCATTGGACATATGCATAATAATAAAGGTTGGGGGACTTGAGAATAAGCTAATGACATATTGGTGGTTTTCACAATTTCATATTTTTTTTTCTAGCCTTTATTGCTGCAATTTAATGAGAAGCCTCCAAAAAAAGCGTATTATGCATGCCCACATCATCTTTCGGTATTAAACTATTTTTTTTTTTATCATTAAAGATGTAAAGTATAATTGCTTAAAAGGAATAATATTAATGACCAAAGGTGACAGGGTTCTATTAGAAAGTTCAGCGATCGTCATTGAGCTTCTTGGCTAAGGTTGTCACTAATTTTACATTACCTGGACACATTTTAACCCAGGCCTCTTAAGGTTACATGTTTTGCTCGTAAATTAGAAAAAAACTGTCAGTTTTATTCCCTATTGCTCATGCTATTACACAGCTGGTCAATATATGACAACCCAACAGCCCCTACTTCCTTGAAATGTCTAATGAGTTGGCATTTGAATCTGTATAAACAGATGGCTAATAATCAGTGGTTAGCAGTCCTAATGGATTTGGCTTTAATTTTTAAACACTAAAGGACCCCTAGGAATCTTTGGATGTCACTGAGGTTGTTCGTGTTCAAGACGTAGCAATGTGTGCTGTATACTGATTAATACTGATTGTTAGACATTGATTCCAGGGTCCTGTATGCTGGGCTCCTCGATATACAAATCTCAAATATTAATTCGCCATATCTCAAAACGTAATCACTAAAAGCTAGTGATTGCTTGGGCCTTAAAATCTTCCCGTGAATTATAGTTAAATATAGTTAGACTGTGGTTGAAGGTGAACATTGACAGCAGGGGCACATAACGAAAGCAAAGATGGAATTGACTAAATCAGTTTTCTTAATACTATAAATTGGTTGTTTCAGGCAGCATTCAATGGAACAACATATGAATAGCATTCATTTTCATCTGCTTATATTTTTATATTTAGACTCCACGGGTATGATTCTTTTACACCCTTATAAAAAGGAACAGTCAGTGATCTGTAAGACCGATCCGTGTATATACATATATATATATATATATATATATATATATATTGTCAGGAACATTGTATGCCAATCAGGAATAGCATCTCACTGATTTTCCCTTTTTATCAGGTGACAGCTTTGCCAACAAGTCCATGGGCTCTTTGGCACAACCTTAAGCTTAGTCAGTTTCATGTCCCACTCTGTGTTCTACTCTGGCATACGCCAAGAAATCCGCAAAGATCATTGCTGCAGCCTCTGCCAAGGGCAGACAGCGAGAAAGGGGGCAAGCAATTCACTGTGCCAACTCCTTTAAGCCTGTATAAAAGGTAAGCAGGAAACAAAAAACACGTTATTTTTTACGAAAATAGCAAAAGGAAACCAGTGTTGTCATTAAGTGACATGGAAACTTTAGATATGGTGTGTGGATGAATAACAATTCAATGACACTGCAGACAAATCTACAGTGGTTTTCAGTGCATGGCTGTTCCTAAATCAGGGTTTTTCTTTAATAAGCAGCAGGTGTCATAGTGCGCTGGCATTTTGTGCATGGACTACACACAGGTATCTTCAAAAAGCTATTCTTCCAGCAGTGGGAGAGTTTTAGGTAGTCTCACAAGGGACATTCTCGGGTATGGTGGTGATATTTAAAGTGGTGATATAATTTATTCTCCATCAAAAATTATCGTGATGATGGTTGGTAGAATGTTTGGGGTTAAGGATTGGGCACTGCTCATAGCAGAGCAGTTTTTCAATATTTTAGTTTTAGGGCAGGACTAAGTAATGTCCACTGCAGCAGGTCCATTCCATCAGATATAAATAATAATATATAATACAATATACTGGAGTTTCTGAATTAAATATTAAGGGTTCCTATTCTAGGAAACAAGAGTCTCTATCTGCAGTGGTGTGTTGCCTTCTAAATTATAAGCATGCAGTGTCAACAGCATCAGATTACTGTGTCAGTAGGTACAGTGCTGATTTACCACATTGATTAACGCTGCAGAGCATATAGGTAAGAGCTGTATATGAATTAGGAACGTCATAATGTGTTTGGCAGGGGTGAGGATGTGATCATTGATGTTCCTACACAATAAATATTACATATTTCTTTTATTCTGGGTTTTTTTGCGGCTCTGAAAAAGGATTCACAGTTTCAAGAGAGACAAAGACCACTCCATCCTAACCAGGTATCAAAGGCAGGCCTGGAGCCCTGGTAATTGGCTATGAGAGATCCTCGGTATGGCAAGGATAGTATAGTATACAAGGCATATTGTTGTTCAGGCAGCTAAATAAAACAAATAAAGAATTATTTGTAAAGCCTGAATTCATAGAATGCATGTAGAACTATTCCGTAACAAGGACAGATGTCGTTACATCCATGGAAACAGATCATCTCCTTTAAAAACCATGACTGATGATGTAATAAAAACAAATCTTAAATTATTTTTTTCATAAAACATCAGGATGCATTGTTAGTTAAGATACATTGCTCAACATTTACACACAGCTGGCAAAGATTGTAATAAAATGAGAGTTTATAGCTTTGTATCATGACTGGCTTAACATAATTCATTTCTTTATTTACAGTTGTAGTCATGGAAGAACAATTTTCCCGGTAAACAAATCTTTGAGATAACCCATTGACTATGAAAATGTTAGTACATGAACACTTCTTTGAAGATCTTCAAAGGCTTTTGCTTAGCCCAGTATCAATTCCACTTTACTCCAGATAACCATTACTTGAGTCTCAATTCAACAAGTCAATTCTATTGTGTATTTTCTACTGTACACGTCATAGAGAGTATGTATTTTGGAAGTCAGGAGTCTATTTCATTAGATGTAGCATTTTTCCAGTAACAACCTGAGAATGATCACACAAGATGATCTGAACAATACAGTAGACTTGTGCATCCTGATTCAAGTTCCAAGAAGCCAGAATAATGCAGACAAATTCGCGGAAAAAAAGGAATTGCACAAATGCTTCTTTTTTATACTACAAATCTGTCTGCAAAATACCGACACCTTGAAGTATTACTACAAAAGGGAGCCCAGGCTCGTACCACAGGGACAGCCTCTCCCCTGTTCCTCCATTAGGAAGAAAGGGGGAGAGCAGGGAGGCTATACGCTTTTTGAGGAAGCGCTCCAGGAGGCCTATATAATAGAGCTGATCCTGGAGAGAAGTGGGCAAAAAGACGACATAAGAACAAGGAGAGGCAAGAGAAAAGCAGAGCTGCTGAAAAGAGGACAGGGGCATGGAAGCAGTCCACGAAGAAGGTAAAGAGATGTTGAAAGAGAGTGAATATAAATGTGAGAGAGTGAATGAGAGTGTGAAAGAGTGTGAATGAGGGAGTGTAAAAGAGCATGAGTGATTAAATAAGGGGATAGTGTCTGCTTTAGATGAATTAGGGCAATAAGGGCCTCATCATTACCCCTGGATGGTCCTGGGAACAAGTGGGATTGGTTGGAGCCACATTTATCCCTACCATAGGTGGTACAGATAACCTGTATGCATCACAGAATATCGGACAAAGCGTTAATAGCTGGAAACATTCATGTAAACCCTTGGGAAAATCAGCGGTCACTAGAAATAAAACTTGTTTTATAACCATAACAGTTTTTTGCTTTGTTTCAATTATTGAAGTATCATCAGTCCAGAAATGTGCTAAACACTCATTTTATTTTCACGATGACACCACTGTATTCTTTTCACTAAATTCCTCACTTAGTTTTTCACATCATCAATGTTTTAAAAGTAGATTAAATGGATGTTGAATGCTTTTAAGAAATATGTTAATTCCTCCCAGGTTGTTGGGTAATCGCATAAACTATGACATCATCCTCACCAAAACGAAATCTGAAACTTTTTTTTTAAAGTGTCATGTATGATATTTTTCAATGGTTTTTTTTAAGCTGGCAGCTATGAGTCATTTGGTTTTTATTATAAAAAAAAAAAATTGAAATGTTAATTACTTGGATCTGATTGAAATTTAAATAACATTTTGCCTTACAATCGTCATGGCAACAACAAAAATGTAAGAACAACAGTTTTGGAACATTAGAGTCTAGTTAAGGAAACAAAAAATTTGTCAGGTCAAACTTGAGACTTGTTATGCTGATCAATGATTCAGGATTATTTATGCACATATATATGAATCCTGAGAGTTCTTTGCAAGCCAAAATAATGATGGATATGCATGTGAGAAGCCAAATATGTACTTGTAAAATGTTTTAGTTCACGTGCTATGCATGGTTTGTTTTTTTTCTTATTTTTAATGTATTTTCCTGCTGCTTGAAAATGATTGCTTATTTTGTGCATTTTTATTACAAAAGAAAAAATAATAAATACAATGCAATTTTCATCTTATTGCTCTAAAATGTTTATTTATTTATTTATTTTTTAATTGTATGTATTTTTACCCCACAGTAGTAATCAGTTGTTTGTGTGTAGTGGATGTTAGAAGAAAAAAAAGAAATACAAACCAGAAAATATGTATTTTTTAAGAAAAAAATATTATATTAAATATACAGCTGGACTGGACGTCACCTGGTGACCGTTATATGAGAAACATATGACTTTTGAAAGAGATGAGCATTCAAAGTTCAAACATTGTATGACAGATCACCTATTTACGGGACAGAGCAAAATCATAACTCTTCAGTGTAAATTGAGGCAGTTATGGGGTATGTTTTGCTCGTGTAACTCTCTTCCGAACTACGCGTATATATGAGGGCGGTGTGCAAGTGTTAGCACAGCTTCTGTCATAGAATGAGACGCTGTCATGTCCTGTTATCATCAATAGCTGAGAAAGGTGAATGAGAAGAGGGAACAGAAGCTGTTATATATTCCAAACCTTATAACCACTGCTGAAAATGTTTTGCTACTGTCTCTGCACAGGTCCCCTAGCACTGAAGAACATATTTTGAAGCTTCCTTCTTTTAATGCCCATTTTTGGGGGCTTTTGTTCTCCACTCTTCCCTAGGAGCTCAGAAAGTTTGCTTGATACGAGTGTATGACAGAATCCGTCTTTGGTGATATGAAATGTTTGGAGGTATGAGCTGGCACTGTTCTGTCCAAGTGGCGGGAAGAATGCAGATAATTTGCCATGATGGATTAGAAGATCTGGCCTCTCATGCACAAATACAACCTCACTTTTGCAAGGAAAAGGTCTTTGGAGCTATGAAGTTACTTAAAACTTAGTCTTAAGTACACGTGCAGGGCTCACGCAGGTAACTGTTTGTGTCAGAGTCAAGTTTGATTTTACTTTACATCTGGGTTTGCATGATGCTCATAATTGGTTATCACCAGGGGGTCTCACGCTGCCCTCACTGTATTGAGCACTGCATTGTACAGTAGCATTTAACACAGTAATCTCTGTTACATATTATAGCTTATTAGTTACTGAAACTAAAACAAGGATCAATGATTTTTGCATTTGGTCATGGGTGAAAGAAACGTTTGGAGAGGACCATTTTAGAATTGTGAACTACAATAGTGTTGAGTTGGTAGAACATCCTTCTCTAGGGCCCTATCCATCAACTGTTGCCATATATATGAGTACAATAATGGACTTATGTATCATACTACTTATTTCTACTTACTGGTACTTAAGTGTGAAAATAAAAGCAATCTTTTTTGCATACGTATTTTATTCTCATCCATCTACAGTGGACCCTCTGGTGGTCTTGATTTGATTAAGCTATTGCCTTTTCTTTATTTTTGTCTTCTGTGTACCGGATCATTGACCCCCCACATCTACGGACCCTGGCACATGTGGTACTATTTAAAATGTGGCTATTTGGTTTCAAGAGGTTGAGGGTCTGCAAATACCGGTATTTCATTTTGTAATGTTCAGTGCTTCATCTCTAGAACGTCAGGACCTACCAGTTATTTAGTAAACACTTTAGTAGACACAAGTCATTTTACTTTTAATATATTCTAGTTCTGCACCATCACCTTAGGTCTCCTTCCCAATATTAAAGGTTAAAGTTAAAATGGACCTTGATTATGAACATCCCACAAAAAAATGTGACAGACACATTTTCTGGCTAAGGCATTACTAACAGTATATTGCTATAATTATTATCTTTTTAGTTACTCGTGTAGCAGAAACAGTCAGCATGCAGCAATGCTTAAATATACCAGTAGAAACACATGTTTAGCTCCACAGATACGACAATTCTAACACTGACAATTTGTTTGTTCTTATTCTTATTTACACAATGTATTGCATCATACACTTCTTTCTTAACGGTTCTTCTGACATCCTCCACATATAAAATGAGGACATCTGAGGGGAAATACCTTATTATGCTGTTATAAAAATGAAATCTCAGCGGGCGTATGTGTCAAGCATCAGAAAAAGTTTATTTTTTAATTTTTTACATGTTATTAAACAGTTGAACACTCAGCGCAATTCCTCTTTTCTCCTTACAAATCATAGTGCAGTCATTAAAACAAAGAATATATTTTAAACTGTTAACTTGGCAATGATTGTTACTACAAACTTGGTTCAAGCAGATTATAAATAACAGCCTTTCTCATCGCTTCAATCATCTTATATCACTCATCAAGAGAGGCCATTTTTACTCAACAGCTACGGTCAGATTGCTACACTGAAGCTCCTTAAATTGCAAGTAGCTGTGACTATAGCGTATAGTCATTTATTTGGATACCGCTCTTTCTCAATGAATCTTGAGATGCAATCCTTGAGATATTCTATCCTATCCACAGGAAATTGTTTCTCGTTTCGGATATTCAGAAGACCCTTGAGTCCAATGATACATACAGGTCCACTCCCTACAATCCATTAACTGCCTTATAAATCTAGTTCTATTTCCTTCATGCTTGGGAAAATACTCGAGTCAACTGAAGAATGAAATCATCAAAGATTGAACCAATCATTCTTCAAAATTCAAAGGACGTTGGCAGGCTAGCCAGAAGCAGATAGTCTTAGATGACCGGTGAAGAGAATCCCAAACTCAAATACACATAGAATATACTTGTTTCCCTACACCTGGCCTTACCCAAAACGTAATCATTGCTAAAGAAAGAGTACACGTTTCTGAAACGTTCATGAAAGTTGATAACATATGCATATATGGGGAGAAAGAAAACAAATTATTCTTAGATCTTTTTATCCCAACAAGTTGATCACATGACTTCCGGAACTTAAAAACGTTACCAATTGTGGCAACTTGAATTTGAAGAAAGTTGCACTGCGTAGTTAACCTCCAGTAAAGTATTTTAATAGAGCTATCCTGCCTAGACAATAACTTAGTATAGTAAACGCCAAACAATGCAAGCATTTTAAAGAAATAATAACTTCATGACATCCTATTTTTATCATTTCCTTTTAAGACTTTTATATGTTTCCCAGTGACACATAATTACATATTATAATTAATGATATAAAAATTGAGCTTATCTAATGCTGACTTGGGGAAAAATCTGATCGCCTTGTTTTTCTTTGTCTAAGAGCAAATTGATTGGCCTCTATTTTTACAACCAGAGTAACTATATAACTCTATAGGGTATATTCAGTAGAGCTTGAATTAGTTAATTGACATGGGAATTTGCCAATTATCTCATCAGGCATACAATAAATGGGTAGAGAAATTCAACATGATAATTTAACTGCAGCTGAACCCCTTGGTAGATCATCCAGAGGACAAAAAAAAGGATTTTGGACACAGTATATATATCAACTTTCAGTTTATCTTTTGTCACCTTTGGGAGGGAGAACAAGATTGAAAACTGAGATGTTTGCACTTATCACATCTTCTTGGATTATTCAGAAAAAGCTAAAAAAAAAAACATCAAATGCATTGCATAGCTAAGTTTTCACATAGCACCCAAGAGACGCTAGCATCGGCAAAATAAGAAAAACTCATTTAACAATAAAATGTAAAAGTTTTGATTCTGTTTTTTTTTTAAAATCTAGTATGTGTAATTCCACGGAGACTACATGGTACAGCACTTTGCACAACAATCTATTGGTACACAAGATGAGCTACAGATCTGACGGCTGCTTCCTATTAGTGACAAAAATAACTGTTGCTGCTCAGTTTTCACTGTAAATCATTTTTTTAAGTGGCTAGAAGATTAACATGTTTCAGACCGAGTGATATGATGAGGTAGCAAGTAAGGAAACCTAGAACTTTTCTGGAGGATGGACTAGCAAGGGGTAATACCTCTCCTGTCTGGATTACCAGCCCTTCTGTGTATTGCTGCACATGTCTACAATGAGTTCAAATGATAACGATTATAAAATGTACAGCTAATGCACTGGAAAGGCATGGGATATCCTTTGTGCCATTCTTATTGAAATGTTTCATGCTTCTATTTTTAACAAAGATCATCTAAAACCTATAAATATAAAAATGTATAGTTTAAGAATGATAAGTCAAATACAAGCTTGTCTATGATGTGTGCGTAGTACACACACTCAATGTTTTCTACCCTAGAAATGTGATTTTAGGATTGACCCATATGTGCCAGCGTCACTCTAGCCGGCTTAACAGCCTGGGTGCCATATCAAAAAATAGACAGGGCTCAGGTATGCTACAGAGTATCTGACATCGAAACACCCTACAGGGCACAGGGAACTTCAATATTTGGGAGCAAAAATTGAATAGGTAAAATCATATTAAAATTCTACTTTTAATTAATGCTACCATTCTAACAAATAATTTTAAAAAAATGCCAATCACTGACCACACTTTTTTTTTGGGGATTGAGGACATTCTCTGGACACCAGTAACAAAGCTGTGTGTTTCTCTCTGCTTCATGATCAGAGTAAGCGAGAGAGGGAGAAAGGCCAGTGTTTACCTGAACTTAATTTGTTTTGAGGCCTTTGTAAACCAGCCAGTGTTAGTATGCACAGGTGTATGCGGCAATGTTTAGTGTTGGGTAGCCCATCCAGGATCATTGCTTTCATGATGCCATTTAACGTTCAAATGTCTGCATGGGTTAAAGATACAGGTGATGGGCAGTGGCCCAGTTAAGTACAGAGCAGTTGCTTAATTTCCTGACTCACTCGGCATGGCCACCGACATGTCATAAAAATGATATAAGCTTTTCATTCTAAGGCACACTGTAGAAGAAGCAGGAAGAAGGACAGCGTACGATTGATTTCAGCACGTCTGCTCTTTACCGTCCGGTAGAAATACAACAGCAAATCAATAGGAATAACACTACCTGAGACATCTAATCTCTAGTGTTCGTCAGAGGAATTTTTATAAACTGCTCGCATTGCTTCAGTTCCATTGGAATAAAGCAGCATTGGAGAACGTTCCATTTAAGAAGATAAAGGATCAGTATCACAGGAAGGTTAATTAACTACTGAACATCTTAATTCACTTTTTCTATAGTAGAAGCCTGTGACTAATTGTTTGATTGACTTATAGTTTTTTTCCCCACTAGAAGCAAGTTAAGACTATTTTAACCTAATTCTGTTTTATCTACTTATTAATGGATGCTGATTCCAGTGTATGTCACTGAGCTGTCCTGGTGCGACAATATCCTTTATTAGCAACAAAACTTTGTTCGTGGCCCTTTCTCCTAATGAAGTTGACTGATGTTCACTTTTCTCCGTCCACCAATATGTCTACAGAAATTTGTTTGCTCATTTTTAGTAGTAAAATGAGAAGGGATAAAATGAGACAGTAAGTACATTGACTGTATACAACGGTATGATGGAGTTTTATGTACAATGCACAGATATATAGAAGGAAGAACAGTTTCTCATAATGTTCTGTTTTACTGACAACTGACACAAAATGTTCAATTCTGTTATCTCCCCTCTGAAGGCCAATAGCACTCCAAAAGCTTGGCTGGTGGAGCCTCTAACAAACTTCATGACATCAAATGTAATTTCATATAAAAACTGCATTCCAGGGCACATACAAGGTCAAGCCTGAGCTGGGAATTTGGCCACTGCTCATCTACTGCAATTACTTTGATTTTCACATTCAATAAAAGCAATCAAATGATACTAAACTCGAAGATATTACTTTGTCACTTAAAGCCTTTACTTGACTTTTTTCCAGTGCTCAGAAATGATAGAAAATGGGAGTTTGTAATTTGCATAGTTGATTCACACTCTCTAGTAACTTATCCTCAGTTTTATCCGTTTCAAGCACTGTCTAATGAAAGTCTTGTATGATAGCTCATCGGTGTAATTAGGCTTTAATTGCAGGTATCTACTAAACTGGCAAACCTGCACCCCAAAACAAGGTTGTGACCCCCCCAAAGACGTGAAACATATTGGGACAGGTCTATCTTCTTTTTACATTTCATCAAAAAGCTAATATGTTTTAAACATACAAACAATACTACTACTACTACTACTACTACTACTAATAATAATAATAATAATACAAATATAAAAAGTCATATCCAGAGAAACATTATATAGTATTATGGTTAATGTTTATCAAATAACATTTCTGCAATAAAGTTACCAAAATTGTTGCGAACATCTTAGTAATTCATAAATTCTAATTCTTAATAATATGTTAAACTATAACTTGGATATTATGCCCGCTGAGGGTGATGTGAGTTGCAATCTAATAATAGACACAAAATTGACATGCCTTATCTTAAAGAGCTAGTTTCATAGGACATTAAAGAATGGCTAATGTAACACTTGTTAAGCCAATACTCTTTTAATGGTTCAATTAAATAGCAGTACTCGGACTTGGAAAGTAATATTTTCTCATCTACAAGATACTTGGCAGGGTTTTCTTTTTGATCTGTTTCAAAACTACAGCCGTTACAAAACCAAAACACTTGGCCTCTGGCACCAATCGCTTATGGAAATTAGTGCCAATGGAAGTGTCAGTTTCAATTTCATAATGTTATTGGATGTAAGCAAAAAAAAAAAAGAAAAAATGGATGAGATCCCGTATCCCAGACTATCTTAGTTGTAGGGATTGTGCGTAAGTAGACAGACAGTTTTGACTAGAGAAGGCACAGACTCAAGATCAATTATACTGACAAGGCTATCTCAGAGCTAGATCATTTATTGCTGACACAGTTATATTCTCTACGGAGATGGGGATTTCAGAAAGATGTATTTATATCATCTCAAATGGTAAGCAGAAACCATTGAAATTCTCAGCGTGATAACTGGCCCCATCTAAAGCATAACGCTCTTCTGAAGTATCATATTTATGTGATGGAGTGATAAGGATTGCGTAATATGTCAATACGCTATTAAGACATATAACATCTTCCCGTATCCTTGAGACATTCACCTCTTGGCCTGGCTTTGGTTGATAGTAAATATATATTTCTCAGTGCTACCAGACAATCACTAATGTAAATATAACACAGCATGTAAATATAACACAGGCTCGCTTGGTGAATATATTTCCATACCTCATTAAACATTATTCATATTCTGCTGAGGGTTGTTGGCTTATTGAACTTGTCCTTCTGGACAAGGTCATGACTGACGTGTGGAAGATGCAACTCATTGTTTGTTTTGCTGTTTACATGGAATTGAGGCGCCTTCTAACTATTTTTTAACTATTTTTTTTTTGATTTGGGTCTTTTGTACTGATAAATACTGCAGTGCAAATAAAGGGTCAAAAAAATTACCAGTAATTTGCTGGTAGTTTGCTTTTTTAATAATATATACAGTGATGAATGAAAGGTTAAGTACACTCACTTATTTGTATTTGTAATCTGTCAAATCATATGCTCTTTTTGTACATATGAAATAGAAATGGTTACTATTCATATCGATTGTATGAATATTACACACAATTTCCATCTTATTTCTAAATTATATGCCAAAAAGCACAAATCAGACATTTACGTTAATGTAATTAGCACATGGAAAGTAGAAATTAATAATTTACTACTGTTAATTATTTTGGGGAAAAGTTCCTAAAAAAGTGTTTCAGTTTCTCAAAATAGCTCTGTGAATTCAAATGGAATTGGATATTTCTAACTTGTGTTCTCGTTTTCAGGGTTCCTGTAAATTGTTCAGTTACCTACACGTGCAAAACAAAATTCTGAAACCACAAATGCATGGCTTACTATTACACACAGTTCTCAAGGGGTGAAGGTACATTAAAAACAGCTAGCTAATCTCTGAACACTCCTCCACCTCCATGGCTCCTTCTACATCACGAAGGACTAGCCTCAGTAAACTTCTTCCGCAAGATGAGCTGAGATTATCCTGTATAACATGTCGTTAAATTGGGAGAGATGGCCTACCAGAAACCTCAGTCAGCTCAGTAATGGGTTATACAGGGTCATCTCAGCCCCTTCTTGCAGGAGCAGCTCACCTGGGGTGGCCCCTGCATAATGCAGAGTAGAGTTAGGGAATGTTCAACTCTTCAACAAATCTCTCTGTTTAGTAAATCTACCCAGCTGCCAAGTTTTCTTACTACAATTACGTTTTGGGGAAGAGTATGGTTTGTTTACAATATTATTGTTTGCTCACCATTTATTGACCCCATGTAGTACTTAACATCAGGCTGATGATCCAGTTCTTTTCAAGACCACTTGTTAAGAGTCTATTACACTGTAACCTAACCAGGAATGAATATGTACTACTTAGCACACATCAGACCTTACTGTTCACAGGACATGGGGTTAGGGAAATGACCCACGAGTGCTAATCCAAAACTTAGTGACCTGAAAGCTTATTTTAGGAAATCAGTTCTGACTTGCATTATAGAAGTTTATAAGACAAAGTATCCCCCTATAATTCACATCTAGATGCTGCGATATGGATCACACTTGCTCTACTGTTTACTGAAAGTACACTATTATGGACAGCTTAGAGTTCCAATGAAATGGTGGAATATTGCCTGGAAAAAACATTGATCCTCAACCATGCTTACCAACTTTGCAGTGACCAACTTGGTCCAAGCATGTGTCATGTCATAAGAGGCTCTATCCAGGCAAAGCCCCATCTCCTTCCCTCATCATGCATGTACAATGTCTAGTTCAAACTCTGGAAATGCTAAGGCATCAGCTGTTCCAATGCACTACATTTTTGGTGGAACACCCAGCAATAGAAACATACTTCTGGTTGTTGGGACTCCTTCTAAAAATTCAGAACTGTATGCAACTTTAGCCTGAGCCTCTGAAATAAGAATATTCTGGTTCTGATCAAAACTCAGCTTTCACAACCAATGTTCTGTTGGCTTCATTAATGAGACACAGAGTGAAACAAAAGGCAGGCACTGTCTTGTTAATGTAACAAGTATCTCTCTTGGTCTTCAGTACCCTCTTTAAAGTTCAATTTAATTCTTCAGTTAGCAATGTGTCAGTCTGTACTGCTTTGTTGTGTACTGGTAAGTCAGTTTCAGCCCCGTAATTAACAGAGGAGGTGGCAATTAAACAAAATGTCTTTTTGATTTAAGTGCTAATAGAGATTTGATGGCAGAGACTATTAAACTATCATTCACTATCTTATCTCATTCTTTTACCGGTGATTTTTCTCGTGTGGCAACACACATCTGAATACTGATAGATTTGGCAATGTTGCCTACAGGTTTAATTTAATGATGATAAGGTAAGCGATGATGATGATAAGCAACCATCATGAATTTTATTCTGTGAAATTATATTTTTTGTCCTGCTATCTAAATATTTAATCTGATAAAAGATATATTTGCTTTTCCAATTTAAACAGTGATACGTAACCTTCAAAATATGCTATTTTCAGGCAATTCTGATTCTGGTGCTTGTTATTTATCAAAGGGTTGGAGAGATTTGCATCATTCCACATTTGCAACTGTTTAAATGGTGTCTTTGACCTTTAAAGAATTCCCTTCACTGTCTGCCTTCAAAAATGCATAAACTCAAAAAACACAAACCCGGAACCCTCACACACACACAGAGAAAAATACAATTGCTGCATTAAAAATGGACTAAGCTAATCAGTATGAGAAAAAAAAAGAAAAAAACATAAAGAAACATCAGACACCGTATTCAAGGACCAAAAAAAAATCACTGGAGGACATATAATGTAAATTACAAAGTCCTCATTACTGCTTCCTAAAATATACACTTTTTAGAGAACATGTTCTGATTAAAGCAAAAATAATAGGTCAATTAGGCATTATGTTGCAAATGGGCATATCATGTTTTTTTTCTCCTTATTTTAATCACATACCGTGCATGGTATAAAGAAAAGAGGCTTTACATTCTGGATTAAAAATGCATCCGATACACATTAAGCCATATTTTGTGGTCCACGCCACATGTGTTCAGTGGCACTCATAACGCTCAGGTATGCAATACAACCCTTTTGCCATATATTTACTTTGGAGATTGTATCCCTCCTGTGATTTTCAAGCTGTGTCTTTGTAAACAAGCCAACATGAAGCAGAGGCCATATGGCTTCACATAAGTATTGGATACATCAAAGCCACGAAATGTCAATTTTCAAATTAGAATCAAACCGCTAACAAAATGAAGGTTGCAATTAACGCACAGCCACAAATGTGCATAGTAATGCACTTAGGATTGGATCGATGTGGATCAATTTCTTTCCTAATTGGATCTCAGATGCAAATGAGCTGACTCTCAAATCATATTATTAATATATCCATAATTGATCAGATATTGCTGATTTTTATTGGTGTTAGTTAGTTTATAATTCTTTATAGAGATATAGGCAGATATTACATTTGTAGTCGGTGCGCTTCAGTTTTGTTTTGCAAGTGACTAGCAATGTTCTAAAAATAAACTACATCTAATGGCCCATATGAGTGGAGCGAGGGGGCAGAGCCAAGGTAGAATGGTGTACCCCATATGGGTCATACAAATGGACATTGCCAAACACCTCTCCCCTACACCAGGCCTGTCAATCAGCTATGATTCCCGGAACCTCCAAACCAAACCCCCCAAAAAAAATCCCAGGTATGACCCTTTGATCTTCTACACTTAGCTCATGCCATAAAGTGTCTTTGATTTATTGCAATAGTAAAAAACTTAGGTTAGGTAGGTATAAAGGTAGATACAAAAACTGTGGTTATTATATTAATCTTCAGGTTACAATGTTATCTAGAGTAAGAGAAGCATTATATTTTTATCTGCTGACATTCTCTCAACCTAAGTAGTGTTCTCCCTGAACCTAAAATGAGGCCAAGGACTGAATAAGGTTTGAGTCTTTATATCAGGAAAATGGTTCTTATCTATCATCAAATTCTATGTTTCTTTGTGTGAAGAAGTTGGAGCGCTAGCAGAGCCCACTCAAGCTCTTTGTTCAGTATTTTTACTTTCTTGAACACTTCTGTAGTTTCACACAAAGACTATGTAGAGAGCAGGTCCAGCGCTGGCCCACCTCTGTTACCTCCACTGCTGTTAAGTAAAGAAAAAAATCAAGCCACTTCTATCTTTTTAGACTTGTAGATCAAATGTGTATCTAAACACAGTCATTGCGAATGAGTTGCCATATGACTTGTGATGACATTGGTTGTGAAAGTCCGCAAAATGCATTTATTACGGGTTACTGAAATTCACAAAAGAGCCTGGTAGATGCTTACTAAATGTAACAGCTTCCACTTGCCAAAGGGCTGTGCCAAATCAGGTAGCAGTGAGATCCGTCTCTGTTTGTTAAATCTCAGTGACCTATAATCATAAGAATTTGGCTTGGAGTTGCTGCCCATAATTTATCACATAAAACGCTCCTGGCATTAGCTTGCTCTTGTGCATGAGAAAGAAGACAGTAAAAATACGATTTAACTGAGGATCATTTCTGCTTTGTGGGCCTTTGAAATATTGTGTCTTAACAAGAGACTTGCTGATAAAAGACAGGTTCGTCAGGAGCTACCATTTTTGTATGTGTGGAGAATAGACCCCTTTCCGGTACATCCTTGGCATAGATTTTTCCTCCCTGGTACAAGGTTACGTGACCTTGAAACGTCTGATTGATCAAGGCTGTAAATCTAGGGGGCTGCTAGTTGAAATAATCTGCCGTTTGCCTCCAGGTGCATTTTATTTAATTTGCACCGCTGTACAGTGATGAATTAAGGTTGAAGTGGTCTCCTAGCCAAACGGGAGTCTCAGGTTACACTGTATTTGTTCACAGACACCCCAGGTGCCTGCAAGATTCTGTTATATGTGTTTTTTTTTCAATTGTATTTGGCTTTCTCTGTCTCAGCCTGAGGTTATTTCCTGCAATGCAGATATTGGGATAATGGGTTTCTGAGACACAGAGGCATAGGAAGACAGGATGGCAAAATGAAATAATTGGCCACTTGAATTACAAAAAAAAAGTGACCCAGCTTGGGGGAGACTGAGTTGGAGGCAAAGAAGGACAAAGTGCTAAAGAGATAGCTCGGAGGCAGTGAGACATTATATTTGCAAGGTAGTAAAATTCTTAACAAGCACCCAGCAACAAATAGAGATGACATGAATATTTCTATTTTATTTGAAGTAATGTTGTTTTGCAGCCACTGCGTATTAAATTAATCCATTTTATGCATTACAACAGACATGGAATCGCTTGGATTAGTGCATATGTGACTTAATAAAATTGCCCTGCACATTAACAATAAACATTTTATTTTTTGGCCATGCCAAGAACAAGTCATTAAAAAAGAATCTGAGTTCAATAAGTCTTATTCCAGTTATATTTTGAGAATATCCTGATAAAAGTTAAAGCTCACATCATGTGTGTGTGGAAAACATATTAACCAATAATATTTAACATTAGAAATGCAAAGAAGGATGGCCTGCTGCGATAAATAAGTTAAATAATGATAATAAAAAAAACCTGTTACATAACATGGGGGGGGGGCAAACAGCAGTGCATAGTTCAAAGCTTGATGTGGATTCTGATTATGTAATTAAAGATCGCCGTTTGTTTGTTTGTTTATTTTTTATCTTTTATTTATGAAATGATCATCAGTTTATGGCACCCACGGTGCCAGCGCATCAAAAATAACCTTACTACGTAACTAGGTCGGGATTCACAAGATGAAGTAAACTGGCAGGGGAATGTGATTGTGAATGACTAATTCCATGTGTTTTTCAGTGAATTAGGACATTGACATGAGTAGAAATAAATGACTGTGAAATCTAAGCCAGCGTCGAGTGCGTGTTCTCAAAGAAGCCATTTTAGATCCTCAACAGCCCCATCAGCAGATCGTCCGATTGCCATCAGCCTCATGCAGCTTTTGTGCGTATGTATGCACGCTTGTATACAACGGGGGAATGGGGGGGGGGGTGCGTATATAAAATGTATTCTCATACAATGCTAGAAACATCATCCAATGTGACTACATACAAGGCCTTAATGGAAAACACATTACAAAATGGGCCATATTTATAAAAAACCTGTCAAGGACTTAATATGGAGCAATTGACTGTGACTTTTCATTAGTTTTCACTACTACAGATCCATATTCAGCACTTTTCCCTATATATCCACATATAAATACTTCCCTATACCAAAGGATCACAAAATGTACTCCTTATGAAGTGTGCAAGATAGTTCTCATGCTGATAAAAGAGAACATGTGGTTAAAACATTGTGAAACATTCCATCGTCTTTTATTTTAAAAAATATATATATAATAAATATTCTTTACAGACTAAGTGCTGGCCTCCTTAGACGAGACTTTGGACCCATGCAGCGCTTATCAGGTTTATGCATCCAATATTTTTAGGTGCTGAAGGCCTCACAATGAGTAATATTGTTCACATTTACCAATGCTCAGGCCCGGTGGGCCGGTGCTAGTTGGCACAGGTCACGCACCTTTGCTGTTGCTATAATGTCTGGCCCTCGGCTACATGCACACGGCTGCATGCTGTGCTAGAGTAAGAGTGTAGAGCATGGCGTCCAAAAGTCCATACACGTGGATGAACACTATGCTCACAAATGCCAATAAGCAAGCATTCAATGGTCTTGAAATGGCGGAAGCACGTTTTTTTCCCTAGCCCGGCCCGGTCCATTCCAAAAGAAAACCTTTAATTGCACTCTAATATGTAAAATGAATAAACCTTAGCAGATCTGTCATTTATTGTTCCTCTGAAGGTTCAGTCACGTAAAAAATAATTATGTGACAGCAGGCATATTTCTAATGCTTGAATGTTTTTAATTTCTGTATTTACTGTAGTTTACGAACGTGTTAATATTCAGCAGAGTGGGTAGAACAGCACCTTTTCTAACACATACTACATTCAACAAAGTATGCGATAAATCTTATTCCTTTATACCTTACAGAAAATTATCTTCACTCTTTCCACTGGTTTATTTTCTTTATCTGGAGCAGAGCAATAAATCACATTTTATACTCCAACGTAATCACAACCCCTTATTAATATATTATTATAACTAAAACGTTACATCAAAACGTTCACACCAAAGGCTCTTTTGTCCTTTTAACTCCTTTTTAATACTGTAATATATCCAAGGTCTCAGTCAAAAAAGGGCTAAAGGCTCAGTACTATATACTAACCCAGGCCCAGAGGAAACCAGCAGAACAGCTAAAATTACAGAAAAAATAATGATTATCTGATTTTCCTTTTTTGTATGCAAAATTCTGGCTTCCAGGAAAGGGGGGCAGTGCCGGAAAACTGACACTGTCCCGCTAAAACCTGGACTGTTGGGAGATATGGTATAAGTAGCTTTACATTCTGAAACCATTAAACAATTCAATATAAGACACAAAGTCCTATTTACTACATGACATCACCAAACTGTCAGGGAACCTTTCTATGCTCTCATAGAAAAAGTGTCATGACATGCATCCCTAATTCTTGAATTACTCTATGCATTTTACTTCCTCGACATAACATATTAAGTTCTGTGAATGGTCTTTTAGAAAACATTTACATTTTTGAAGTTACCTCTTACCAGGCCCTAGATATTTCAGTGAAAGCTTTATTTTGTAAAATCTGGTCATTGCACTCTAGGTATAACATCATGTTTCTCACAAGTAACTATTTAAATATCCATACTGTAAATAAACATAAAATGTACTGCATATTAGTGATTTAATGTACTTTACTACATCTACTATATTGATATTTATTTTATTATCTTAAATGATCAATATAAAATGAATGAAATTCACTAAAATACGGGTGTCAGTTTTCTAAATATTACTATATTACCATATCCATTAAAATAAAAGGCCTTATATGTAGAAATTTAATCTGTAGACCTCAAAATTACAGTTTTTTAGCAACATCTGATAAAGGACAGTACATTGTCATAAGTGATATAAAATGAGATGTTTCAAATTTCACTACCAAGTAATATGATTTTAAGAAACCGTACAATGAATTAACTACATAGAGTTCCCTGATATGTTATAGAATACTTTGATAGCGTTGTAAAGTCAAAGTTCTTTGGGAACGAGCTAACAACTTTATTTTTGTTTATTTGATTCTTTTTGAACGGCTAGGTTTCTTCCTTTAATCTTGTTCTAGTACAGAAATAACCCAGGGGTGAGGAGACACTTTTTTAGAAGAATGCGTTCAAAGGACACCTGTAAACGATGCTTGATACAGAGGCCAGGTTATCAGATATTACATGTTTTACGCCGACGGGAGCGAGACAGAGAAGTGCGCATCAGAATAATAAACAATTAAACATTAAAAAAGAAATCTGCTTGTGAATTACTAAATTGTGGCCAGAAGATTAATGACATGACTTGATTTAATTTTATTTAAAACATATTATTTAGATGACATATCAAGGTACAGTATGTTTCATAAAGTATCAATAGTACAATGCTGTCCATAACATGTCCCGGGTTGTAGCTAAAATGGCAAGAAGGATTAGTGACTTGGCAAATAAGGATGTGTAAATGCTGCTTTTTTTTCGTTAGGGATTCTGAGAATGCATTTTTTTCTGCAATACAGTCAAAATATTGATTGGAAGGTCAAACGTTATCTCTGTGTCCACACAGTAAGGCTAAGTCTTTCAGATACATATCCCATTGATTGTGTCTAAAATAGCACCACAAGCACACGCAATGGGATTAAGGAAATGTTGATGCTACTCACTGATGTATTGATGTGAATGCTATTTTTAAAGTTTAATGATTCTTATCTGTCATTAAACACCATGTTCTTTAGTTGTTGATGTATCAAAAATAAACATACAGTATATACAGCATACACTTGGCCATGTGTAATAAATGAATTCAGCAGTTTTTTCTCTCAGGGCTGTGTTCAACATTAATATCGTTCTGGAAAGACATGTCTTGTGGGCTCCCCATTTACATGTACATCCCAGCTCTCATATGCACTTTAATGGATATGGATATATTTCCATAATTACGGTACCTTCTTGTTCAAATGCATTGGGGTATTCATCGCCCCCCCCCCCCCATTTACCTTGTAGGAGGTGTGTTGGCCAAAGCATGGCCTGTTGAGTGATGTGCATGTGTGGGATACTCTCCACCAACTAGCTCCCTTGTGTGCATGATTTTAAAAAAAAATTCTGATCTTTCAGACTTTTGTTATGGAGACTGTAGTTTTCTTTGGATAAAAGACAATATTCCCTCTTTATCATACCTGGGAACTTTTCAGGGTAGGCTACCTGGAGTACTCCCTCTTCTGGTGAAGTGGCTTTACAATAGACTGGGGCTGGCCATGTGTGGCATGGGGCTAGTCCGAGAAAGCCTTAAGTGGGCAGGAAGTATGAAGGGAAGTAGATATGACCAAATGTGATCGCCTCCGAAGGATGAGGAAACTGGACGGGGAAGCACCACTTCACCTCAAAAGGTAATTATACTTCCAAAAAGGCATCCACCATAGTCAACTGAACAGTTGTCATAACATATTATCATCATTTATTTTATTTAACACTGAACTGATTGGTAACCTAAGACAATACAAATGGCAACCACTTAATGAAATAAATATAGGGACAAACATGACTGCAAAATATGGCTGCAAACATCTCCAAATAGCTTTTATTAGGATAAATAAATAGTGGAACATTAGAGATGAATTTGAAAAAACAGCTCCGAGAAATGTTAAAACCAAGTAGCCAAGTGTGAAATTTAATCCTTCTGACGGTGGTTCTATATATGTAGCAAAACCATCAAAGTGTCTTAATCTTGCATGAAATAAATTAGAATTCACCAGGACACATTTGTAACTTAAATATGGAGTGTATGTATTGCCAGTGGCTTTAATTATTTAGATTTAATACAGGCACTAATAGCAAAGGGTCACATGCCAGTAATTAAAGAAATGTCCCTTCAAGGGATGATGAGAAAACGCAAAGCTTCTATGTTCACTTGGTACTGCAATGGAAGAGAGAACTTGTCTGTAGGCTATAGTGGTGCATAAAGAAGGCTTACAGTTAAGTGCTGGGCTATATTTCTGATTTACGTTTTAAGAAAATAATATTTTAAAATTGGGTGCAAAAGTAAAGGTCTGAAGGAAGTACTCATAACTACTACATAAATTAGGCCAAGACAACTGTACTGTTGATATGGAAATAATACGTGGTCTGTATTGTTACTAAGCTAGTAGTGAGTCAGTGCGAGTGGGTGGCCTAATTTAGAAGATGAATCACTCTGGCGGAAGAGCCAAAGCAAATCTCTCCCGGCTTTGGGTTGCAACAGTGACTTCTAGCCAGATCAGTGACTATTGAAAAAGATACATAAATTAAGCTCTTTAAGATAGTTTATCAGCAATTGTAGTTACTCCAATTTGAATTTTATATGGTTTACTACATGAAATCTCCGGGGAACTCTTTTAAATGGAATATACAGTATGTTCAATATTAATTATGATATACTAAAAGTAAAGACTTCAATAAGCATGCCAAAATCTTTAAACCTCCAAGCATAGTATCTTAGATGAATATGGGTTTCATCTGAGTTCATTATATTGGGGTATATTCACTAAGGGATGTCGTAATGTGAATTTAAGAAGTTGAAAACTCTCCTGACAGTTCTCACTTTAGTAAATAGACTCCAGAGTGATTATACCAATACACTGCCTTGTAGAATGTTGTCATGATCATCATCATCATCATGCAGTGATTCTTTATTATAGTATTTGACCGAGATCAGGCATTCCCCTTAGGTGGGTGTCAATGCCCTCTAAACCCTGCACGGATCACTTGTGGCTGATCGCATGCATTAAGAGAGTCTTTAGGAAAGAACATGGTTAGAGCTTTTGTGTGTTGTATTTGTGGGTATGTATTAATGAGCTTTTGCTGCACTTACTGTACACTGGCATTTTCAACACTTTAATCGTTCACCGCCGACACGTAGCTTCAGTCATACAAACTCTCAGATAGCTCTGGATTTACAGACACTCAACAGACAGCCAGAGCTCTCCATTTAACCACTTGACAGAACAATAGGACTCACCCTCTATATATATAATTAACTGGTGCAGAGACAGAACTCTCCGCAGAGACAGAATTCCCCTTAAATCACTTGGCAGACAAAAGCATCTATACTTTTTGTATTATTCCCCTACTATTCTCGCTCGAATGTAAGATTTTTTTCTCTATGTCTTCATCTATGTATGCTTATAAAACAGTTCTGAGGAATCCAATGAATTTGTATCTGCTTACTGGACTAAGTGGTTTCTTTAGTAATGTGGGAGTTTGCAAGTGAGTTGTGGTTTCTACTCACCAGTTTCCCCTCTGAATTATGAACCTCTAACACTGAAAAGTGTCTCCTACAAGAGTTAAGATGACCTTCCATTACAGTAGTACAATCAGTGAGGTGAACAAAGTCTCAATGGTTTAACTCCATATCATCATCAGCTTGGCTCTTCTTCACTAGAAGCTCACTGGGGTCAGCTCTTCATAATGCATGCTGAAGACAGGGAGTTGAAATCACAACTCTCCTGCAAACACCCTCTCAAAACATTTTTTATTTTCATATGCTTCTGGTTACTTAAATGTCTCTTTGGATGTTTGTATAATAACTATTTGCCAAATGACATGCCAACATTGCGTTTCAATGTCAAAAACTTGAAAACAACAGCTATTTGACAACTAAATTATCCCAAATCTGACACCCGAGTTAAAGAAGCCCTGTATGAACAAATACAACGTAAGCAGACAGGAACAGGGACCTTCGTAGCAATGAATACTTGGAAAAACATGATATTCAGGGATATGACCTTTAATTATGGGGAAACAGTTTATTGACCCAAAGAGAAATCTGACTGCCGTTTTGGGGTCAAGAAGGGATTTTTTCCCTGGTTAGTGCAACATTGGAAAGAGCCAAACTTCTTTTGGATCAACAGCAACAAATTTGTTTCAGCCTATATAACTATGTCACCTATGTAATGTCCTAACGTGACATTTTCAATGGCCGCGCTATGAAAATAAATGTAACGTAAGAAATTCTGCTCTCAGTGATGCTTTAAGGTCTGTATATAGAGAGTTAATGGATGATCTGCAGGTGTCCACAATATCCATTTATGTTTTAACAGCTTATAGGAGCACAATATGGACATGGATACTGTGTTGCTTAGCACAGGCACGCACTACAGTGTATTTCCTTTTTACTCTTTCAGATTCAACACTTCATTGGAAAGAGGAAAATAAATCCCAGTTGGATGCAAAGTAAAACTGTATTATTTCCGAACTTGAAGTTAAAGAAAATATTGACGGGAAGGTGAGGAGATGAGAACCTATGGGCTTCCATGAAATAACCCATTCCCACAGCTGGTTTATCACTGCATAATCTACCAAAAAAAGGCTTCCAGACTTTGTTACCAAAGAGAAACACAATCCTTTGTTGCCACTATGCGTCTTTTTAGCAGCTAATAAACACATATGGTAAAGACACGGAATAGAGAAATTACATAATGGACATGTCATTTCTAGCAGAGGGACTATATTATTCCAAGAAACTTTAACTCTCTCTTTTTCGATTACAGTATAATCAAATCCTTTCCCTGGATATAGCGCTTAAAGGTAAATCACAATAATTGATGTTTTCCTTAATAATACCTAATAAATGAGTTCTGTGAATATTGTAAGGAGGTCAAATAAAACTGCTTAAAGTGTTTAAATAAAAGCAAAAATGAATTGAATACTGAGAGCAGTCCTATTGCAGGCTTGGAAAACTATACTAAATTCTTCTGGAAATTGAAAATTACTATAAATTTACATTCGTGTAATACTTTTAACTATTCTGCATAAATGTATTCAGCAGCATGTATGTTTCAATTTACATACAGTAATACATTGAAATCCATGCAAATGTACTCCAAAAAGCATTTACATGGAAACAGGACTGAAGTCTTATTACTTTTATTAAGTAATAAAAAAACTATGCTTAAAATAAGAAATGCAACATTTCTGATTTTAAATAAGTTTAAAAGATACATACATTACAGGGATATGATTTGGGAGGAACCTGTATAAATCACTGTAGCTGGATGTGTTTCATTAAAATATATAATATTATGGGCTTGTGTGCTAAGGTTTTCATATATGCGAAAAGTACTAGTAAGATTGCCAGGCACTGGTCTTCATAATTGCATTTAACCTATTGACAGTTTTAGGAGCTCAACTTGTAACCTCTTTATGAAGGCAGAACACTTTTCCCACTGGTAATATAAAATGATTGTATATATCTGTATAGGCTAATCCCAAGATCTCATACATCTGTGGTCAATAAACTTGTCCGAGGTAAGCTTTTTACTTAAACACTGCATCATTCTGATGGCTCTGTCATGGAGAATATGACCCAGTATGGAGAACACCCCATTAAATCACTTTCCCAGAAGCAGTGTGTCACAGTTTAGGTACGTAAATGGCAATTCTGACCTAATCAATTATGAATAATGTATTGCCCCAGATACTCCTGCGTTCACAAAAGCATTGGAATGGCTCTGTAAGTTTCCGGAAGTCTTTTGGGTTAAATGTTATGTCCTGGCATCTTAGAGATCTATAAGCATATAGGTCGACACAGAAGGCAGAACAAGGCACAGTAAAATAGTGTGCCAGATACATGTGAAATATCTACAACTATTCTCCAATTATAGAAAAAAAACTCAAGCAGCTTGTAAGGGGAAACCCAAATCTCAATGCTAGCAGGTTCATTGTATATCTGCATACTTTACATGGATGACCTGATAAAAACGAATCTACTAGAGATTTGTCTAAATTTGGAACATTTTGCTCTCTTTTAAAATACTACGAATTACCAGTAAATATGATTCAATAGTCCTCCTTTCCTGGCTATTAAAACCAGGACTGTTCTAGACTATGATATAATCCCTTACTTGCTTTCTCCAAGTGACACAATATTTATACTAGATCCTTACATTCAGGTTATTAATGGTGCTTTCTTGTTACTTCATGGCTGACTTCCAGTTATCCCTTAGTTACTTTGTTTCTTCATTCTTTAAATACAGGAAAGTAGTAGGAAATATTTGCAGAATTTACAAATTAACCTTTCAATACAATTTTTACCACCACAGAGGTGGATGCAGTCTCCAGTGATAGTATTTGTGTGCTCAAATAGAACCGTGTTCATTTCATTGTAGTGATCTAGGTGTTCAGATATGTGCATACTTAGCTCCAAATAGTTTCCATGTTTTTGTCTCATTATTACAAGTAATAATTTGCTACATTATTCTGTTTATTTATTTTTTAATTAAGGGTAGCGCTTGGCTTTTGTAGGCTCTAAACAAAAAATGTAAAGAGGCCCAACTCGAGCACAACCAGATATTTACGTAGAACAACACTTATGTTTGCAATACATATGCGTACCTGTCAGTCTTAGTCTTCTTAGTTTCTCGTTTCTCCAAACAGGTGAGCGCTGTTTAGACATGCCTGCTCCTGACACACATTGTGCCTACTCTCCACACACTTTTGCCTTCCCCTGCCCAGTTTCCTCGAGCTAGACCCACCACTACGGGCAGTCACAAAGCCTCTCCAACATATGGGAGCTCCAGGCAGCCTCCGGGCATTGTGCATATACATACACATATATATATATATATATATATATATATATATATATATATATATATATATATATGCATCAGTATTTCCCGGAATGCTAAGGATAAACTAATCCTGCAATGTTTACTGACATATATCTTCCCAGGTGTTGTGAAACTACAACACTAATGATACTCAGCTAGGGAAGGAGGTGGATTATGCAGGTGGCTGGCTGGGTGTGCAAATGCCTCAACAGCTGAAGATCCGTCTTTTGGCTAGCCCTGGTCTAGTGGCAGAGAGAAAACAAAATCTAA
Organism: Spea multiplicata; assembly: GCA_009364415.1. NCBI lineage: Eukaryota > Metazoa > Chordata > Amphibia > Anura > Pelobatidae > Spea > Spea multiplicata. Next base: position 31,952,266 of record VKOC01000003.1, read on the forward strand.
AAAAGTACTAATTATTATGTATGCTAGAAATGGAAAGTAGAAACACAAGCTAAATGTTTAGACTCGTGTTCGATTAGTTTTTATATAAAGGCACAATCAAAAAACAAATAACTTGACATCAAGGTGAAAGGAAAGTCCAAATTCCCTGTACTAGCTGGTCAAATTACGTCACCTCATCTTCTCATCTGATATAGCGACAATAATTGCACAGTATAACCACTACTCGGGCAGCATTAATTCTGACAACGGCTCAGTAGTAATTGCTCAAAAAGGAAATAAAGACCGAAGGTGCCAAGTGTTGGCCTCCTCTAGGAGCCATTATGTTGTCCGTAATCTGTGGGTTAAATAAACAAAACTACCTCCAGACAGCACAGGTGCTAAATAGCTGACAAGGGGCTCCTAACGAGAGACAGACGGGTCTGCTCATTAAATGCTGCAGGTGTCACAGGATACATGTTGTTACAACATATTTTCAGATGTACAGTACAAATTACGCATGCATAAACAATGGCAGAAGATTAATTGTTCGAGTCTTCACACTTAAGGAGCAGCTGAAGCACAATGGTGTGTACTTTTCCAGAGTTTTATATGAAATGTATTTATTGCAATAAAATGTTCTTTCGGTATACGGTGGCAGACAGATGTTGCTTGGTCTGCAGGGTACTAGACACGGAACAACTATGTTAAGGACCTCGGAAAAGCCATTTCTAAGGCGAACCATGGTGAGAACGCTTGGAACATTGGTGAACCTTCCCAGGCGTGGTCGGTCTACCAAAATTCCTCCAAGAGCACATCAACGTCTCATCCAGGAGGTCACAAAATAACACAGGCTAACATGTAATGAACTGCAAGCCCCACGTGCCCCAGCTAAGGTCAGTGTTCACAATTCCACAATAAGAAAAAAAAAATAATCAAAAAAGTTAAATATTTAAGCCGTTGTATTAAATGTATGTATCAGACAATTGTGAGCCTCATCCACTTTTGTTAGTAATTAATAGATATATCACTGAGCCATATTCACAAAGTCATATTCTACTGGCAAATTATTTGTACTAAAGGTTTATTATCCTATATTTTTAGTGGCATACATAAGTAAAGGATTGTGATAAAATGATACTGCGCGAGAGGTAAAGCACTATCAATCACAAGCATACATTATTTAAGAGCCTATTTAAGCTCATTTTCATTTCCTACCACTCCATTGGCTATCTGTACCCTCCAGGATCAAATTCAAACTCTGGAACCTAGCCTATAAAGCCTTTGACAACTGTACTCCCCTCTATATCTCTACTCTCATATACAAATACACTCCTAACCTGACTCTTTATTCCTCCCATGACCTTGGAACCTCCAGGCTCTGATTACCCATGGTCTACCCTTGTGGGACACAACCTGTTTGTCCCTTCTATTGTTATTACCTCCTCCCACTTGCGTATTTAGGAATTTACATGTGGTGTACCACTTTTCTGTAATTCCCTACCCTGTTCTCTCAGACTATCTCCCTTAACCAGCATGCCAAAGAAGCCATCGCCCATGTCCATCTGCAAGACCAACATAGTTTTCTCTGTATAACATCACCCAAGTGGTCTTCTCCTACTGTTTCACTTTATCTTCCATATAAATAAATAAATGTAATGCCATGTAAATGAAGCTAAAGTGAAATTTTAGGTTTCATTTTCAGACAATATAAGCTGCCTAAGGGTCAGTATCAGATATAATGCCTAAGTTTAATGGTGTTAGTTTGGGGGATCCTAAATTTATAACTTGCCTTGAGCCTGGTAGCATTTTAGTCAAGTTGTAAGATATATGCTAGATCTCATTTCATCTAATTAGAGTTGACTTAGTTCCACCATAGCTGGAATATTTAACTTCTCCATTTTTAATGTGTAGTCTGTATGGTTTGAACTGCTATATAAATTGGGTTTGTTTGGCTTGTCTTAGCCTCCTGGTTGCCCACCAGGGTCGAAAGACTGAAGGGGATAGTCTAATCTGCAGGACAGACTAAGCAGACCAATCAGTTCTTATCGGCTATCAACTATGTGTTTCCATTCATGAGTGATCATGCGCTTTAGATATGGCACACAGCTGTTCAAGGTGACAGAATATCCTGGCAGGAACACAATTTGGAAAGAGCTGCTCTAAGCTAATAAAGCCAAGTGCAAAGTAATTCCTGAAAAAAACTGGAGATGTTTTCATTGGATTGCATTAGAGACCATTAGCCTCATGCTGCTGGATGATGCTGTCATGCACTTTATGGCGGTGCTGTAAAAGGATTATGACAAGTTTTGGAATCCAGTGGAAACAATGAATAATTACGTCTAAAATTCATAAATCATAAAGATATTTTATAAACAGCCCTGTTTGGTTGCAGGTGCAACGGTATCTTCATTCAACTTCTTAAATAGATCTCCCACACATGAACTCTAACAATTTAAAAACTTTAATGTTGCCTATAGTAAACTTAGTATTAAGATGAAAAAAAAACAAACAAAAAAACACCCATCTTCTGCTTTCTGACATAAATTTAGTTCACTTTGACTCCAGAAAACCTTGAAAAGCCAGATTATACAACTTGCTTAAAGTTATATGCCTGGCTACAGAAGCCGCAGCGGTTTAAGCTAGCAAGGTTTTACCTGTGAGAATAACAAGTTGTTCATTGAAACCTGTTACTAAAAAGAACTATTTTGAAGCGTCTCAACCTTAGCATCCTTTTGTCTAAATCTTGATCATTTTTTATAACGTTCTATTTTTATTCTATTTTAACAAATAAGAACTGCTTATTTAGCTACGTTTGCCAAAAAGGCAACATAGTAAACATTGATTTACAATGAAGGCATGGCAGTTAAGTGGGGAATGATATGCCCCATGGCAAAGTTTTCATGTTTTTAAGATAAGTACCATTCGGCCCATCTAGTCTGCCCATCCTCTGAACACTTTCTTTTGTCCCTGGCTTTATCTTATATCTAAGCTTATTCGTATAACCATGAAAAACTTGCTTAAACTCCTTCAAAAGTTTGAGTCACATAGAAATGTCCTTGTTTTTGGAGGAAAATCAGTTTTTTTTTAAATTTAAATAACATGAAACAGAAATACAGTGTAGATGCTGTGAATTTTGTAAATGATTATTGTAACTGGAAATGGCGGATTTTTAATGGAATATCTTCCATAATGGAATGTTCGCTAATCCAAGTTTAAGTTTAGAAGACTAGCTGATCAGTAGAAACCCATTTTACAATTATATTAGCACAGCTAGAAATTGCCTTGTTTTCCATGAAAACAGCTAAGTGACCCCAAACTTTCTTTAGCTATTGTAGTTTAGCAACAGCTAGATTTCTAGTCTAACTCTACACTACACTTTATAAAAAGTTATAGACTAGAAGCTCAGGGACTTACTTCTCTGGCAAAGACTAATATGAATTCCAGGAACAAATAATACTGCAATATGTATGCTTGTTATCAAAACCGCACTTCGAAATGGAAATATGACCTAGCTACGAATTGTATACATTAACCTGTAAGTGCGCTATATACTCTGGTTGGACACAGTATATGTTTTAGTGCTGTCCTGTGGAATATGACGGTGCTAAATAAATCAATAAATAATAATACGAGTCCTGGTATGTGGTGTCACTCTGTACACTTTGTACTTCAGGGTGATGCTCTGAATCAGGTGTTTGTGATTCTGGTTCCAGCTTCAGTTTGGAGAGCCCTCTGGTTGCGCCTCGGTGGATTTGCAATTAATCAAGCATATCTCTGCTGGAGGCTTGTTCTATTCCAAATACAGTGCCCGTCTCCTGGCACATCTGTCCAGGTCAGATTTTACACATGTGTAATGCGAAAACATTTTTTAAATCTCATTACTATTATACATTGCAGGCAGACCACCAAGGAAGCATCAGTAAATATTAGACCGATGGGTAAAGGAACAATAAGATTTCAAAGGAAAATTCTACACATTAATAAAAATAAGCAGTCAGATCTATAGCCAGTGACGTATTCTAGTCTAGGCTGTTGCCTAATGGGCTGGTGACAAGGGAGATATCCTCCATAGAATGTCGAACCAGGTGCCCCCCATCCCTAGAGAGACACTCCAGCCATGATGTGCACTTTCGGTGAGAGGTCCCATTAAATTCATATGCTGTCCCCTTTGCCAACGCAGCGTGTGACTTTGTGTATCTAGCCGCTAGCCGCACATTGCAGGACTCAATCCATTGCAGATCAATAAAGTATGGGGCGCTATCAGCCAGCAGCCCATCTGGCGTTTGCCTCGCGTGCCAGGTGGTCAGGGCTGGTCTGGTTACACGCACATGCATTTACTCACTATTCATTAATGATGTATATAAATCACTATGTAATACTTCACAATTGTAGGTGGGGTTTTTTTTGCACAAACTAAAATACTTTAGCAACTTGCCAACAAGCAAAATGATGACAATAGTATCTCTATAATCATCATAAAACCAGAGGACCGTCTTTTTTTTTTTCCCTTTAAATTGCCAAACACATCCTACCTTCTGCAGTGTTTATGGTGACTAAGAAAAAGGGATAATGGCTTACTTTTTACAGATGACATATGAAGAATAACATCATTGTACTAAGCCTTTTGACTAATATGCATATGTGATGTGTTGAACGTACTTAAAATATAAGAACAGGAAAAAAGTGAAGTATGGATGAATGGTGATTATTTTGTTCTCCCCAGCGTGAGTATAGAATGCACCGTTCTCCGAATGTACAGTTAAAATGTTTACTGGAAACTAATGAGAGAGCAGGCCAGTGATGAGGCACCATATGCTCGTGGTTAAAGCCATATTTTGTTTGAGAGAATTGTAATTTCTTCTTAAAGGGAATCGGCCTTAAGTTGCAGAAATGTAGGTGGAAACAAGTGGAATGGCACCTTTAAACCAATGTATAAATCACGGCACATTATCTTTTTTGCTTTGTGTCGTATAATAATTATTCGCAATTGAGTCTTCATTTAACTGATGTAAAAGCAAAGTGAATAAAGCTGAAATGCTTTTACTTATTAATTGTTTGAAAATTCTACTACCTCGATCATGTTTATTTCTTAAAGCTCTAGGTACTAACAATGGACACCGATCCAATGTTTGGCTATGCCGTTATTATAGTGCCGTTATTATAGTGCTTCCTAAAGGTTGCCTTGTCATATGCACTTTGTATATTATCTCATGATTTGGCCAAATTAGCGGTTGATTTGCAAATCAAAGACATTGATCAGAGACTCATTTTTAAGGGTCTTGGGAGCTAATCTGTAGCGGTCTTAATGTGTTGTTTTTCTTTAATGTCTCCATTTGAATTTATAAGCTCTTTTTCTTTCCAAATATTAACAACACATTTTCCACAAAAGGTATAGGAAGAATAATAAATAGTTACATCTTTAAAATGTTTAAAAATGTTATACTGTGGAATATCTTCTAGATAAACCCTTTCTTGAAGATTATCATCTTCAATATATTAGTCTGTTATCATCTGTTATATTAGTTCCTCATTCACAGTAGATATGGGAAAAAATATTTCCAAAGTGGGACAAGCCAAAAGCGATGACTTTCTACTCTTTGCCATATCTTTTTTTCTGATCCTCCTTGCTCTTAGTTGGTCCTGGTTTCTTTCTTAACATATCAGTGCAAAATCCCTAGCCCCCCTTTTAGCCTCTATGTGAAGACTACCTTGATTTCCAACAATAATATGTACAAATACATATTTTTGTTCTACAGCAGGAACATTAAACACATCAGATTCAACCCCCCCCTTATTTAAAGTCCGCATAATATCATGAAAATGTAAAGGTTCTTGTGTACCATATTGATTTTTTAACACGGCCATACACGTCTATGTTCCAAGTTCTAAATGATAAACAGCCTTTTCAAAAAGACATTGTTCGGGAAAAATAAAAAAAAATAAAAACTGAAAACCAGCAGAAAATGTGGCTATAGCTTGCCCCTAAAGAGCCCAGTCTGTCCCATGCTCTGCTGCACTGATAGTTCCCCGTTGCTTAGGAGAAAATGAAGACAGAATGGACATTTTTCATAAACATACAATTTGCAATTACGCCTTCAGTCATTTACTGGGCTATTAACATTCCTCAAGGTCAATAAGGACAAACTGGCTTTCGTCCTATTGCCTGATGATTCTTCCTCTTTATTATTCTCCTGCACTCGGCCTTTGTGTTAAATTCTCTTGGCGCTTTGACTACATTGTGTTTGAATTTGGTAATTAGCTATGACTCCAGCCTGTGAACTAAAGGAATGCAAATACATGTTCGAATTATTGAACTGATAAACAATAATTAAGAAAGAACCAGATTACAGAAGTGGATACTGGATAGCGAATCACGCATTTACAGTGGCAGTTGAAGATAGAGGAAATGTTTCGAAGTATCTGCTTTTACAAGCTCATGAGAAGTTGTGAGAAATTAAACAAATAATGATATAAAACATTAGAATTTCAAATGTCGTGTTGAGGGCAATTGTCTCCTCTGTGGCTCCTAGCATAACTAAATTCAAGTAGCTTGTGCTTTTTGTTCTTCCATCAGTGCATTTTGGTTTTGGCTTAAAAACACATTTTACATATTACGTAGTATATCAATTAGCTCATTTTCTGATGCCCCCCCCCTAGTCTTAGCGCAGCCTTATAGGCACTTCTGAAACCAGGTAAATGTTTGCACCTAATATGGAAAGTATTGCCTATATTAAGGACAGTAAACATATGGAATCCACTACCCACACTTCCAAATACAATAGATATTTTCAAGAAATGATCAAATGCTTATTTAGCAAAGGTAACTATACAAAGTTATACAACAAAATACAAATACAGATCAAGAGCAATAGAATATGGAATTTACAACCTTCATTACTGTTTGATAGCACAATAACCCCTCAAGAACAAGAGCTACCATCATTTATTAGTGATTCAGTATTAGCCCAGCGAGATAAATACCACTGCAGTTTATAATAAGGAGATCCATACTTATAAAATTGGTCAATGGGCATCTAGGACTTTCTGAGCAACACATTACAAGCCGTGTTACAAGAAGCATTAGCAGTAAATGTCTAACAGATGATGCTTGTTGTGACAAGCACATTATAAAGCACATTATGAGATGCGGGCATTGCTACGTACTATTCATATTTTATATATCAGCTTGGCTGGGCAACTATAGCTCTTCCCATAGGACCCGCAGGCAAAAGCGGAACATATCTCATCATGCCGCAGTGTACAAGCTTGTCTCTTTTAATGCCTGGCTTTCCAAATATGTAAGACGCACAGAACCTTCCTCTTAGATGTTCATAAACAATGACAAATATAAAGAAAAAACAAAATCGTAATGTGAGATCCATGTCATAGTCCTCAGGCATTTATCTTTTAATTAGCTTTTCTATATCTGAAATGAATAAAACCAAAAAAATCTTAATTAATAAAAACCAAGACTCTAGTCACTTCTGTTTATAAAACTCCTTTGATGCATTTAAATGCCAGTCTACTTGTTTGACAAGCTCTCGAAATCTGAAGAACAGATTAACACAAAAGGCCGCATGAAGACTTAATCAGAATTAACCATTCCGTATCATATCGGTTTTTTTGGCCAGAGAATTACTACATTTTACCCCATTCTGATCTCCCCCCCCAACAAGAGGTTAAGCAAGTTACCAGATATAACAGTCTAGACTATAAAATGTTTCATGGGTTATTCAAATGATTAATTGCATCATGCGCTTCTTTCTAATTGTAATAAGATTTTGCCATGATTGCAGATTTAAAGCAGTAATAGAATCCAATGGTTAGAAACGGGATGACTGATGCATTTAATATGTGGTGTGTAAAAGAAGCTGGATACGATGTATATAGCTGATGTATTAAAACCCATTTAATGTTCTTTCCTCTCAGTAACTCATACACAGTTTCATTAAACTGGCGGTGGATCAGCTGGCGTGGCTGAGATGCTGTGTAATGTCTGCTTTTGTTGACGGCAATATTTAACCATTATGCAAGGGGAAACGGTTAAACGTTATTGCGCAGGTACGCAACACTTTGTTTAGAATATTCGCTTTGAATGGGAGCAGCTACTTCAAAATATACCGCATAATACCCGACCTGCCAACTTGCGTTCAAAACCATCCCTGGACGCAAAATCTAAGTCTAGTTTGCAGAGTACAGTAAATCCGAACCCTGGAACGTACTGGAGTTTCGGTAAGTATATAAACACGTCAAGAGAGACCCATCAAAGACAGCAGAGTATTGAATTCCACTTAGACTCAGTCTGGGAGCAAGCGGCTTTTTACCAGCCCGATGAGATTTTTACAGTGGAAGTAATTACTGATATGAGAACATTACCGCGTATTAACAAACACGCATCGCTTTTCTTTTCCCCATTAATATGTTTTGGGTGTTTTGGGTTTTTTTACATTTAAAGAATGAATGTGTCCTTTCAATTAAATATATACAACTAAAGAAATTGGTGAATTCCTTGGCAACTAGTTGCCGATCGTTAATTGACAATACACAACGGGTAAGAAAAGACTGAATGATCCAAAATCCTGACTTTGTCTTCTAAAATCGAGACATATTGAGCAGTTTGTAATTTGTAATATCTTGTATGGTGACATTTTTTTTATTATCGTTATCTTTTACTTGTATAGCGGCAATAATGTACGCAGTGCTTCTTGTAATACATATATACAAAGAATACGGCAACACTAGGATCGATAGGCTAAGACAAACTATTGGGCAAGGAGGGCACTGCACACAAGCTTACAAAGAACATATACTGCACCTTAATCTTAAATGAGAAGCCAAAGAGTTAGCGATATATGATCAAAATGCCTGTAAGGCTAATGGAAATCTCATTCATAATACCCATATTTGTGAAATAGTGATGCAAAAACCTACAAAATTAGGAGAGCTAGATGTGACTTAATGGATAGCACTCTTCTTTTGAGTTAGGTTTTTGCCCCTGATAAAAGGAACTAACACATATGGTCTGAATTTATGTTAAATGCACCAGAGAAAAAGTTACCCCATTATTCTTGTAATGATGGAACAAGAGGGAGGAAGGTTATCACCCAAGACGCTAGCCTCAGCCAGCCGGAGTGGTCGGAGTGGACATGTCCAAACAAGGTTGTCCTGTCAGGAGGATGAAGACACTGACCTGAAGACCCAGGGAAGCTAGGCTTCATCCGGAGACCCCAAGCCACACCTGAAGAGTTCCCAGGCTTAATACTGCCCATTGAGTGCACCTAGATCAGATTAACTAAAAAAACACTTCAGGAAATTGTTGCCACTGGCTTAGAGAATTTAGTTATTTTTGATCATATATGCTAATTTTATAAAGTTACTCTAAGTTATCAAGTGTAGGTAACGTTTGAAAGAAGAAATGGATAATCCTTTTAACGCATTAATCTTTGTACTAAGCGTGTTTTGACATCGACAGAATTAAAGCAATTTTCCAAATCATTCAGCTGCTGTAGTCAGTTGACAGAAAAAGATTTATTTTTGTCATTTGGATATTAAAAGTCTTGGAAATTATTCTACCCATACACATATTAAATGATTATTTTATTTTCAAATTGTCTTTTAAAGGTAGCATTTATATACAGTAAATGCAAGTGAGGACTCTGTATTCCTACATTCCAGGGTGCACATAATGAGATTGCACAAATGTATAGCAATTTTTGTCTGCGTTTAGACGAACCTGAAACAATTTATATTCAAATTTTAAGATTAAGGTTCTCCGGTAAACCACGAAACTTGCAGGTGTGTTGAGGTGATATAAAATATATCAAGTACTAAGGATCGCGGGAAAAGCCAACTCTCTCCAGTTTGTTGGCTTTTGGAAAGTTGGAAATGGGGCTCTTGAATGCCATCTTATATATTCTTGCAAGGTCAAATTTCTATGGTGGTTCATTTATATTATGCAGAGATGTTGGATGTTGATGAGTTGCAGAGGTTTGCCTTGGTGCTAAATGGCATGACAAATTAATAAATTGGTGCATAGTATTTAATTACGATAGCCTGAACAAATTCCATATTTTTACAATGAAATCTGATTCTAATTTTGCAAGAGCAGAATAATCTTCCTCTGTACCACTATATTTCCAATTGTGTTCATTTTAATGTCAAATTGTATCTTGTCAATGTTACTGTTCATTTTCAATGTTCCCCTATTGTAATAGAAAAATGAACTCCATTGGCACATTTTAAGTAAATGTTATGTAATCTGTGGACAGTTTACTGTTTATCAGAGAAATGTTAATATCCCCGAATGATAATCCACCACTTTAATTTTAAGCACCTATTAACTAATGCTAAATTATAATGGAGAAGCTTTGGAAGTACATTTGACATCCACATGAATATCAAATAAATGCGCTTTGATCAGGAGTATTATAATGAATACCAAATGAATTGATAGTGATGGCTCTCTTAAAAGGTTTCCTGATCGCGTGTGCGGAATATATTTTCTTTTGCTTTTATGTTCTGCGAAGGAAATAAAAACTTATCTTCTTCTATTCTACCGTGCAGCTAAAATTATAACGTCTTCCACAAAACGCTCTACCTCTGACATTTTAATTGATATATTTGCTCCACAATGGAATAGCCGGCAGACTAACGGATTAATAATTTATCGCACGGTTACCGATCCTTGTTCTTTGTGGTGCATACACAGTGCTACACCATGGGTCTAAAAATATAAGGTAGGGATTTTCAATATTATGGGGTTGGTAGGATAAAGGGGCTCACTGGTGGTGAGAAGGGGGTTGTCTATAAGGTGCTAACAGCTGGAGTGTAATAGCGGTCTCCGAGGGGAAGTAAAGTGTCTCTGTGATAGGGTCTTGGGTAAAATGGGGGTGGGTTTCCTTAATGGAACAAGAGTGCCCCATGGGAAGACACACCGGGGTTCTAAGAGTGTCGAGGGGCCAAGATATCTTTTGTAAACAGAGGGGCTTTTTTAATGCAAGGCTCAGTGGTGGTGGGTTCCTAAACAAATGGGTGCTCAGTGATGGGGCTTTTCTAATTTTGTTTTATAAGGGAGAGACTTTGGGGCACTTGGGGACTCAACATGGAAATGGGAGGGACAGAACATGAGGTAATAGGGAAAAAATACTATGAGGTTAACTGTTGATGGAGAATGCAGTCTCTTTGGGGGTATACAGCCAAGAACTACGCATTTTGACCCATGTTAATAGAATTAAATTTACATTGAATTTAAAACACATATGGTGGTCCAGCATACTAAAAACCACTTATTTTTATTGTTCTACAGAAAGAAAATGCTACTGATGTCATATCTGGAAGCCCAAATTTGATGTTTACGCTCAATATGTACACTTTAATAGAAACCGTAGTTTGTATAATCTTATATACCAGCAACCCCCAACTCGATCAAACAAAAACTTATAACACAAATGTAGGCGTAGGAGTCATTCCGGATGATAGCCACCTGTGATAACCTGTATTGATTCACTATATCTGCAAATGCACATTAATAGGAAGGAAACCTTACACTATTCTTTAAGGTAAAGAGCAGAGCAAAGTAAGGGTCTCAAAATCCGGCTATTATTATAACATGTCACTGTATAATGGTTTTCACCCAATGTCACCATAACATTATCCAGCGGTGACAATACTAGGAAAGGTTAGACAATCTAGTCAGTTTGATTGAGGGTTGGAAAAGAAGAGAGGGGAGGGAAGTAATCAGTTCGTGAACTTTGTCAGAGTATTTTTTCTGCTATTTCTAAACCCAATTGCCAGAAATATGTCCCGAAAATAGATTCTCAACAAATTTTAATATTAATTCTCATTTAACATTATATATTACACAGCTTCACAGATGTTCTTTTCCTAGGCCAACAGGTCAATGTAACATCTTTGGACAGTTAGCATGATTAATTAGGCGAGCTGACTATTTTTGAATACTGTAAAAAAAAATGAAAGAAATAAATTATGTTCCAAAAACAAACATCCCATTGTCTCTTATCTTTATATATAAACATATATCTCATTAACAAGAAATGCTAAATGTTGGTTTCTGTCTGGGGTATCATTTCTTTCTTACCTTTCATTCCAAACTTGGATCGCCTTCCGTATTTGTTGATGACAATAAAGAGAACCACTAACAAGACACAGGCGAAGGCTGCAAGCCCGACTGCTATCGATACCTGTAGGTAATCAATACAAAAATCTGTTAATGTAGTGAATTAGGAATATGTACCTATTTAAAGCGAAAGAGATAACTCAACCCCAAAAGGTATTAGACCATTTAAATATACTCTAATATGGCACTGGATTATAACTTATGATTTGCGTCTACACCCATTTCACATGCATTGAATTATTGCATATGAAAAGATGTGTTTTTGTATCATTAGACTTAATACATAATATATTTTATCAGGGATGCCTATTAGGAGAGCATTTCCAAAGGGGAAGCCAATAATAATCTATGTCAAGAACTACTTGACACAAATTATACAATGAGCAGTCAAGAGAGACTTTTATCAATTGTTTGCAAATAGATCAAGCTATATAATATACACAACGTAAAGAAAACCCAAAGGTACCTTGTAATTAATTGAAGGCTTAATATGCAAGATTAATTTCCACAACATTAAATTCAACTCTATTTTACTGGCCCCTGAAGTCCAACCTGAAATAGATGTGAAAAACCCCTAAAGGTAATTGATGAAAGAATAGTGAACGCTGGAACGTTATTCTACTTGACTCCGAGAGGCAGGGAGGACAGGCTACAGACAGAAATGGATGGGAGGGCATGCCTTTTAGGACTCTACAACATAAAGTTTTCAGAAATAGTTATTTATAACTATTGTTTATACATTATGTGGACATTGTATAGCTTGTGCCAATGCAATGGTTAGGGGATGTCAGTGTTGGACGAGTTCTAGGTTTAAACTCTGTAGTTGTATCTCCCGAGCTATACTTAATGAAGTATTCTAGAAAAATATCAAGTGTGAAAATTCACACTGGCAAACAATCACCTGGCAATGAGATAACGACTACCTATCATCAGGACCATTATCACCATCTTAGGTGTTACCAGATATGTAACTGAATTAGCTTAGTTCTGAAGAGGTGAAGATAACATGTCGAAATCTGAGAATGAACAGGGTTAATCTTCATTTAATGCACACAAAATTAAAGAAGAGCAGTTTATCTGTGCCTTGTATGCATCAAAGCATGTATTTAACTATAATTAAGTTTTGGAGGATAGGTCAGAATCGTATGTGGGGACTTTTTACACACCCTGAGTTATAACTCCAGTCTCATGGTCTTGGTGTGAATGGACAGATTCTAGGGGTCATACAGTCTGCAGCTAACACCATAGTTGATTGTAAGGATATCTGTGTCTTAGTTGGGGTTAGCACACATGAATTCATTTCATAATATTGTCACTTCCTAGCAAGTATTTGTTTTGATTTTTTTTTACGTAAGGCAAAAAACCCCACCGTAGCTTAGTCACTGCCACAGAACCACTGAACAAGACCATTTCATTTTGGAAGCCCAGATAAGGCAATTATAATGCAAAATGCTAATAATATATTTACCTTAATAATGTAAGGACCTCAAAAATACGACAATCACAAAGTTATAATTATTGGCGTCATTGAAGGGAGTAGAAGCTTTTACAATAATAGTTACATTCTATTTAGGTTTAAAACTATAAATTCTACTGCATTGGCACAGAATTCAATGGAAAAAAAATGAATAAATAAATAAATAAATAAATTCTCATCCACAGTGACTGTGATCAAATAATTACTGGGGGGGTTTCGGTTGGATTTTATTGTTAACATTTTCTAGTGTTTTGTAGTAGTAGACATCATACTGGCATGACCTGCTAAAACAGTCCTTCTTCTAATTTGAGGTCTGAATAATACCATGGTTACAACGTGAACCAAGATTTTTTTGTCACAATGTTTTGTTCACCTGCGGTTCATTATCTGCTTTAAAAAGATTTGATGAATATATTAAAAAGCAAAAGCTACATGTTCTTAAAGCATCAAAAAAAGGTAACTCACGCCAAAAGTGTCCTCCTCTGGTTTATGAGTCACGCTGATTGGAGGTGTGGGACTAACTCCAGTATCTGCTACTGAAACAAAATGAGTCGAATAATTTTATGAACAATACATTATTATGTATCTTGCACGGTGCCTGCTTAAAAGGGCACTTACTATTTTTATCTCCAGGTTCAGATAATTGGATACCAGCCGACACCGTGAACTTTTCTACCTTGGGAAGAGGCTTTTTTGAATATAAATGTATATCTGACCCAGGAGATTCAAACGTATTATAATGGAATTCAAGAATAATCAAATATAGGCATTTTAAAACTTATTAAGGAAATGGTATTTCCGTTATTATTTTGCTACCGTGGCTAGGACTTGCTTTCTGTAGCCCGCGAGACTTATCTTCCGTCAACAAGCAATATAATGTTACCTATAAATATTGCAATTCTTAACCATATGTATATTGGCCAGATGAGGGATTCCATTGTCAAGTCCCCTGTGCCTTTACTGTCAACATGATCTATTAGACTTAGTGGCAAAGAGATTACAAGTCCTTCAGACATTCTTCGTAACTTATGTTTAATGCAGTAAGCCTTTGTGTAATAGGTAAAAAAAAGAGAGAGAGAGTTGATACTTACCTGAAAAGAAATAGTCAGTATTCTCTGTAAAAAGGACAGACAATAAACGGCAGATTTAGTAAAGAGAGAAATAGGTATAGGGCAATTAGGGTTCTATAATCTTTATTTTACTTCATTCTGATTCCTGGATAAAGTATAAATATTTAATTGAAATAGAGTATTATTATAGTAAACACAACAGGTTTACATTCACAAAACTAAATGTATAAATATGTGTGTACATATATATATATATATATATATATTATATATATATATATTATTTATTTTATACACATTGTGGTGTTTTTGTTAATGTAAACCTTTATTTTAAGGTATCAAAAGAACAAGAATCATTGGTGTACATAGTTAATGTATTTAATTTTACCCAAACTTTAAAATAGATTGTATACACAACATTATTATATTGTTGTTGCTGTGAATATAGCAGTTAGGGGGTATTAGTGGTATCTTGAATTTTACTACAATCCGCAACGATTATGTTGTGAACAAAAAAACAACCTCTTCTATTTACACAAATGTAGAGATGGGGTTGAGGGTGTAAACAGGAACGTAATGCATCGGAAGTGGCATCAGAAGGCTCTACAAGGGTTCCGGAGGAGAGAAAAGGGATCCAATGGCCATACACTGGGTGACTAGGCCAGATCAGAGGTTGCAGGGGGAGCATGCAAGCACAGGGGTTTTGGGAGAAGGTTAATCTTCCATGAAATGTTTCACATGCAAGAAGCACATCAATAAATGGGTGCCTAAGTAGAATAGGGAGCCTCTCCTTACCATTAACTATTTACAGCCTTTATAAGTAATGCAAATTGTGTTCCTTGGCATTTCCATATATATCCCTTTCCTCACCACCAATATTGTATTGTACATTCTATAGTTATATAGGTATAAGAGAGTGCTTCAAAGGCACCCTTGCCTTGCATTATCATTACCAGGACTGAATTGTTGGCTGTTGATCCATTATTTTTAAAGCCTGTGCCTTTATGCTCAAGACAGAGGACATACTTCATGTGTAATGTAATGTGAACAGAGCCCTAGTCTGAATGGGATGGCCACTGAAAATCTCGAATAAGAATGGATTGTTTACTGTTCAAAATTGATATTTGATAGGATGGAACATCTAAAAATGCATTTGTTTTGTGTGTTGTGGGAGAATTGAAATGCATTTGACATAACAATCACTCTTTCAATGTCAGATAAGTGTAATGCTTTGTCTGCAAGCGTGCAAATAGCTGTTTTAATGCTCAGTTGCCAGAGAGACTCCAAAAAAAAACTGTATATGAAGGCACAGCAGGTTTCGTCTGCAGATACAGGGTAATGTGTAGGAATGAGACACAGAATACGCAGGCACAGAATGTACTTACCTGGGAATGGCTGTTCCAGAAAATGAGCATAAACTGTTTGCCTAGCAACTCCTAGCTTATTAGTAGCAACAAGAGTGTAATTTCCATTGTAGTAATGAGTAGGTTTATTAAAGAGGAGACAGCCTTCTGAGACATTGTCATGCCCATAGAACTCTGTACGGATGAAATCCACTTCTCTGAGGGCTTGGTTGTTATGGAACCACGTAAGAACTGGCTGAGGATTCCCACGTACCACAAATTCGATACAGTGTTCAAGTCGAGACACTGGTTCTTTCAAACTCAATATCCGGGGTGGGTCTAAAATTGAAGAAACCAAAATGACAGGGAAACTTGCATTAATACATCCTTCATTTCCAATGTAGGCAAGGTAGTCTATAATTTTCCAAATGTATCATGGATGTTGAAACAAGTCCCTGAGCAGAACAATGACCCTAAAGTAAAGGTTACTAAAAGCACCTTCAGAATTATGATTCCATCTACATCATTTCTTTACCGGTCATTTCTGGTTAAAAAAGTGAAAGAGCAATCAAATCTTTACTGTGTATGTGCTTTACAGACACAGCTTGCTCCTGTACTGCCTGAGAGCGGCCACAATAACCCAAAACAATAGTAAGTCTTTACATGAACATGAGCGCAATGACTCCTGACCAAGCACCAATAACTTTCTAAAGAGGCAAATTATATAACTGAAATGGGCAAACGTTAGACATACCCTGCACGGTTTACAGCACATGATTTCTGAAATGAAAAAGTAACACAACAGCAGCACCAGAAATGGGAAAGGAGAAGTAGAAGGGATAATTGAGGACAGTCTGGGTGGGCTCTTAGTTCATCACAGGTAATAAGAAAAAACACTGGGTCAGCTATGTCCAAGTGGATAATACGTAATTGTTACAAATGAATCAACTTACAGTAGACAGTGAGTGGAACACTAGCATTGGTCATGCCCACAACATTCTCTGCGATACAGGTCAAAGTGAATCCATTGTCCTCCCCTGAAACATTGACTAGGGTCAGGTTAACGGAATGCACGCTGTTCCAGTTGACATTGGTCTGAAAACACAGAGATCATTTTAGGAAAGAATTAGCAGAAATATGCAAGACAACTGTTAAAAATTGAACAAAGCAAATGGGAAAAGAATTCTGTGAAGCTATCAGTGTGAAGGAACAAAAGAGGCTTTCATTACAACATCAAAGGAGTTTTCAACAGAGAGAAAAGAATTCAATTCTACAAATGTCTTTTTTGTACCTTGTTATTTCCTTTACAATGTTAACTATATTTTTATCTTCATAATTGTCAGAATAAAGTCCATTATAATACAATTCCTAGCTAAACAATAGCACAGAATTCATACAATTAGTGCAAAATATAGTTTTTTTGCATAATGGTTTGGAAACTTTATAATTGTTGAATGTATTCTGAAATCATTAAAAACAGTAATTTCTTTAAAACAATGAAAATATGGATCATTAAAGCAAATTGTTTAGATCTGTGCTAAATGTATAACAAACAGTGATGGGGGATCAGAGCTTTAGAAATAAAAAATATTATCTTTGTTAATGGGTAGGAAGAAGACATGCAAAACTAGAATTTTAAGAGCATATAAAAGGCATTTGCCATTTCATTTGCATATTAATGTTCCGCAAACCTTTCTTGGCCCATGGCCTGGCCTTAGGATAGCCCTGTGTCTGCCCAGCTCAAGAGTTCCCCAACTGAAGAGGTCGGGTGAAGCTGATTACCCCATTAAATACCAATAAATTACAACGTCAGCTCACAGCACTGTATCCATTCTTAAAATAAAAAGAGACAACTTGGCTTTATATCACAAAATTGTGGAAAAAACATAATGTTTTCTTAATCCACTTGCTCCACATCTGAGGATTCCAAATTACGATGTTCTAAAGCGCCAGAACTCTGGAAGTTTGTTCCAAGACTTCAACACCAAGAAACGGGAATGATGAAGAAAAGAAAGAAGATCACATTCGCTCCTAGGACAAGGAGAGGTCCTGTAAGTATCCCTCTAACGACATTACTGGTCTGGAGCTTGCTTTCCACAACTGGACTTAGCTGGACCGAGGCTGATGCTGAAACCAGGACTTCATGCTCGTCAGCCAGGACTAACATAGTTCAAGCCAATTGGCTTTTATTTAACTGTGGGGATTCACTATGTAAAAAAAGCATAGTTTACTCATAGGCAGGTTTGCCCTACCTATCAGTCTATACATTTTAATATGTACATATTTGACTTTTATTGTACTTTCTATAATGTATATAATATTATAATAATAATATCACATTTATTTTCATTGTATTCTTTTCATTGCATATATATAAAATCTTCTAAAAAGGCTACATGTGAAAGTGTAGTTGGCCTGTAAACTGTGGCTATTATATTCACAGAGAATAGTTATGAGATAACTGTGAGAAATTAGTTGAGCTTGTCACCTCTCCTGCTACCATTGATTAAGCAGGATCATTTTGTTCCTGACACATATTAAAAATGCAATTACACAATTCCTTGCGTGTCTCACACTATGCAAAACTGAAGTAAAATAACTGCTCAAGATTAATCAAGTATAATCTCTTCTGTTTTTTGGTACTATTTTTATTCTACATTTATAATATTTATTATTATATAAAGCTTATCGATTAATAGGATGTCCTGTAATGTTTATGTCCAAGATAATCTTTTAAACTTTATAGTTGCTAGACAGCTACCTGAACATTCAAAGCCAACACAAGTCTACTTCATTAAACCCACCTACTTCTAAGTTCCAGGTGACACTGGGTCACATAAGGGGATAAGACCTGGGCCGTAGGGTTTATATCCACTGGCGGCACCCTAAAGTACAGTGATAAATGATGATGCTGTTCAGGGCCGGCCGAAGACTTAACGCCACCTGGGGCGGCCAATTCGCCGACGCCATTATCTACCCTCCCCCCGGTACTTACCTTTAAAGAGTCCTGCGGCGCGTCTCCCTGCTCTGCCACGGTGCCGGCTTGTAATGCTGAGCGCCGAAATTGACGTCACTTCCGGCGCTCAGCATTACAAGCCGGCACCGAGACCGAACAGGGAGACTCGCCACAGAGGGGAGAGAGAGGGGCGCTGAGCGGGTAAGCGAAAACGACTCGGCGCCCCCCTCTCTCTCCTCTGCTTCAAAAAAAACAAACAAAAAAACCGCTTGGGGCGGCAAATTGTAGGGCCGGCCCTGATGCTGTTGTTCTTCTTGCCCTGGATCTAAGGATTTCATATAGGTTTCTAGCCAGAAACTGGAAAAATGTGGCGGTTGATGTTTCATGCAATCAAATAACTTGTTATATATGCTGGGAATGTCTAAACTGCATAATGTCCAAGTCCTTGTTTGGGATCCCCATCCCTCTTTCCTTATTTCCTAACATAAGGTCCCTCTTTTCTAGTCCTTAGAACATTTGCTATGCATGAGTGTATTGCAATGTTCTCCAAACACTAAAAGTCACAAACGTGCACAAAACCATATAAAAAGTCACACCTCTAACCACACTCCCTAAAACATGTCCCTCTTCAGTCATTGAAAATGCTTTAAGGTATAAAATAATCTACCTACTCTATTGACATCAACATACTGTTTACGATTTCTAACGCTGCAAAACTCCGTAAACACACAGGGTAGATATTGGCTCAACAAGCAATGTTCATCAACAGTTTCTACTTTTTACCTGATGTGTGTTTATTGAATGGAGATTTGTAACAATCCAGTCGACGTCTGGAAGCGGCGAGCCAGATCCATTACAGGTTAGCACTGCGTTATCGCCTTCTTTTACTATTAGACTGCTGTGGCTGACGCTGATCCCAGGAGGATCTACAAAAGAGAATGCGATGTCTTAAAGAAAACGGAAAATCGACACCGTATTAGTCTACATGATCGCTGGCAAAAATATGATCTGCTTGGGAGTTCAGTAGTTCATTATGATAAAATAGCCCTCTGAAAATCTGATTACTTCGAGATAAGGCTTCACTCTGCCCTTCAAAATGTTTCTTAAGTGCCAAATCTGAACGCATCTTAATTCTCAAGAGACAATTTAGTGATAATACTGCATTCCCTTAATAGATACTATTTTTTAATCTCGAAACATTTTCCTGAGAGAAGCTGGAGAAAATAAAAGGCAGCGATAGCAACAATGTGATCGGACTAGGCTTTTAATCCGGAATTGGTTACAAGGAATATATTAAAACATAGGACTTAATATCCAGCACTCACAAAGCAAAAGAAGTACTTGAGAATCAAGAATCTTCTTGAGGGTTTACCGTTTTTTTGCAAATAAAGCAATAAATAGTTTTGCTAAACTGATTTTATTTATCATACATTCTCAAAACCTGTTGGCGGAAAAAAGAATAAAACCTGATTGACAATGAGAATAGTTTATCCTGATAACAGAAGCTAATCCTTTAGCAAGACAAGAAAGCAGCAATGTATTAAGATCTTCAGTGCCACACGGAATTGTTGTAACATAATTCACATCATTATTGTTAAAAAGGACCTTTTTCTTGTCTTTTCACACCCATTTTTTTAACGTAGGGATTTGATTAACACATCTTGACATGTGTCAAACACCTTGAAGCCATATTTTTTTTAAATGTGAATGTGAATTTAGCCTTGAGTATAATATAGGTATAGCTACATATAGCTATATTATACTCAAAAATTGTGTTAAACTATATAATGTATGCCTGTCTGAAGGGTTCAGGTGTGAAAGATGTTTAATGAAGGGGGAGAGGAGGGAGGCTCTCATATAGAAGCATAGAATTTGACAACACATAAGAACCAATTGGCCCATCTAATCTGCCTATGTTTTACGGATATAAACTCAAACCCTAATTAATCCATGAATTTAGAATGTTTTAGATGTAGGACATTGAAATGTCACTCTGACACATTAATATTTACATATTTTATACCCCGGTCCATTGAGCAGCAGTGCACTGTGGAGATATTGAGGGGCCATCATATGATGTAATCAGTAAGGATGGTGTATGTGGTAGCTGGGGGGTGTTGTCTTAGGTAAGATCTAGGATAGCACCCAAGATAAATCCATTAAAAAGGGTAACCTACTAATGTAAGGTTATTGCATTTAATTTAATTCTCTGTATATCTGGAGGTAAGTCCTACTCCTTACCACACTGTGATATGTTCATTTCTTGCAGAGGAATGACTATGCCCTCCACATTCATGCAGTACAGCTGCTGGCTTCTCAGGTTCGCCTCATTTTTCCTCTGGCCAAGTTGAATCCAGCGGATGTCACAACTGCAGTTAAAATGGTTTCTTTCTATTCTCCTACGGATTAAGGAAAGGTGAAAATTTTTTTAGAACAGAATCACCAAGGATGTTCTCAAATACTGAGTGTACAAAGGCTAAAAGGCTTCACAACCACAGATATGGTGTATCATTTTGTTCATTTGGTTTTCACATGTAATATTTTACTATGAGCTCGGATTTGACTGTTATACCAGAACCAATGACATTTGTTCCAGTCCAGGCGTCCGTGTTTGAAAAGGACAGTCTCTCCTGGAGACATCTCTGAACATCTCTCTCTCATTCCTCCATGTACTTGCTTCCTAACATAGAACCTGCTGGAGGCAGCTACCAAAGTCACCTATATAGTAGGGTTGTTGCAGGATGAAGCAATCCCCTGAATCCCTAGACTGGCCACAATGGTGCTTTTCTAAATAGCACATGTTGAAGTCTGTAAATATTTTGTTGTGTTCACTGTTTATTAATATGTAGATACTGTAATAAATAATAATCTAAATGAGTTTTTCATATTTTCATGCGGCAAATATATTCCGGCTAATGGTACACTGTGACCTTGATTATATTTCATTTTTTAGATACAAGGAAACCGCATGATGGGTCATTAAGTGACATTTAAATGAGATCAGTCCTTCCATTACTTTTAATATAATTTGTGCTATTAACTTTCAGTATTAGCTAAAAATACTTACGGTATTACAACATTCCAATTGGTTATATATTTTCAATGTATGTGACCTGATACCTATTCTGTGGGTAACAGGGCCGGACAGGAACTAGAAATAGACCCCGGTGTATAAACTACACTACTCACTTGTTGAGTCATTAAGTACTCTCTGTAACTGAAAAATAGGCATCATGTCCCAATGGCCTACTAGGCATTGGCTCTGCAAATGGTTAGTCTATGCTTGATGGGTCGTATGTAGGTTATGTGGACCACACCACTAGGCATCTTTGGACATGCCATACAGAATACATAAGAGTACCTGGTAAAAAGATTACACATTTTGCTATTGGCATTATAAATAAGAAAAATAACCAATATATGCTTCCACAGTACATATCTAAAGAAAATAACGAATGGTAACGAACACTACTGAGCTCAAAAATCTCTAAGCAGCTATATTTAACCTTGATTAATCTACTGCAATTTTCCCTGCACTTTGTAAAACAACTTGGGCAATAGTTACTGGAATTTTACAAAATGTAGTAATGAGGCTCATTAATCGAATGTTGTGTGGTTCTGCTATTATCGAAGCCAGTTACTAAATTATTCTACGTAGGCATGATCTTTCTGTGATGATGCTTTGCCCCAGGGGCGAGGGAAATGGCTTCTATTTCTGTGTCTTATCAGTGATAACGCTGCATGGCAAGAGCTTTAACTCCAAACCTCTGTAAGCAATAAAGAGTATAAAATACTATCTTACTTCTGTTGATAATTAATGAAGACTGCATTAATAATGAAAGACCAGTGTGCTCCAGGGCTAAATTTACTAACAACCTACATTAGTGCCAGTGATGTAACTTGTCTTAATCGAAAGGCACTTGGGACAGCTGTGCACAAATTAACTTCTGCCATTTACTAAATCCATTTAACACCACAAACCTGCTGCACTTTTTGTAGTATAGATTATTTATACATTTGTGTGATTATTTATTAATGCATCCTCCCACTCTCCTATTTAGGATGATGTTTATGGGAAGAGATGTAGCTATTTGTGAATCTTTATGTCTGCCTATATTATAATTGGAGTGTTTATACATATTTATTTTAAACTATCCGGTGCTGATTTCTTTTTAACATATTGCTTAACCCGTAGTGATTAAAGTTTTAGCAGGAGCCATAAGGTGTAAAAACAACAACAAAAAGTTTGCCGGTTGCACCCTCTTTATCCTTTACATTAAATACAATAGCCACTAACATGTAAGAAAGTCTATACTTTCGATATACACACAATATTTAGACCTGGATTAGATTCCACTTGGTGCTTGGAAGACAGAGGTGTGTGTGGGGGGTCAACTACCTGCAGAATAGGACATTAACATCTACCATCTGGAAGCACAACCTGAATCATACAATGGCCAAAGTTTTGTTAAAGAAAAGGGAATAATATGTGTCCTAAGCAATAGGTGGATTCTACACTAGGTAATAGAGGCAGTCAGCTAGGATATCACCGGTTGCCATTAACTAGAATCATCTGGCAGAGCAGTTTCATTAAATGCCAGGGCAGAACTGCCACTGGTTCCGAAGCAGACACAAAGCATGGTCTGTACAGAGAGCCCACAGAATTTAGGGGAATCACTGTTAACGATATGGTTGCTCTTCTGGAAATCTGTATTTCTAAAACACAGTCCATGGCGCAGTCCACTGAGAGCTAACAGAGAAAAAGTTTCTGAAAAGCTGCAAAAAGAGAACAGATGTGGTGACACCAGTAGTGCCTGCATTTGAAGGGTGGTTTTAATGCAGTTGTGGTATATAGAGAGATTTACATCTGTTTCTAGTTATTACATAGCAACTGGTCAATCTACGTAATTTTGTGTTCATAAATATCTTTTAACATTTTATTTTTCGATTGCTACTGTGCCTTTAATTTATCCTTTTATGTCACTATATCTTTATAAGTATTTGAATGTGTATATTAATGAAGATTGTGGAATATTGGTTGCAATGATAATAAAAAATAATAATAACAATAAGCAACGTGCATAGCCCATAGCTACTGAGGTTGGAATACAACATAAATCTGTCAAGTTCAACCTTTTGCGAGATATGCCTTATTGCATAGTCATTTGTATTCAGTATTCTACCCTCGCTTCTGGTATTAGTCATTTCTTGGCTGTTGTTGCTGTTGCAATAATCTAGAATCTGTGCCAAACTTAATGTTGTTAGGGTTTTTTGCTATAGCATTAGTCTGGGCCTTGTGCCAAGTTTAGCTAGCGATGTAACTGTTCGTCTTTTATATAT
This sequence comes from Spea multiplicata, assembly GCA_009364415.1. NCBI lineage: Eukaryota > Metazoa > Chordata > Amphibia > Anura > Pelobatidae > Spea > Spea multiplicata. Next base: position 31,976,567 of record VKOC01000003.1, read on the forward strand.
GTAACATGCCCAAGACAGTGTGTCCTTCCTTCAGTGGTCTTAGATATATATTTTTTTATTTTTCTACTCCAAATTCCTCCAGCCAGTGTAATTCTGTATTGCTTTCTCTCTAGCAATTAGGAACCACTTCCCAGAAGACAGGAATCCATATAAATTGGAGATTAAGATTTTGTACAGCTTGTTTTTTGAAATAATCTTGGATCAACCTGTTCAGGGGCTCTTCAAGCTTTTTTTATCCAGTAATAGAGTTCTGGAACCTCCACTGGCTAAAACACATTGGACATTCCAGTAAAAACTTCCTAAACTAATCTGCAATCAACAGGCTTTTCTAGGAATGTCCATCAGAGAGGAAATTCCATCCTGAACCATCTGTATCCCCGCTTGGTAGAGCATCCAGAGGTGGGTAATCCTAAAATAACATAACCAACTGCATTCTGATTTTTCTGAATATAGATCCTAACTAATTAAAATGTTAACACACAGTTCTCTTCTGCTATTCAGTTTCTGAAAAGGATATTAAATGTTGAAAATGGTTAGTGATTCAATCGAATTGTGATCAATATTATGGAAGACAATGGAGGAAATGTACAAATGGGGAAAACAACCTTCATAATGCATACACTTAATGCATATTCTGATCTCTGATCTCCCCAACTGACCCAGTTACGCTATGAAGAACTGTGCAGATGTGTCACAGGGTAATTGGGGCAGCTTGTTGTCTTAAAGAGCGCTCTGGTAATATGATGTATGCTCAGCTTAGTGAACCAGGTGAAAAATAGGTCCAGGCTCAGAAATCCGCTGACCAATTGCCCTACGTGCCATATGGCACGTCATGGCCTGTTCAGCTCTATATAATACAGGAAGCAGAAACACAAAAGTTGTTTTATCTGCTATGACATCAAATTAACAGAGAAGGGACATGCATTTAAAGGACAAGGCCATTTATTAGCGGAGAAAAGAATATATACTTTATTCATTCCAATTTCTTCTAAACTGGAATTAAACCCTGTCACCTCTTCATTTGTTTTGATTCATCGCTCTCAATTAACATGCCAAAGAAAAGAAATGTGTCTACAATGCAGTTCATATATATTTTAATGTTGTTTTTAAAGGAACGTTTAAACTAACCCCCACTATTTCTTGATGGGTAACATGCTCTGCTAGTGGATAAAGGATCAGCATAATATTATGCTACACGGAGCTTTGCATAATGTGCACTTCATTACCCCGTCAGCTCTGCGTGCCTTTCTACATAGGACAAAAATAATAAACAAAATCAGACACGTTTCACGTTTGTGATGATGCGCATGAAAGGATCAGGATACACAAGAGATGGCGGGTGACTAGAGCGGATCAGGCAGTAAAAGATTGAAGTAAACAACGTGTTCCATATGCTTGGTGACATCGGGGTAAAACATATACATCATGGCCAATTTTGTACTTGAAACTCATTTATCTAACTAGTAGATTACTAATGATTACAATAAACAAACTCTTGAGTAAGAAAAATAAATGTCTGTGAAACACGAAATTACCAACACAACAATTTCATACAGATACCTACTCTTACATATATGACTCTCAAATACCCCCATCATAGATCACCAAGCTTTGTCCTGGATTCCTAATATTTGCCCAATTACCTGGTCATAAATAAGTTAACTAAAGCAGTATTCATTATTCATACCAAATATTGTATATTTTTTATATTACATAAAACATTAATAATGGAGACACAGACGTTACCCAAAAGACAAGTATTGTTAATGCAGTGCAAACAAGCTAGCTGAAGAACCCACCCGAAAACACCTTAGGTGACTGAGATCCGGACCACATTTTAATATATACGTCAGTGATTCACATGTACTTGTTATCTGCGTGTATAAATAGCATTTGTGAAACCTTTTTTTTTGTGCTGTTTAAAACTTTGTCGGTTATAATAAAGTATGTCATAGTCTTACAGGGAAAAAAGCACATTTTGAACTTTATCTAAACCTAATATCTCTAGATTTATTGCGATTATGGTGGGCCGAAATAATTGTTTATCGTCAAGAACGTTGTCTAATCACATCGCATAGTACTTATAAACACCTAGAGCAATTACATGAAATACAAGTAATAATTAGCCAAAAGTTTAGATAAAAAATAACAGGTTTGTTTATTTAGTTGCCATGTACACACAATTTATTGTAATGTTATACAGCATATTCTATCTGATGTAAATGTCCTCAGACAATGGTGACTTTACTTCCAGAAGGAATGCCCCTGGGCTTTCTATGCTATCTTCACTGAGCTGGAATGAAGTCATTTTAACCAGATGTACACATAACCAAAATGTCTGGGAGTATATAGTATAACACATACAGAAGACTGACAAGTAATTTCAGGGTGTCACTTGTACTTCTCTATCCAGATTTATTTAAAAGTCCTACACAATAAAAATGTGCTTGTGGACCATGATATGAGATGACAACCCTTGAGAAATGAGAAGCATCATCTGAATGCTTCTTTTGTCACCGATGAAACAATGAATTATTATTATGCTTCCTACAAAAGCCAATCTCTGTGGTTCTGCTGGACGCTTTGCCATGGTGACGATCGTACCGGGCAAATAATAAGAAAAAAATAATGCAAAAAGATAAATATCCCTTCAGACAGCGAAACAATAAAAACCACGACAAACGAAAAAAAATGTTCCATGAATAAAACGTTTACATACTTGTTTTTACGCTTAAAAAGCCTTGGGTTTTTTTTAAAAAAAATCAAGGATATCTATTCTTTCAATGCTAATGTGTAATCTATAAACCTTTCCTTTGTGTTAATAGTGGTCTAATGTTGAGTTTTGTGTCCCCAAGATATTTTTCCCTGACTTATACATTCTAATCATATCCAAATATAAGAATTAATTTCCCAATAAATGCTAATGGAACAAATGTCATTTTGGAACAGCTTTGGAAGTTAAAGAACCTTCAACAGATATAAAATAAACCTTGGATTTTATTTACATAAATTACAAAAAAAACCTACCTCCGCCTTTCTAATATAATATACAAAATGTCACACAAATGACTAATTAATAATAAATTAAAAGTAAGTAGAAACACTACATCCAGAGGACCCCATTAATAAGTGAATGATAAGTTCTATATATACTGTATATATTATTTTGTAACACGTAAGCAACCATAAAATAGCAAATTTCCCTAACACTCAAGTGTGTTGAGGCATGGTTTGTTAGCTTTTTTGTGTTGTATATTTTTGGGGGTTATAGTGCCCCTATTATAGGTCACAACGGTCATATATCGGTCTTTAACTATTATTTTTGGTTCTTCTAAAAGTGTTCTGTCATATTGTCTGGGTCTGTCATCAAGAATGGAAAAAGTAGGGGATGACCCAAAGTTTTATCTGATGTGCTGTAATAAACCTAAAAGAAGATCACATGGTAGAAACTTAAAAAGTGTCATTCACACTTAGGTACCTTTTCCTTTTCCAATTATACAAACATATGATGTGAGCTGACAGTGTAAATCACAAAACCAAATAAAGCACATTGCTTGTGCGTCTGTATAAAGGCTTTCTGTTCCTACTTAGACACAGAGCTTCAATGCGATGACACTTGATTTGAGAAAACAAATCCCCATTTCCATCATGTCTCCTCTGAGCACATCAGCTTCAATCTCCCTAGTTACTTTGTGGTGAAACTTGAAAATTAACAGCACATAAGAATGGAGCCTGGAGATAGATATTAACACTGGGGAAAATGTGCTAAATGGAAAAAACAAGGAGAAATAAGGGTATAAGAGATTAACTTGTTCACAGATTGGAATGTTTTTTAGCATATACTGTCTCCTTCACTCTCTAATGAAATAGACAATACATATTGCTTCAGTGTTTGCCATATGGTTAATGGCTGTTTCAGTCTGCTAATAAAATTGCAACAGAATAATTGGCATTTCAAAAAGCTACTTTAGAATCCTTCATTCCAAAAGAGAGGGTCTTTATGGTTTGCTGTTTATATATGACCATTACACCAACAGGGACTTTTATGACATTGCATTCTAAATACATAGACATTAATGTGTAGTTGATCCATTCAGCTTCCACTCTTCTGGGAAGGCTTTCCACACGATTTTGGGGTGTTTCTGTGGGAATTTGTGTCCATTCATCTAGTAGAGCATTTTTGAGGTCAGGCACTGATGATGGAGAGAAGGTCTGGCTCGCAGTCTCCGTTCCTGTTCATCCCAAAGGTGTTCGATGTGGTTGAGGTGAGGGCTCTGTGTGTTGGCCAGTCAAGTTCTTCCACACCAAACTCACCCAGCCATGTCTTTATGGACCTTGATTTGTCGTAGATGTCTTGAAAGGGAAATACCAAGACATTTTGGACAATGCTATGCTTCCAACTTTGTTTAACATTTTGTAGAAGGCCCTTTTCTATTCCAGCATGACTGTGCATGAGCTCTGGTAAGTTACAGGCATAGGGGACATGATTTTCAAAGGGCAGGTGAACATCCTGGATCTTTAGGTTTTCAGAGGTATCTTTTGCAGAAGGTTATGCCCCATACTACAAAGCAACTGCTATGACCTCTTCTTAAAAACAAATAAACTATCATATGTTGACAAAAACATAGCTGCAACATAATTTATCTGACATATAATTATGTTTCAGTTGCTTCATTGTGTTACTTTTGTCCACCACAATAACACTGATTATTATATAACTGAATGAGATGCTAAAATAGACCTAAGGGTGCCAGCTTGTTTTCTTCCTCCAAGAACCCACAAAGTGTTGGTAAATATTTGTTGTTTTCATTACACAGTCCCAGGAAGGGTTCTAATAATCTGGAAACCCCTTCTTACACTACTAAAGCAAAATGGTAAATAGAATGTATGCCAGGTTGCACAAAACCAATGCCCTCAATTCAAACAATGGCATACGAAACAAAATATGGAATTGTTTGTAAAGATAGCAGATGTCCACATTTCTCTTGATATTCCTAATTTGCATAGCTCACTCTAAAGGCAGCAATATAAAAAGTATTGATGGATTGAGTTGCTAAAGGTAACCATATGACAAACCAAGCCTCCCAACCAGGTAACAGACTCAACTAAAACTCAATTGGTTTGTTGCTTTTTGCTTTGATAAGAAGATCATTAAATGAAAAGATATTAACGGTTATATTGTTTACAGATAATGGTTTATCTTGATAAAAAAAGAGCAATATAACTCTATGTGACCTACTTTAAGGGAAACTTCTATGGGGATTCACTGCAATACATGGCTCCCGTATCGGATGTCAGATCCCATTTGCAGTCTCCATACTTACGCTATGACTTACAATTACATTTACAGGTAGCTTAATTATGTATGATATAGCAAGCTTTGTTTCAGGTTTCCCTTTAAAATGTAATTTCTTAATAAAGGGTCATTCAGCATTACGAGAAGGATTAGCCATGCACTCGTAATGAATTCCTGTTCTTCCTCACTGATAGATTAACAGGCTTTAGGTGCCCTAGGCATTCTAGATCCTGGCACGTACATGTATGCAGGGTTATTGGATACAGTGTTCACTGAAGACCCATCGGGGCAGGTACAAACATACTTCCCACTTGTAATGCAAGATCACACAAAGTGACCCAGATGAGCGGTCATCTCTCTGCACAGTGCAGCTGTTGCTATGTGGCAAGTGGCGGTGGCAGTGGGCCACCCAGAGGTAACCTTTCAGCATAGATAATTTGCCTGATGGGTGATTGTGTAGATGATTGGTATACCTGATGACTATTGGTAACAAACGCATGGACACAGTTAGCTAAATTACACAAATTCTTAAGACTATTCGCATTCCACCATTTCTCCTGCCCATTAGGTATGACCCTGCCCAGTGCTCAATGGTCCTGAGCCAGCAGAGCAAATCCTTGGGTGATTCTCAGGCACCGATAGCCACAGGTTACATCAGACGGACTCATTAGCAATGGATGGTACTGCAATACGCTGCCAAAAGGTTAAAAATCATCATAGGGAACAAAATCTACCTGGGCTTGAGTCTAAATTAAAATCATTACAGTCTCATATGACCTTATTGCTTCTTTTCCCTATTTCTGCTAAGTGATGCGTGCACAGTATGGAATATACACATACATTTCACGGTAACCTGTAACTCAGGAATTCTACTGAAAACTGCGTACCACAAATCACACAACCTAGACAATATCTCCTTCATTTATGGTAATTGAAATGGCTTACTGATGTCTCCCCATCTCATTAACTTTCTCTCATGTAATTTCGATACCAATGTTAATAATTATTGTCTCAGGCAGAAGACAATAGGGCATCTCGTAACGTAGATTGAAAGCAATGAAAGATAGGATTTTATTACTTAAGACGGTGCCGAATATATAAAATAAGGTTATAGGCGACAATCTAATCCATTAGTTTGCACAGACGTACACATCGTAACCCAATTTGCCTCTCTTTAATGTTTTTTTTTTTTTCTTTTCAGAGATCACTTTTATATTCTGCCCTAGCTTATGATACAATTTGTCCTCCGGTCCTTCCAGTGGATGCATCACCTGCCAGTCTAAATGTGATTACCCTTTTACTGAACTTTACTGCATTGAACCTGCCTCTTGAAAACTCATAGTAATGCATCTACACATTTAGGACTGTCAGGGAGAAATACAAATATAAACTAATAGATTATTAATTCAAAAAAAAAGGAATTGTGAGCCTGTCACTAATCAGTTAATGTTTAAGTCATTTATCACTATGAAAACTGCAACGGCCACTGGCTTTTGACTATGAACCCGTGTGGTACGTATAAATCTCAGTTTTAGACATAAGAACAAAAAGGTATCATCTTAACTTTTTATTATGAAAGCGCAAATTTTTTTTTGTCCACAGTACACATGGGAGAGGGACAGAGATTTTCAGCACAATAAAGTGGAAATCTGAGAATTTTTTTTTAATACCTAGTTTGTAAAAATTAGATGCATTTTTGGTAAAGGGAAAACCAAAAAGCTTTTGAAGGGTTTAGAAAAAGTTTACCACTTAGGCTTACATATAATTTAAACTCTTCTCCCACCAAATGTATATATGTATATTATATATATTATATATATATATATACATACATATATACACACACACACACATTACATACAGTATATACATATTATCCTTCATGGTTAAATAGGTACAACAAGAGTTCATGTTGTGTTCACAAACCATCAAGGGTTATTTTAAAATACGGAACCGGTGCCAGCATTTTCTCAGCGTTGTTTCATTCAGACTTTCAGCAACATGGTTTTGCTTCAGAGAACAAAATTGACTACAAGCAATGAATCCCCCTGAGTCCTGTTCATGAAGGTCAGTTAGGTCATCTAATTTGAGATGCTTTGCCATGATAGACTTTGTTCGGTCTGGGAGCCTTCTTGGCATTCACTTGAAGTAGGTTTGTCAGTCCCGGTACTTCTGGGCTTACCTTGTCTCTTCTTGTGTGTACTGCAATAATGCCTCTTCCTCAGGTGTTTTACCATTGTCATAATACGTTCAGTTTATTTTCACTCTGAAGATACCAGGAGATTCTATGCCCTGTTTACGACTTGTGATGAGGAACCAGTGGTGGTTGAAATGAGAATCACATCTTTTTGTTCTTCTACTTCTCACTCTATAGGTCATATTGTATTTGGCCCAGGGGGCTCTCCAAGATGTGTTATTCTTGAGTAACACTTAGCACTGATTTTATGTGACAAAGGGATGCTCTGTTTATGTATGTTTTCTGTCAGATTACGGTTGCATTTGTAAGTAACTGTAAATCAGGTTTAGGCTAAAATGTAGATAAAATGTCGGAAACAGTATTTGAACTCCCTTCAAGTTACCCTTCATAATGTTTATTTGTAGACCCACTCTAACAATAATATCACATCTCTATAATAGGACAGACTTGGGTAATGTCATCAGTTGGTATCAAATGGAAAAGGTCAAAAATGCCTTGAAGAGTTTTTAAAGCTAAATTAACAGCTTTAAAATTCCCACTGTTGAATATATTTGATTGATAACTAGTGCCACGCCATAGAGGCAATTTTAATGGCCTTTTGCTCTTATGTCCTTGAGCCAATTTTACTGGCATTATGCCATGATTAGCCCTTTATCCTAAAAAAATTTGGCTATAAATCCATACCATGCATTGTTGCAAATGTCGGGTAATCTGACACAGAACCCGTGGCCAGCTACACTGTTGCTTATAGTAGGATGGATACCATGTTGATTTGGAACCCTCAGACTGAAACAAAGCCAATTTCCAGTGTGTTTAAGTTTTGCAATGAGCGCAAACAAAAGTCAGGGTCATACTTTAAGTAAGGTTGGAATATATTTGTCTCGACCCGTACATAGTCCAGGATAATTGTTTTTTCGGAGCTACAGCTGAAAAGGCAGCCAAGGTGAAAATTCTTCATACTCTCACTAATGTTCAGTTGGTACCCTCATGTAAAACAGTTTATGTCCCGCATGCTGTTTACAAAGAGATTTTTTTGATATGCAAGAATTATCATCCCATTCATTGTGTCGGGGGTACCGCAAGCTTCATTATCTAGTTTCTACTAACGTGAAAATGCTAGTCAAATCCGGGAGTAAGGTAGCCTTGCCTCAAAATAAATAAATGATGGGTTCATGTTTTTTGCTATCTTATATTCACTTCAATTGTTGCATTACTATTATGTATTTTACTTAACAAATATGAAATGTTGATAAATCTAAATAAATGTTCATTTTACCACAAATCCATCCCTTAAACAGTTTTCCTTCATTTTCCAAAGCTACGTCTGGGTATATGGATTGAGAGGTTTATTTGAGCCTAGGCGGTGCCGAAAGGCAAGAGGCTGCCGATGGGGTAGGAGAGCGCTAACAATATATGCTGCCCATGAGAAGGACTCATACAGGTCTCCTCTGTTCCCACTAGGCCAGAGGGACGTGATCTATGTAAGTGTGAGTAGAGCATCAGTACAGGGGATTTCAGAGGGTTTATTTCTCAGCAGGGGTCTGCCCTTGGCAATATTTAGCTTTATTAATACAGGGGAGTGAGTTATCGGTGCATTTCTGGCTGCGTTGCTTCCTGCTATGTATTGTACGGCAACTTTTCAGAAGTAGTTCAATGGCTGTTTGTGAAATATGGAATCGATTTAACATCCAATTATTCTTTGAAATAAGTGTTCAACACTTTATCAATAATTCAAGTCCCTGCATTCAGCAGCCCTTATTTTCCTGTCAAAGAGGTCTGTGTATTTTGAAGAGGTTATAAGATGCATCTCGGGGGATCTTTAAAATTTCAGGTAGTTAACTGGCTCCATGACAAATGCATTCCCCAGTCATCTGGAGAGTAAGCGGCTGCAGGCGCTGGGTTTTAATGTGTTAGAACAGAGTTAGGACAGATACCGCATGTTAGCTATGGCTGCGGGTAAAAGGAAAATCAGTACGAAAAGAAATAAAATAAAGACAGGCCCCCTAACATGTCCCTGGACCATCCAGTTTTCATATGCCTATTAAACAGAGTTGCAGAATATATTAGCAAATAATAATGCAAATGCTATTATTAAGCACCTTATCGTTAACATTAAACCATTTTTAAAATAATTTAATTCTAGAGGTCATGCTGTTGCTCTGCACAACATGAAAAAATACTCTAAGAACCAAGGAATATAAAATAAATGTTAACCTCACGCATGCCTGAACTGGAAATTATGCCATTCCATATTTCTCTCTGTGACATTGGCATCCTAAAAAGTTATTGCAACCATGTTGAATTTTACATTAGGACATATATTGTAACATATACATATCATAAAAATCTTTATAGTACCACTTACAACTCGGTAAGTTCCAGGTTCTGAAACAGCTGCCACGATAAGGTTGTCAAACGGTTCCCAGAGAGGTTTCTGCAAAACAGATTTAAAAAAAAATTGTTACATACCACTGTTGGGCTTGCTCTCGACTAGGTTGATTTATCCAAATATACATAAATAACATATGCTTAAAATTCTGCTTATCTCCAAAATGTATTACCTATATCTCACTGATTTATCCTTTGAAAATTGTGGAATGAAGAGTAATAAGGTCCATAGATATTTAGAGTCAAAATTTTACACCAGGTAAAAAAAAAAAACTATTGACCTGTCCACTATGAATGTTCCTTACCTAAAAAGGGTTGCGTTCACCCCCCCCCCAACAATTGTCATATGTAACTTGATTTTAATATTAAATAGCTTATCTATGATACAATCTTTAGCCAGGATGAATAAACAGAAAAAAATTATAATTTGACATATGCTTTTTATACTGGGTCAAATGTCTTCCGGGAAAAAATATAAGAAGTATTAAATGGCGATGGACCCTTTAGGAATGTAAAGCACAACCTTTGTTATCAGGAGAACCAATTTCCACTCAAAAAATCCATTTCTGTTATCACCCTTTCATTGCAGTGTATTGTTTATAATAGAGAGGTCTTTGACTCGCCGATGAATGCACAAAGTAGTCATTCATAATCCTGTCTGTGAATAAGGGATCAACAAAATCTTTCTCACAGAGTTTTTACCTACAGAATGAAGTCCACTGTCCAGTGCTATTGTTTCCCATAGGCAAGGATACATTGCAATTACTTAGCTCCTGGTTACCATCAACAAGGTCTGAAGACAAGAGTCAAAGAATTTCTCACATTCCTTATTGAACCATAGAACCATTATCTTCTATTTTGCATGCTATGTAAATAGGAGTGGAAGCTTGAGCAACATACGCACAAAAATCCTCAACCAATATGTGCAAGAATGAAGCTTCCGCTTCATGTATATATGGGGCCTAATATTCCACATGTGTAAATGGTACAAAGCTATATGCAATACATTTACGACGACTACCTTGGGGCACGTCTCAACAATAAAGACAGAACTGCCATGATCTCAAGAGAATACTAGCAGGTAAAGACTCAGAAGTGCTAGCACAAGTAGAGTGGAGGACTCATGCATGGACAATATTAAATTAAGATTGCTGTTTAACTGTTTAAAAATAAAGGATGTGGAGACAGTGTGGCTTGTACTCATAATCCAGGTTCCAGGTGTCTTGTAAAGCAACAGGTATTGTTTCTTGGGCACCTCGGATTTAGCACAAACCTTGCCAACAAAGTCACAAAATTGAGTTTTTTGCTCTCATACCAAAATGAGTTCAGTGATTAATATATATATTATAAATATATATATATATATACCAATAATATATTGGTCTAAGGAGGTACAGTCCTTAGCAGGGTACCAAATGATTCAGTATATTCATAGATCAAAGTGTGCACAGATGTGGTAACAGCTGCTAAAGTTATAACAAATTATATTTTGTCTACTAGATTTTTTCTTTATTCATGTATGTTTTTATATACATTTCTAGCATGCAATATTCCTAAAAGTGCCGGCCCGTAGTATGTGGAAATTACAACAGAGTAGCTGATTCCACTTACTGCAGGTATCTCACTATATCACCATTTTGAGGTGTATGTGGACAAACTTTCATGAAATACCATACTCCCTGAGTGTCCTAATGCTGAAGTAAGAAAAGTTAGTAAGTATGATATAGTGCTAACCAGTTCACATAACAATAGTAAATTCAACAGTATGATTTATTATAACTGTCTCATATGTTATAAAAATTCAGATGAGAAACACTTACAAAAAAATATGAACGCAATATTGTTTGTTGTATCTTGCATGTTCAGGACCATTTTGTCTATTTAGGAACCACCCCTTTTTGTCACTGTAATGAAAGAGCTAGATGATGTCTGATGACATTGCTCATTGAAATAAATCTTCAAATTGTACGCCGCAGCTCTAGAGTCTAAAAGATGTGCTCTCAATTACAGAATAAAGTCGCAGCTGCTTGGCGTTGAGAAGGTTTGACCTATATACACCGCAATTTGCATATATATATGTGCTGAGTCTCTGGAGAGAAAGTCACTTGGAGAAACCTGGCAATTTTGTCCACTCTATGATAGCACCCAGTGGTGGGGGCATAACTGCAAAAATCATGAGACCACCTTTAGCACAATCTATTGATATTCTTTTAAAGAAAACTTGTATGTTGGAACCTTTGTATAAAAAATGTACTCGCTAGAATAAAGTTATAGTGACATTCAGTAATATTAGTGCCATATTCCATTACATACTTTGATGCAACCACATTTATTCTATGCCAGACTCAACAACTATATGTAAACTATATGCAAACTTCTGCTTCACATGCCTTGTCACCATCTCTAAAATTTGACAACCTCATCAGTTACTAGTGATGATAAATATATATATAAATATAATAATTATATATATATATATTCCAAGCATAAAATAAGAAAAAGGACAGATTTTCTCCCATATGGGCAACATCTGGTACACGGTACAAAATTTGAATTTATGAGTAATTAGAAGATCCTTTCCCCCATAATTATTTATATTTTGTCCTTGAAAAAATATATCCATCCTATTAGGTGAGGGGGTACACATGCATATCGGTTGGCTTTCATTTTTAAACATGGTGGCTGGCAGAAATCACAGTATGAGACTCGACCATGCACCAGACTATTTGCAGTAGAAGTATGTGCTGCTGATTTCGACAAACTCACTGCCCAATTCTATTCAACTTACAAAAATACCTGAAATTATGTACATTAAGAATGTAATCAGATTTTGTTATCTAAAAATATAAGATTCATATTTTCTTCACAGGCAGCAGCTCATAAATCAACAGCTTTAAAAGCATTACATTCGGTATGGAATATTTTCTGTTTGCATTGTTTTATTAAAGACTGGCAGCCAAAGTATAATCTCCAGCCAAACAAAAAGGATAAAGCTATAAACAATGCCAAAAAAGCAGATGCCACTTAAAAATGTCAGGAAATATGACGGGCCATTGGTTATAGGCATCTTAATACACAGTGAAAAGCCAGAGAAAGATAAAGAGATTATGAATGCACTGTTTAGAAAGAGAATATAGCAATATAGCAACTATTTATCAACAAACCTGATGTATATACCATATATGCCCTCTAAACAAACATATGTGAACCATAGCTAAAATATACACATCTCTCCGTACCTGGAAACTCTCCAGGTTTAACCTCTGCCTCCATGGGTCAGTTTCTTTTTTCTGTGGGTAGTGGAGTGGATTTTGGCTATGCTCACTCTCTTCCCATATTCCATCTGCTCCCTTCCCACTTTCACGCTGCTTGCCTAAAGGCTTTCTGGGTAAAGCAGTGCCCATAGGTGAGATAGCACCATACCTGATCTGAAGGCACTACCTCAGAAGGACAAGAGCTCATCGTAGCCTATCCTGGGAAGGTTCTCACCTATTATCCCTCACTCCATTCTTACCTTAGCGTGTGTATGCTGTTATCATGTGTGTGTAGCACTGTATGGTGTTACACTGTCTGCTTGTGTATGGTATCAGCATGTGTGTATATGGTGTAAGCATGTGCATCTGTGCACATGTTATTGTATGGTGTTAGTGTATGTTTATGAGTGGTGTTAGCTTGAGTGTGTGTTTTCATTTGGCATTAGAATTTGTGTATGTGTGTCAGTGTGTTATGTTAGCATGATTTTGTGCTAGCAAATGGCGTTACAGTGTATGTATTTTAGTCTATGATGTTAGTATCATTGCTGCTTATGTGTATGTTGGTATATCCATGGGTGAACCTTCTAAAAGCCAGTACAGCAGTGTTTTATTACTGTAGTAAACTTCATGAAAGATAAATATGGTGGTAGGTTGCCAGAGAGATCAAGTCACAAGTCTTAAGAATTAAAAAAGACTGGAACATTTAACAGGTTGTGTCAATGTACCTTCCAAATAAAAAGGGAATTTCTTGTAAACACTGTTGAACTTTTGCCATATCCAGATATGAATAATCTTGATATGTACAGCTTGAAAAAACTGATGAAGTCATAACTACTGGTAAATGAGAAACAGCTCGTTCTTCTATAGCTTTACAAAAATATGAATTTTAAGTGATAGGTTCTGAACACTGCCTGTTAAACAATACTTGGATTCAATGTATGACTTCAATACGGGCAACTCACATTATAAACTTTCTACAAAAATGCAGTAAGCATATAAAAATGATTGGTCATTATTAGAGCAGCAGAAAAAGAAAGTTAAAATGTATGGCCTAAGAGGGAGAACTCACTGAGCCATGAAAACCTTGTATCACCTTCCATTAAAACCACAATTCACTCTTATGAGTCCCTTTAATGATATGTATGTAGCATATTTAATAATGTAATAACAATACTAAGGAAATTATGCCTTCCGTTATATGTGTTATATTATGTTTCTTGTTGTTTATGCTACCACTGTATAGTAATTTAGTTTGAAAAAGGTTATACAGTCATCAAGTTCAACCCATCTAGCTAGTCTTTTTGCTTTTGATCCAAAAGAAGGCAAAGAGCAATCAGATTTCTATTAGGAGCAAGAAGCTCTAAAATATTAATATTTATTCTATTATTTATAGCCCTGTATGTTATGCTTTTCAATAAGAATATGCAGACCTTTTTTGAAGGCATTTATTGTATTCCATACACTAGGCAGGGAATTCCATACCTTTATCGCCCTTACTGTAAAAAAATCCCTTCCTTAGTTTTCTATGAAATCTCCGCTCTTCCAGTCTCAGATGATGACCTCTTGTTCTTTGTACATTTCTGATAGTGAACAGGTCACTGGATAGCTCTTTATTTCGGCCTTGCGCATATTTACACAAGTCTGTTGCCTACAATTATTCCTTATTCCTTCTTATTAGTAGTTTTTCCCAGGGAGATATCATGCTGCATTGTTATTATTTTTACCATAATGTATAACTTCATATTTGTCTGTATAGAACTTAATTTGTTACTTGCCTGCCCCAGCTATTGTGGTGAATCATAGTGAATCAGTTTGCGTTACATCAGACACCCTGGTGGCTCATATCTAAAAATATAGGTAAGATACATAAAGTAAAGTATACAAGACTGGTAATTGCCAGGTGATATAAGCTACTACCTGCCTATTCCTTTGCTATTCCCCTGACTAATACAGATAAAATGTACTTCATTTAAAATGTACTACATTATTAACTTCAATAATGAAGATTTGTACGTATTTTCATGTTATCCAAGAGCAGCTACAAACCATTTTATATGACCTTGTCCATCCAAGTCCCTCTTTGTCCCCCAATAAAACTAGGCCATGGGTAGTCAATAAGTAGCTCTCTCATGTTATTTGAAGTTGTAAAGTTGTTAGTCCACAACTGGTGGACAGCTACCCTTGACTTATATGTGGGGTTAATGTATCAACAGTAGTTCTAGTACATGTCCTAGTACATGGTTTGTCATGTGGTCATATCACAATATCAACATTGCTAACGATGCTGTTTTATACATTTTACATGTACTGGTCAACAACATGTAAAAATTAGATACGTCCTTGCGTGTGGGGGGGTTCTCTAGTGACTAAACATTTTTGCTCTTGCAATCAATCTGCATCCAATTTTTACTAGTGAGACGATAGCATAGTATTTTAACCTGTTTATAGTGAATAATTGCAATGCTCAAGCTAATGTAAGATGATGTTCTTTTAAATAAAAATTACCAGGCTTAAAAAGAAGCAAACTTTGTGGAATAAGTTAAAGAAAGTTATACTTTTTTTTTTTTACATTAAACCAGGAGTTTGAGGGGAAAATTGAATTTCCACTGAGCCAAGGAAATTTCAGTCATTCAATATCACTAAGGAAACAAAACAGACTTATCTGTGTTCCGATCTATAAGTAAGCAAGAAAAAGTTCAGTTCACAAACAACATTCTGTTTTATTCTCAGGATTTTTATGCTAAGGCATATTTCGCTTACTTCCTCCCCCACTCCCGATAACAAATAAAGTGCTGCTCTCTGATTTTAATATTGTTATTTTTATTTATATTTGGCAAAGGGATGTTTTTTTAAAAGGTCGGTAACTCTGCCAAATTCTGTAGACATCGTTAAAATGTCTAAACAAAGGAAATCTATAGAGAGAAGGGAAAAAGAAGGCAGTACATGCACAAGTCAACAAATTACACAAGCACAGCTTGAACAAAAACCACTGTCAACTCAGTCGTGAACAAACACTCCTGACTCCTTTTTCACATGCTCCCATTGGGAATGCACCCACCACCAGCACTTAAGACAGCTTTGGCCCTTGCTTCTCCACCCCACCACTAGTCCATGATCATGCCTTTTTTTTTATACCTTCCAAGAGTCCCTAATTTCAGACACCTTCTTGCTGTCTTGGATAGCTGCCCCACTTTGGCAAGCAGTGATCATGGGCCAGTTGGGGAAAGCCTCTCATCTCCCCTGAGCTCCCAAGTGGCAATCTTGTGCTGCTTTTAAGCTGATCAGTTCAAGGTGGACCTTCCTGAAAGTCAAGCGGGTGATGATGCCCATGACCACATAAATTCATGGAGCTGGCCCTGCCTTTTACACCTTAAATGTTGGAGGAATGCTTTATGTATGCAGGCCTTGTCTGCATACATAAGGCTCTAAGGAGTCTGTAAATATGCTGGTTTGACTAATGTTATGTATCTGGGTGCAGACATGTCCCTGATCTGGTCCCAATTAAGTGCACCATAAAGAGTCCGAGTGTGTTTGAGGTAAGTTCTGCTCGATTCAAGTGTAATTATTTTCTAAATTTTACTTTCCTTCTGTCAGATTAACTGCATTGCCTTTCTGCACACAGGTTTTCTAAATTACCCTTTGTCATTATCATTTAAATGCTAATTTACATATAGAAGTACAGGGATTTTTTTCTACACCTAAATGGGGCACAAAAGCTTTTTTGAACCTCACGAACATAAGAGAAATACAATACAAATTCATTACCACAAGATAACCACAAGATGCAGTCATTACCTGTATTGCTGCAATTTAAGTTCATTTTACACAAAAGATCACAAAGAAATAAATTTAAATGTTATGTGGGTTGGGTGATTTTAGTTTTAGTGCTCCAATTTATAACAGATAAAGGGGTGCAATTATACTCTCTTTTGTGCATTTTATGGTTGGTGGCCATGATAGGGAAAAAGGTGTGTGGGGGGTGCCTTCATATGGGTCAATCCTAAGTAATTTCTTGGACTAGTTCAATTTCTCTGACATTATATTGTTTTCCAAACTTGTTTAACTACAGTATGTAGCATTTCAAGTTTTATGTTACAGCAGAGGTAGGCTTCCTTCTGGCGATAGGACCTTACCAGAAAATGGAAAGAAAATCATTTTGGCAGTTGGAGAAAAGAGACTTTCCACTATTTCTACATGGTGGATTGATTGAAAATAGGTTCTGCTTCACTGGGCTTCAAGGTTCTTCTTTCTTGCCATGCTCATTCCCTGCCTACTGAATGCCCATTTCACAACCACGAAAAGCTTTCTAAGCTAGCCCCTATGTGCAGCTAGCCCTGTCCCTGAAGAGAAAGAGGTCTGGGTAACCTATCCCATGAAGTTCCCAGTTTAGGTTAGGAGTCCCCATGTTTCATATGTACACAGTTTTCTCTAGTGTCAAGAATCATATATTTTTTAGATTTTAAAAGTGCCAGATAAATAAAAAAAAAACATAATAATTGCATATTAACAATTATTTGCCTACAACAAATAGAAGTCATTGCCATAAAAGAGAAATATAATAACGTACAAGAGTACAGAAAAGCATTGCACTGTGGGAAAGTGCTTTTAGGTTTCTTCTTTCAAGAACTATTTATGGTAGTAAAATTAGAAGGCAAATGCTTTTATGTCCAGAGGCAACTGTTTCCAGCTCTTATTAAATCAGCAACACTTAAATCTGTTCTAATTTCTTATTAAATGTCCATATTATTGCTTTCAACAGAAAAAAGAATTTGCTATTCTTTATTTCCATGAGAATATTAAATACGTTGTAATCATAAAGTGAAGTCTTCTAATTGGACAAAAAAGGCCACTGTTGTCACTTTTAATCAGAAAGTAAAGGTTTGCGATGCTAATCAAATTAATGTACAGCTTTTCAAAACACAATAAATTTCTAATCATGTTCTGACGTACCATGTTCAGCACAATGTAGCCAAACTCAAGTATTATGATATGTGCAAGAAATATAAGAATTTCGACGTACGTACTGGCATGTTTTCATACGAATGGCAAATTTACTGACAAACTCTCATTCTCTCAAATTCTCATTCTCGTTCATTTCTTCTACCTCTTCTTCTTCTTCTCTCTCTTCAATCTTCACCTGCATCTCCGTGGATGTGGCGGGAGCTTCCCGGCGGTGCTTGCGGGGGAGAGGACCTCACCTAAAGCACTGTCATTTTGCCCTCACTTGAACTTAGGGCAATATGGTGGCACTTGTGTGACATTCTCCCCCCGATCATTTAATCAGAGGAGGGGACGTCACCACAAACACCATCATCTTGCTATTACTTGGGCGAAAAAAAGAATCTGGATATCTGCAATAAAATATGGCGTATTTCTTTGTTTTATTGTATATCTCATCAAAACCAATTATTATTTTAGAAAATATAAAGACATATAAAGATTGGAAAAAAATGCTTGTTTCAATGAGTTTTTAATAAGATGATACTTAGATGATAATACCTGTTTATACTATTACCAAGTGCTTTATCATATTTCCATAAAGTTTAAAGGCTACATTATTATTAATAAGTACTATTAAAATAATAAACAAACTAATCCAACAATAAAATATTCTAAAATATTTTAAACTATATGATGATTTCTCACTGTACTACATACATTAAACGCTATTTTTTCTCTGCCTTTCTTTTTGATTCTATTCTAAATCCTATAAAGCAGAAATCAATTTTTCATATTATTAATAATTTACATTTTAATTTTCAAACAATGTATATAGACAAATAAAAAATACAGTAGCTTATCAGGGCTACCATTGTATCTTCAATTGGCTAGAGATGGGTACAGGATGTTACTAAACCACTCTGTCTACAGATCAATGTGAAAATGACTTGGCTACCCTTGCCAGCCCTTCAACGAAAAATATATTTTCTAATAACTCACTTTCATGTGAACAGTTTGTGCCAATATGGCCACCTGTTCTTTATGGAGCCCTGGTCGGCAAAATACCCAGTGTGCAACCTGATGCTTTTTAAACATGTGCCTCTTAATGCTAGTATTTTTCTCATATGTGCCAAGCAATCTCACCATTTATAAAGAGGCTAAATTGCTGGCATCCTAAACTGGTATATTTCAGATGAATTTCTATAAACAACAATAAAGACTACATTTTGTAAAAATGAAAGCTGCTTATGTTCCATCCACATGAAACACATATTATTTACACATGAAATAGACATTAACACAAAATGTGTTTTCCAAATTGATTCCATTATACTTCATTATCATCACTAAGATACTAATATTAGGTGTTATAAAGGGAAATAGCAACTCAAGGGTCTCCCAAAGGGCAAAATATTAACAGGAGAGTAATGTCTATTTATGGGATATGTTTCTTTGGTATTTAATACACACAGGGCCAGCCGAGGACGTAACGCCGCCTGGGGCGAAGTTTAAAATGCCGCCGGGCGGCATTTTAAACTTCGCCCGCACGCCCCCCCCGCCCCCGCGTACTTTACCTTTAAAGCAGTCTGCGGCCGAGTCTCCGCTGCTCTGCCACCGTGCCGGCTTGTAATACTGTAGCGCCGGAAATTGACGCCACTCCGCTCCGCTTCAGCATACGAAGCGCGCGGGCACCAAAGAGATGGAAGAGGGAACCTTCGCGCCTGCAGCAGGAGAAGCGGTGGCCGCCGGAACGCCGTGCGCGTTAAGCCGCTGGAAGAACCACTCGGCCCCCTCTCTCTCTCTTCCAGTTTATGCAAAAAAATAAAATCCCGCTCGGTGCGCCGCGGCCAAAGGCCGCCCCTTCTAAAGTGCCGCCTGGGGCAATTGCCCCAGTCTGCCCAATTGTAGGGCCGGCCCTGAATACACAACATACAACGGCATACTCTAAAACAAATAATATGGACTGGAAAAATATTGATTAATGTCAAGAAGCGCAGTGAATTAGGAATCCTATAAGAAACAGAATTCCTTTGATATTTGTCTCTTCAAAGAGATACGTATTTAACTATGGTTCATCTAGCTTTTGAGATCTTGTGACTTGAGTTATAGCCAATGTACTAAAAGTATAAGCTCTCATATATTGTTTACTGGCATGTGCATTTATTAACTTCTTTTGTAGCTGGTACATGTCTAGTATTTACTTTAATAAGACTTGAATTTACATCTCATTGACCCCAATGTACATGTGACACATCTCTCAATGAAATCATTTCTACAATATAAATATATATATATAT
>VKOC01000003.1:32014135-32025577 GCA_009364415.1 Spea multiplicata
AAAACTGGAACCTTCCAATAATACTCAAAAGGACTATAAGATTAGACTAGAAATCAGTGCCACAAAATTGAACACTAAAACTGAGCATGGGTGTGGGACCCTAATCAACTGAGATGATTATTAAATAATGACATCGGGACTGACATTAGCTCTTTGCTCGGTGACATACAATGTGATTGGACCACTGCGTCTGATGATGCCCAATTCTCTCTGCAGTTCTGAAGGCGGTATTTTAGAGATCATTATTTCTACAGTTTCAATCTAGTGAAAATGGTTAGTGCTCTTTTAATTATCATAAGGGTGCATTAATCAAACCCTCTCTTGCCTCTTCTCCAAAATGAATTTCATTTTCCAAAGGGCAAGCAAATCAATTTTACCAGTCGCAGTAGCAGACATGATGTGTGTGTGGCTAAGACTCTGTGGATAACACGATGATGGGGGTGAGAGCTAAATGTAAATGGGTAAAACATATAAAAGAATTTGCATCATGATAATGTGTCGTTCTCGTAATTAATATTCTTATTATTGCATGCACTCTGGATGTGGGGTGATATGGCATCTTCCAGAATATGTAGATAATATCTATAATAAAGCAAAACAAAAAATACGATTCTAAAGACATTAGCTACTGTCCTCTTTCTTTAATGTTTCCAACCTGCAACCTGTGAGATAAATGATAATGAGCTAAATTCAGACATCCAAGCATTTTCCCAGTAGATTCATCTCTATTATTTTAGAACAAGGGTAAAAACAACATATAACTTTCCAGCCATTACAAATCTGGAAGCTGTAGTCTATTCTGTACTGTCACTATTGTGACAAGATGACTGATTTATTTTATTGTAATTTGCTAAATTATTAACATGGATAATGACCTTACTAACTATAAAAGTAAAAATCTTTACTAAGTTTCTCTTAGTTTTTCAAACCATTCCATTGACAAAAATAATGACCTTCTGTTCCACAGAATATAATCAGATAATGGTTGATCTTTTTAAAAAAAAAAAACAAAACATTTGTGACTTTTGTAGGAGTTGACAAATATTGTTAATGATGTCCTCTTTAAGAAGGCTATCTGAACTTCTGCACAATATTCTACTCTCAGAGTGAAATGAAACAAGAGAAAAATACCGGTAATTTGGGCATCATCAAAAACCTACTGGAAACAATTAGCACTATTTAACGGAAAATACCTACAGAGGCACCCAGGAGACAGAAAGCATTAAAAAATAAAGTTTTTAGTGTGGTCTGCAGCGTAATACAGAGTTGACTGAGCAGAGAAAATGATAAAGGGGTCTCAAGGGGAAAATCTAAAGCAAGAACGAAACTCAATGTGAAATCATTTGGCTGAGTCAAGTTTCATTATCCCATTGGGACTATTGCAGCTACTTCAGCTTTGAAGCATTAACAATCCGGCACAAGCCACTTTTACTAATATCATTTTAGAATCACCCAGTGACAATGGTAATGGAGAGAACAGTCACTGCTGTAATTACTAATCACTTAAATATCCTGCAATACTGTATCAAACATATGGAGTCCTTTAAAACATATTCAAACATAAAGTATCATAAAGTATGAGATTATTCTTTACAGATGTCACATCCTTCTGTGTAGTGTATTTTGACATCTTTTACCCAGAACATTAAAGGGGACCTTCCGACACTTTTTATCACTAGTATCTCAGATTATAAAAAAATTGGGTTTTAACAATATATATAAATAGATATATCTATATATACGATATATCTATAATATATATAAATAATATATATCCTAATATATAGTATATATATATTATAATCTAAAAGTAGTGAAGCCAGCACTCACGGTCTTCAATAATGCTTCATTTTTTTTGCAAGATGCCAAGATGTCAATAATAGTTATATGATTTGAGTGCTACCTCCCGCTCAAAAATAACACTCGGTCATTTCAAGATAAACTGTTCATAATATATATTAAAAAATATTGTTGGGCCATCACTCAGTGTCACATTACTTACTTCCCTGCACTAAACTTAAAACACATATGCACACAGAGGAAAACAATAACATCGCTCAACATCTACTCTTACCAGCCATCCATAAAAAGTCAACATAGGATGAATCTGGTGGGAACACCAATGAAGTATTTCCTATGCCCATTCCCCGTCTTTGCCATCATTAAAGGTCCCTTTCTCCTCCCCACTGAAACTGTTTACTCTTTGTACAAGGAAACAAAAGTTGCTGGTACAATACATAACTTACACCTCTAAGCACAAATTAGAATGATTTCTCAACATTTGTGGTGTGGGGGATCGTTTAAGTATAATTAACACTAGAAACTGATAAAGGAGCTCACAAAGACCATGTACAGTTGGCAATCTGTTACAATCTTTGAATAATATAATTTCCAGAAATGGTTTATTAAAGATTTTTTATCTTTGACCTAGGGTCACTACATACTGTTGTTTGTTTTATGTCGTTGTATTTGACATGTAATATAGCCTTACTCTGTAGTAGTCTGTACTGTAGACATCACGTGACATGCCAAAGTCTCCAATCTTGACAAGCAGGTTCACCCCCACTAAGCAGTTTCTGGTAGCCAGGTCTCGATGAACAAAATGTTGAGATGCAAGATAAACCATTCCTGAAGCAATTTGTGTAGCAATGTGCAGCATCTGAGACAAGCCCAGGTCACCTTTAGTCTGACGTGGCTGGCCGTCTACGAGGATCATGGCGTCAGGTCCATGTGCTCTGAAGAAAGAAAAATAATTTGTCTTGTTTATTGAAAAGCTTAGCAAAAGAAGTAGACAACAAAGTCAACATTTTTCATTCTCCATTATGGACATTATCACTATAAAGGATTGTGTTTGTTTACTTTTATTTGATTTTGTTTTCTTAACCAACAACATGCCATTTTGCGTCTTCTGTTAATCTTTCATTCTGTAAGCATTACACAGCTAGTTTAGTCCTGCTCCGTTATTTTGCCATAAATGCAATCGCTTGTAAAAATGATTTCACCCACAGAATGTAACTATATTTCGCATAAAGGGTTGGCATTCTAAACCCCGGATTGTCAGTTACATTTGCTGTCAGTAGCTGGCACACCCTTGGCAAAGATTTAATGGGAGCCATCTCTCACACAAGTAAACACACTACTCAGCCAAGTAAACTTATTGAGAAACTCTGTTCAAAAGACCTGCCAAAACTGTTAC
This sequence comes from Spea multiplicata, assembly GCA_009364415.1. Classification (NCBI taxonomy): domain Eukaryota; kingdom Metazoa; phylum Chordata; class Amphibia; order Anura; family Pelobatidae; genus Spea; species Spea multiplicata. Next base: position 32,017,332 of record VKOC01000003.1, read on the forward strand.
ATTTGTAGCAAGCAGTTCAATTAAATGACTTGGTGTGATAATGATGTGATACGTAATATTTTACCAGCATAAGTCCTAGAAATCAATGTACATCCTATGCTTTAATCACATAAAGGAAACAAACATATATATATTCACACAGAAAATCAGAGTTTGAAATTTGACCCTGGGTGTTTGTTTTACCTTTCTAATATGTGTAAATTCACTTTAAACATTCATAAACCACTTTAGGCATTCTGAATATAGGTACGACTATTTGCACAAACATTTGATCGATTATTATTACATTACTTTACACTGATCAAAATGTGAGATTGAGTATTCCAGTGTTGTACAAAAATAAGGCCAAGAGCCAGAAATTCCCAATTTTTTAAAATTCAGCCTTTGATATGCTTTCTCTCTGTGCTCCTAAACTTTGATGAAACTCTTTGGAATTCAAACCACTGTCCCTCACTCCTCTCCTATGTCCCTTTTTCTAGCAGCTTACACTGTTTGGGGGTATTAGTGTATCTCAGCGAGATAATGTGTATTTAAACAAATTGTGTTTAGAAACTAAATTCCATAACAAAAATAACACCTTTATTATATTCATAAATTTAAATAACAAGCACTGGTAAAGTATTGCCCCAACCAAACCAAAAGTGTCCATACAAATCTATGAGGTATATATTTTATTTGTATTTATTTCCAGTGTTTTCTGCTAAGTGTTTGGTTGTGATCTTATCTTGTACAAAGTTCCAAGTGAGATTTGCTTATTTGTATTTGGTTTTATTATCTTTCTCCAATTTCATACAAATTAGCCTTTCCCGCTTCTCATTTAATTAGTAAACAACTCAAAATGTTTGCTGCCCACATAACTTAATTACCGCTGATCCTTCAAAGGTTTCGCTAAGAGAAGGGAATGCAAAAAAATCACGCCGAAATGTAAACACAAAATGAATAGACTGGGTGAATTACAATATTCATCTGAAGTGCTTGGTAAATATAGTTGATTTCGGAAATGTCTACATAAATATGTCTCCCCTTGAGACCAATGTGCACTTTGGAGACAATGGCTTGTAGTTACATCATTTGTTTGAAAAGTCAGTTGCTTTGTTTTTTGCATAATTATATTATGTATTACACGATATGTGTGAGAATACAAACAAGTGCTTATTAAGTCAAATTTGGACCTGTACTGATAGTGTCATTGACAAAACGGTCGCAAATAAAGCTATGTAATGTCTGTTGAACAAGAATTGTCACATCTATCACATGTCCATCACATCTGCTCCCAGCAAAAACGTTTTATTTATTAAGCGCCAACAAATTGCTCAGCTCTGTACAATTGAAATGAGGTAGTTAATACACATAACAATTATACATTAACACATACAGACACATCAGGTGCTAGCCTGTGAGCTTGCCATAAAGCCTTATGGTACTTGTATACAATGTTTCTGGCTCTGAGGGCCCGGCACATGAGCTGACACTCTAATGTGAATGTGTCTATGATATCTCTCATAATCTGTCAAGACTATAAATGAATCCCATTATAATCAAATATAAAAAGTCCTAATTTACAAAACGTACGAACTGTATCATACTAAGTCGACAATCAGAATTGCTTTTGGTCTTTCCATTCATGCAGTCAGCGTGTAATTGCTGTAACTTTGAAGGGTCTTCTCTTCTAGTGTCTACTGTATACTCCACTTTATCTATAATTATTAGCACCGTTTTGCAATTCTTTTCCACACACATTGGGAGACTAAGCCATGCCTTAGGCCTATGTATGTATTGCAGTTAGCTATGATTCTGTAGACCAGGGGTAGGCAATCTTCGGCTCTCCAGATGTTGTGAACTACATTTCCCTTGATGCTTTGCCAGTATTATGACTGTAAGAGCATTGTGGGAGATGTAGTCCCCTAACATCAGGAGAGCCGAAGATTGCCTACCCCTGTTGTAGACCATACAATCTTTTGAAGGCAATGAGGTCACCTGGATATCAGATGGTTCGCTTCTGCTTAATTAACATTAATTAACATGACTACATAAATACAACCATTAAAGCTTTGGCTTCTGCTCTGTCAAAACTTCTATTTTAACTGGGTGTTGCTTGGTGTTATTGTGACAATAACAACAGTATCTTAACTTCCATGGGGCAAGAGGAACAGCCACCCCAGATGCTGCACGCTGAGCAATGGCAAATGTAATACTTAGAGATGGTTATGTTAAATGCAAAGTGATAGAGGGGGCTGGAGGGATAGAAAACCAAGGTAAGAAACAGTAGATCATGTAATGGTTACAGGAACCTTGTATTCTTAACACGTTCTAAAGTTATGAAAACTCTACAATCATGAAGCCCAAATTACTCCTCCCTTTATGTAGTCTACAAAAATGTTTGAATCTTATAAGTAGCAGTTCTACTAGAAAATGTAGAAACACAGTGTTTTTCCAGAAACCACACAAAATCTTACCAGCTTAATGCTATCACATTACCAGTTTGCTTAAAGATATCCCAATGGGTTTTTTTAAATCTCCTAACAAGATGCAGAAAGAGTGTTTAAAAAAAAAATACAAATTCAGACATATTACAAAAGATATCCCTCATCATAAATCAAACAGCAATTCCTTTACGATAGCCTGTCAGCACTTTTTTTTATGCCTTTCACCCATCATAAACCCATTTCTCTGGGAATGAGCAGATTGAAATTGCACTGAATATACCGTGCTGTACATTTACCACATGAAACAAACCACCGCTGTCAGCGATAACAAAAGATATTGGCTGGGACAATGTTCAGAAGATGTGGCACAGTAAAGCAATCAGATGATTACTCAAAGGTAAAACAATGGCTGAAGAAAAGTGTAAAACTAGAAAAAAAAGAAAAATTCCTTTATTTTTCATTTCTAAATTTTATTTTTTCTATAAATTTTAAAAAAAAAATGGTTCATAGTCTTAGTTTGCAGGAGGCTTAAATGTTGTGGTCTTTTGGAGACTTGATATTTTTGTCACAAACCTATTCAAATAGCATTTTAGCACAAATAATATTGATGCCTGAAAATACATTTAAAAGTCACAAGCTACACAATGAGTGGCCTTCTGAAAGTTACTCTCTAGAATGGCTTTAAAGAATGGGCCAGATAGGGTGGTAATGCCAGAGCGTCTCATGCCAGCAGATATGCTTGTTTAAAGTTACATGTTATATACAATCATTCCCCATGTTTATCTTTAAAAGGTAGGAAGAAAATATTTTTTTCTGAACAGTCAGATCAAAAAACGGTGAGACCTACAACACAGCTTTATTTTTTTTTCATCTTTTACAGGAGGATTCTTTTGTATGCTGATTCAAATTTCATACATTAAAGATGTTCGTAGAACACCTACATCGACATCCCATGGCGTGAAAAGGTGTGAAGATCCTTAAGAATCTTTATAAATATGGAGATTTAATCTGTCACATGGAAATCATAACTTTGAAGAAATTCAGAAATACATGTTTTATTTCAGGTGCTAGAATTTTCATATACAAGGACAGAAAATGATTGGCTCTAAATTATGTGGCTCTGTCTTGGGGTGATTCTTAACTGTAAAATCTCCTGCAGAGTGTGCTAGTGAAATTGTCTGATTCCATCCAAGAGAAAAAGATATTGAGGAGACAGGGTACAAAATTTGTCGATTTGCACATTTTACATAGTATTTTCTAGGAATTCATGAAAAATTACTATGACAACTACCTTTGAGATATAATTTAATCAACTCCTCGGTACTTGTTTTACTTTATGCAGCATGATGCCTGGAGCTTCACATGTCCCCTTGCTGGACACATGCTGTAGTAGAGGTCTGTTGAGGTCTGTAAGCCATATGACTGTCCCTAGTTTTAGTGACGCATTTACTGGAGATGGAACGTGGCAATGGAGTCCACATTTTTGTTGGTCTTCTTTAGAAAAGATTCTTTCCCTGAACTAAAAGCAATACCTTAAAGGTTAATAAAAATGTATGTCTCAGAGCCAAAAGTGAGTGCTGTGGCATACAGTATATAATATGGCATATACTGCTTCACAGCTGTTAGAGCAGAGAGAATTTAAAGCTAACTGGATCTCTGTAAATAAGATGCTGGGTGAAAAGTAACACCTGCAGTGGCTGTTAAAATAAATATTTATTGTGTGTGTAAATGTGGACCAGGAGAAGTCGTCTTCCAACAATACAAAGAAACTTGTTGGCAGAGGTACAATTCTTTGTTATAGGGAGTAGATACTCTGAAGCCAATTGTAACCTGGGTCACAGGGAGCCTTTCAATGTTGAAATGTATCCTTTGTTCATTGGTGTACCTGGGAACTCCTCCGGTTTGACCGGGAGTCTCCAGGTGCAGACCTGCTTCCCTAGAACTCTGGGTCAATTTCTGCAGGCAGAAGAGCAGTGTTTAGCCACGCCTGCTGCCCCAGCCACTTTCCTATCAATCCCCACCCACTAAAGTCTAGTCCTGCCCCTAAACAAAATGGTCCCCACCCCTTCATGAAGCCACTCCCCCAAAGAGGAAGAGTTCTGGGTAGCCTGAGAGTAATTAGGAATTTTCTTCATCTTTGAAGTACATTTGAAGTCACCAAGCTTAGGCCATCTCCACAAACTGTCTTCATGCTGGGTTACTTAATTAATATCCCAATGTAAGTGCCTTACAAACCCTTAAATACCCTAATGCCCTAAATAAAATAACATAAAAAAACTGTTAATAAGATGTATGACTTCATAACAAGCAATTTGGATATTATGAACAAACATATATAATGCTTTATTGTTAGGTGCTTGAGGCTAATGGGTATGATGGGTGTTCCCATGAATCCAAAATCCTTAATCTTGTGTGTAAAATATTAAGTATAGTATATACTTCAATTCTGTGAATAAACACTTACTCCTAAATGAAAATTCACTTAATTCTGTTTGACTTAACAGAAACAGACACCTCTGTTTGGGGTCCAAGCTAGCACTGGGTCACACTGGGTCAAACTAAGAATTCTATCCCATTTAGCTTTGTTGCATTGCCCAAAACGATTCTCCCAGCATTTAGCAACACAGTATCTTTTCCAAGCTTGGAGACGGTCAGCTTTTAAAAGACCGTAAAATGAATTTGTCCGACTTTAATTGTGACTTTCAATAAAAATTGGAAAAGCAGTAAAATGGGAGAAGCTCACTTTATAACCAGCTTCTCTTGGAACAGCATCATAAATAACGTTCTTGAGGTTTTATTGCAGTTCATTGTGCCTTGTGGAAAAAACATTGAACAATAAAGGTGACCGATGAAGTAGGGAAGTCATTTTAATTTTAAACTGTCGACCATGTTGGTGATTAAATGCTTAGGAGGTCTCCAGGGACAATGCTTCATAAGGTCCTAGCCATTGTCCACGTTTCAAAACTAGATATTTTGGTCTGTGATGTCAAAATCTGGAACAGGTATTTTGTTTTAAACAAAGGACTGAATGTGTTACACACATCAAGGTAAAGCAATAACGTTCCTCCGTGAGAATGTTTGGAAGAGATGTAAACAAGATGATCCTTCTCCATAGAGGGGCATGTCAGGTCATACAACCAAACAACATGTAACAAAGCAAAGTATTTAAATCCTGTGTACCTAGTGAAACTAAAAATTATTATATAAATACATAAAAACATGGCAAGTAAAATTAATAGGGTCATTGGAAATTGCTGTCATTAGCCCCATCAACCATTACAAATGCATTAATTCTCAAAGTGTGAATGAAATGAGTTGCAAAGGTGCAAGAATAGGGAACAAATTTGGGATTCAGTCTTGGCTATGAATCCTAGCTCTTGTTAAATGAGCACACACAGAATAACTGTAGTGTTCAGCCACACATAAATGTTTTTGTTCAGTAAAAAAAGAGCAAGCTGGCACAGTAAATATGCACAGGCCACAATTTAAATTGGCACAAACCCAGTAATGAGGGTGAGACTTAAGCAGTGCCAAACCAGGCTCTGTATGCCAATCATAACGAATGCAAAGGTTGATTAATTGTCATAGTCCAGTCCTGCATGGCACACCCAAAGTTGTACATTGTATAATTGTACTGCCTTATAGAGTATCTAAAGACTAGGCTGTATTTTATGAAAAGGGCCAAAGACTAAAATCACTTATAGACATTTATATACAAATATAAGAAGCAGGATACAAAAATAGGAATGAGACATCAATATTTCATAATCTGTTCCTTTTGATCTGCGACAATATGTATCTATCTAGGTGGTATGTATCTGAGTAGTTTTTATTAGGTTTGAGAGGTCTGTTGTTAGAATTCTGAGAGTTTAACTTCGTGGACACTCCTGATTCAAATCCTATTTCACCTTAAATATGACATGTACTTATTATTTTTAAGAAATTTGTTTTACTAAAAAAAAGGAAATAAACAAAAAAACGTAATTTACAAAGAACGCTGCGCACAGCGATGTTGGAATGTTTCAGCTCCTGCTGCAATTATGTATGTGTTTATCATCCAAAACAGGAAAATATCAAGGGTCCAATTTACTAAATACCAGCAAACATTACTTGTAATTATTTGAAGAGGTGAGTACCACTCCATTACGAATTTAAAAACATGATTTTTATGTAATCTGATCAAAGCAAGTGCTTGGAAACACTATTAATGAAATGTGTGCTGAAGATTTTAATAATTCTCTTGGCCTGAAAAACACACATTAGTATTGTTGCTGCCATATTACTGTTTTGACTGCCATTTACACTTATAGTTCAGTACAACAAGATAACTAACTAGTATTTGTTAACGTTTTTTATAATCATTTAACCAAAATATGTCTCGTGGAACAAATAATGGTTTATTATAAGACAATAACAGATCATCGTACCCTTCCTTTTCTTTCTAGCTGCAAATATCAAACCCTCCCTTAAACCTGACAATATCCTTTTTGTGCCCTTGCTTAGGGCAGAACCAGATTGTGCGTTTTGAACATTGTTGCCCTAGATAGCCAAGTGTTTTATACCAGACTTGTCTCCTGGGCTGAATAGTGCCAACCCTGTCCTAGTGATCTACTTACTTCTCTGTTGCTGTCCAGCTGCACCCACTCATCCACGGAAATAATGTTACAATTTGATACTGAATCTTGCACAAATGAGTATTACATTACACCAGATCATCAGTAACTATTCCTAATACAAGGTACCGTATTTATCGGCGTATAACACGCACTTTTATATCTAAAAAAATAAGTTTAAACCCTACCTGCGTGTTATACGCCGATAACTTTCTGTAGCCGCGTCCCCCGCACTTCCGGTTCCGGCGAGGGTGCGTGTTATACGCCGGAGCGTGTAATACGCCGATAAATACGGTATATTTCAGTGAATTTTGCTTATGGTTGCATTCTAAAATTGGCCAAGTATGGTATATTAAAATTATAACTTACCTCAAAAACTTATTGAGATCCCCATGTTTCATGTACTCAAATACCATGATCAGTGGGTCACCATCACCACACACACCATAAAACTTGACAATGTGGTCATGTTGCAGGTTTGTAAGAAGTTCTGCCTCTCTTTGGAAGTCTTTACGAGCCGCCAATGTGGGATCTTTCAAGGCCTGCAAGAAAACCCAAATACCTTACTTCACTTAAAAGAAAAAAAGAAGAGAAGAACGAGCTACCGGGTATGGTCTCCAATATAGACTATATACACCAGTGTTATAAACTGATTGAAACAAACTCGCTACAGTGTTAATATATGCACCTGTGTTACAGACTTTGCTATAAAGAACTGCAAAGTAAGTGGACTCCAGGGCACAGTCCGCTGAACATAATAATACAACAAGGCAACTGCCCCATCTCCTCAAGGGGGAGTAGGCGCAAGCAAACGTTCCTCGCCAGGTTTTTCTTACCAACAAGGTGCTGCTACATCATCTCGGTGTGTGATTGTAAGGGGGTCACATAATGTCACTTGCCATAATGTAGGCCTTATATTGATCTTAGGAGTGTCAATGGTTATGTGGCTTACTGCAGGCTTTACTTCATGTCTAGTGTCTTATGCCATCGTAAACCCACTCCGGTCAAAAGCCAGTTTATACATGTTTCAGGAGACTCGTTTTATGGTTTGGAAAAGAAACTCTTACTTGACAAACGAGTAAAGAGTAAAACCAAATGCTTACACAGATGATGATTTTTTGTCTTTATTGTTACCAACTTATATTTGGTACATAAAATAGCACACCCAGCTTTTTATTGCAGGTATATTATTTAAATTGTTAGAATA
>VKOC01000003.1:32025677-32067233 GCA_009364415.1 Spea multiplicata
ATCAAAATAATGGTATCTGAAGAAAGCCCATTTTGTCCTGAAAAAAAAACAATATATAACTTATGTGGGTACACTAAATGGGTGAGGAGAAAATTACAGCTGAACACAAGCATCACAAAAGTGTCAAAACAGCCTCGGTCCCACAGGGTAGAAAACGAAAAATGAGCCCGGTCCTTAAGGGGTTAAACATGTTTCTATTATATTCATTTTGTTCTACTCAGTGAAGAATTACGATTGACTTAGAGCAAAACACCCAACCCCAAAAAGTTTAATCAATCGAAGCTCCTTCCATTCAAGCCCTCACAAACCTACCAGTAATTCTCAGATCTAATGGTGTGTGGTGGTTGCAGCAGAAGGAAACAAGTGATATATGAAGGAGGAGTACAGATCTTTGTTTCCTGAAGGCGAGATCTTGGGGCTGACTGCTTTCCCTCATGAAAACAAAGTCTAAGGTGCTTAAGCCTTAATATTCCTCCACCCCATTATTGTGATATTGATTGTCTAGCTCATTCTAGGTCGTAACCCAGTATGTCAAAATATATACTGTAATTTGAGTAAATTAAATCATTGAACAATTTAGAAAAATATAACTTTATAAAGCCACAGTGGGTTGTAATTTTACATCCGTTATTTTGACATAGAAAGTCATCTTTACTGTTTTAAGCAATAGCACTGATATATTCTTACATTTAAAACACAGTAAACCACATAACCTTTACTGATTTGATTTCGTTTTTTTTTATTGTTTGTACATTGCATATTTACTTCTAAATTTTATTTATAAGTTTGCAGCTTTTCTTACCCGTAAAAGGCCATATCATATCAGTCTTTTACCATTGGGATTAGAAAACTGAAATTTTTTTTGCATCTTGACATCTTTCAACAGCTCTTGCAGATTATTTCACCCGGCAAGTTTTAATATTTGATGACACGCTGAATAATTAAACCAGATAGTGTTTTTTCTTACTTAGGCTTGAGCATTTCATAAAAATTCAAGTGAATGACAGCAAATGCCACAGAGTATCAAAATATGAGCCCCTACACTAAAACAACCAGATTTTATTGCTTTATCTTTCCAGCAAGTTACAAGCAAAGGAGCAGGGGGCACATACTTTATTTCGTAGGATAAAAAAATAAATGTATCCATATTAATGCAACATATCTGTGATATAAACATGACTTTAAAGCAGGGACATCTGGTCACACTACACGATATATCTTGTTAAACAAAATAAAATTTGTTGAGAAATTCACACAGTTCGTGGGTTAAATTAGCCTAATTATGAAAAACATATATAGTAAAGGTGCACTCTAGCACTGTTTTTAATGTTAAATTCATATTACACTCGGATTGACTCACTTCACTTCACAGCATGGTTTTTGGGTTAGAAAATAAGACTTCCAACTCATTTAACTCTTCCCCTGGCTACCTATTCTTCAGTACACTCAATAGGACCACTATTCTATTCAATGGGAGCTGTGTTCACATCAATAGCAGTAGTAACCATACCTGGGAACTCTCCGGGTGAAGTACCGCTTCTCTGGGTCAACACCCGAATTCTCCGGGTCAACACCCGAATTCTCCGGGTCGCGGGAGCAGGGTCTTGACAAGCCCCGCTACAAAGAAATTTATTGCTGATGGGAAATTCAAATTGACAAAATGCAACCCAAAAGTGATCTAACAATCATCTTTAAATAATAGAGAAGTTCTGTTCAGTCAAAAAAAAAAAATAGTTCATTGTCTAACTAACATGCATGACTGAGGTACCGTCAACTAGGGCTCGCCCGGTTTCCCAAAAAAAGACATGCCAGCTCTTTAAGTCAAGCAAAATCTTTACTTTAGCTAAGGAAATACAATTGTGTCAAAAATAAAGTACACCCTCTTTGAATTCTATGGTTTAACATATATATATGATACATAACTATCATCTGTTCCTTAGTAGGAGGAAAAATTAGGTAAATACAACCTCAGATGAACAAAAACACATGACGTATTTCACCGTGTCCTACAAAATTAAGTCAAAATGGAGAAGCCCTTACTGCTTCCATAGTAGTAAGGTTGCTAAGTAGCAGACAAGTTCTGCTAATCAAATACCCTTGATTTAACTGATCATCAGCAAGTATATATGTATATGGACGCAGTCTAAAATACAATTCCTCTAAACATATTACATAACTAATCGTTCACATAAACTTCATTTTAAACAACTTCGCTTCAACCAAATATTTTTAAATATATTATTAAATTATTTAATTTTAGAGTGGACTGAGAGTATTTTTTCTGCATAGATATAGATATAGATGTTTAGCATTGCTATGGTTAACTAAATTTGCACCCTGTCCTCGATTGTTTCCTGTGCAATTTGCATGTGTTAAAAAGCAGCACCTGCTAGATTTATTGTGAATGCTTAACACTGAACCCACTTTGAACCTTGACTACATTGTTTGGTAATGCAAGGTAGTTTAAGGTACTAACCTTAAATACGATCAACTGTCTCAGTGAAAGGGAATGATATCTCATTTATAACAGGCAAAGAATGAACAAAATTTCTGCCCCCCCGTTGACTATATCCTGCTTCCGTAAAAAGATGGACATCTAGTCATTAACAGGATCTACCACGCTAGTGGAATTAGTTCAAATATCATTCTTCACCATTTGAAGAAGACCATGTATCTTGGTAGCTTCTAAAAAAAAAGGAACTGGGAGAAAGGGGAGAGAAAACTTTTGCAGGATAAAAAGCACAAAAAGGCACAAGTTAATCTTTGCAATGAACCATAATTCTGTTTTCATGCATTGAAGAGAAATTAAACATTTCTGAAAAGGTGAAAAATCCTACTGACCAATCAAATGCCATGTAATAAAAATAAGTAAATACAATTATTACATCAAAAATGTGCGGGGGCTGCAACAAGCCAGCATTTCATGTAATTATAGTCATCTGCACTACGGCAGCATGTATAAACAATTATTTTTTGCATTTAGCTATACCACTCTTTTAAATGCTCACAGGTTGTATTCAATCTCAAGTTGTAAAATTGCAATAAGCTGCTTTCCAGATGGGTTTAAATTGCATTGATTTCATGCTTTGAGTAGTCAACCTTTTGCTTCCATTTTTATGGGGGGTTTTTTAGAATTGTGGTTTTTGAACAAAACTTTTGGAAAGCTGAACTAACACACTTTTTGCTCCTTATGTGTAGTCACAATGTTCTATTCTTACTACACATAAGAAACAAAAAGTGTCCCACAGCCAGAAACAATTGCTGTTCTACAGAATGCTACATTGAAAAACCAAGAGGATAACCCAGACCCGTGGAATCCCTTAAAATAAATAATAATAAGTTACTCATACTATACTAGATACTGGAGCAACAACTTAAAAGATTACGGTCTTGCTAAAAATAAAATGCTGCGTTTGCTTGAGTAGAAATGGAAAGGTGAACCCTTTTTCATAAAAAGGTTTCTATAAGCTTCTGTAGTCAAGATAGGTGTGTGGTTGCTATAACATTCAGACATTGTATCAGCATTACCATAAAGAGTCAGCCCAGCGTGGTTTTTAAGCAAGGAAAGTCATTCAAATTATCACATGTCAGTAGATAAAGGAGGTTTATACAAATTTATATAAAATCCCTTTTTCTTAAGAGCTGAACTACATTATGGTATACAGTGCTGCATATAATGCTCAAAGAAAAATATTTATTTTCCACAAGACCTCTCCTTTAAGTACACAATTACATATCATTTTGATGTTTTCATAGAGGGATATCTTCATTCATCCTCATTGTACAGTGTTCTTTATTTGCAGCCATCATTCTAAATTACGAAACACATAACATTTCATTTCATGCACTTTATAACATTTATTTTTTTATCCTTTTCTACGGAAATGAATCATATCACTCAAACCAGGTTTGTTGCTCCAGCTGCAGTCAGACTAATTTAATTCATAAATGTCTTTGTTCCATTTAACACACAGTAAAAGCTGAACACATTTAATAAGTATTCATTCTTCAACATCAAGTGACTAATATTGGCTTAGGCTGGCATTAAAACCTTCCATGTACTTCTGTATACACATCTACCAGAGGTTATGTCATTATTTGGGTCTAATTATTTTGGATCATCATGATATGCCTACTTGGGCACATATGTGTATGATGAATGGGTAATTGCCAGTATTTGCCCAAATCAAGCCATTGATTGAAAAAGCTGACAGTTGTGACATATGTTGAACTGTTTGGATTGTCCTGACCAAACTATTAGCTGGTGTTAATTGTACCATATTTAGTTATGAATCTGTATTACAGGTTTTTATATTAATGGTGCTGCGTAATCTCTATTAGACTTGGGCGCCGGCCAACTCTTCGTGTTCGTCTTCGTGTTTGTCTTTGCGGGGGAAAAAAATATTTGCATTCTGCGAATATTCGCCCGTTCTTGTCTTCTGTTCTGGCGAATATTCGTGTGCATTCTTCGTGGTTTTTAGGGGGTTAATACTGGGTTAACACGGTACGTACGGACTATGCAGCAGCTTTGGCGCCAGAAGTTTAAATGTCCATGCAAGCAACTCTATTGGTTGCCTGCAGGAGCCTCCTCCGCCATCAATCAATGAAGTACACCTGTACTTCATTGGTTGATGGCAGACGAGCCCCCTGCTGGTGACCAATACGATCATTCGTACAGACTTTTAAAATTCTGGCCAAGCAACTTGGCCGGCAGAGACCACTGGTCTCCCTGGTGCAACAGTTAAAATTCTATACGAACGACCACTAAAGTTGCTTGTACAGAACTATTATAGCAGGGAGACCAGTGGTCTCTGCCGGCCAAGATAACCCCTGAGGTCGAACCTACGGATTTCCGCTCCCGTTACCTCGGCAGCATCGCAGGGGTTAACGGGAGCAGAAATCCGTAGGTTCACTGTCAGGATGATACTGTTTCTTACTCGTAGTATATTGTGGGACAATGGCTCTTTTAACATTTTTCAGTGTTGCTGTTTAGCTGTGATTTTCTTTCTCATTTTGTGCTCCCACACATATTAAATATTGTTTTTTTTCAGGACAAACAGGGCTTTCTTTAGATACCATTAATTTTATCATATTGTCTAATTTACTATAAAAAATGATAAAATATGGGGATATGGTGTATCTTTGAAGCTGGCCAATACAATCAAACCAAATATTTTTGAAAACTAGACACCCCAAAGTATTTGAAATGCTGATATTTTAACCCTTTCCATGCACTAATTTTACCACCAGCCTTTGTCAAACTTTATGGTAGTAATTTTTTTTTAATTGTTTTCACACACTGTGTACTTCAGGTATAAATTTACCGCTCCTGGTATATGTCCGTGTCAAACAACACCCCAATATGTGTTCAGTAACATCTCTTGAGCGCAGTGATCCCCCACATGCATGGGTTTGTAGGGTCATTTGGGAGGTAAAAGGCCGCCTTTGTGAGGTGTGTAAATTTTTGCCATTTAGACATCTGATCCTACAGCCCCCATGTTTGGGACATCTTTGAACCCGGCCAATTCAATTTACCCCATCAACTCATGCATTTTTTAATACGAGACACCCTATGGGCATTTTTAATGCCAATATTTTAACTCTTTCCATGCTGCAATTTTTGTGAATTTTTGTGAAGATAAAGAATTGTAGGAATTGCTCATTAAAAACTTTTTTTTTTGGTGATAGTGGGGATTTTTACATGTTACCATATTTTTTTTAATTTATTTTTTTTGCATGTCAGCAACACAGTTTATGCTTAGCAAGCGTTTCTGATCGCGTCCTAGGCTGTTTTAGCCTGGCGCCTCCGCAATCTTTGATGATTGGTGCAGCGGTGGCCATTTTTCTTCCGGGGAGGACTTTCCTCCCCGGATCCACAGTCAGCCTCACTTGTATGGATTCCGTGGATGCTGCAAAGCCACCGATCACAGCTACTTAACGGCAGCCCGTACATGTACGGGCTTTGTCGTTATCACGTTGCACTGCAACCCCGTACATGTGCGGGCTTTGTCGTTAAGGGGTTAAAAAGGCTGTGAAAGTGAGCCTATTGGTCGCCTGCAGGGTCTTCCTCTGGCATCAACGAAAAAGTCTAATCTCTATTAATATTATAAGCATATATTAATATCGTAGGAATATAGGCTTATGCTGCTTTCATTTTATGTAGAGCAAGAGCTCTCCTGCAGGTGTTAGATAGCATCAAGCCATCAAGCTCAAAGTAGGAAATTGAGAAGGGATATTAAGAATTTGATGTAAACCTATTCTGCATCTGTTGATTCAAAGTCCAGGTTTTGGAATAAGACTGCTTGGAGTAGTAACAGGATGAGATTAGTACCAATTAGAGCATAATTCTGATGATTGCTTGCAGAGCATTTGTAATTTTTAAACAAATTATATCATTTTCCAACAGAACGTAAGAAAAGCAAACAGAATCGAAACTCATATGCCCAGAACAATGTATAGATGGAAGTAATACTTGAAATATTCTTTTTCATCCATTTTAGTCCATATTAAATCAGAGTTTAAATCTTTAAGTATTATAAATACTATAGCACTACTGGTCCTATGATTAAAAAAAGAGATGTATAATGGGCAATCTGTACATTTTCCAAACCAATTTTTTTGTGTTTTCATTCACAGTAGCCACAGTAGTCATCAATCCCGGTAGACAGGCATTATGCTAGCCCTAGAAAAATTCCAGTCTAATGCTAGCATTGCCTTCATTACACACATTAGTGTAGACTTTGTCCCCAAAAATTGCTAGAACAATGAAAACTCTTATTATCTATCTGCGGGATCCCTGGAATTGAAATTAGCATTATTTGACAAATGATAACTGCTGATCTAAACACTGCTAAGATCTATTGTAGATACGATTGTTGAATTTAAGGGTACATAATTCTGTTTTGTTTTGTTCTCAACATGGTGAGATAAAAATGCAAAGTTTTTCATCTGAATGCTTATTACCAATTATTTTTGTGAAAGGAGACAATTGTCATTGTAAAACCAAAAGAATGGTTTCCAGAGTATAAAAGATCTGTTGAAAGCTTGCAGTAATATGAATAGAGAGAGAGCGAGAGATAGAGAGAGAAAAAAGAAGGGGGGAAAACTCTTATCTGCCAAACTTTTTGCTTGTGTTATTAGTATTAGGTCAGCAGTGGGCAAAGAGATAATAAGATCTGCCAACCAACATAGATACACCTCGGGAAAATTGCTGGCTTGTAAGTCACCAGCAATGTCATATCGTAAGTGATGCTGAAGAAGAATAAAATACAGAATGAAGCTGCTTGAAAGGTAATGCTCCCTGCTGCCATATCCAGCTACTTACTTAGGGAGAGATCTGACTACTCAGGTTTTACAGCCTGGAGGTTTTCTTAACTCAGCATCAATTTGTGAAACACCCAGCCAAGCTCAGCTTGAAATCTCGGTTAGGACCAAATCTACACTTCAGATCAGCAGCTACACAATGCAAATGTTGCATGTCTAGCCCACACTATAGTACAATGATATGTTTTATGTTAAAAAATAACTTATATATTTCCTCTCTATAAAGCCCCTAGAGCTCTGAGTGTGTTTGACTTGGGTCCTACCTAAATCAGACCTCACTATAATTTGGTTGAACTAACTTTGTGCTGATTTTTTAAAAAAGATATACGAATGAATGATGTGGGAGTTTGAAAGAGGCCTTTATTCACTTTTTCAAAAACAAAATTAGTATAATTAATTATATTTTTTAAAAAAATAAGTAGACTATATTAAAAAATAGGGTTTATTCTGTTACTAATATTCTGTTTTTTAGTATAATAATACATGGAGCTTGAATTCCATATGTACAGATAAGCAAGTATGTTAAATTACATTTTTTTTGAGAATCAAGTTATAACTAATGGAACTTTTTAAATTTCAAAGTCCTTCTCCGTAAATATTTGTACAGGGTTAGCGCTTTGATCTGATGAACACATTATTAATACTGATGTCAATCCCTTACGTGTTGATTCATTAAATTACAAGCTGACACATTTTCTCTTTTTTTTTATGCAGCTCGAACAAGTTGCATGAAAAGAAATATTTAGGTGAATTAAGAGAAAACAGTGGACAGCTACCAGTTCAGTTCAGCTATAAGCCAAGTTAAGAAAAGTACATCAATATATATCATTATTATCATTATTATTATTATTACCTTTTAAGTGTCAACAAATTACGCAGCGCTGTACAGTTTAAATGGGGAAGTTAAGACATATAACAAATATACAATAATACATGCAGATACATCAGGGTTTGATAAGCCTGCCCATGCGCTGCCATCTAGCCTTAATGTACTTGTACACAAAGTTCCTGGCAGTAATGGTGGGCCTTGTCAGCCTCCGTTCATGAGGTTACAAACTGAAGATAACCACGATAAGTTGAGTTGCACCTGGGTAGTAAACCGAGCTACTGTCTCAAAGCTTTAGTTTTAGTGTTAGATGAAATGTGTAGGGATAGTATCTTCTTAGATATTGCTATCTAAAATGAACGTGAGGAAATGAGGTCTCGCATGGGGGGTGCCATTTGGTCCATGACCTGCGCCAGGCAGTCAGAAAGCACAAGCCTGTGTATGAGAAGGCTGGCATAAAAGGAATTACTTAAGCAGATCCATGATAGGTTGCCAATTGAATACCGGTAAATCAGGTCCTGGGGACATATTGTAAGCTGTCAAGAGCATCTCCCTCTTCTACCTCTGTACCAGTTTGTTATTGTGTGTGACATTAAATTATCCCACTGATTCTAAATAAATGTAATTTAATAAGTAATTAAGCACAGGGTGGCTGGTATGTAGAGATATAGCCTGTGATTACATGCTCCTTAAGTTTATGGAGCATCCCAGAGCAACTAGAAGGAGAGGTGTCCTGAAAGTTACATCTGGAGCTCAGGTGCAAAGAGTAGATTTTTTTACTCACACATAATTTGGCTGTTAATGAGTTACAAGAAAACCTGGAGGCCAAATTCTGTTAAATTGCATGGTTTCAGCCTTATTTTTTTTTTTTAGAAAATAAACAAATTATTCTCTTGATTTCTAAGTATCTAATATACCACATGTAGACTTATTTCAGCAGGAAATACTTACCAGGCAACGATTTACCATGAAATCACTCAAAAACAAACAAAACATTAACATCAATTCATTGTTAGATAAATGACAACCCACCGGCGTGTTTGTCTGTGATTGCCAAGGCAGGATGCTTCAAAATCACAAAGATAAGAGGATGAGCAGCACTTAATTATTGCATCTTTACTGCAAATAACTTTGTGATTGGTATCTTTTAATGATCTCAAATTAATCTTGAGTTGTTTAAAAACATTCCACTCTTAATAACTAATTTGGAGAGCCATTTTCCACAGTTGATGTCATGTTTTTAATATCTAGAGCTGGGATGTTCTCTGAGATGTTCTCTGACGATAGCAAATATTAATTTATGAATGCGAACATTTCTTGATTTGTAAATTTATGCTCTGGGACATTGTGTACAGTACAAAATGAATAACTCCCTGTTTTTATTGAAATCTTTTTTCCCCACAGAATAAAAAAAATAAATAATTAAACTTCTGGATGATCCAGCAGAGTGTAAGGGCCTTGGGATCTTGTGTAAAGGGGCTAACCAATGTTGTAAAAGTGGTTAATGACTTTATCATAGGCTGCATTGGTTATCGAGCCTTAATTATCAAGGGGACCGGATGTCGTACAAACCCCATCCTCCATTAGCCGAGCATGAAGAAGCAAATGGGGTTTGATAGCGACCTCTCAGGCACTGATACAGGACCAGTTCATAATAACAGATACAGAAAAAAAAAGGTACTAGTATTGTTATTGCCTCTGACTGCCACAATTACGGAATGAAACAGGGAATCATAGGGTAATATCATCGCCCTTCATTCTTGATCTTACTACTCGTGACCAGCCAGCAGAAAGAGGGGTAGGTTATTGGAGATCCCAACCTACCCTAAAGTACTTAAAGTAATAATTGTCGGTGTAATTTCAATGATCAGAAAAAAAAAAGTTTTCTTATATAATACTTTTTGGCATACACTTTGTTCAACCACAGTGCTGACCAACATATACAATACATTGTAATCAACTCTCAGTCCTTTCACTAAGTGAGAAAAATGTTACATTTAAGAGAGAAGAAATAGAAGTCATTCGGGCATGGCACTTCCAACCTGTGATTGCAATTTTTGAAACCTAACCCCATTAACCTTTAATTATGAAGGTAAAATGCCTCAAGGCTGTAAACGCAATGTCTTTGTATTTCCCCCACATTAGAGAGTGATATTTACATGGTCAATATGGCCAATACCTGATAGCTTACTTTAGAGCAGTGCGCGTGATGCTGTACTTTTAATGAGTTACTTACTTTAACTTCTTGTCTTGTAAAAGCATCCTGAATGATAAATGATTCCGTGGAAATGCTCAGTGTGATTACTTATGCAGTAATGTACTTGTGCAGTACGTTAGTCATGACCTGTCCTTTTCATTTTATTTACAAAAAAAAAAGAAGACAAGCCACTTTATTATGCAAAGAGAGAGCAACAAAAATTAATCTGATGTACAGATCTTGACAAATATAGTGAAAGGTGCTCTTGGTTCATCTGAGAAATGATGTCAGGCATCGGAGTTTCTACCCAAAGTTCTAAAGTATATGTAGTGATCAGGCCCGGACTGGGACAAAAAATAGGCCCGGACATTTAAGCCTGAGCAGCCCATTTTTATTTATTTATTAAAACATTGGGGGGTCAACTTTATTTAACATCCTCCATTTTAAATAAAGTTAAAAAAAACTTTATTTAACATGGAGGATGTTAAATAAAGTAAAAAAAAAAAACCCCGATGTTTTAATTTAAACCCTGTGCGGCCGCACACCCGTAAGGCCGGCCCTGGTGGGGGCTTATGCCCTGCGTTAATGCAGCCGTAAAGGCCACATAGGCCCAGTCAGTCCGGTCCTGACTGGGCCTATTTTAAGGTAGGGGCCTGAAGCTGCAGCTCCATCAGCCCCTAAGTCAATCCGGCCCTGCCACGGCCCGGCCCACCGGGCAAATGCCCGGTGTGCCCGATGGCCAGTCCGGGCCTGGTAGTGATAGGATACGTTGAAAAAATTTATTTATCTGAATTATAGGAAAGCATGTGTAACCAGAAGACATATCCTAGTGAAATAATACAGATTTGTCATAATTTATTTTGTGTCATGTAATATAGAATATTTTATGGGCTCAGAAATGATCATTCTAATATATTTAAAGGGCCATAGTCACTATGTTGAAAAAATATTTTCGTACATTACAAAAAATTGTTTTTTTTTTAAATAATTTAGAATTTCCTCATTCATGACAGTAACATTTTCTTCCCTGTTTATCTGTGTATGCGGTTTTGTCCATCATCTAATAATTGAAAACCTCCTCCCTCGCTTATGACTTTATTTGTGTTGTTTGATTAAATAAACCTCAGTTCACAAACTGTCAGTACATTTTAACCCTCTTCCCCTGATACACAGGCACTGCGCCCAACGATTGGTACATTCACCTCACCATATGATACCGTGATGTGCTGATCAAGGCTAGCGGAAAAAATGATCTGAGAAAAAAGTCACTGGAACAGATGGAAAACTAACATTTTTTGGATGGACTCCAAAACACATTCACAAGTGCCTGCTGTGTCTTCCCTTTGGGCCAGTACAAGAGAACAACTTTACTCCAACTAGCCTATTATGGGATTCTGCAAGTGTTGCCCATGAGATGTGTGATGATAAAACATATCACTAATTGCAGTAACATGTGTAAGAAGCAATAGGAGAAGGTAAATCATTTCCACTTCATTTAGCTTCATTTTAATTATTTTCGGCCTATAGATCATTTGGTTTTCAACATATAATTAGAAGCGGAAATTGAATATTGAGTAATTATGGTGTTTTTTACCAGCTGGATAGTGTTAAACCAAGAGCTCGAGTGTATTGTATATTGTAAAGAAAGGATATTATAAATGCTTGAAATGGATATTATACACTGTATATATATTATAAGAAGACACTTGGAAGCTTCTAGACTGGCAGTTATGTGCATGTGTCACTTTTTGATATACAACTCATGTTTTTACCCCTGAATATCCTTAGCACTCCAGTTTATCAGTTCCAATATCAGTATGCTTTTCAGGATGTGTGTATTTGCATGTTCCGACAGCTAGTCCTACTGATTCGGTTAATTAGTAAGCAATATAGCCATGGAAAATTAGATGACAGTACTTACCAAAATTGGAAATTTTGACATAGTGACGGGCCAAACAATATATGACCATATAGTGCAATGGAATCCCCAATATTTATGCCTCAGGTAGGTGCTTTTAAATATTGTTTGCTGGGCATGGCCTTTCTTCTAGCTTTGTTGTGTGAATCATTGCCTGAATGGTTAATTGTAGTCCTAGAGAACAGGCTGAGAGGGTGAGGCCCTGATAGGAATAATTTTGGATAGGTATTTGTATGACCCTAGCAGGTCTTGAGATGTAAGGAAGAAACACAAGAAATTACCAGTCCGGACAGTCCCAGCATACTATTTAGTATGAGTAATTATTTATTAACTTCATTGCCTTTAAGGTTATTTTTACCCAATAACTAATTGATTAATTATGATTAGCACTGATAGGTAGACTTGACATTGAGTGGAAGACTTAGGAACAGTAGGTTGGATAACCTACCCATCAGAGTAATACAGCATTACCCTCGTCGTTAAACTTACTCACAATGGCTTTGTCCCTTTATATTGAACTTCATGGAAGCATCCTTCATTTGGGTTCTACAGTAATCAAGCTGGTTTCAAGATCTGTCTGCCTGGCTCCTAACCTTTCCATAAATATGTCCAACCTTGTCAAGTTGCATTGTTACTCATAGCTACCCATGAACTGTGGGCAGCAGTTGAAAGAATACAGACAACAAATCATGTTTTGTACTTTATTTTGAGAAGAGACCTACATAAACTATGTCAGGATACATATTTAATTACATTTTCATCAATCAGTAGATGGGTCAATTAACATAACACTGAAGAGTATGACAGCATGAATAAGAAGACAACAGAGACATATCATAAATGAATATTTACAGCAGTTATGTCAGATGTGTATGTGTTTTATATATATATATATAGGTAAAAAAGTCTTTTTTTTTTTTTCTTTTAACAAAAGTCAAGGAAAGTGTACACCATTTAAATGCAGCAGTAAGCTATGTAAGGTGGAGAGAAAGAACCTTTGGGATGAATGACAAACACACGCAGAAGTAATATTTTTCAGCAGTAGTTAATGGGGAAGGAGATGTCTACAATGATGGCTTTGGTGGTGCTATCAACCAGATTGTTTTCTTTTACATATTAAGTACATTTTGTTCATTGCTGTTTAGCGGAACAGTGAGTTTTCTGACCTTTCCTGGAAATTATAGCAATACCAGCCTTGCCAAATTTCAAACTACAAAGTCCACATCTTTTTCATTACAACGTTCTATATAGATGAATCGGATTTTTTTTGTCTAGTAAAGCTTTATGTTTAGAAACAAAATATAAGTCTTAACAATTATGTTAAAATGTAAGTTGTGAAAGTTGTGATATATATACTAAGCAGATAGGAGGCAAAGTTAACCTAAATTAGATCATGTGTGTGTAGAATTTGTCTACTTTAGTGGGAAACAATGCAGAAAACAGTGGGACCTTTTTTTTTGGGAAACATCTTAATGATGAAGGGGATGTTCTGTGGAACATCTTATAGGAAAGAGCAGACATTTAAGACAATTTGATAGAGGATCCATCCGTTTCCAAAAGAACTGGATTTATCGCACCAGATTCTTTTGCTTCATGCATTACACTAGCATTAGCTTGTATTTTAAAACTGGTCATTTTTCAACAAATCTTTTGGAGACATGGCTCAATGACAGGCCCTAGAACAGACATTTCTTGGCATTTTTGAAATGATGTTGAGATTTTAGGCCTAATCACAATAGGAAGTCACCATTGAGCAAGCCATTTAGTGTTGTCTATCATGTGCATCATTAGAAACCATAGGGGTTCTCTCGTTGTCAGCCAAGATTCTCAGCCGAAAGTCTCATATTGTTTTGCATTCGTTAAAATAATGTCATCATAATTCTAGCATTAATTAAGAGCATTACGTGTTTAATGCAGATTAGTACAAACACAAGCAAATAAGACCACACTGGTTGCCATGATTAAAGTTAAAGTTAGAATTAATGACATGTAACAATTAAAACAAACCACTGGTAAAAATCCAGGAACTACAGAGCTGTTTAACAGAATGGCCATTCTGTATAACACAGGAAAAAGGCAGTTTTCTTGATAAATATGTTTTGATTTTCACACTTGGTTGCTTTTCCATATGTTTTACAAAGCAGTATTATTTGCCAGTGTTTTTTTTATTTTTTTTTATAATGTCTTCTCTTCAGCTCTTTCTTTTTCATTTGATTTCTGCCAAAATAGAAGGATATAATAGTATCCTGGGGTTTGATTTTAAGGGATCAGTTCAACCCATAAAAGAGCCACAAACAAGAATCGACGTATTCTGTAGGTTTGACAGAACACCTTGATATTAATTAGTAAAGGATGGCAACATCTTATGGATTTTCTAACATTATATGGCAATACTTTATGTATTTGCAATAAAATACTTATACTTAAATAATCCTGCCTCTTGTGCTGATACAAAAGTGTATTCCTGCATGCTAGATACTATTTGTGATTTGTTCCTCATTGATCAGCTTTTTAAAACGTCCCAACTTTCATTTAACTGGTGCAGAAGGTAATAAAAGTAGCACTCAATGCATAGACAGTTTTAAAGCGCTATTCAATGTCAGGTTTATATTTCTTACATTTCTACTTTAATTTAGAAACCTCTTTTAAATCTTTGGAGAAAGCAAAAGAAAATTCTAGCAATATGATCACATAAAAGGAAACATTAAGCAATACTGCTGCTTTGTGTGGAGCAGTACAGTCTGGGGTCTCTCTGTTAGAATAAACCACTTCTATCTGACATGGTCTGATAATCTGAAGGACACGGCGAGATGAGCAATAAACACATTTCAAAACAGTGGCACGACCATTCTCAACTACAATAATAAAAGCGTTTAAATTCAAATATCAACGTTTCAGACTTTTTAAGTGTGTTACTGATGGCTTTTGGGTATTACATTACACAGACTTCTGGATGAAAGATGTCATGTAATAGTATCTAAGAACATCACCACATGTCTACTTATTGCATAGCAAAGCCAACTACAACATCCTATAGCTCACATCATCCAAATATCCTCTTCGTTGTAGTGACAAATTAATCCAGATTACGAGTTAGGATGATCTAACCTATCTCCCAGAACAAGGTATATGATTCCTAAACCTAAGGTTTTTACAGGGTGTTTTTTTCACTACACATATTGTCTGTAAAGGTCAAAACCCAACAGACTAACACAACAAACAACATAACAGAAGTTCCACTAACCTTTGTAGGTCACTATTAATGTTGGGAGACAAAACTTTCACAAATCTAGCGCAATGTTGTAAATTTAGAGCATTCAACAGAAGGTGGCCATTTTGTTTACAGAGATCAATAAAGATTTGTGCCCTAAAAGTCTATCCTGGATGAAAACATGGATGATTTAAATGGGTTTCCTTGCTGGATTGTGAAACCATCCATCGGTCCCTTTTATCAGGGCAACAGATATGAAAATAGAGCCACTTGAGCTTTCATTTAAGCCTTCAAATCTCCCATCTCCTGTAAATCCCACCTTAATTCCTCTCCTCACAGAGTCACTGAGTCTGAGCCTTTCTAACAGCAACAGAAATCTGGTATTTCTAGATGCTGTCAGGCCCAATAAATAGCTTAGTCTTTCGTGTGGGCTGTGATGACGCTGTAATTATGTCTTCAAAATAGCTTCAGTATGCATGCAAATTTAAGTAAACAGAGTGATCATAATTGGAGCCTTTGGAATCTATGTATGTTGTTATTTTTCATGATCTGTCACAGCTTTCTGGTTCCCAGCATGGTTTCTGGGACACACAGAAGAACAGATTTATATTTAAGAACAAATGCATAAAAAATGGAAATGTGAAAACAAAATGCATGTTGCATGAAAGAAAACACCAATTATTTTCCTTTTTGGCCAGGCATAATGGGATTTATAGTGCAATGCAGCTGGAGAACCACCTAGTTCTATCTGTTTATCCTTGTTCTATAATGATTATTGTTTCTCAGGAATATTATGGGAAAAATTGAACTTATAATAACTAGATATTAAAATTAATGAACTGGGATAAACAGCTGATCTGCCAGGTTGTTATGAGAAAGGCAGGGCTCGTATTATGTGCTGCTTATTATATATCTGGTATGTTACATCTGGTATGGCCTTGTTGTTATTATTATCTTTTATTTATATAGCGCCAACAATTTACGCAGCGCTTATATAGGAAACCATTTCAGAATTATGAAATTGCAAATAGCATCATAACCTCAAAGCAATAACTTCTGCTGTCCATGGTACTGAAACTCAGTACTGCTAATATTAGCTGGGTATCCTTACTTGCTATATGACACTCTCCTGCAAACTGTTATAAAGAGAGGTGCAGAATGCTGGAATACTTTGGAATCCTATTTTATTATCTTTGCCGTTGATTAATCAGACCCCCATGCATCTAATTGGGATTTATTCAGAAGAATGAAAGATTTAGCCAAGTTAGAAATGTAGAATTTAGTTGCAGATAAGAACCATATGATCCATCTAGTCTACGCGTGTTTTTCCTGATGTAAAAACTCTTAATCAGTTCTTGAAATCATTTTAGATTCAGAACAGCCAAATGCTAAGTTTGGATTAAGGTAGTTGAAAGACCATGAATGCTATCACACAATAGCCTTAAGTGCATCTTCATAACCATAAGATTCACATAAGAGTTTGCATAAAATCTATATTACTTATAATTGCGGTGATAAGTATATCAATTAAGCACTGTCATTATCTCAAATTAAATGACTTATGGGAGGGGATAGTATAGATACTGTAAGCATGTCTAAAACAAATTCTGTTCACACGTATGAAATGTGCTTACCATATATTGCAATTGACTTATTTATTCTAACCGCACTATGCATTTTAAATAATATAGTAGAGATTTATATGAAATACATGTTCCTACATACAAAAGAAAAACATAACAAAAAAACTCCTCCTTAGCAATATTTACATTAAAGAACAAAACGTACATTTTCAAATGGAAACCCAATCGAAGTGATAAAGGTCAATTATGCAATATAGGAAATCAATGTAATTTAATGTATAATAAAGACAAGATCAATAAGTTATCCTTCCAAGAAAACATACCTGTCTCCACATACAATACATCTTCAGTTTATATTCAATAACGTGTATATACATATATATATATACATACATATATAAAGTGTGGATCTGTTTTTATAAGTGCTTTTCATTCTTTAGAAGCATGCTGTGCTTAAAACATGTAACAAACAATGTTTAGAAGTAAATATATGCTAAATATGTGCGCCGTTAGTGTCAGAATGCAATGGGTTGCTATCTTTGGTGGTGAATGGTGAGTGGGGGAAATGTAATTCTCCATACTTGTGTGTGAAGAATGCTGTATCTTCAGGTTTTATTCTGTAGTTTAGCTTTGAAATTATAAAAAGAAAACATAGATAGTTGGGTTTATTTTTTCCCACACAAAAGTTCTGCTGTGCCACTCCACCAAGAAGATGTTTTGGTTCTAATGAAGGGGCTGCTTTTACATTGAAGCCTATGAATTCTATTTTTTTATATTGTTTTGAAAGACCTCCCACTCTTTAGTTCATAACTAAAAAGAGTATGATGTTTATAAATGTAAAGTAAAAAAAAAAGAAAAAAATGCTTTTGCAGGTAGAAGAGATATTTTTATTCGTTAAATCTACATGCAAAACCACCTATTCGGCAGCTCCCTCTAGGCAAACAATTAAATGAAGATTTCATGAGCCCATAATTATATATTTATTTATTTTTTGAGGGTCCCTTACATGATTGTTTCGCCTACCAATAAATATGACAAGGTATAAAATAAAATGAAATACACACACACATCTTAAAAAAGCTTAGATATATCCAATTTTTATGGCATGAGTAATGCAATGGAGAATTTTACTTGCTTAATATAACTGGTAATATCAATACAATACTGATTGCTTCTGAAATTAGATTTCCAAATTTTATATCTTACAATTAATTGCCTGGAACCAGTTGACATGACTCCAAACAAATGTACCTTTGTCTTGAATGGGAGTATTGCTCTTATTTTATATGTTCATTTATTGATACCTCCCAATTAACTAAATAACATCTTAGAATAAATGAACGAATGGGATAATTAATAGGATGTTGGTTTCGGGGCTTGCAGTTTGGCAATGGATAAAAAAAGGCAATCTGATGACTGTTTAGCTCTGGTTTTATTACACTGCTGTTCAACTGACAGATGTTCACTTTAGTTTACAATCCAAGAAACAACACATTGTGGAAGCTGTCTCATAAGCTTGTTTCCAGCACTGTCAAAAAAACCCAAACTATAAAGTAACACTGTACAGTATATCAGTTATCATGGGAAAGACGGATCTCATCACACTTTTCTAGTTAAAGATAATCACTAATGACATAACGAGCAAGGCTAGCTGGTTGGGGTTGGGTTACTTGGAGCAGTGCAAGCACCGAAGAGTTGGAGAAATTACAAGAAGAAGGAAAAGGCAAACATCACTTCCCCACACAAAGACCATCATTGGAGGGCGAAAACCAGGAAGGACTAGCAGAACACAGGTTGAAGGCTAGGCCTAAACACTCAGAAAATAGGGTTGTGCTGCACTCCTTTTTACAGAGTTGAAAGGTCTACCCAAGTTGCCTGAGTCTACAGGACAAATCCAGACAGTTCTCATGTATACAGTAAAAATCTACACTCCATCTAAATGTTAAAAGCAAGGTGTTTATTTAATAAATATGCTTGCAATAAAGGCTACACAATTATTAGAGGCTAAAACTAAGAACAGAATAAGATCAGCAATGACCTTTTCTAAATGTGTTTAACCTTCAAACTAAACATGGCTGCCACACTAATCTTTTTACAGGCATTTAGAAGCAAAGGCTTTGTGATGGTCATGTGAATAAATACCTCTTAGGCACCAATGCTTTCCACAAGTCTTGTCAAAGACACTTGGCATCCTTGCATGGATACTTGGCCTATCACTATTTGCAATACACTTTTAATTTCTCATGTTATATTTCCATTAGTTGTGTTGCACAAAAATAAGTTATGGTCAAATACTTAACAAAATCCTTAGACAAATGCATAGTTGTATATACTTTGGAATTAAAGTAAGAATCAATTCTCTATATTAATACCATTAGGGATGCCCCAGATATTTACCCTCTTTAAAACAGCACTCCCTGTTTTAAAATAAAACATTTACAATTTACTGAGGCATGCTTGTGTCTCTACTAATCTCAACATTTCCAAAGTCAAGCCAAAAGAAGTATGTAATCCCAAAAATTAAAATTTTTGTTTTTTCAAGCTAATGAATCCAATGCATTTAACTGCAAACTGGACCATGTGTTCTTTTAAGTATTGCTGTTAGAAAATGAGTCCTCTGTCTCATCTAACTCCTGTCCGGGCTGCTTCAACTAAAAGAAAGAAACATTGGTACGTAAAATTCTTTCACATCAGTGCGTAAAATTCTTTCACATGCAGATAGTAGTCATTCAATCGCATGTATCCTAGGAAAACATTAGTATTCAGATAGCTTAGAAGTGATTGGCTATTGCTACTCTCGTTGGCTAGAATGGGCTTTCAGTAAGCATGTGCTGAACCAAATTGCACACAGTAAAATGCACTAGAGTCAATGTAAAATGGATCTTAAGATACATTACACATGAAAATAAGACTGAAGTGCTCATTTAAAGGGTCAAAGTGCTCATTTAAAGGGTCAAAACAATGTGTTTTAGAAATGGTTAAAGAAGATAAACAGGGGAAATAGTATTATTATCAATATAACTATGAAATGTTACTTAAAATAGCATGGTCTATGTACCTTTCATGAGTGTGTGTTAGTCACTAAACTGTGAGTGGTTGTACCAGAGGTGATGCAAACCCTTTCAGCTTACAGCACTGTATTAAGAAAGGCCAATGCCAGTGAATTTCTCGGGCAAGAAGGTCTGACATGCTCTCTTTACTTTCAGTATGCTTTATACAGGGTCAGTTTAGCCTTCCTTGGTTAAGTTGGTTAATTGTATAAATAAGCCCTTTTGTGCCATGATTCAAACATTAAGACGGAATACTTAATGCCTGGGGGTGGGGGCTGTGATTACTGGTTTCCCGTGGGATAATAATAGCAATAATAATAATAAATCAGTCTATCATTCTGTGATTTAAGCCTGTAGATTCACTGTACCTGAGAGAAACAGCAATTATAAAGTTAAAACCCTATTTACAACAGTCTGCCTTCCATTTATCCCTCATCCAGCTATACAGAACGGTGAAACAGCAGGGTACTATATATTACAATTATAACTACTTAATGACAGAAGTAGGTACTATGGTACTACTGTTTACTATGCATTTTCTTTTTCCAACTCAGCCAATTCGCAAAGAGTTTGCCAGACTTTTTTTGTTTTCTTTTCAGGATTTTTTCACCACTCCTAGAGAAGCTGTCGGCCATAGCTACCGTCATCTTGGCACAGGGCCTATATCTGCAGCTGTGGATGTATAAGGCCGGTCACTAATACATGCTGTTGAGGTCATAGAGAGCAATTGCCTGTCCTGCTCACAACCTAGCGTTTTACCGTACACATATATATATATATTATATATATATATATATATATAAAAGCAGAAAACGAGAAGGGTGGAGATGAGCAGCTAGGATTTACTGTGCCTGCAGACGCAGAGTATCATATGCATTACAATCAGGCTCCCCGTAAGAGCCCCTGCATAAAGGTTAAATCGGGTGTCAGTGTTGTTTGACAGTGCAGAAATGACTTGGACAGAGAATGCTCGTTCTGAGGTCTTATTACAAACAGCCGATTCCACCCAGCTTACAGGAAATTAATTTTTTGCCTGCTTTGTGTAGAATGAATCTGTGCCAATCTCTTGTTTTTAAGTCCCAAACTGTTAGCGGTCCTTGGGATTCGGCTAACGTTATTGTAGCACTGTTACGATAAAAAGATTTGTCACTTCTGGGCAACTGTGTGTTAAACAGGAATGACGCCCTGGCCGACTGAGACAGCTATTCACTTTGCGTTTTCTGCTTTCAGAGTCAAACAGATGAGATTGTTGTGAGTTGGGATATATGAGTGCTCCTAAGAGAAAAGGGATTCTTTGCCCTGCGAAAGTAAAATTTCACTGGTTTGTTGCTAATATGTAAAAGTGATTAGCGAACCAAGTGAGAGATTTCCCCGTGTTGGTTAACTTAATCATCACTGTTTCCCTGTAAATATTTAATGCAGTTAACTAATGCTTAAAGCTATCAGTAAACATTCAATGGCTTTTGATCGTTTTCCTATACATCAGACAATAAGAGATCGCCTAGGTGGTTCACAAGCAAAAAATACATAGTGATAATACATGTAGTGGACTTTCTATTTATCATGTTGAATTACAAGCATTTAAAACAGCGTTGATAAAATGTAGAATACAGTATATGGTTAGCGCCAAGGGTGGTTTTACTGAGACAGCCAGAATTAAATGTACATAAAATGCCCAAATGTAGAACAGAAATAGCCTAGTAAACAGGGACCAGCTCTGCCCTGCTTGCTTTTCAAGGCAAGCATTAACATGGGAGGCATACTGTTTTCCCGTGTTCGTTCCCATCACAGCATGTGAATGAGTCAACAAAAAACATCACACATTATTAACATCATTAACATAAATTACATAGAAAACAGACAGGAATTGAGAACTTTCAATTAAATAGTAATGATCAGGATGAACACACTTTGATAGCTGCAGCCCACCCAATATCTACTCGATATTACCACCACTTTGTATTAGATGATAATCAGGTTATTTGTCTTTAAAGGCTTTAGCTTCTATAACTGGATCCATGCTAAATGTGTACAATAGTTACAAAAAGGGTTACAAAACTGAACTCATTTTTGGGAACTTCACTTAGGGGCAGGTGTCTCTTTTTCTGCATTACGTTTGTCATTGAGGGTATCATCCATTTATTCCTATGACTTCTCGATTTTGCAAAGGAAGGATAACAGTGACCTTTTCTGACCTCTTCTTAATGGCTTTGTCATTGTTATGCCACAGAATCACAAGCTTATCACAGCATTTGCACAAAAGCATATGTTGAAGGTTTCGGGTCCATTTTTCTTATCACCCTGACCTTTTTTCATCAGCTACTCTGTCTTTGTGACTAAGCTCCACATCTAGTATACTAGATATCATGAACAAAGGATGTCTCATCTGGACAGCATCGTATATGAAATAAAATCCGAATACACTCTTTTTTATTTTTTTTATTCCCGCCACCGCCATCACCTGTCCTTTTTGGCATGAATGGTGTCATTGAGAGTTTAAAAAAACCAAAAGATGAAGAAGTGTAGTAGTATGGGCTAAGAATATTGTAGAAATAAGCCAAAATGTTATCAACAAATACCTTTACCAATAGTTTTTTTTTTCCCTAGTCTTGCCATTCTTGGCAATTCCAAAGGTAAATTCCAACGCTCACTGCACCAAGCATTAAGTTCTTCCCCTTGACTTAAAGACTTTCCTGCTCCACATCTTCTGTTATCCAGATCAAGATGCACACTTTCCACTTGGGAGCTCTGTTCCTGAATATGTTTTGGGATGAGAAAACTCCAGCAAGGACCATATATCCAAATGTCTCTCTTAAAACCAGCCCCTACCAGACATGCAACCGTCCTTTGCTCAAAAGGCAGATGCATCGGCCCATTTTTCTGACATGGTAGGTGTCTTTCATAAGGTTAGTGTTGTGATCAGCCATTTCAAAGCCCAAAGTCAATAGTTTAAATGAGACAAAAATTGGACTAAATTAACAATATTATTATCAACAATGCATGAAAACCTGGCTTAACATATACTATTTAATCATGTAGATGCAATGGTCCCAAAGCTCAATTAGATGTCTAGATATTGTTATGATTTGCTTAGTATGGGGGATTTTTTTATGACATGATTATATTCCTCATTAAAATGTTCTCTTGGATGCTTACATAAATAATAAAGACATTTACTTTTATTTTTATACGTTGTTTCATTTATGAAAATAAATCTGTCCCTTAGATTATCAGGATACTCTGATAATTATTAATTTAACATGACTGGGAAATCACTGAAGTATGACATTCCCATTTATTTCAGACCTGAGACACACTACATTAAACCAAGACATCCCAATCTAAAACACTAAAAGTAGAAAGGACGTTAAAAAAATTGATCCATCTTCTATTAAATATTTGCCTTCACAATACTGATACATTTGCGTACTTGTGTTAAAGGTTGTTGACTTGTAATACTGCTTAAAGGTACTTGGTGCTCAAAAATATAACATTGAAGAAAAACATCACAGCGTCTACTGTGATCCCTTGGACTGATCAAAAATAACAATATTTTTTTCAAAAACGTTAAAAAGAAAAACCAAAAAATTAGTTGCCCTAAGCAAAGATATTCTTACCCGTAGGTGCCAATTCAATTTCCAGAAATCATATATTCTCTACATATAGGAGTTAACAAATTATAAAATTGTCTGTAAATTTAGAAGTACTGCAGTAGTTAAATGTATATCTTTCACAAAAACCCAAAAAATGGCTGATTTGTTCTTCCTTCATCGCTCCAGAATTCTATGCATTTTGCAGATTCGTCTCTGCGTGCACAAAGGGGGGTCACCATGCTACCAGTGTCACTGACAATGCATCTTGTTGCAGTAATCTGCCCTTGTTTCTGTAACAAGGGTTAATGCTCCAATCTGTTTCAGCATCCTCTTAAGGCTTGATGCCGTCATGGAGTTTTGGATTGTCTTTATGCATTTAGTTGAGTAGTGATATTTGCACGCTGTCAGAACAGGAGCAAACAATTGCCACGTTTGTAGTGGTATGTTTCCAAAAGTTCCCAAAACATATTCTTAAATCGGCGGCAGCTTCTTCCTCATTGGTTGTATTGGTGGAAGATAGTTAAAGAAAAAATGCTGCCTTTACAGGTTTATCTCCGTGTTGTTATATGTTGCAGGCACTTGAGTTTGTCTTTTTATTTCTTTTTTTTTTTCCTTATGAAGACTTTTTTTTTTTTTTTGGGAAAAGCAGGGAAGGAAAGAAGAGGGTAAATAGGGTTGGATATTTTGTAACTGGCCTTTTGCTAGCCTAGGATGTCCAAGTAGATGGGTGAAGCCTTTCCCAAAGCTTGAAGAATCTTGTGGATCTCTTTTATATTTAGTCTCAGCTGTGGTTCTCTTTGCCAGCATCCCAACATCATGTCATAAACTTCCTTCGGAGCCACTCTGGGTCTTTCCAAGACACGACCTTGTGTGATGCATTCAATTACCTGTGGAAGGGACCAAAATAGTAAGGCAAAGATATGGAAAAGGCAACCTTGATCACCGTATATTATTTAATAATCTAAAATAAAGCTGCCAAATATAATACAACTGAAAGCAATGGGAAATGTTTCCATGAAAGTATAATAACACTTGAATCCTCAAGTGTACGCATGCAGATTTTGATGTAATACTTGCAAGTGACCACAGTAATACACAATGTTCCAGTTTTGCCACATTTATAACAGAAATCCTAAAAGTCTGAATGTCATGCTCATTCTCTTTGCACAAAAACGAAATAACTCATCAGACTTAGAAAACTAAACTCTCCAATTTGTGCTCCCCACCAACCCCCCTTGGATACTAAAGTCCGAGTTTCCTCTGAGGTACCTGCTAGCCAACAAAATACCTGCTAGCCAACAAAATGTCAACAAAAAAAATCACTCCAGCTTAACGTTAGTTTGTAGCAATTTATATAAAGATTAAAAGTAATCTACTCTTTTCAGCGCACCATTTCCCTTATGTTTGAGCTTGTTATTGCTGTTGGTTGAGGTATTTGGCAGGCCATATTTTCCATTATTTTACCCGTGTCATGAGCAATGAATAGGGCTGACTACTTTGGATGTCTGCGGTCTGTGTGCTTTCATTGCGGGCTTGTGTTTGTTTATGGCTCAAAGCTCTGTACCACTACATGTCTGCAGGTGATCCTGTTCACCGGTCAAGAAGCAGACAGTAGATTTAATCAAAACAGACATCGCGTTTTCTCAGCTCCTTGCACTGCAAAAGTAGGCTGCCAGTTTCATGCTCTAACGGCGACCATTTCATGTTGAGGTGGTTAAAACATCTTAATCTGCCACCATAACAAAGCTCTTGTGAGATTTTTAACAGTATCTATGAAATAACCTGAAATACTCCATCTCAGAATTTTTTATATTCTAAAAGACAAAATGTGACAAGTTTCTTATAAAAAAGTGGCCTAGTGCCTTCATTATACAGCTAATAAGCTTCAACTGAGTGATCATTGACAAAAATTGGAAGAATCTGTTTTTTTACCAAATGAATTTCTTCTACGCTTTCCATACATAATGCTATTTCCAATAAACAGTGTATACAAAAACAACAATCCAAGTATTGTGCTTTACCTCGTTATTTGACAGTTGAAACCATGGTTGTTTTCCATATGTGAATATCTCCCACAGAATAACACCAAAACTCCATACGTCACTATCTGTTGTGAACTTTC
The DNA here is from genome assembly GCA_009364415.1 of Spea multiplicata. Taxonomy (NCBI): domain Eukaryota; kingdom Metazoa; phylum Chordata; class Amphibia; order Anura; family Pelobatidae; genus Spea; species Spea multiplicata. The sequence goes on from VKOC01000003.1 coordinate 32,051,501, forward strand.
TGTACATAATACTCTCAGGAGGCATCCATCGAATTGGCAACATTGTATGGCCCCCAACCTGCAAATAAACAAAACCAAATAAGCGAATAATATTTCTTGGTGTGTCATCAAACATAAACTAGTATAAACAACAAAAGGGAATCAGTCACTCAGTTATACATCCCACAGACTGCAGGACAGCACCTTACCTTTGTAGGACAGTAATATGTGACATGGCTGATGCAGTCATCTTGTGTCACACTCCTACCACCGTGTTAAGCCAGAGATCCACCCCAAGCTTATGGATTCTACTCCATTATATTTACTGGCTAACATATTGCTATATAAATCTTAACGCAATATGTCTTTGTGAGCATTGTTATATGTCTAACTTATTTGTGTTGTCTCCTAAGCCACCATTATGACAAGAAGTTTGTAGGAAAGTCTAGTGGGACTCTATTTTACTCCTTAATGGCCATTTGACAAACTCTTACATCCTAAAATAAGTTGGCCAAACAACCACTAGGACATTATTGTATGTCCGAAAGATTTTGCACCATCAGGGACGTTTCTCCACTGATACGCCGAGGATTAGGCTAGATAACAGCCTACAATCTTCCCTGTCAACAGCTGACTGATCAAGAATAACAGCACTGGGTGCACTGGGTTCCTAATGTCAGTATCTGTGCTTTTCTGAATATTTTAAAAATAATTAACAAATTACTGTAGTATGGCAAGGAGTATTTTGTTCATGCTGTTCTTTACTTGTCAGTAACTCTTCTGGATCAACAGTAAGGTTGAACTTGATGAACTTTTTCCATAGAATAGTCATAGTTATAGACTGCAAAGCATACAGGATGAAATTATTAATGTAGTTTTACATCATCTGTGAGTTTTTCAGACATGCTCAGGGTCATCCCCAGACCATATGGCAATCGGACAACAATTTTCTACTTTCCAAACTAAAATGTGCTAAATTTCAACGGTTCAGAAGAAAAAAGATTATTCCCTATTTAGAACTCAAATGCTTCCAATGCTCACCTGGCACCAAAAGAGGTTTGGGCTTTGTTTTATTACAGTTATTTCTCCAGCCTGGTTTAAACTGTTCATACTTGATCCAAGCTATTTTTAACTTCGGTTATTTGATATACTCAAAACCCATACTGCTTTCCCCGAGTACGATTAGATTCAGGCTTATTGAAGTATAGCTCAGCCTCTATCCTGTAACCCAGCCTTGGAGCCTAGACTACATTAAATCTGTCATAAAACAACCCTGCAGCTTAAGCCATGACAATAAAAATAATAAAAAAATAATAAATACATAGAGAAGCATTCTGAGTAAATTGTGTTACAAGCTTTTGCTGGCTGAAATAAAGGGAGCCTGCAAGAAGATAAGCTTCAGACGTGGAAAATGTCAAAATTTGTGAAGGTTAACCTTTTTTTTTTTTTTAATTATGGTAAAATCTAATTATACAAGTTTACAGTAATTTCATGGAGCTGTAATTGTTATTCATGTATTTGTTTTGCATTAATAATATGGGTATTGTAAATGTAGGTTCTAAGTAGATTTTTATTAGAACGCTAGAACTGTAATTATGCTACCTCCTATGGCTCTGATCTTAAGACACGTTACATTAATTAAAAATTGAGTGTTTTTTTAGGGCTTGTAAATAAATGCCATGTGTTTTCTGCAGTAATGTATGTGTGATTGTTTATAATTCTACTTATATTTGCATGAAGAGTAATAATAATAATAACAAATATTATTATTATTATATAGTGTTATCATATTCTGCAGCACTATACAGTATATATATATATATATATATATATATATATATATATATATATATATCACTTTGGTTTTTATGTCACCATCATGCATTTATATTGTCCCGATATCTATGTTTTAATAGCTAAAGAGTTTTAATAATCATTATATGTTGTCCCCTAAACACCACTTCTTAAATATACATGTGTTTTTGAGAATATTCTACAGAAATGTGTCTTTTCTGGTCATTGACAACTTCACTGCACACTTCAAGAATCCATCAAATCAAAGAGCATTTTGAGTTCATGCAGTAGTAGTCATGTACTGCGTAATGTTAGATACTTTGAAACCCAGTCAGTAGATATTTCAGTTAATAGCCACACTTTCTAAGGCTTAGTTTATCGACTGCATCCCTAGCAGAAAGGGCTAATTGGCTGTATTAATCTTACCTGTTTAATGTAAATGAACCCAGATCTCAAAAAATTATAGCACAATCCAGAAGTAAATTGGAAAAACTAAGATAATTACAAATCCACGCACAAACCCAAAGAATATAACAATGTAGTGTAATTATCCGGATTAATAAACTCTTATACTAAGCGTGTTTTCCAGTGTAAAAGTGGGAAAATGCCATAATAGTATATTAAATATATATATATATATATATATATATATATAGATTCATTAAAATCTCCCTTACCTACAATTCAAAACATACATCTTCAATGCATCAGATAATGTATGCCAACAGCTATGCTGTGCACATATGGTAATTACATTTAAAACATTTTAATTTGTGCATTAGAAGTATATCAAGTTTACACTTCAGCTGGCAATCACAATGCTAAAACCAGCTCAAAATAAAGCATGAAGAGTACCGTAATTTCAGTGAAAACATTTGTAGAAAGTATTGCATTAAATAATTTCAATAATTTGTGTTGTTTTTCATATAGTATATATAGTGTGATTATAAGCATACCCAAAAATGGGAACTTTGCTGATTAATTCCGAATAGTGCTACAGCAAAGGGGCCTGCAGTGTATTGGTGACCTGTGGCATGGGATATAGCTTTACCCATATACAGCATATTTGGGATGATTCATTTGCCTATATCCATGTCTAAAATCTTCCATTGGCTATCTCATCTTTTTATTTATCAAGGGGATGTCAGCGACCAAGGCGTAGGGCTTAGATATGCATGGGTCAGGGCTAGCCCTGGTTTTATCCCGTTGGGCAGATCAACGCATTGATATATTTGAAGATAATTTGAAAATTGACAATATTAAAATTGTTCTATATAAAGTACTCAGTAAGGCGAGCTTAAGTTAATGACAAATTCTGTTTAATTTAATCTTAAATTGTCAAGTAATTCATGACACAACAATTGGGCATCATAATGTAAAATAGTCTGAATACATGAATCTATTTTTTTTTATTTTTGTTTATTTTACTAGTGCCCACAACTTGGCTATTTAACTTGTATGACTCTGTTAATATACACACCAACATATCAATGCATTTAAGTATGTGTGGCAGTAACATACTACTGCAGTATTTGAGTTTCCCCCTTAGGATCAGAATCCCTAATGAACAGTGGGTCGGTCTTTGCAGATCTCCATATGTCTGCTATGGCTCATTGGAGATAGTGGTGTCATCCGATCTGTCAACTAATCTGCTAATCTACGACGTTTCCATTACTCTCATTTTAATGCTGCTTTATCAGTAATAAATAATACTTTAGAATTTATTCAGATAAGGTTCATGTTGTAACAAAACTGGAACCTTCCAATAATACTCAAAAGGACTATAAGATTAGACTAGAAATCAGTGCCACAAAATTGAACACTAAAACTGAGCATGGGTGTGGGACCCTAATCAACTGAGATGATTATTAAATAATGACATCGGGACTGACATTAGCTCTTTGCTCGGTGACATACAATGTGATTGGACCACTGCGTCTGATGATGCCCAATTCTCTCTGCAGTTCTGAAGGCGGTATTTTAGAGATCATTATTTCTACAGTTTCAATCTAGTGAAAATGGTTAGTGCTCTTTTAATTATCATAAGGGTGCATTAATCAAACCCTCTCTTGCCTCTTCTCCAAAATGAATTTCATTTTCCAAAGGGCAAGCAAATCAATTTTACCAGTCGCAGTAGCAGACATGATGTGTGTGTGGCTAAGACTCTGTGGATAACACGATGATGGGGGTGAGAGCTAAATGTAAATGGGTAAAACATATAAAAGAATTTGCATCATGATAATGTGTCGTTCTCGTAATTAATATTCTTATTATTGCATGCACTCTGGATGTGGGGTGATATGGCATCTTCCAGAATATGTAGATAATATCTATAATAAAGCAAAACAAAAAATACGATTCTAAAGACATTAGCTACTGTCCTCTTTCTTTAATGTTTCCAACCTGCAACCTGTGAGATAAATGATAATGAGCTAAATTCAGACATCCAAGCATTTTCCCAGTAGATTCATCTCTATTATTTTAGAACAAGGGTAAAAACAACATATAACTTTCCAGCCATTACAAATCTGGAAGCTGTAGTCTATTCTGTACTGTCACTATTGTGACAAGATGACTGATTTATTTTATTGTAATTTGCTAAATTATTAACATGGATAATGACCTTACTAACTATAAAAGTAAAAATCTTTACTAAGTTTCTCTTAGTTTTTCAAACCATTCCATTGACAAAAATAATGACCTTCTGTTCCACAGAATATAATCAGATAATGGTTGATCTTTTTAAAAAAAAAAAACAAAACATTTGTGACTTTTGTAGGAGTTGACAAATATTGTTAATGATGTCCCCTTTAAGAAGGCTATCTGAACTTCTGCACAATATTCTACTCTCAGAGTGAAATGAAACAAGAGAAAAATACCGGTAATTTGGGCATCATCAAAAACCTACTGGAAACAATTAGCACTATTTAACGGAAAATACCTACAGAGGCACCCAGGAGACAGAAAGCATTAAAAAATAAAGTTTTTAGTGTGGTCTGCAGCGTAATACAGAGTTGACTGAGCAGAGAAAATGATAAAGGGGTCTCAAGGGGAAAATCTAAAGCAAGAACGAAACTCAATGTGAAATCATTTGGCTGAGTCAAGTTTCATTATCCCATTGGGACTATTGCAGCTACTTCAGCTTTGAAGCATTAACAATCCGGCACAAGCCACTTTTACTAATATCATTTTAGAATCACCCAGTGACAATGGTAATGGAGAGAACAGTCACTGCTGTAATTACTAATCACTTAAATATCCTGCAATACTGTATCAAACATATGGAGTCCTTTAAAACATATTCAAACATAAAGTATCATAAAGTATGAGATTATTCTTTACAGATGTCACATCCTTCTGTGTAGTGTATTTTGACATCTTTTACCCAGAACATTAAAGGGGACCTTCCGACACTTTTTATCACTAGTATCTCAGATTATAAAAAAATTGGGTTTTAACAATATATATAAATAGATATATCTATATATAGATATATCTATATATATATATATAGATATATATATCTATATATATATATATATTATAATCTAAAAGTAGTGAAGCCAGCACTCACGGTCTTCAATAATGCTTCATTTTTTTTGCAAGATGCCAAGATGTCAATAATAGTTATATGATTTGAGTGCTACCTCCCGCTCAAAAATAACACTCGGTCATTTCAAGATAAACTGTTCATAATATATATTAAAAAATATTGTTGGGCCATCACTCAGTGTCACATTACTTACTTCCCTGCACTAAACTTAAAACACATATGCACACAGAGGAAAACAATAACATCGCTCAACATCTACTCTTACCAGCCATCCATAAAAAGTCAACATAGGATGAATCTGGTGGGAACACCAATGAAGTATTTCCTATGCCCATTCCCCGTCTTTGCCATCATTAAAGGTCCCTTTCTCCTCCCCACTGAAACTGTTTACTCTTTGTACAAGGAAACAAAAGTTGCTGGTACAATACATAACTTACACCTCTAAGCACAAATTAGAATGATTTCTCAACATTTGTGGTGTGGGGGATCGTTTAAGTATAATTAACACTAGAAACTGATAAAGGAGCTCACAAAGACCATGTACAGTTGGCAATCTGTTACAATCTTTGAATAATATAATTTCCAGAAATGGTTTATTAAAGATTTTTTATCTTTGACCTAGGGTGACTACATACTGTTGTTTGTTTTATGTCGTCGTATTTGACATGTAATATAGCCTTACTCTGTAGTAGTCTGTACTGTAGACATCACGTGACATGCCAAAGTCTCCAATCTTGACAAGCAGGTTCACCCCCACTAAGCAGTTTCTGGTAGCCAGGTCTCGATGAACAAAATGTTGAGATGCAAGATAAACCATTCCTGAAGCAATTTGTGTAGCAATGTGCAGCATCTGAGACAAGCCCAGGTCACCTTTAGTCTGACGTGGCTGGCCGTCTACGAGGATCATGGCGTCGGGTCCATGTGCTCTGAAGAAAGAAAAATAATTTGTCTTGTTTATTGAAAAGCTTAGCAAAAGAAGTAGACAACAAAGTCAACATTTTTTCATTCTCCATTATGGACATTATCACTACAAAGGATTGTGTTTGTTTACTTTTATTTGATTTTGTTTTCTTAACCAACAACATATAAAAAGTAATTTTTTTTGCGTCTTCTGGTAATCTTTCATTCTGTCAGTCATGTATGCACAGGCTGGTAATTGCCTTAGCTTGTTCTTCTAATGTTAACCTATCTACAAGCCCCCCATGCTGCATTTTTTATTAGTGAGAATCAAGTAATTAATAGAATAGAACTCATGGAGCGGAGATTTTATAACGATGACGATTAATAGGTACTTTTGCCTTGCCATGCAAGATAATATTTCAGGGTAAAGACCTGGTAACCACCAAACTGCCTTACTTGCATTTTATTTTTTGGTTTTACGGTAGAGTAAGCATTACACAGCTAGTTTAGTCTTGCTCCGTTATTTTGCCATAAATGCAATCGCTTGTAAAAATTATTTCACCCACAGAATGTAACTATATTTCGCATAAAGGGTTGGCATTCTGAGCCCGGATTGTCAGTTACATTTGCTGTCAGTAGCTGGCACACCCTTGGCAAAGATTTAATGGGAGCCATCTCTCTTACTCTTACGCTCACACAAGTAAACACACTAGAAGCTCAGCCAAGTAAAATTTTTGAGAAACTCTGTTCAAAAGACCTGCCAAAAACTGTTACATTTGTAGCAAGCAGTTCAATTAAATGACTTGGTGTGATAATGATGTGATACGTGATATTTTACCGGCATAAGTCCTAGAAATCAATGTACATCCTATGCTTTAACCACATAAAGGAAACAAACATATATATATTATATATTCACACAGAAAATCACAGTTTAACCCCTTAAGGACAATGGGCGGTCCCTAAACCCATTGAAAACAATGTATTTTGATGGGCTTTGTCATTAAGGGGTTAAAATTTGACCCTGGGTGTTCGTTTTACCTTTCTAATATGTGTAAATTCACTTTAGACATTCATAAACCACTTTAGGCATTCTGAATATAGGTACGACTATTTGCACAAACATTTGATCGATTATTATTACATTACTTTACACTGATCAAAATGTGAGATTGAGTATTCCAGTGTTGTACAAAAATAAGGCCAAGAGCCAGAAATTCCCAATTTTTTAAAATTCAGCCTTTGATATGCTTTCTCTCTGTGCTCCTAAACTTTGATGAAACTCTTTGGAATTCAAACCACTGTCCCTCACTCCTCTCCTATGTCCCTTTTTCTAGCAGCTTACACTGTTTGGGGGTATTAGTGTATCTCAGCGAGATAATGTGTATTTAAACAAATTGTGTTTAGAAACTAAATTCCATAACAAAAATAACACCTTTATTATATACATAAATTTAAATAACAAGCATTGGTAAAGTATTGTCCCAACCAAACCAAAAGTGTCCATACAAATCTATGGAGGTATATATTTTATTTGTATTTATTTCCAGTGTTTTCTGCTAAGTGTTTGGTTGTGATCTTATCTTGTACAAAGTTCCAATTGAGATTTGCGTACTTGTATTTGGTTTTATTATCTTTCTCCAATTTCATACAAATTAGCCTTTCCCGCTTCTCATTTAATTAGTAAACAACTCAAAATGTTTGCTGCCCACATAACTTAATTACCGCTGATCCTTCAAAGGTTTCGCGAAGAGAAGGGAATGCAAAAAAATCACGCCGAAATGTAAACACAAAATGAATAGATTGGGTGAATTACAATATTCTTCTGAAGTGCTTAGTAAATATAGTTGATTTCGGAAATGACTACATAAATATGTCTCCCCTTGAGACCTATGTGCAGTTTGGAGACAATGGCTTGTAGTACATCATTTGTTTGAAAAGTCAGTTGCTTTGTTTTTTGCATAATTATATTATGTATTACACGATATGTGTGAGAATACAAACAAGTGCTTATTAAGTCAAATTTGGACCTGTACTGATAGTGTCATTGACAAAACGGTCGCAAATAAAGCTATGTAATGTCTGTTAAACAAGAATTGTCAATCTATCACATGTCCATCACATCTGCCCCCACCAAAAACGTTTTATTTATTAAGCGCCAACAAATTACCCAGCTCTGTACAATTGAAATGAGGTAGTTAATGCACATAACAATTATACATTAACACATACAGACACATCAGGGGTTAGCCTGTGAGCTTGCTATAAAGCCTTATGGTACTTGTATACAATGTTTCTGGCTCTGAGGTCCCTGCACGTGAGCTGACACTCTAATGTGAATGTGTCTATGAGATCTCTCATAATCTGTCAAGACTATAAATGAATCCCATTATAATCAAATATAGAAAGTCCTAATTTACAAAACTTACGAACTGTATCAAACTAAGTAGACAATCAGAATTGCTTTTGGTGTTTCCATTCAAGCAGTCAGCGTGTAATTGCTGTAACTTTGAAGGGTCTTCTCTTCTAGTGTTTACTGTATACTCCACTTTATCTATAATTATTAGCACAGTTTTGCAATTGTTTTCCACACAAATTGGGAGACTAAGCCATGCCTTAGGCCTAAGGAATGATGTATTGCAGTTAGCTATGATTCTGTAGACCAGGGGTATTCAATCTTCGGCTCTCCAGATGTTGTGAACTACATTTCCCTTGATGCTTTGCCAGTATTATGACTGTAAGAGCATTGTGGGAGATGTAGTCCACAACATCAGGAGAGCCGAAGATTGCCTACCCCTGCTGTAGACCATACAATCTTTTGAAGACAATGAGGTCACCTGGATATCAACTGGTTCGCTTCTGCTTAATTAACATTAATTAACATGACTACATAAATACAACCATTAAAGCTTTGGCTTCTGCTCTGTCAAAACTTCTATTTGAACTGGGTGTTGCTTGGTGTTATTGTGACAATAACAACAGTATCTTAACTTCCATGGTGCAAGAGGAACAACCACCCCAGATGCTGCATGCTGAGCAATGGCAAATGTAATACTTAGAGATGTTACTTTACAATTATAAGGAAAATGGTTATGTTAAATGCAAAGTGATGGGGGCTGGAGGGATAGAAAACCAAGGTAAGAAACAGTAGATCATGTAATGGTTACAGGAACCTTGTATTCTTAAGACGTTCTGAAGTTATGAAAACTCTACAATCATGAAGCCCAAATTACTCCTCCCTTTATGTAGTCTACAAAAATGTTTGAATCTTATAAGTAGCAGTTCTACTAGAAAATGTAGAAACACAGTGTTTTTCCAGAAACCACACAAAATCTTACCAGCTTAATGCTATCACATTACCAGTTTGCTTAAAGATATCCCAATGGGTTTTTTTAAATCTCCTAACAAGATGCAGAAAGAGTGTTTAAAAAAAAAATACAAATTCAGACATATTACAAAAGATATCCCTCATCATAAATCAAACAGCAATTCCTTTACGATAGCCTGTCAGCACTTTTTTTTATGCCTTTCACCCATCATAAACCCATTTCTCTGGGAATGAGCAGATTGAAATTGCACTGAATATACCGTGCTGTACATTTACCACATGAAACAAACCACCGCTGTCAGCGATAACAAAAGATATTGGCTGGGACAATGTTCAGAAGATGTGGCACAGTAAAGCAATCAGATGATTACTCAAAGGTAAAACAATGGCTGAAGAAAAGTGTAAAACTAGAAAAAAAAGAAAAATTCCTTTATTTTTCATTTCTAAATTTTATTTTTTCTATTAAAAATCCAAGCGAAGAAACCAAGTTTAAAAAAAAAAAAAAGGGTTCATAATCTTAGTTTTGCAGGAGGTTTAAATGTTGTGGTCTTTGGAGACTTGATGTTATGCGGGGCCTAGGACAACACGGATGATGCACCCACAATGCAGAGACGGTAGCGTAGCACAGCACAACGGGTATAGGAAGTTCCACGGTCGAGGCAGGCAGCACAGGATCAAGGTCGGTAAACAAGCCAAAGTCGGGGCAGGCAGCACAGGATCGGAGTCAGGAAACAAAGCCAAGGTCAGGTACACGAAGATCAATCAGGAACAAGCAAATCACAATAACCCAGAGATACACACAAGTGACTCTTTGAACGGGCACTGCACTAATGGGACAGGAGGTTTAAATAGGAAGAAGGGCGGGAAAAACCATAGGAACCAATAACAAATGTGCGTGACGTCATCGCGACCGGCGCACACTAATGGCGTCGGCGCGATAAAAATAATAAACAAAACGGCATCTGCGTGTGCTACACTCGCGATCGCCGCGGGTGTGCCACACCGGCAGATGCAGGACAAGTCGAGCCCCGCGAACGAGTCGCGGCAACCCGCTCATAACCCTACGAGTGCCGCCAACTCGTCGCGGCGGCTCGCTCATTACTATGGGTGCGTCGTGGGCGTGCCACGGCGGCTCGCATGTTAACATACGTCCGCCGTGAGCGTGCCACGACAACGCGACCCTCCCTCTGTGCGCGTGCCGCGCGCACAGTACACCGAGAAGACTTGCGCGCTGCACGTCCTCTCTGTGTACGTGCCGCGGGCACGTCACACTGAGAGGACGGGAGCGCGTCATCGCGCAAGTGCCGCCCACCAGCGGCAGACCGCCGAGGGACCGCGGCGGACACGGTAGGTATCACATTTAAGACATAACATGGTCAAAAGATCATTAGTCCTTCTGACCATAGTTAAGGTGATCAAACCATTTGTGATTTTTGTGTTTAGGGACACAGATGACACAGACAAGCTGTTAGGGGTACAGACAAGCTGTTTGGGGACCAAAAATTGCAATGAAAAGCTGTTTGGGAACAAAGGTTGCACTGCGGGACATGTTATTTAAGGGAGTTGGAGGGCCTGTGGCAATTTTCACACCGCAGTCCTGTGTTTTTTGGTTATGCCCCTGCCTCCAGTCTCAAAGCAGTGACTTCCAGTCCTGCCACTGCTTCAAAGGTAGCGCTGAGCTCCAAATATTATCAGTACACCCCTGGATGGCACTTATTTTTTCAAACAAGTAAAAATAAATTCTGGTAAAATATATCATCAGTACACAAATTCAAATTCTTGAAAATGAATTCTCATTTTTTTAATCAAATGCTAGCAGAAGGCTGAAATAACGACTCACCACTGTGATTTAAAAATAATGCATCCACACATTACATTATATCTTTAATCAAAATGACCCTGACAACACGTGAGCTCATTGCAATGCCTCATAGATCTATATCAATTCTAAACAAAGGCTTCTGTGTGGCACCAGTCACATGTTTTATTGACTTGACTCCCAAGCTAGTGTTTACACCATTGTATTCATCTTCGTCAGATGACTGTAACATGCAAACCATATGCAGAGAAGCTGGAACAAGAACTAAAAAGATGACAATGTACGTGTTCATTACAGCTCCTGCCATGTGAGCAGTCAAATGATGACAGATGGTTGCTTTTTATTTAAAGTCTGTGTAAAAATAATTCCAGTGATTTACAGTATCTGTGAGATACAGTGTCACCATAATATTTCTTTTGCCTAGCTTGATATGCATGGTGTTCGCTTATTACTGTCTTTAGTTTAATGAGAGAGCAGTAGGTAAAAATGAAAGGAAAGAAAGATGCAGAACATGGAACCGGATACTGAATATGAAATAGTAAAGGCCTGGTAGAAGATGATAACTTCCATGATGCTAGCAAAGCATCCTTAACGAATAAGGGACTAAATCTCATTAGAGCTGTCTGATGGGGAGCTAGAAGAGTACCACATCGAGGCACACTGGGCAGGCTAGGGCAGGTGTTCCAAGGCTTTCCAATATACTTTTTCTCTGTTACTGAAATTATAAATCATAACTGTCAAAAGCTATGAGACCCAATCTCTAGAAATGGGAACAGACTGCCTTATCTGGGAAGGGGAAGTGCAAATGAGGCATAGCTACAAGAACTAAAGTTAAATGGTTACCCATGAATGGCTGGATAAAAGCAAGTTCAGACAAGGGCTAGTGGAACAAGTCACAACTCCCACTTACCTAGAGATACAAAGCTGTCCTGAAGGCCCAGTTATTGGAGATGGCATCAGAAGCCTTTGTGGCTACTCTATACTAGCCTCTAATATAACACAATCCTGTTGATCCTTAAAAAATGTTTAACAGCAACATTTACTTTCATAGCAGTTTCCAGAAATAAAAGTAAATAGAAGTAATTGAGCTGGACATACTATGTATTGATGTCTTTTCCAATGAGTTGCATGTAGAAAAGCTAAATGTCTTTATAGAAATGTGAAAAATATCTCGCTCTTTGCTGCTCATCTTAATAGTTTCGGATCCAAATTATTATTATTATTGTTATTATTATCTTTTCTTTATATAGCTCCAACAATATTTGCAGCGCTTCTTACAATACATATATTCAAGGGCAATGGCTAGACTGGAATAGATGAAGACAAACTGATGCATTAGGTAAAGAGGGCCCTGCTAGAGGTATACTCCATACCACTATTTACCAGTAAATATATATTTAACACCATTTAAAAGAGATTCAATATATATTTCTTTATATTTCAAATGTAAATAATGATAATTATACACATTAGACACAATACAAATATACTCTTGTTTTACATATTCAGTGGGAAATACGATGCAATGTTGAAAGAATAAAGTAACACTGTGCTGTTAAGCTGTAGATGAAATATTATGTATAGGAGGGTGTTTGATCAATTCATGTTTCAAGTTTTGCTATGCACAATGTACAGTATAATGGCTCATATCAGGCCACAAAAGTTGTGTTTTAAAAACAATGAATGTTACTATAATTCAATGTCACCATCAGCAAAAAAATAAATGATGTGATAAATCACAAATAAGTAACTATTTACATTTCTACATGAAATGTTCAATGCCAGCAAGCTGAGATTTATAGGTATATGTTTGTCAAAATGGAAGTTCACTCAAGTTCACTATAGAATATGCTACCTTTTTTATGCTAGCAATTATTTATTCACTGTGCCAAAGAGATGTACAATTGGGAAATAATGATTACTAGTACAATGGTGTTCATAACTTCTCAAGACAGCTGATCTTAAATCAATTTGCATGAACTTTAGGAACTCCATAAATCTTACTTTACCGCTGTCAGCAAATGCATGGTTCACATACCCAGGGGTGACCAAAATCCTGATTAGTTTTGACGCATGTATAAAGTTTGTGGGCCTGATGTGATAATATTTTTATGGCAAATGTACGCTAGAGAGAAAAGACGTGCAACATATAGCACTGTGGATGAGGAGCTGTTTTAAAAAGTATTTTGGAGAGTGCTTATGTGTTAAAGGTTGAGTGTTGCAACTGTGATTATATCCATATGTGGGTCATGCAACTTTACTATGACGTAGAGACATGAAATAACTTCAGGACATTAAATTAGTCCTGTAATATAATAATAACAAAATCCTTGAATCTGCTCAATGATTTCATTCGTGGAGTGAGACATCATAGCCTTGTGCTCTGCATTATCCTGCAGCACACAGAAGGAGTGACGAAAGAGGCCTTTGCCATAGAAATGCATTCTCTGGCATCATACAACATTTTGTTGGGTATGTTGATTTCTAGATATCCTCCTGTTTTCTTGCTAGGCTCGTGTCTGGACTCTGATTAGTCACCAGTTCCCACTGTCACGTCTCCCTGCCGGCCTAAAGGTACTCTAACCTCTTTAGTATTATACGTCGGATCTCATTCTCCACACAACAGTTGACCTAATAGTAACCTTCCCTCATCAACGGTAAGAAAATATCTGCTGCACCTGTCTAATCTGCGTTTGTCATACATGAGATTTGCATTTCATATACAAAACTTAAGATATGAAAAGGTCCTGTGAAGTCCACTGTCCAATACATTACACAGTCCCACCCTTGGATTTGAACGTTCTTTTCATTCTATTTAGCTTTTCTGTTTACTAAGAACTTTGTTGGCACACGTGCCATAATTTGCAACTTGCCCATTACTAAATAATACATGTACAGTCTACTTTCTCTTTCACAAAGGAAAAATTGTTAAAACACAAATAATTCCAACACATGAAAAGAAATGAAAATGTAAAAAAAAAAAGGTGTTGTAATAGTTTGTGCAGGTGCTGTGGTTAGTAATATTTCTGGCATACGTACCGCATTTTCAGGTGTATAAAGCCTGTTGTTGTCCTATTCTAATGAAGGCTATTCAATGAATGATGCATTGCATGTCATGGCAAAACATTTGTACCGTACTCTTCACACCTTGGTCCTCTTTTGTTATGTATTTAAATTCCAGACCTACTGCATTACTTTTTGTCAAGAACTTGAAAGATAAATGATCATTTTTAAACTAAAGTTGAGTGTAACCTGTCCACAAATGTGTGTGTTATTGTTAATATAGACCTTCACCAACTTGGAAACATAAAAAAAGGTTTGTCTGGACATATATATGTTTTAAATATATGATTTAGTTCACTGCAACTGTGTAATAATATATACCAAGCAGAAATGCTTCTTGGCAATTAAAAAACATTTAACCAGCGCTTCTCTCTGCTGCAACAACGTTGTAGCATCAGTTCCTTTGTTTAACCCCGAAGTGTGGTTATTCAGCATTGCAGCTTTACGTGTACACGTACTTAGCGTGACATGACCATTTTCCCTATCAACTAATATCATGCAGTCTGTTTTATACTATTATGTATCCTTTTCTGAATCTGTATTATTTTTGAACCTTCATATGATGTACAGTACCTTGATGTTGCTAGTGCACATTACAATACACTTACAGCTTTAATACACTATTTTACTGCAGTAGTTATTCGTACCTACATTATTTTGCATTGGGATTTACACATTAATGCAAGTAGCTTTTTTTCTTCTATACAATGGACATCTGGTACCTGTTTATTCTCTTCTCGCATGAAATGTGACCCTTATCTCTTATTGAACTGCGTATGTAACCTGGTACTACCCAAATTTTAGGTTTCATTTTGTCTGTGTGCATTTTTACTTACATAGCCATTGTGTAGTTGGCAATTCATTTCTGTTCTAGCCTTATCTAGATTAACTGGGATGAGTTTTTGTAGGTCTGTACTATCTCAGGGGGCGTTCTTTGAGGTTTAATTTGGTTTATTTGTGGTATTGTGTCCTTAAGGCCTTCAGATGTGGATTTATTTCACCAATTCATCAGACATCCAATGTCAATCTCTGAGCAATTGCGGTTTCAGGTACCTATTGTCATTTTGGTCGGGTTTACCTGGTTTGCTATTGTCTCTCCTCATATTTAAATCACTCTGTATCATGTCTCGTTTATGTCCTTTTTAGTGATGGGCCGCTCAAGGGGGCGGAGTCACACGGAACAGCTCCTCGTGATAGCTAGAAGAGCACGTTGGAGCACAGCAGCAGTGAAGGATGGCAGCAAAAACGTAAGTATTAAAATTTTTTTTAAAAATTGTTGGGGTAATAGGCGGAAGGC
>VKOC01000003.1:32074292-32104512 GCA_009364415.1 Spea multiplicata
ATTGGGAATTGTCGCTAAAATGCAAACATTTTAGGAGCTCAAAGTACCTGTTCCGGGGCATTATTTGGGAAAAAGCAGGGGTGGATATTATGGGATCTGTGCTCCAGTATAATCGCATAGTGGGCTTTTTGACAATGCCCATCATAAGGGTCAGGGCCCAAAATTTTTTAATTTCATGGGGGTCAGTGGGGTACCAGGTCTGGCTTCTGTCTCCTTGGTGAGCTGCCTGACACTGGGCTGCATAGAGGTTTGTTTGAGATGCTAGCAGCTCAAAAAACTCGGGGGCAAACATTAAATTAAAAAATGAGTTTGGCTCACTAGCATCAATGTCACATCTGATGCCAGGAGTCCCAGTAAAAGCAGGGATTACTGGGTCAATCATATTTGGGGGCACCCAATTATATCTAGAGTCAGGCTCTCCACGCCTGGCTTTAGCAGATGGACCCTGGCCATCATCTTCTTCCTCTGACTCAGACGTAGATCCATCAGATACTGGATCAATATCTGATGCAGTCAGAGTGGCATCGTCGTCTGACGCAGTCAGAGTGGCTTCATCAGACTGAGTGAGGAAGTCATAAGCCTCCTCAGTGCTGAAGACACGTTGCGTCATTTTACAGGACACCTACCTACCCAATTTCTAAGACACTACACTATCCCCAATTCCCTCTAACCACCCACCAAACTAAACCCAATTTTTTTTTTTTTTAAGATTTTTTTTTTGAGGATTGTGGGGAGGAAAGGGTGGGTTGATTTTGGATAAGACAGGTAGTATCTCTCTCCGATCACAATAATGGAGGAGAGAGGAAGAGAATCTGCAGTAACGGTCACACGATCGCTGTGATTGGTCATCACAGCGATCATGTGACATTACTGCCGGATGTGTGGCCCTGGGGGACTGCCCGGATGTGGGGCAGTCCCCCAAGGCTAATGACATACTGGAGGGAATGCCCGATCGGGCATATATCTGTAGTAGTTTACCGGCATTCGTGTCGGTAACTGCTACAGCTCCCTCATAGGAGCGATCGGGTAGCCCAGCAGGGTCTAGACAGACCCTGCAGGGGATACCCTGTCCTCCTGTGAACTTCCGGGTGACGTCAGTAGTGACGTTACCCGGAAGGGAAAGCCCGATCGTGCCATCGGGTATTTTCAACTATAACAGTTTACCGGCATTCATGCCGGTAACTGTTATAGCTCCCTCATCGGAGGGATCGGGTAGCTCAGCAGGGTCTAAATAGACCCTGCAGGGATACCCTGTCCTCCCGTGAGCTACCAGGTCACGTCAGTAGTGACGTGACCCCTAAGGGAAAGCGCGATCGCGCATTTCCAGCTATAGCAGTTTACCGGCATTTGTGCATTTGTCTAGACAGACCCTGCTGGGCTACCCGATCCTCCCGTGAGCTTCCAGGTGACGTCAGTAGCGACGTCACCTGGCAGGGAAAGCCCGACAGCGCGATCGAGCATTTCTCTCTGTAACAGCTTTCCGGCTTCGCGCCGGAAGCTGTTACGGGAGATCGGACAGCAGAAAGCCAGCGACGCTGGCTTCTGCTGCCAGGGGGGAGTCCAGGCTGTCAAACGACAGCCTGGTCTCCCGTGCAGCTGCAGGGATGTGTCCCTGACGCTGCACGAAGGGCTGGACGTACCGGGACGTCCATAGGGGTTTCTTTGTGGGCGTTTTTTGGACGTCCCGGTACGTCTATAGGGGATTGAAGGGGTTAAGCAACAAAACAAAATAAAACAAAAATAGGCTTTTACCTTTAAAACAAAAAATAGGTTCTTTCACTTTTTAAAAATAAAAATAGGCTCTTTCACCTTTAAAATAAAAAATAAAACTAAAAACCAGGCTCTTTTACCTTTGGGTTTTTAACAAAAGAAAAAAACAAAACATCTAGTGGTCTTACTTGTCCTCTTTTCAGTGTTCGCTAGCTCTTCTGAAATTATCCAACATTATTTGCCTCCTTCAAACTTAATGCAGCTGCTTCTTTTAATATTTAAAACCATAAACCAACAAAGTGACCCTGTTACTGGTGGTCGGCTGCTTCAGCCTGAAACCCTCCAAAACCCTTCAATGTCATACAACAAAGCTAGGTGTTGATCCTGGAAAAATACAAAAGATTTTCAGTCCCTTCGTGGTCGCCAATGTTAAGTTTTCTTTTGAGGGAACTAGGGAATTGCGTCATTAAAATATCAATCAGATGGATTAATGCTTTATCTACAGCATACCATCTAAAAGACTTATACATGTGTTATGTGCTTAAGATTACAACTGATCCAACAAGAGATACATCCAAACACATATCAATGAAATCACAATATGTACTCAGATATATCTCCTGAAGGCTAATGTGTTTTCTAGCTACAATAACTACACTTATCCAGGTGAATAGGTATATGGATACACTTATGAAATATGCACCGATAAACCCACCCACTGGCTTATTAAGTTAAACAATCCCTGTTCTATCTCTTCTAACTTTTAAGGTTTGAACTGAAAACTTTCGCTTCTTCCAGAATGCAACAGAATATTTTGAAACAACAACAGGATATCTAAGAATCCACAATGCGGCTATGATACAACAATACAAACTTTTACTAGAACGTTACAAACATGAAACAATACAAATAACAGTACAATAACAATAATCCCCACATTAATTGACACACTTACAACAAATATATATACAAGTTCCTATTTACAATATTCAAACATGCATGTTCATAGTTACCTTCCCTGAGAGCTCCAGGTTAGTGATGTTACTTTACTTTCTCTCCTCCTCCTCTCCTCCTACTTACTTTCACTACCTCTCCCTTGATATACTAGAGGGTCTCAACTGAGTCTACTGGGAGATCCTGATTGGACCCTGTGGTTGCCGTAGTTACCTTTTGAAGTTATTCCCTTTGGCCAACACCACACCCTGGGGTCTTTACAATCATGGGGCAGTAAAACCCAAAGATCCCCTGATCTGATTATTGACATGACACTCTATTTTTACAATCCATTTAATGCGAAAACCTGTCTTTCTTCCACACACCCTTCATCACGCATATCAGTGTTGTCTAAACTAAGACAAAAGGTTTCCCAAATATTTATCATTCCCGGCCACCTCCCATGCATCTTGATTTAACTAGTATTAACAGAAACCATGATATATATATACACACATACACATACATACCTACATATGCATATCTACACACATGTACATCCATACACCCGCATACACGTGTCCATATACATATTAATTCACACAACACCTTATAGTGTAACAGCCCCTCCTCTGACTCCATCAAATACCCTATACTCACCAGAACCGGTCCATACCATTAAATTGGCCAAGGTGGGGTATGCCCTGGTCTCTGTCGTCTAAAGCTGTCGGCATTCACTGGTACCTTTACTTGGACTGCCCCTAGGGCTCCTGTTTAGTCTGTGACCTGGCTTCCTGTGTGATCAGCTAGCACCTTGAGTGACTTCAACCCTGAGGTTTCTCGGTCTGTCTGTTTCCTGACCTCATTTCTAACCACACTTATCTGCCTGGTCTATGTCCTATCTAATAATTTGACTAGTTCCTCTTAACACTAAAACACTATTTACATACTCTTTGGTTTTGTTCCCCAATCATGTCTACTGAGATGGTGGTCGATAAGTGGAATAGCCTTTCAGCACTAAGGGAATACAAACATGAATGGGATAGGCATATGGCTTAAATCCAAGACCAAGTGCTAATTAAAGTATGAATGCTTATAGCAGGAACTATGGGCATACTAGATGAGCTGAATGATCTGTATTTGCTGTCAGACTCGATGTTTCTGTTAATCATCATATTCTGCCAAACTACCATAAAATACAATTTCAAATCTATTCTGATTGCCAAACTGACTTGATTTCTTCTGATTCATGGACTGTTCTATAATTTTTAGGTATTAGGTTAAATTATTGGGTATAACTAGCATTGTTGTGTTAGTATTTAAGAGATCAAATCTCTGTCTAACCATTACCGATTGCTACTTTTTAGTAATACAGGAATTCCAATTGTAGGAATTGGAGACCGAGAGACAAATTAGCTCTAATACTGACATAATTGGCATTGGTTAATGCAAATTTTTCATATATGCTTGGCCATTTTCACCTTGGGATGTTTTAAGATGATTGTATCCTATCTATACAGGCACCATCAATAAATAATGGGACATTTCTTGCTACTGACTGTGCCCTATTTAGCACAAATTGAAAAACTTGGCATTTTAATTAGTATTAAGGAAAAGACAGCACAAACATTTTATATATTTAGCCCAATCCCTGCTACTCAGTAGTCTAGCATTAATTCAAAAGTAATGATCTGACTCTAAAATAAAACTTCTTAGCTGTGACCTCTGTCTGCAATTTCTCAGGTCAGATAATGTCTTGGCGGGTGGGGAATATTACCTAGAATATTTATATGCCTTTGATCTGCACCTTTGACATTTTCTGCAGACAGCACCAATGATTCTGCATCAGTTCCTAAGTCCCTTTTCCAGTAAGTCTGACTTTGTATCATACTATTAAGGTTACGGCTACCATTGTATTACTTTGTCTTTTTTATTGCCATTATGTTATTATTATATAATACTATGTGCATGTTATATATTATACGTGTTTATATATAATGACCCTAATCAACTAGCAGCAATAAAATTGTTGAAAATAATGAAGACTAATGGTGATGCATCTACTATTTTAATGATAATTTCATTGTAAAAGAAAAAGACAACATAGGTTTATTAAGTAGTTGTAGTTATCATTCCTGCCAAAGCAACAATCCTGTATAGTCTCTGTCACGGAGCTGGATAGCCTGGGACAACAGACTCTTTCATCGGTTTCCCAGTCACTAGCCGAGACTCAGTGTGGGGTATAAACAAAACGAAGACTGCTTTATTTTTCATACACATGGCAGAATACAGCCAGCAAAGCACACATTAACATAAATCAAGATATTGGGATACAAACCGCCCCCTTAATCTGCCTCCCAGAGACAACAGGGTCAGTAAAGGGATTAAAAATACAATGGGGTTCCAACCTCCACTATCTATTACTGGCCAAAATCAGTTACAATGTTTGGCCAGGGTAAATGTCTGTAGTGGTGTTACTGGGGGGGCTGACTTATACAACATATTAGTGCACCGTGGGGGAGGGTCGGACATTAAACTAAAACAATGGCGGTCACCCCCTGGTTGCATTTCCTGGCTGTCTGCCAGAGATAATCCCCTCAGCAAGTGATGGGATGATATACTTGTGGGGGTAGACACAGAAGTCTTTATAAAGCCAGGGCCCATAGTCAATAAGGAGGAGACTGTCTCTCAAGCCTCTCCAGTGGCCCCAGTGATGGAGGGTTCCATCACAGTCTCACATTAAAGAACTATTATTGCAAATTGTACTTAAATCCCCATTTGCTCTCCACTAAAATACACATTTGTTGTTATTATAGGTTAAAAACTGTGGCCAGCTATTATAACTGGACAGTGTGGCAGCTAACTGAGACATAACAATGTGACAAGATGTATGCTGCCAATCCGCAACAACCTCCTCCCCTCAATAATTGGTGGTGCTTACAATATGAGTGCTGACCAGGATTACACTGGGGTCATGTGAAGATGTGTGGCCACTGTCTGAAAACTGTATTCTGTATTAATTACAATTACTATGAATATAGGCACAATACTGTCTAGAGCAAATAGGACTTTAAGCTCAATGCACATTATACCTGTGTCATTTTACTGTGTTTTTCTATGGAGTTCTTTTTGAAAAATGTTTTGGACACAACTTGATAGAAAGTAGTAAGAATATTGACTGGACTTGTCCTGTGGGCTGGATGTTGAGTGAGCCTGTAAAACCTTTCCCTAATCTCAAAAGTGATAATCCAAGGATTGATGGTGTTTTTTTTTTTTGGTTTTTTTTTGTGAGGTGGCGACATGGAAGCCGCAATAGAGGTCTGCTCCATTCTCCCCTAGGCCAGTCAAAAAGTTTTCACAAAGGGCCAATCCGTCCTGATCCGGGCAGGTCCTGGTAAGACCAGCACTTTGTGAAGACCAGGCCATTGAAGCAGGAATGCAGCAGGGAATTGTAACACAATATGTGAACCAGAGGTAAAAAGCAAATCTGCTGCGGATGAGGTATAGGGGTGAAAGAGTGAGTGAGTGGGCAAGGGAGAGAGTATGTATGTATGTATTTATGTTATAGTGAAAGAATATGTATAAGTGTGTGTGTGATAATGTGTGTGATCATAAATGTGTGGGAGGGAAGTATGTGTGTGAGCGTGACTGTCTATGTAAATATGTGTGCTAGTACATACATGATTTGCCGGGGGTCGGGCACACAAGGCCGATTGGGCCATTTGGGTTTACTTGCCCCCGAGGTTAGAAGGTACTAGCTCTCCTCTGGTGCTGCAACCGAACAAACACTTGCCTCTACCCGCTACATCTATGCGAGCTGCCAAAACCATGGAAATGCCATAAACACAATTAAAATGTTATTGTAATATATTCAAATATATGCCAGCATTATTTGAGCTTCTAAACTCCCTTTACAGAAAATTAAGACAAAAACATCTCCTTTACAAAATTAAATATCTGGAATATTCATAAAATTCAAATATATAAATATCATATAGATTCTTAAAACTATAATTACACATTTGCGATGAGAGATGAACCTTCTACGTGCCCCACCCCTCATTTATGCCACTTCATGGGAATTTTAAAAAAAAAAAAGAGTTTAAAATAAAATTAAAAAAACCCAGAATTTTAGCATACAGAAGGAAGATTCCTTTTTTATCTGGCTTAATCACATAATTTACAAAAACAGAACATAATGCAACACAAATGTCAAATCACAGTCAGAATGGATTTCTGAAATGCCATCATGGCTTGAAGAAACCTGAAAGCTAATAAAAGGTTTGACTTATCAGACCTTAAAACAACACTAAAATGTAGAAATGTGGTGGTTTTTAAAAACAGCATGTAAGCCTTTCAATGCAGGTTGACTTTTTATCTATATTTTTACTATATTTACTAACTATACTCCCACTGTATGGGAGTGAAATTAGGCAAGGAGTTGATATGGCTAAACCTCGCTTAACCTGGAGACTCCCCAAGTACCCATGTGCCTTATAAATAGAGGCAGACTGCCTGGCTATCAGGCTCTTCAGGGCACACTTGCTCCATGTGTCGGTTAGGGATAGGGAGATTTCCTTGTTACTGTCCCATGCCCAGCCTCCATACTGAGCTTACCCTGCACATGAAGCATGTGATATGATAACATGCCCCGCTGCTCACTAATTAAAGTGGCAGGGAATGTTTGGGGTAAGGTGACCACATGTCCCTGAAAGAGGGAAGAAGTTGTATTTTGTGGTGGCACTTTATGACAAAAATTGAGTGTACACCTGTGACGGGACCGACCTGTGCCCCGACTGGGTACTCCCGCCAAACGTTGCTTCCTCCTGACGGGACACCAACAAGTAACCCCTTCAGCACCAGGCAGAACCACCGTTGTAGATAGGAGGAGGGACGTCGCTGCACCGAAGCCGCATTGGCAATGTGGCTATCCGAAGCTTAGCTACACAGTGCGGCTACAGCCCACCCCAAACATCAGGCAACACTCATGTTGAGGAAAACAGGACTCATTTATTAAAGCCAAATACAGAGCTATATATACACATGTAGAAAAGGGGCAAGACAAATATCACATGATCTAATTACCATGGCAGGAAGGAAGTAATTAGATCAAATCCTGCAACACAATATCCGGGGGAAGGACAGGATGTCACGAGACATAAATAATTACATTAACTGGGGACGTAGACGTGGAATGACGATAGACATATAATTGGCTTGGGCCAGGACACAGGGATAACAGGAGCTCACAGGATTAACAGCTACCTGTTATGTAATTGATAATTAGGTATGCAGCAGTGACACCTAGTCATACCTACAGGGCGTCTTAAGATAAGGGCTAACTCACACAATAACAGGGGAAAAACTTCACACCTATACAATCAACAATGGTAAGACAATCAGCCTTCTTCCTACCACAGGATGTCCAGCTGACGTTACAGTTTTGAGACTCTGAGTGCTAAAACATGGGGAACTGAACCCCTGTATCCACACACAGAAGTCACTAAAAGGCCTGGGCCCATAGTCGATAGGGAGGAGGCTGGCTCTCAGGCTTCTCCAGGGGCCCCAGTGATGGAGGGTTCTGTCACAACACCCTCAAGTGACATGCTGTTTGGGGACACAGCTGGAACTGTTAAGCTGTTTGGGGACAAATATTGTCTTTGGAAACAACTTTTACTTTTAGAATGCCTGCAAAAGTACCTGGTATTTTGAGTGAGCCTCAATTTTGCGCAATCATATGCCACCAGCTTCCAGAAAAGTAACATTCAACAGCATGTAATTTAGTAATGACAACTGTCACACTATTATTAGCCAAAACTTTTTTTAAAATTAAAAAGGCTTATTTTGTAATGCTAAAATAAACATTCAATACTTTTTTTCTCACTTAATTCGGACAAGCCGACATTTCCTCTATCCCTTCTGTGTTCTTTGGTCAACCAAAGGGAGAGGGATGCTGCCTGGCACTGCACACACAATACTGTTATGCTGCATTAAATTGTTCATCACACATGCATTAACAAAGCATAAGCTGGTGTTCCGACTGTTCTGCTCTTTGTGCCAATTTTGTTGTCCTATCCCGCTTGTTGTCTTATCAGCACCATAGGATCACATATCCGCAACCTGAATCATGCACCTGGTTCTAAAAAATCCAAGGTGGATTCATAACTTTGAGGGTCAAATGTCCCTGAATCTCAGTTGGGAAATGTGCTCACCCTAGTCCGACAAGCTGCCTAGGGTCAGCATGTGTTCATACACAAACATAAAAACCTTTATAATTATGTAACTATAAAGTACACCTCACTCTCTGTTTTTGCAATCATTGATGTGCCTTTAGGCCATCTGGGGCAGATTTCACACTTTCAGAAGTTAAACTTAAATCCTTGTGATTTTATTGCTTGCACTGGAGTCCATATTAAATGAACTGTAACATGCAATATACATGAATAGGTCTGGACAGCTCCACCTGTGGAGACCTTGGTCATAGAGTCAAGCCAGTAAGATGACATGTTTCAGTGCATTGTAACTCTGCTACAACTCATGATTTTGTAATTAAACCACAGATTTACCCTTACCATTATAGGTAATGCAGGCTATAATGAGATGCCCCCCATGTCTTTCCTTGTTTTACCATACAATATCAACTGCAAGTCAATAAGGCTGACTTTCAAACTGCAGCGTGACATAATATACTGTGCGTGATTAGTAAATTAGATTGGAATGGTAAATGGTAAAGTATTGGTTTGGTAATATAGAGTGGATCTCTTGATGTCCATTTCTAATTTCAGCTTTCAGCCTAGAAACAGACTTTTAGTGGAAGATAGAAAACATTTGATACATCTCATCTACCCATTTTTTCCTGCTGTAAAAGTCTCAAAGCTTAATTTAACGAAAACTATGCAACAAAAAAGTAATATGTTATCTTCAATCAAGTAAAACAAAAATATTGTGCAAACTTCTTCTGAACATGAACATGATAAACACTCCTACTAATTTTCATCTTTAAGGGGAAGCATTTTGATTGAAGATTAAATGGTAATGCACGTGTAAAAAAAATTGTATCCTTTTCACCTTTTAGACAAGAGACTTCATCATGCATCCGAGGGCCTTCTGTTGAAGTAGAACGTTGCAGAACTGGGAAAACACTGATGCTTTATAACAGCAAGAACAGATTCAGATCAAAAAAGGTCTGCTTAAAGATAGTACAGATGCTAGCCCCAAGGTATTTGAAATATTTATACTTTGTTACATTTTTAATCTGTAAGAGATTCTGAACACTCACTGGTTTCTGATACATACAGTAGTGGAGAGCTTTGCGCTGCTACGTTTTATGAGAAGCAAAAACAACAAAATAAAAAAGAGAAAAATGCAATCATTAAAATATAGATTTATAGCTATAGATACATTTGAATATCAATACCCATTTGCAAATGTTAATACAAATAGAACAAAGGGACCAAAGTGCTAGAGTGATCAGTCAAATATACACAGGGCCGGCCCAAGACAAAATGCCACCTGGGGCAAATTTTAAAATGCCGCCCCCCCCTTATCTACCCTTCCTCTCCCTCCGTCTCTCCCCATTATCTACCCTTCCTCTCCCTCCCTCCCTATTATCTACGCTTAACCCCCCCTTTGTACTTACCTTTCAGCAGTCCTGCGGCGAGTTTGCCTGTTCGGTCTCTGTGCCGGCTTGTAATGCTGAGCGCCGGAAATTACGTCATCTTCCGGCATTCAGCATTACAAGCCGGCACCGAGACTGAACAGGGAGACTCGCCCCTTCAAATGTGCCGCCTGGAGCAGTTGCCCCACTCGGGTCCATTGTCAGGCCGGCCCTGAATATACACAACCATACAATGTAGGTTAAGGGCACAGAACATAATATTCTAGATAAACAGGACTGTTTTGTGGAGAAGCATTGCTAACTTATCTATAGCCTTACAAAAAAAGTGTAAGCACTGGCCCAACTAAAGACATAGATGGAGGAGAGACAGACTGATGTGAAACATGTCAGGCTTGTCAATATGTCTACTCTATAAGCTTTAGCTCATAAGAAACCAAATTAATATTAGAGAGAACTTTGTCCCTCTGTCTCCTTAATCAGGTTGTACATCTGTACCTTAAGTTTCTTTATTATACACAGTCTTTATTATACACAAATCTGAGCTTACTCTCCATAAAACCAGATCATCCGCGTTAGAAATACTCTTTCAAAACACTGTTCCTTGAGTTTCATTTGTTTCCTATCCTCTCTGGTTTCCTCCTAAGTGTGCTGGAAATAATTCCTATTCTCTGTATATGTATGTAGTCTTCCAAGATACACAAAGTTCTATTTACTTCTAATAGTAAACATGCGTATTGCTAACATTTGCTGGTTGCTAATCGTTTGCTTGTTGGCAGCAGTGAGCTGAAATGTACTTTACCAGAAATAACATTTTGCTGTTTGATAGGCAGTGTTACTTTTTCCTTCATCCCACTGCTCCCCCTTACTTCACAACAACCACAACCCAAAACAACAACTTTTTGGCACAACATGTTTCCATCACCTTTCTGATCTCCAGGCCAATGACTTCTGAATGTGACATGCTTTACAATGAAAGCATCCTCTCCCAGGCAATCACTCACATTTTGCCTTATTCTCTTTCAACTTTGTAGAATGTAAGCACAAACATACATTTTTTCATGTTATTGTTAATACTGTTGTTAAATCTGTACCTTTGCTTCATTGGAGGATGAATCTGTTGACACTCTATAATTAAAATGTAACGTGATATAACAAGGGGGTCAGAAGTCTTAGGCTGGTCCAGGGGGCACATGACAGGGAGTCTTATCAGGGAATCAGGTTCCTTGTAACAGCACTATTCAATCGGCTGGTTAAAAGGGGAGAACAACTGAGCCAGTTAGGACTATGGAGGGTTGTGCCAAGTGACGACAGTTCTCCATAGTTTCCTTTCTCGGAAGACTTCCTTTAAAAGTGGAGCATGACATCATATTCCAATGGTCAGTAGCAAGGGCAGCTGTGTAGAGGGGGCATCAGGCGGCACATACGTGCACTAAGCATAAGTGGAGTTAATTTAAACATGCATGGAATAGACATATAGCTATCCTAAAAATAAGACTATCGAATAAGGTTTGAGGTTTTATACAAGAGGAAGGAAATGGGAAGAATAGGTGGGCCGAATGGTTCTTATCTGCTGCCAAATCCTATGTTTCTATGCATATATTCTGATACAAAGAACATACATTTGATTGGGATCTATCATTGATTACAGACTATCAATATACACCTTAGTTTATCAACATTTCTGTAGTTCTGTTCAGTGAGTATACATTTCTCTGTGGTTACAGCACCTACATTTTAAAAACATTATCCTGAAGCTATCCATATATTGTAAGATCAAGAAAGTCTGCTCAGGGGCATACCTAGAGTATTTGGCACCTGGGGCGGATCCTGTATGTGGCACCCCCACACACACTTTAAAACTGCATAGTTTCTAGTAACATACTGGCACAGACATTGACAGTAGTACAGCATAACGGCTATCATTCTAAACTGAGGCATACATTGATGGGGATACACCATAACTGTTATCATTATATACTGAGGCAAACATTGACGGTGGTACAGCATAATACCTAGCACTATATATATTTATTCACAATTGTTAACAGCAATCACAATCTTATCATGCCCGGGCATACCCAGATTCTGGCATGTACTAGCTGACTTAGCTAGGATAGGAGTGTGATTACTAACAGCAATCACACTCCTATCATGCCCAGGTTCTAGCATGTACAGGTCGCCTGGGCATGATAGGAGTGTGATTGCTATCATATATATATATATATATATATATATATATTATATATATATATATATACCATATTTGCTCCATTATAAGACAAGGTTTTTTCCAGAGCAAATCCTCTGAAAAATACCCCTCGTCGGGGTCGTCTTACAATCAGACCTCAAATATGTCTGACTATGAGACTAAGATCCTGTTACCTTACCTGCGGTCCCGGCGGTTCCAGCGTTGCCACAAGCAGGGGAGCCGAGACGCAGCCCGCTCGTTCAGCCCCCTGCTCGCGGGAAGACGCGATGTGGTCCGTCTGGCCGTTAGACGCGCGCCCCCGTGTGGTGATCTGTAGTTAGACGGGGCGCGCGTCTCAGCAGCATGAGAGCCGTTGGCGCATGCGCGAACGGCTATCTCATGAATATTCATGCCGCGTCTTAAAGGGGTATTTATCTTTTTTCCTCCTCCCCCTAATTTAGGGGGTAGGAGGATCCTGAGCAAGAGGACTATTTAAACCTTCAGTCTGCATGTACCTCTTGCCTGTGATAGTGCCTTTATTGCCTTCACTAGCGTTCCAGAACCTTATTTGCCTTTTCGTTGCCTGACCTTTGCTTGAACCTGACTACCCGTTGTTTGCTGCCTGCCCTGACCTCTGCTCGTGACCCCGACTATCCGTTGTTTGCTGCCTGTCCTGACCTCTGCTCGTGACCCCGGCTATCCGTTGTTTGCTGCCTGACCTGACCTCTGCTCGTGACCCCGACTATCCGATTGCCAGCTCCTAGTACCATCTGGTTGTTCCTGCTCTGCTCGTCATCTCCGCTTGGGGGCGCCTTTCCTGGTACTGCAGCGTGGATCCACAGCCTGAACCACCGTTAGTGACAGATCCAGATCCCCTAGAGCTCTAGACGCTGCCGGAGTACGCACCGGGGACTCAGGGGCACCGATAAGTTTGGAGGAGGGAGTGTTAAATGGGGGGCATAAGGCATTTCTGTAGGCAGTGTGATCTATGAAATGCCTTTTAACCCCCTTAATGCCACTCTGCCTCCAGAAATGCCTGTTAACCCTCTATACACCACTCTGCCTCCTGAAATGCCTCTCCCTATATGCCACTCCGCCCCATAATATGCCTTTTAACCCCCTAAATGCCTGAGTGGCATATAGGGGTATAAGGCAATTCTGGAGGCATATCATGGGCCACAGTGGTATATAGAGGTTTAAAAGGCATATCATGGGGCATAGTGGCATCTAGAGGGTTAAAAGGCATATCATGGGGCACAGTGGCATATAGGGGGGTATAATGCCTTTCTGGGGCAGAGTGGCAAGCCTGGGGTAGATGTGCATAACTGGGTGGGGCAGGTGGAAAAAAAAGGAAATAAAAACAAAATATTTTTCTCAATCATAGCTTTATTTTAAAAAAAAAATGTTCACATAGTTTACATGAATTAACATTTACTGGTAAAACCTTTTTTCCTA
Organism: Spea multiplicata; assembly: GCA_009364415.1. Classification (NCBI taxonomy): domain Eukaryota; kingdom Metazoa; phylum Chordata; class Amphibia; order Anura; family Pelobatidae; genus Spea; species Spea multiplicata. The sequence goes on from VKOC01000003.1 coordinate 32,088,197, forward strand.
TAGGGTCGTCTTATATTCAGGCTTTTTCTTCTTTTCATAAATTAATATTCAGATTTTGAGGGGTCGTCTTATAATCAGGGTTGTGTTATAATCGAGCAAATATGGTATATTATATACATATATATATATATATATATAGTAATATTGTTATTTAATTTTTCTGTCCAATTTTGGGGTGTTACTTTTAATAAAAGTATGGTTAACACACCAAAATCAATAACAATATTATATATACACATGCTGGAACCTGGGCATGGCAGAAGTGAGATTATAGCCTACCTATGCCATGCTAACCCCCAACAGACTTACACATCCATGCTATCACACACACACTCATTCACAAACATTTACTCTCACTGAATCTTTTCCTACGTCACTGTCACTTTTCCCGCTACAGCTCCTTTTCCTCCTCTTCGTCTTCTGTGTCCTTCCAGTGCAGTGAGCGCGGAAAGTGGTGGGCGCGGCTTCAGTGTTGTGCGCCGGGATATAACAGCAAATCCCCACGCACAGAAGCAGTTGCCGCAAGCTTGATTGGCTTTAAGCCGGTTAGAGGGGGGTCCTTGATCTGCCCAACCGAGCCTGCAACTCTAGCGACAGACATTACTGTTCATCCCCTGATGAGGGGCACCCGGGCTTTACAAGATGCATTTAGGTGACATTTACCTTAAAGGCAGCTTCTTTATTAGAACAGGAGCTACAGCATATCTTATTATAACTAGCAAATCAATAACAATTTTTTTTTTATACGGTTTTAATTTTTTCTAGCATTCTGTTCCCTAATGCACTCCTGCATATGCATTATACAGAAGAGGACAATAGCAGAGGAAATAAAACTTACCCTTTACAGTATTCACCTTGAATTAGACATGATGGTAACCAAGGAAATCCATTTAAAGGACATGTAGAATTAAAAGCTAGATAATAGACATTTTTTCCCATCGTCACGACAAAGGATCAGTTTTAAGTCTTAGCCTAAAGAACAGAGATAATCTAACATTTTATTGTATACTTTGTAGCTTTCCGATTTCTATCTTGCATTTTGTTATAGACCATAATGATTATGAAAAACAATAGAAGTAACTAACGTACTAATTTAAGTCACCTTGCAGGGTGTCGATGTATTTAAAGTGACTGTACACAGACATTAGTGTCTGTGACAAGGATTAGTGGAAGGGATTGTTGTCTAAAAGGCATACAGTCAATTATGCATCTCTATACATATAAAATGCATGTCACTGCTGGCGAGTTTTAGTGCGAATGTCCAATAATATTGGATTTTGTGCATTTTGATCAGTATTTGACTCAGTATTTCAGGTCCAACGACGAGATGTGTTTTCTATGTCTATAGAGAAGTCTTTGAGTCTGCTGTAGCAGAAGTCATTAATACAATAGTGTAAAGGTTAGTAGGATGTGTTCTGGGCAGTAGAGAAAATGAAATTAACTTTAGAATAGTATGTTGTGTAGTCAGTGCCAAAAGTAAGGTTAAGAATGAAGTAACATGAAGTAATCTGTGTACAAATTGTGGTTTTGCCTTGAAGCCACTATTAAAGGTAAAAGCGACCCAAGTATTTGTATTTATGATGGACAGTCCTTCTCAATCCCTATGTCCCCCCCTTACTTTTTCTGATTTCCCTCTCTTTTAAGACCTCAGACTATTTGGTGAGTACTGGGTATCACAATGGTAAGCAATAGCCCCCCTAGGTTATTCCTTGCCCCCCTTGCCGAATTTGGAACCGCCCAACGGATTGCCCAGGACAGTCCCGCAATGGGACTTTAAGTCCCGGGCAGCCTCAAACGCTGTTTTTTTGTTTTTTTGAGGCGGAGGAGAGGGGTGCCCCTACCTCCGTCGTGGTGCCGGCGTTTCATGTTGAGCGCCGGAATATAACATCATACCTGGCGCTCAGCAGTGAAGCAGCGCAGAGAAGGAAGACAGAAGCCTCGTTCTCTGGCCGCAGGATTTAAAGGTGAGTGAACTACAAAGGGGGAGAGGGTAGGTAGTGAGTAGGGAAAGAGGAGGGAGAAGGCTTAGAAAGTGATAAGGGAGGCAGAAGGGGTAGAAAGTGATAAGGGAGGGAGAAGGGGTAGAAAAAGATAAGGGAGGGAGAAGGGGTAGAAAGAGATAAGGGAGGGAGAAGGGCTACAAAAGTGATAAGGAGGGGATGAATGTGGATGAATTGTCTGAATGAGGGAGAGCATGCGTTAATATGTGGATGAATTGTCTGAATGATGGAGACCATGAGTTAATGTGTGGATGAATTGTCTGAATGAGCATGAGTTAATGAGTATGTGTGTATCATAGATGTATAATTGTGGAAGGGCAAAGATGGCACTAGGAGGATGTTTGAGCTTTGGGGACAAAGTGGCACAGGCCAGGCTGTTTGGGGACAAAGTTGACTTGTGCTGGGCTATTTGGGGACAGGGATGGCAAATCTTATGTGTGCTATCTGGGTGCTGGTCAGGTTCTATGTGGGCAGAGTGTACTCCAGGGCTAATTTTGGGGTGTGCAACCTGTGATCTATGCCTGTAATTTAGGGGGTTTTAAATATACCTTTAATGTCGTGTTTTTATGTGAATTCCGATTGCTCTATACCTGCAAAGCTGGGTTTTTGTGTTATTCTGTAGATCCATATCTGCTATGCTATGTTTCCATACATTATTTATGTATACCTGCAAATACAGGTTTTGTATGTCTTGTTCAGTTGAATAATACCTGCAATGCTGTTTCCATGTATTTATTTGATCTATACCTGAAATGCTACGTTCTATATATTATTGTATACAGGATTTGTATGTCTGATTCTGTTTATTTGATATATACCTTCAGTGCTGAGATCACAAGTGAATTTCAATTGATCTATACATGCAAAGCTGGGTATGTGTTAATGTGTTGATCTATACCTGCTATCAGCAGGGTTTAATATGTATATATATTTATAATCGGCAGCAGGGATAATAATATGTATCAGCAACTGGGGCTAATAATATATATCGGCAGCAGGGTCTAATATTAAAGAAACTGCCAGTTCAGCTGTAATTTGAAATCATGTTTCAATCATAGTCTTTACTTCAAAGAGATAAGTACTCATTATGTAGTTTAAAATGAATGTCTAACGCATATATGTGATGGGGCCATCACATAAATCAATAGTAAAGGGAGGGGCTTGATGGGGGCATTAATACAAATAGTGGTGGCTGGAGCCACACCTGTTTGTGTGTTTATAGCAGAGCCTGTCCTGGGGTGTGTGTATATGTGTTGGTTTGGCAGAGCCTGTCCTGTGGTGTGTTTGTGTGGCAGACTGGTGTCTGTGTTCGGGTGTCATTGTGGCAGAGCCGGTCCTGGTGTGTGTGTGTTTGGATGTGGGTGTGGCGAGCCTGTACTGGTGGTGTGTGTGTTTGGGTGTTCTGTGAGGCAGAGCGCTGTTCCTGTGTGTGTGTGTGTGTTTTGGGTGTTGTGTGGCAGAGCCTGTGCCTGTGTGTGTGTGTTTAGGTGTTGGTGTGGCCAGAGCTGTCCTTGTATGTGTGTGGGTGTTCTGCTGTGGCAGGAGCCTGTCCTGTGTGTGTGTTTGGTGTTGTGTGTGGCAGAGCCTGTCCTGGTGTGTGTCTGGGTGTTGGTGTGACAGAGCCTGTCCTGGTGTGTGTGTTTGGTCATCTGTTTCCTGGCACTTAACTTACAATAGGAATTATTTAGTTTATAAGATTTATTTCAAGGATTAGTTGTACTAAATTGTGGCTTCAGACTTCCCATGTTGAATGATCAAGTATTATGTCAGTCCAATAACAAAACTATCATTCCATAGCACATTACTTTTGGCAGTATATATATATATATATATATATATATATTTTAGTGGTATGATTTAATGGTGGAAATTATTAATGCCCTCCCAGTTTGACTGTGGTATCTTGTGTGCCCCCCCTATATATTGTTTCTAGAGTCACCACTGATGGCAAGTAGCTATAAAAGATGAGTTTCGACATTGAATTATATAAATACATTATTCTTATAATTATAATGTCTTACTCGTGTCAAATGAAAAGTCTCAGTAAAGTTCTGTCCCTAACCATAGTTTTGACCACATGCCATAAAAACAAAAATGTTCCTCTTTGTCGTTAAAAATGCTGGGAGATATTGTAACATAGGATACATGCCAAGATGGGTAGCTCTGCCCAGTTCCATCATTAAATTGTAAGGGTAGGATGGTAAGCGTTAGTTTCCCGAGAGATTTATTTCCAAAAAAACTGTGCCGATAAAACTCTCTGCCACACTGAGAACCCATTTTCAAGCTTATAGCAATCAAATAATTAGACATGTATTCAGACACCAATGTAGTCATTTATGCCTCCTCTATTAAATGGTATGTTTTAAGGTAATTAGGATTATAACATTTTTAATTATATATCCCCTCCAACAAATGCAAGGGTAGATCAAACACCAGGCTATCTTTGTAATTTTGTATTATACATATTCTTAATTTTAAACATATTTAGCAAAACTGTCTAATTTACTTTTAAAAAATGTCCTCCAACTAAAAGGCACACAGCACATAATTAATACTGTACTTAATAAAGGTATTATCTTTTTTGTGCTAATGAGGTAGTAAGCATACAGCACCCTATTCAAGTCACATGCGGACATGAACTGGAATGATCCCCTTGGAGAAGCCACCGTGTGTTACAGAAAAACACAGCTTGCTTCGAATTCTAAAGGGAAGACATTATAACTTTAGCAACTTACCATCTATTAAGTGTCAGCAAAACGAGGCAGTCAGAGGGGATACCCTCTATCACTCTGAACCCATTCATTTAGTTTATTAGTGGGATAATAATTACAAAGGAGGGGGAGAGGAATTAACAACCAGTGTCATCTCCCTTTGCAAATACAGTGTGCAAAATCAATTTTTACCAGAGTGAGCATGGTGATAGAATCTCCCACGGCTTTTTTTTTCTTTTTAATTAGAATGCATAATGAGCATTTTCCTGTGGGGTTATTATTAAGATGGCCTCTTCTTGCTTGGTGCAATCAAGAACCATTATGATGTTACTGAGCGCCTTGTTTGAAATGCAGTTAAAGAGTTGCAACTGGGTTATATCTTGTAGTTCATTATAATATATGTATATATATATATTTTTTTTTTTTAAATGTATTTATTTTTGTAGCGTAGTTAATACTTTGGGAATAATAGGATGATTCAATTTTAATCAGTTTCAATTTTAAAATGTGAAACACTACCAATTTCTACATTTTCAATTTGCAGTGAACAGTTGTAGCAAATTCAGCACTCATATTCAGTGAATAATTGATAATAACGCTAAGCAGTATCAAGCTTATAACGTGTGGGTGTTAAAAAAAATTATATATGATATTTTTAACTCGTGTCAATTGTTTGGGGCAAGAAATAAGTGAATTTTTTCTCTCTCTTTTTTACACACACATACCCAAGCATAAAAATAATCTGCAGGGGAATGATTTCCCACGTATTAAGAAGCTCCAGACGCAGCCATATTTATGCCTGCACACTGGAAGAAACAAAGGCTGCACACCTTAAAGATACAGAGCACCAGAATATGATGTCAAATCATGTGATCAGAAGAACAATGGAGCACAAATTCTATTATATCCCTATATCATTGTATATTGCTCAGATAGAAACTTCATGTGATTAAACTGGATTTTGGGAAACGGAGTATATTTTTTTAGTTTTTTTTAATCTCGGTTTACATAGTTCATAAGGTTAAAAAAAGACCTTAGTCCATCAAGTTCAACACTTCTACCTAACCTTCCTATTCTTGAAGGCAAAAAACCCTAATTAAGCTACTTCCAATTCTGCCATCAGGGGGAAAATTCCTTCTTGACTCCAAGAGGCAATCAGATTTCTCCTTGGATCAAGAAGCTCTAAAATATTAACGTTATTCTATTTATAGCCCTTTACATTTTTCATCATGTTAGAGATTTGCCTGAAGTGTAGATGGCGCCTAATTATAGGCTTGATATGATTTGCTTGACGTGTTTATAGTCACAAATAATGTAGGCTTCCCTTACAAAGAAATGCCCCAAATCTAGGTATCAACAGCTATCAAAACATTGAGGGTTATGACTAAATATTGCTTGATGTTCAAGGTTTTAAAATTGGAAATCTTGACTAGATCATACCACTTACGCTTACACTAAAATCGCATTTTATACATGAGCTCTAATCAATTGCATAGCGGCAGGGCAAGGAGCCGATGTTGCCTGCCCTGTATCAGCTCTGGCTGGAAACACAATATTTTCTGTCATTCTGTCCTTTGTTCAAAATTAGTATTTTGACTACATGTGTTTCAGTTTTTCCACATGGTAAAAATCCAACACATGTAAACCTTGTATTGACTTATTTCATTTTCTCCACAAAACATTCAAAGCAGAGGTGAACCATAGAAACCAGCCAGAGGGCAGGCAGAATTTTTACCTGTCAAGTGTTATGTTCTCAAATGAGCCTCTATAGCCACACTCAGTTTGAAACAGACAAATAGATGTGACCACAGTGATTGATCTCTTTATTTCCAGAGACGTATTTATCCATGGAATGATTCCCCCTTGACATGTATAGGGCAGAAACAAAACACCTTTTCGGAACAAAAATAACCAAAACATTAGTGAAGATCAGGAGAAGGCAGAGGTTTTATATCATTTTCTCTGTATACCAATAAAGAACCAGTGCCTGCAGGTTTGCAAATTAATGTAAACTCTATGCAGCTTGCATGTACTTGCATGTTTTAACTGTAAGAGCAACTCAAATGACGATGCAAGGGATTGCAATGTTAAAATGAAGGAGTTACAGCTTACATACCCTCAACTACAACTGGTAGCTGTAATAATGCAAATACATGTATATATTTATGAGATTGGATGTTGACCAAATAAAACATATTCTTATAAAACTTTCTGGATTATATACCGTTACTGATACTATCATCTAGTACCCAATGAGAGAAGAGCTTTTGTACTGGATATTGCAACCAAATTTGTCAATGTCCCTGTTGTTCAAACCAATAATATCTATTGGTTTTACTATTATAATTTATAAAGCTTTAAGAATATATTTAAAAAAAAAATCAGATTTTACTCGTATATTATCAGTTAATCTTTTTCTTTTCATAATGTACTTTTATAGAAGCCTTTATGTCAATGTGGTATTCCTTTGCGTGCTGGCTTTTAAAAAGGGCGCATATACAGCCATAAATGCGTTCATGCATTATCTATTGCAATAATGTAGCAATGCAACACTGGATTTTACAAATGTGTAGGTGATAGAGTTCCCCAGAACTCAAGTCTAACATTACTTTTGAAGAAGTGCTAACACAGACCATATTTTTAGTTTGCCTGGTACATACTGTCAGCACATAGGTACTTGCAGAACTACTTTGCAAAGTATAAGTTTTCATCTCAACGGTAAAATGCTCACAGTTTGCACACATTTACCTGCTAACGCAGCAGAAAATCTAAGGAGCATTGTTACCTAAACCAGATAAAGTTTGGAAATGATCTATGAATTGTTACAGCATTGGTGTTTCACCCACAGTATTCAGCTATGTATTAACTAAAACATAAAATTGATATTTATTATTTTCTAACTTAAAAAAGTTAATGTAATTAGGACCATTTCATACTTGTTTATATGGTGGACATCAATTGTATGTTTATGGCAACATGATACATATTCTGAAATATAAACTTTTGGCTGCATCGCATTTCATTTTATTGACCAGAAGAAGGCATCTACATGCACTAGTGGTTTGGTGAAATATTGTGTTCTTGGTATAAAGAATGCTTATCCAAAGACAGGACAAATTTAAATAAAGCACCAAATTCCTTTAAGTTAATTAATGTTAACATGTATGGCTAATTGCCATGTGTAGAATTACTCTTGACTTTGAAATAATTTAACACACAGTTGGAAACAACCTTACCTCATAAATTATGTTCTTGAGAGAAAGCCATGCAGAGACTTGTTAATTTACAGTAAATTTTATTCCAGTTGTGCTGTCTGAAAAATGTAATTTGTCATCTACATTTTTCATTGTTTTGGTCCCAATTTTGATTTCATTTATTTGCATTTGCATTCCCTAACCTGGAAATTTAAAGTGGTAGACACCTGCATGCCCTTACAAACAACTTGGTCAATACCCGAGTTGTTTTGTGAGTGTTAGCATTCGAGGACATGCAACCTCAGTGAAGCCTGGTCAGTTAAGTTAACCTACTCCTTGCAAATGGACACGCCTATGTCAACATATCCTTTCTCTATATTTATGCAGGGAGATAGGGCTACACTGGTATTGTCCAGGCACTTAAAGATGTTTTTGTAGAATAACCAGCCTTATCAGCTTGCAAATCTCCATTGTCTTCTGGTCAAAAACAGACTTCTATCTCTCATTGGCCCCTCACACTGTAGCTTCCCAGAACATCTCTATGCAAACTACTCTCCAAAATACACAATATGGAACTGTTAAAATGCCCCAATATAAATATGTGGGTGAAACCCAACAACCCCTGCACAAAAAACTTAACCATAATGGACAATGTATATCCAACACTGATAGGAGAACCATGACTGGCCAACATTTTTGTTTGCACGCACAATATCAGGTCACGTGGTATTAATATTAAAGTCCAACTTCATTAAAACAAAGAAGTGTAACATTTTGGAATTAAAATGTCAATGCCAGGAGAAATAGATTAAACCAAGATAGTGGTTGTAATTACATTTTGTTCACATCTCATCTCTGTGCATTTTTCTGTCTCCACTGATTGTGTTACAGATCCACACTTCTTTGGCTTCTAATGTATACCTGGGAACTCTCAGGGTTTGACATAGAGATTGCCGGGTGAAGCACTGCTTTTCCAGGTCAAGACCCACGGGAGGTCTTGACACGCCATGCTCCCCACCCATTGTCCATTTAAATGGGGGAGGGGGGAACTCCCACCAACATCATGGGGCTGCCCACTGACGTCAGTGGACAGTCCTGGCCCCGTCCCGCAAGGGAAGGCTCCAGTTAGCCGGAGCCCAAAAGTTCCCAGGTATGCTTACCATTTTATGTTAATCTTCTATGTCACTGCCCCCTACTGTTCATAATGTGTGATTTTAAGATTCCTCACTCCTTTGTCTGAAATTTAATCTAAATAGAGACATTTGAGGTCCCAAATTTTATGTATCTATAGATGTCTTTCTATGTTGGTCCAATAAAAGGTATCAATTTAAACTATAGACTATTTTCTTCTTGGACTAATACGCATACATGGCATGTCCCTAATTTATGTATTGATTTATAATTAAAGCATGTGTATGCTTCTTTTAGCCAAATGATAAATGTTATATATTCATAAATATAGGTTGTATAAAGGTGACTTTTAAATACTTTCTACTCCCTCCACAATGAATGCATTGTATATAAGGATTTTAGTGCGGATACTTTGTCAAATACTTTGCAGAATGTCATTTAACTTAAATTCCAAAAAAAACAGGTCGCTTTTAGAATGGAAAGGTAATGTTTAACCATTCTTCCATACACCAGGGTATTATGGCTCTATATAACATACATATTTTATTTTAAAGGCCAACACTAAGGCATTTTCATTGTGAGCATTTCTTGCATTGTGAAGGCTTTGCTGATACTTTTATTATTCATATAATACAAAGGGTGAAGTGCTTTGTTACCCTGTGCTGGCTATTTGCACAGCTGTATACAACATTTTGCGGCGTACTTGAAAGATGTCTGCCTGTTCAAGAGATTTTAGGCAATCACATGTTATGAAAAATAATAATAATCATTATTATTAAATTATTATTGAAAACAGGATATAAAAGTAATACATAACAATTAAGTCTTACAGAAAAAAAAGGTGGAGACGCCCAGCTCAAGTGAGCCTGTAATACAGGTGGGGATATAATATACATGAGGCAAAAGTTTCAGACAGAGCAGCCAACGTACCTTATCCCAGTGCAAACATTGTTTAACTACATCATATATTAAAACAATGGTTTTGCCCTTTTCCCTCATATTTGGTAAAAAATATGATTCCCCTTTTCCAAGTTTGATGTACCTACACAGATATTAGACATTGTTATGCTCAAGACAAGTAGAGCCTTCTTTTGAAATGATAGAAATATATAACACATAATTATTAGCGTTAATATATTAAAACCATTTACCTAATTCTATTTTGTATGGGGTATTTACTTCATTAATAATCTATTGCATAAGAGCAATAATGTGAAATAGAGATAATTGAGTGTGCCAAATGGGAGATGGGTTCCTCCAAGGAGGATTAAGGGAAAATCTATGTCAAGGTCATCACTTAAATCAGCCTCATTACAATCAATTAACTTAACTTACTGGAGAATCAACATTTGAACACACATGTCTGGAATGTGTACTCATATTTCACACATGTTAATGTAAACCAACATGCTCAACTCAGACTGGATTCAAAATAGAGGATTGGGTCTCACAAAAAAAAAAATTCCAAAATCCTACATTTTATAGTTCAATACATTAAAAAAATGATATATATATATATTTTTATATATATATATATTTCCTTATCTTGTTCTACTGATTGTTCATAATTGCTGCCTGGACAAATCCTTTACTGCCTTATTGTTTGTGCCTAATCACTGCCTTGACTGACTATTTGCTACTTCATCTTTTTTTCCTGACTGTCTAACATCAACCCTGAATTGATATATTGCTACTGCCTTTTTCACTTTAAGATGCTCCTTCTACCATATTTTACCATTGGGATGATGTTTTCATGTGGGTATGTGCCCTTTTGACACTATACCTAGTGTGTTCTTCCCAAACAATTCAACCTAAGTTTCATCAGTCCACAAAACATTTTCCCAGTAGTGTTGTAGTTTATCAACGTGCTCTTTAACTATCTTTTTTTTTGAGAGCTAGTGTTGTGCTGTCATGGTGTTCATGCCTGTTCAACGTTTTGCATATGGTATACCCATGAACAGAGATGTTCAGTTCCAATGATTCCATCAAGTCTCTAGATGTTACTATAGGTTTCTTTTTTTTTTACCTCATTGAGCATTCTGTGTTGTGCCCTTGGAGGCATCTTGGCTGGGTGGCCACTTCTAGGGAGAGTAGCCACCTATACTAAATCGCCTCCATTTATAAACAACTTGGACTGATGAAGATGTAAAATTTGCTAAACTGTGGGCTGATGAAGATGTAAACTCTGTCACATTACTTTGTAACCCTTTCCAGCTTTATGCAAATAAACAATTCTTGATTGTAGGTTTAATTTCCTGTGAGGCATGGTTGACATCAGCAGATGCTTCTTGAGAATACAGAACGTGTTTTTATTAATGTCAAAGTAGCTCTAAAAACACTTCTCCAATCATGCTTCATTGGTTGGACTCCAGGTTTGTGAACTCCTGACTCAAATTAGCTTTTGTTGAAGCGATTACTCTATGTGTTAACGTATGTTTTACAACCCACACTGTGAATGTTTGGATGATGTATTTAATACTGACAAGAACAATGCAATAAGCTGGGTGTTATGAAGATCATATCAGATTTTAAGGCAAATGTATACATAAATGTTTGTAAGCTTGTGAGCAGAGCTCTTTCCACCTAGTGTATCGGTTTGTCTCAGTCTGTCAATTCTAGTGTTGTCATACCCCTTAAATATATGTATTGTATTGTATTAAGAGCTGCATATATTTTTGGCACTATATAAATAAAAGATAAATAATAATAATTCCAAAGGGTTAACTTACTTTTTGTCGATCAGAAGATTACATATCTTATATATGTACAGTACAATATATTTTTGTCCATAAATCAAATCCCAATTTTAGTGGCTAGTTCAAAGAAAGACAAATCAGGCTAAGGGCAGGTTTCTACTATCTTAAGAATTCTACTCTTGCTATTGTTTTAAATCCCTGCAATACATCTATCATACGCAAACATTCCACGTCTCACTTTAACCACCTATTAGAATTCTCATTTCTGTTGGGATTTCCACACAAAAAAAAGATTACTATCTCTCCATCAAGTGGCAATTGCTGATTTAAAAAAAGGAATTGCATGTTTTGCTTTCAATTATTTTCCTCTGAAATAAATATTGAACCAGCCTAGCAGTAGGAAGTGAATAAAACAGCAGATAATAAGAGATTTCATAAAATGGGCAAAAAAGACTTTAATCTCAAATTCCTTGTTCTGTATAGGTAATAAATAGCTTCCACGGATTATTAAACAGTGAATCTTTACATCATATGTGTAAAGAAGCTAAATAGAATACTGATATTAATTGTAGTATCATAAATACAAATGTCTAACAAAGTCATGCAAATGTTTAATTGTTTCAAGTTGGCATTTACCAGCCACACAAGTGGCAAAAATAGTAAGTGGAAGGTGCTACTGGTGTGCCAGATCAATGGGAGCGGAAAATGGGCCAATCCGGCCTTCAGATAAATTTTTCTTAACGTTTAATTAAGGCATTCACAGCTTGTATTCCATTGATATCTATAAAAAAGTAAATGATCAAAAGCCAATGTGAGTATCCACAAATCCACTGGACCCTATTTGAATGATAAGGTAAGGCAGGGGCGTCGAACGTGTGGCCTGCGGCCCAAATGCAGCCCGCTTGACTTCAAGGTGTGGCCCGTCTGATTTCCCGGTGGGCCGGCTAGTCCGTTGGTCAGCAGACCATCATTCAAAGCGACTGCTTTTAATTTCGCTTTCAGGCGGCGGCGGCAGTCAAATCAATAAGACCGCCTCTGCCGGCCACCTAACGAAGATAAAGCAGCCGTCGTGCACACACCGTGTAGCCCAGTGGCAGCAGTGCCTCAGCTCTTCATCCCACCCCTTTTAAGACGTGACATTCAAGGGGAGTGGGCTCACAGAAGAGTTCCTTCTGACAGGGAGAGGACCGTCACGTCGGAGGACAGCAGGAAAAAAAATCCACAAAAGTGTATTACCAAAAAATAATTGTTAGGGGTTATAGGAAAGTAGACCCATATTCAGGGGGGGTTCCCTTGGGACAACAATTAAATACTAAACGGGGGGGTGGCTGGGTTCTAGCATTATAAAATCAATAGGAGGGGTGGCTGGAGGGATTTCACATGGTAGTGGGGGCATCAATAGACAAGAGGTTGGTTGGGCATCACATTAGCCAATACAAAACGGGTGGCGGCATCAATAATAATAACAAGGGGGCAAAAATACAAAAGGGGCAGTTTGGGTGTCGGTGTGGCAGAGCCTCTCCTGGTATGTGTGTTTTTGGGTGTCAGTGTGGCAGAGCCTGTCCTGGTACGTGTGTTTGGGTGTCGGTGTGGCAGAGCCTCTCCTGGTGCCTGTGTCTTGGTGTCGGTGTGGCAGAGCCTGTCCTGGTACGTGTGTCTTGGTGTCTGTGTGGCAGTCCCGGCCCTGGTGCGTGTGTGTTTGGTTGTCTGCAGGAATAAATAGAACAATTTAATTTTTATTTATCCAGAGATAAAACGCCCTCCTGAATTTGTAGTTGCCTTCAAGGCCCAGAAATCAGTGGTAGGGAAAGTAAATGTTTTGTGTTATTTACTTTGTTTCAATCTGCATATTTTATTAAAAATGATCAGTGGCACTAAATTCCGGCTTCAGGCGTCCCTTGTATGATAACCTTTTTAGTGTACTGATATAAGATTCCATCTTGTATTATCTGTCGAGCACTGATGTCCAGTACACATCCATGCCGAGCAGTTAAGACTATGTTTATATTTTTTCCAATAAAATGGCCACCAAAATCCTCAGCACTAGGCCTGTGATGCTCTTAATACTGCCCTGCCTCCAATGTGTGTCAGACAGCTTAAATCTAGCTTGTACCCACAGTGTGCTCCAGCCTTGTGCAGTTTTATTTGGCTAAACTTGTTTTAAATGGTTTGTGGACTGACTTTATTTTACTGTTTAAGTAATTTAGTATTGATAGAATAACATATAAAAGTTGATCAAAAAAACTTTTCCACTGCTTTTTTCATTATCACCATACCTGGTAACTCTCCAGGTTTGACCCGGAGATTGCCGGGTGAGCACTGCTCCTCCGGTCTTGACACACCCCACTCCCAGCCCATTTTTTCTTTTAAATAGGGGTGTTCCCCAGAACTCCGCCGACATCAGTGGGAGCACCCATCAACATCCTCGCAAAGTCCTCGCTACATCCCGCAAGGAAAGGCTTTGGGTACCGGAGCCGAAAAGTTCCCAGGTATGATTATCGCCAAATTGACCCAAATTATAATTTGCATCAGGATTGTAGGCCTCCATTAAAGCTTTGTAGAGAAGCCACCAACATTCAAACAATATAAAATACCATCTATCACAAGAATGCTTGATCCACGAAGCCCAAAAATTTGACACACAAATGGTCATACCTGGGAACTTCTCAGCTCCGGCTACCCGGAGCCTTCCCTTGCGGGACGCGGCCAGGACTGCACACTGACGTCAGCGGGCGGTCCCCATGTAAAGGAAAAGATGGGCGGTGAGTTGGGCGTGTCAGCACCCCGCTCCCGTGACCCAGAGGATTCAGGTCTTGACCGGGAGAACCGGAGGAGCAGCGCAATCTCCGAGTCAAACCTGTGAGAGTTCCCAGGTATGCAAATGGTGCCATGATGGTATCACTATGTAATATTTCAAACAATCACTTGAAATCCAAATTATATTGTAGGCCTTGCAGCCATAAATAGCAAATCAGGCACCATATTACAACAGCCGTAAACAAGGAATAGGAAAAATGTTGAGTTTGATAGATGCAAGTCTTTTCTCAACCTAAACTACTATAAACTATCTAAATTTTTTAAACAATCTGTAATCATAACAACATGAATTCAGCTGTTATGTTTTCGAAAGCCTAAATGCTTGTAATTCTACATTTTACATACTACAATTCTACATTCTATATATAGAACATTTTTTTCTGCATTCAATGTATCTTAATGGGACAGTCATTGGATTCCTGCCATGTCTATGGCCTCTGCCCCCCAGCTTCCTAATTAACTATGGTGAATAACAGTGGGGAACATTGACAAATGATTTTTTTTTATTAAATAGTGTTAATGTTTATCTTGCATGAAGAGAAGTGCATCTGTATGTATTAATTTGTGTACCAACACTCTTTATTAACCCCTTCAGGACCGGGATTTTGATACTAACGTGTCGCTAAAGGACTGGAGCCGTTTTTGTCATGTCTTTCTTCAACTGTAATTTGTCTCTTATCAATTGGTGCACCCACACAAATCATATATTGTTTTTTTTCAGCACAAGTAGGGCTTTCATTAGAAACCATATTAAGCTGTGTAGTACATTGTTTTGTTTGAAATAAGTGGGGAAAAAATGGAAAAAAAACAAATTTTTTACAGTTTTGTATACATACAAATTGTACACACATTGAACCAATGGGAAAAAATTATCCCAAATATATTCATTAACTTGTCCTGATTTGGAAACCACCCAACATGGCCAGGATTTTTATCTATTTTGACCAGTATAGGGCAAATATTGCAAGGCATGCATCACGTTTTTGAAATGTAATTTTTTTTCAAATTTGGCATGGTAATCTAATAACTGCAATAGTTGTCACAGATACTGATTATCCCCCCAAAATTATATGTTTATGAACAGTAGATAAGTCAAGGTGTACAACTAGGGTCATTTTTACACTTTTCAAACAGGGATTTTATCGCCAATTGCTGCCAAATTTTGAGGTATTTTTATATTTTTTTGGTTTTTTTGCATATGTTGCAATGTTGCTTTAGATTTTATATTATATTTTGTATAGAATATGTGCAACTGCAGAAAAAAACACCAAACTGTGTTCACCAACATCCCCCGGTTCCAACAAGGCCTCATATGCATGGTTCATGCATTTTTTGAGGAAGCTATGAGGGAAAAACTGGAACATGCGCATTTTAGTTTTCAAATTTGGAATTTTCAGAAATTGGTTTCCTGGGCCCATATCCCATTTTGGACATTTTGGAAGCCCCCCACTGTAAATTACCCCATAAAAGTATATATTTATGAACAGTAGACAAGTCAAGGTGTTCAACTAGGGTAGTTTTGACAGTTTTCAGCTAGCCATTTCTTCACGGATGTCTGCCAAAGTTCACGGAAAATTTATTTTATTGCGTTTTTAACAAATACGTTTCAATGTTAAAATTTATTTCTTTCACAGCATATGTGCAGCAGTGGAAGAAAGCACCACATTTTGTTCACCAACATCCCCCGGTTCCAACAAGGCCTCATATGCATGGTTCATGCATTTTTTGAGGTAGCTATGAGGGCAGAACTGGAACATGCGCATTTTA
>VKOC01000003.1:32110909-32136701 GCA_009364415.1 Spea multiplicata
TAAAGCAGGCATGTCCAAACTTTTTTCGAAGAGTGCCAGATTTGATGAAGTGAACATGTGCGAGGGCCGACCATTTTGCCTGACATTCTTTGAACCATTAAAATTAAATGCAAATTAACTATTTTATGCAAAGTTTATTGAAAACGGCATACTTTTCATTTTGTGACTTGGATGACAAATCTAAACAGGTGTTAAATCACTCTGCCTTTAATATCAAAAAAACAGATCTATATTTGGGCAACTTATCTGGGGGGCCTTATCAGTCCGGAACGCGGGCCGCAATTGGTCCTTGGGACGGACTTTGGACATGCCTGACATAAAGTAAGTTAGTAGTTACTTTAATCCAACTTGCAAATTTCATCTGGCATTCCCATGTGATGTAGGCTACTATAAGCCTTAACTGACTGGACTCAACTGACCACTCAGACTCCAACATGTACTCATGCATTGAAATATTCTCCTTATGGATAGGTGATCCCAGACGTATATGAGAAATACATAGCTGCTAACTTTCCCAAGTTAACCAGGTCAATTGGGACTGCCAGGGAATTTAGATGCACAATGCCCACAATTGGTACAGTGTGTGCAACAAAATACACTATGGAGTGATAGAAGTAAATGGAGGGACACCTCATGTTACCATCTACATGATGTGGCTTGAGTATGATTGGATGATACATTGTCCAGATATTGTAGAGACACCTATAATATAGTATAGCATATTATATCTCTATTTTCATTCCTGCCAATATAGTTAATTATGGACATAGATACAAATATTATGGGATGTGCTTGGATTTCCAGGCAGAAGGTAAGTTCTGTTTTTCTGGTTCTCATGTGTTTCTTCCCACTATTATCTGCTTCCCGGGGCCTATATGGACAGGAAGGTGATGCACCCAGGTGTATTTGTCAGCATTTTAATTTCCATTTCTTAATAGTAACTTAACACATAAAAAATGGCTGCATTTTACAGGCTGTATAGTATCCACTGTGTCTTTCCTGTTAAATAATTTATTTTTGTCTTGTAACCAAGAGATCATTTCAAACATTTTAACAGTTGAGAGAGGTTGCGATTTTCATGATGAATGAATTGATTGCGGAGTGACTAATAAGCAGTTAATAATATTCTTCACGTTATAATGAACTGGTTGAGTGCTAAAGGGGTGTATTTCTCGAACCTCATGCTCTTAAGTGACTGTTTTAAAACTAACTGCTGTTGAGTGGTGTTACAAAGTGACCAGAAAGGCCTCTTGTGAGCAGTAAACTGAGAACACATTATTTCGACCAAACTAACAAAGAATAAGAATTGCAATAAGTATATTTCTTAAGCACCTATGTATTACAGACCATTGAGTTCATCTTTAAAGTGCTTTCCTTGTGTAGAATGTGTAATTATATTTCAAAATGAAATACATGTGTATAATAATTACAGGTTACAAAGAATTGTATAGGTGTAGCTGCCCCTGTACCATACATTTTAAGTACTGCACCTCTGTAGCTCTACATGCATCCTTCCTAGGACCAGGGCCGGTCAGCAGAGCCGTTCTTCGACATAGTAACACCCCATGTCCTTCTTGATTTTAGAGATCCAATGTTGGCATAAACCTTGTGTGTTGAACTTCCAACACATTGTGGAGGCTTCTGTTGCAAACTAGGCAGGCATCAAATATATTTCTATAGACTTGGGTTGATTGGCATTGTTTCACTTCACCAAGTCCAAGTGCCTGAGTCACCTGCTTTTCACATCTGCATACCACAGTTAAGAGCCATTTTGAACACTGATGATTTACTTTTGAATACCTTTATCTCAAGAAACATGAAACATATTAATTAGTATCACTTGCCACCAAGTACAATCAAAAGCCCTCATAGACAATCAAAAGCTCTCATATTAAAAAGGGTGCATATTTTAAAGAGTGTTATTGTCAGATTATTTAGAGCATTTCCAGGTTATATTATTGGGATATGCTGAAGAGTTTTTCTTTGCGCTCCTTACAAACCTTACAAGTCTTGATTTTGTTAACAGAATGGAAAACACTGCTTGAACAGAGGTGACATTGTATTTGTCCTTGTTTGGAGTCCTGTTAGAAATATGCTGGATGATTTTTTTTTTTTATTTTATTGGCCATTCATAAGGTCAGCTCCTTTTCCTATGTAAGATTTCATAGACGCAAAACACTGGATATGTGCAATAAATATAAATTGCCATTCTCTGCCATCCTTTTAAAATGTTATCTGTATTTGTACCATATATTTATGTTGAGCAAACAGGAACAGAAACTATATCTACCTCCCACCAGATCCTTTGAAATTTAAATTTTTAGGTAAATCATATTTTATTGTTTTCAAAGACATAGAAATATCATACAAACAGGTGTGGGAGAGATAAAACAAATGGTGACTATAACATAAAATAAAATTAAATAGACATGAATAGGTACAAAAACATGGGGAGCACAAACTGGAGCACAGATAACGCTCTGCACCGCCAGACTAAACCAAGAATGAGCATGGCGTGAAGCATTGTGGATAATATGTAAATGACTCAAGTGCCATCAAAGAGAAGGAAAAAAAGGACAGTGGGGGATAGGGTGGGGGGGAGGAAGGAAAAAGAAGAAAAAAAGGGGGGATCACAAACACAAGAATAGAGAGGGTAGGGGGAAGGGAAGATGAGGGAGGATAGGAAAAAGGACAGTGGGGATAGGGTGGGGGGAGAAAGAAAGAGGGGGAAAAAAGGGGGGCGAAGAAGAATGGGAGGCGTCAAAGAAAAGAAGATAGCAGATCGAGTTAGAAAAAGAGAGCACTGAGTGGAATGAAGGCCAACGGCCAAGTAGTCCAGGGTCGAGGCAGGTCAAAGTTATTAGAGCCAAAGGTGTTCTGCCAAGAACACAGAGGACTGGAAGGCTATCCAGCATGCCCAGGTCCCCATAAAAGCCCCCATTCTGTCATAGGACAAGTGGAGCAACTCCTCCATTACCCTTATCTCCTCCACCCGGGACACCCATTGGCGTAGGGAAGGAGACTCAGGGCGTTTCCAGTACAGAGGGATAAGGCAACATGTCGCATTAAGGAGATGCGGTATAACCGAAATTTTAATTTTTAGTTACCTTTGGATATCTGTAGAAGACGGGAGTACTGTAAATAATGTTACCAGTGACCTATAAAAATCCAGCAAAAGTGTATTTCTGAATTACAGTTTTTGCAGTTCACTAAAAAGTAAAATGGTTTACTCGTGTTAAGGGTTAATGCGACTAACCAGACTCAATTGGGGTTGTATTCCGTCTCTTCCATGAAGCAGTTGGTCATTTTACAATACTCTTCTTCTAGTGCAAATCAGTTATTTTCAGCTTGGCATTTTTGTATGTTTAGGTTGGGTCATTTTTTCACATTTATATTTTGAAGTGGCTTCTTTACTTGGGTCAAATAAAAGGACAATATACTATTATAATCCTCTATCCCACAACACACAAGGTAAGAGAAGAGTGAGGGTGCTTATTAATCGAGGGAGAAGACCTCACCAAAAGCGCTGTAATGTTGGCGGAAATGGACCTTAGGGTGAAATGGCGGCACAGGAAGAGGACGTCACTGGAAGCACTGCCATTTTGCCCTAAGGTAGGCGTTCTCCAAAATGGCGGACATTTCGTCAATTGGGGGATAGGGGAGAGGACGTTACCAGAAGTGCCACCATTTTGGCAGAAGTTTACATCAGTTTATGTCTGCAGAGATCCAGACGAAGATAGAAGAGAGACGAAACATAAAAGATATAATAGAGAAGATGAAGAACAAAGAGATGCAGAAGTGATTGGGAGAGAATGTAGGAAAACCTTAAGAGAGCTTGAGAGAGTGTAAGGGCTCATGAGATCCGGATGACAAGTTAGTTGTTTTTGTTTGCTTTGTTTTCGCTGGCTTCATGGAACATCTGGTCTCGTTTTCATTGCTTCGTACAAATTGGCCTATTTGCCAAAATTCTGTAAATTTGCAATTCCTACAAATCCGAATGCACAAGTATATAACTTATCACTACCCCCCTCTTGGTTACGAATTAGCTCCTGTGTGTCTCTAGAATTTGGAAGTCATATGGAGAAATACTGCATTATTCACATAATTGTAGAATAAACATTGCATACTATGACTAAGTGCATAAATAAAACACCAGAAGTATATGTGGGTCAGTAAGGTCTACTATAGAAACAATATTTCTGTAAGTCCAAGGAAAAAAAGTTTAGAATCCAAAATACCCAAAAACTCAGCAGTTATGGAACTAGGGCAGGAGGCTAGATAATAAGAGCAAAACAGTTTCATATTTTGTTCAGGTCAAATAGCAACAACGGTAACTTGAAATGTTTAGTTGCGAATCTTATCGACACCGCAGTAGACTTGTAGGGGATTATGTGTACAAGCAATTAAATGATGCTGTATTCAACCAAGTAAACTGATTATCCGGCCATAGTACAATTTATCAATAAGATCATCCTGTGCCTGTGTTGCCATTGTAATTGAGACAAAATACTTGAACATGTGAAAAAGAGAAAGCTAGACAGTTTTATATTTAAAGATATAATTATGACAAAATGCAATAACCTACCAACTGATGATGAGTTAGGTTACGAGGTACATTACGTTTTCATGCTTGTGGTTGGGCATCTACTTGGTGGACCATATGGCCAGTCGGCATGAATCATGTGTTTATACAATACCCACAAACATACAACAGCATATTTAATGATCTATTTCTATGTGGAAAGTTGTGGGAACGTTTTTTTTTTGTTTTTTTTAATTAAATAAGGATGAGTATGGCACAATTTAGGTAAATACGAAGCCCCAGAAACAAGGCCAGACCCCATGAATCAGATGAAAAACTAAGCAAAAAGCTCTTCTGACATTTGTGGGTCCACATTCAATCACACTCTCTTGCACTCTCCCTCTATCATGCTCGTTAACTCTCTAAAATGTTTCCCTACCTTCTCTGCAACCACTTCTGCATCTCCTTCTATCTTCTCCCTTTAGTCTTCAATCCTTAATTTTCATATTCATCCATCTCCGCGGACATATCCCTGGTAACTTCCGCCAAAATGGCGGAAGATCATGGAGGACGTCAGCGCAGCGCCGCCATTTTGGTGGAAATTGCCCAGTTATGTCCGCGGAGATGCGGACAAAGAAAGAAGATTAACGATTGAAGATTGAAGAGAGAGAAGATGAAGAAGATGCAGACGAAGATGTGGAAGCGGAAGTGGTCGGCAGAAGTGGCAGTGGTGAACAGAGAAGGTAGGGAAACATTTAGAGAACGTGAGAGACAGAGTGAATGAGAGTGTGAATGATAGTGTGAGAGAGTAAGTGAGCATGTAAGTGAGAGTGAACGAGAGTAAATCATTCCTTAATTAAAAATTCCCCAGAAAAAATTGTCCGAATTGTTTTTGGCCCATTTCCACCTGTAAAAATTGTGCAAGCCATCTTGTCAGTAGAAAGTCAAAAAAGAGCACTTTACTGAAAAACAAGGCATCCAACAATTTGCATTTATTACAGTGATAATTTTGAATATCTAAAAGTATGCGTCAATAACAAGTGTTTAATGTAATCTTCACATGGAGTTACATAACAGTTTGCACAGAGCAAAGAACTTAAGATGTCAAGAAACAAAATCAATCATTTTCTAATAGACTATAAGCTCACAAGAGCAAGGAGCTCTTCTGTATGTCTTACGTGTATTAATGTTAGTTTTCATTTTGTATATTAAACGTCAAGCTTTAAAATCCTACTTTTAACACCGATCTAGTGTCTACCTTCTATCTGGTTTTTCTATGTCATGGGAATCTGGGTGGTGAAAGAGTGTGATAAATGAGGTGGACTTATCATATAGCTAGTTCTACTCTGTAGCTTTTTCATAAAGGCTGTTCAGTAGCCTGGAAGGCAGTAACTCCAATTGTTGTTGTAAACTACTGTTGACTCCATCATGTCTGACAAAGCATAGCCCCATCACTGTGATAAAAAAAAAACACTAGCTGAAATTATATACTTTCTATTTGTTTCTTCCATAAAAAGATATACATGATGGCATTCCAATTTGTAATCTTCTCATGCCACAGTTCCCTAACACACATTGAAAGCAAAATATATTGTATAGAGCAGAAATGTGTTGTTATATTTGGACAAGTTGTTGGCTTCTATTTTACATATCTACAAGGATAAGCTCTCCAAAAATCAAGTCTATGTCTAAGGAAAATAAGATAATTAAACATTTGGTGTGGACATCTACTTGGGCATTTGTTCTTCTGAAAAAATCTGGAAGCAGAAGCAGGGCACTTAAACAAACAGTAGTTTAAGGCTCCTATTGTGGTTGTATGTAGGGATTTTTCTAATCCAATCCTCATAGATACTGTATATAGATAGTAATGGCAGAAAAGAACCAAATAGACCCATTCAGGCTGCCCTTGAATTACATTTTTTGGTAAAGCTTTGCGTACATTTAAAGCTTTCTCAAACTCTTTCATTCTCTACTATTTCCATTGGAAGTAATTAGGATACAATGTTGCTGTGATAGACATGATCTTATCAGCTTTCAAATAGAACAAAAAGTGCACTGGGACATAATCATAACAGAAAACTTACTATTTCTCTTTTCAAAATGTTTTCATTTACATAAATTCTGAATTTTTTTTTGATACATAGAAAGGGAGTTTTTGTAAGTCATACTCCATGGCACCTGAATCAAGTGTGATCAGTGCTGTGTAAGACAAAGTTTGATCCTTTCTCGAGAGATTGGATATTTTTAATATGTATTAGCCACAGTTTGGTGAAGTGAAGCTGCCTGTAAGAACCAGTGTTTCAAAACAAAAAACACTGACTAATATTAAATAAATACTGAAGAATATGAGTAGGTGATAGAAGGACCAGTGCTAATATTCCAAAATGCCAGCAACAAGTGGGTTTAAGCATCACCAATGATTTTACCATCTTTCTGAGATCCTTGTTTTATTTTCCACTTTCTTCAGCGCTTACTATTATTTGGACTTGGGCAGATAAATAAGCAATTTAAATGTTTAGACACATTCAGTTAACTACCATATGCAGTATAGCATTGTGTATAACATGTCCTTGAAACCTGTAGGGATCTGCAAATGCATAAAATACTTGTATTTTTAAGGGTTTAATACCTTGTGAATTCTGTCGTCCCCTGTAGATATTTAGAAGTATATTTGTTTTATATACATAACATCGTCTGTACATAAATGCACATTTGTATGGAAACCATGTTTTGCAATTATGTTCACTGTGGCGTTCAGGGTGTCTTCTTGGTTTATGAGCGAGTTTAAAATACGGCTACTTTTTATCCTGAAAAAATGTTTTGTTTATGTTTTGGAACTAATGGATTGTTGGAGTGGCAATTAAACTGGAGAATCTGGTCATTCATTATGAAATCAAGTTGGAACGTCTTCTGTCTGGCAACTAAAAGGATGCCTTAATCACCTAGCAGCTCATTAAAATGTAATCAATGACCATCCACTGGTGACCAACAGCAGTGTGCTTAACATTTTTAGCTGTTAAAAGTATTATTCTTTGAATGGGTAATTAAAATTAACCTATAAATCAGCCACGTCAACTGTGAGCATTCGTATTTCCACTTTTAAGCTACACAGCGTAAATTGGTTTCTTGGTTACAAAGTAAGATTTTTCCACCAGAAGTGTTTTTTTTTTAAAAACCCTGTTCTTCCTATAGTTACTCTGTATGCTCTGCTGGAGATATGGGGCGTCGGGCATTTTAGTCCACTAAAATGGAATTGCGTTTGAGTTGGAATAATTTGAACTAAAGTCCAACTCACAAATTTACTTTGGTTTCATTTAAACTTAGAACAGCTAGAACTTTATTTCAACAAGCACATTTTACCTTACATCCCCAGTCGGTTGAGAGGAGAGATGGGAGACCCCCTGCACATGGTTAAAAAATATTTTTTAATCAAAGGAGGACAGACGATAACCACCTCTTTTCACTCAGGCCATGTACTGTGGTAATAAATAAACCTAAGAGGGGGGAGCAGAGAATATCTATACAACCTTCTCATCCCTCATCTCCTGCTCAAAAAACATTCTTTATGGGAAGCACTGATCCCATCTAATCCTGCTCACCCTCTTCGGACGTATAGGGTTGGAACCTGTGGCAAAAACATATGTTTACTTATCATTTATGGTCCATCCAGCATTGTCAAGTATCCCCAATGTTGGTGCAATGAAAGGAGCCATTTCAAAACCAAATTTATTTTTTTTTAAAAAAGAAGAAACCAGAAACAATAAAATTAATCCTCTCAAGTGCCTGAAGGTAGAGGATTCTAAAATGCAAAATAATGGCCTACTGTATTCAGTACTTAATATAAGTAAATAAAAGTCAAGTAAATAAAAAATAAATAAAATATAATAGAAGAGCTGCTGCAGTTATTAGTGTTCCCTAAATACCAAAAAGAAGGATATACAAAATGTATACATTCTGGTGTAAGCTCCAAAACAAATAAACCGGTTACAGAGTATAAAAATTATTTAATAAATGCTTATTACATCAATATTAACAATACATAATGGAACATATCAAAAACAATTAATATTCAATTTCCAAAACAAATGCCAGTGATCTGACACATTTCGCCCTCAAGGGGCTTCTTCAGAGTATTTTTAGAGCCGGCTTAATATAGACGCTGTGACCTTAAGGCCTGTTCTGCAGAGTATAAGCAGTGGAGTGTGGCTGAATTCAGTATAGTGCAGCTTGATTTAATTTAAAACTGTGTATATCAGGTCCAATTCTATTTTAAAAGTGGGGCATTCACCGAGGTCTACCCGCTACCCAGATCGTAGAGTCATCAAAGAGCTCTATATTAAGCCAGCTCTAAAAATCCACTGAAGAAGTCCCTTCAGGGCGAAACGCGTCAGGTTACTGGCATTTGTGCATTTGTCTTGCAAATTGTATATTATATTCGTTTTTCAATGTTCAATTATGTATTTTAATTGATAAAATAAGCATCTATAAAATGATTTGTATACCCTGTAACCTGTTTATTTGCTTTGGAGATAGAATTTATAGATAGAATTTGTATTTGCAATGTAGGCCAAATATTGCCGTCATGCACTCTTTATTGTGCCACTGCACACAGATATGTGACCCAGAGCATCTTTTACAAACCACTAGGTCTAGCGAACACTCTAGTGAACAATAGATATTTTTATAGGAAGAGACAAGTTGGTCATTATGGCAAATAAAGGGCTATTATCTACAATATTATATTCTACCAACAGTAATGCCCCTTATATTTATTATAATGTCTGAATTTATAATGCTTACATAGATTGGTTCTTTGAGCAAGAGTGTTGGGAACATAGTCAAGGGATTAAAGCATTTTCATTTTTGATTTTTTTGGAGACCTTTGTCTGATAATAGCAGTCAGTCTGAGACTTCATGACCTTCAATTAATGGAATCTCTCTGATTAGCACACACATTATCCCATTACAATGTTGGTGTCTGACAACTAGAAGTAAGCAACATTATAATTAAGTACTCATAACCTGTCCTCCTGTAGCTAATAGGGGAGCAGGAATGAGTCCCCCGGAAATTCAGTAATTGTGTACATAGAGTCATGATTCCTATTAACATTATTAGCAGTTGTGGAACTCTAGCTAAAAGCTTCTCCAAGCTGAAATATTTTAAATTTCTCCTTGTCTAATATGTTCTGCTTATTGTATATTGGTGGCATTTGAACCATAAGAAAAGTTTATAAAAGTAGTATTAATATACTGTATATAGGTATATTAGACTTGTACATTCGTCTTCGGGCGAACATGAGAACGAACACGAAGAGAAGACGGCGCCAGTAAAACGTAGGCGAAGACGAAGATTAATAGTGTAAAATATGGGAACTGCGTTTAAAAAGAAAACTAGCTGTAGGTTTTAACAAAGGAAAAACATGATGTGGTTGGTTAACAAGTAAAGACAAGTTAAGTAAAAATAGAATTAAAGTAAAGGTACATTTTTAATAACAGCTACCTTTCTCTGTATTTTTTTTACTAGTTTAAGTGGGAAGTCTTTTACTTAATTGCAATCCTAATTGGTGCTATAGAATATTTTTCCGATTTATGAACAGCATACCAGTCAGTTTAGCATAAATAATGTCAATGTTCCTTAAAATAATACTTGGATATTAGGATTGTAGACATATGTGTCATAAGTACTTAGTATGTATCACTAATAGAGCCAGACTGAAAGCTACAGGAACTATGGCATTTGGACATAGGTCTGGAAGGACATAATATTTAATTGATTTTCTTTTTTTCTATTTTATTTGGAGAGTTGATTAATGATGAACTTTGTAGTGCAGTCTACTTTGATAAATAGCTTTCCTGGACTGCTGGAGATCCTTATTATGTCAAAGATTGTCAATGTCATGCTTGAAGAGTAAAATGGCAGGATGGGAGTCTAGTTATTTAATAATCTACATCCCTCCGCACAGATTCCTGGCTCCATACAAGTTATATGTTTTAACGATTTCATGTAAGAATGATGCATGACCTCAAAACTGCTGACACAGTTAATTGACAGGTAAATGAACCACTATTAATGTTTTTGTAATTTTTACAATTTTTTAAATGTCTCTTTTCTAACTTTTTTTTTCAAACTGTGTAGTTATGTAAAAATATACCCAAGTGCCAACATTAGCCATTCATTAGGATACGGATGTTATCCTATGTGCACTGGTTCAAGATGGCAGAGAAGTCTGACCTCAGATCAGATAAATGCCCGTCAGAGCTGCATCTTTGCATATGGTTTCTAAAGGCCTAGTACTCAAGATGTGAAGACTCATTATTATATGAATGCAACTGGTGATTCCTCCACGCCATCTACTGCACCATATTGTGGGAGTCTATATGGTTGAGTTAAAAAATAATGATACAAAAACAAATATCACGTCAAATATCACTGGATTTCTGTGTGAGGTTTTGCATGAGATTTGCCCTTTAGCATCATGCACAGGTGTGGTGAGAAGCTGAGAGTAAGTGACCCGGGGACCCCTGTTTATGATTATTGTGACTTTTTTGTACAAATTTTAAGGCTACTTGAAGGATTACAAATACATATGGCCTCAGGATTTATTGTGCAATTTGTAGAGGTACA
Organism: Spea multiplicata; assembly: GCA_009364415.1. Taxonomy (NCBI): domain Eukaryota; kingdom Metazoa; phylum Chordata; class Amphibia; order Anura; family Pelobatidae; genus Spea; species Spea multiplicata. Next base: position 32,122,057 of record VKOC01000003.1, read on the forward strand.
TGATTTGTGGCCAGTATAGATAAATGTCCAAATCTACTCATCCATGTGTTCAAAATGAATAACTCCAGAGACCTGCCAGAAGCTCATAGACGTTATTAAACATGGGTAGGAATTCAGTGTTATCTCCTTTGCAGATTAAACAGCTCTGTAGCCTGTGGAAATAAATCCTGGAAGCATTTTCAGATGATAGCAGAGGAACGTTGATTTGCTAGACTCAAAAACAGAGCCAGCAAACTGTATTTGCAATTGGAGTTAAATTTAAATTGACAATAACGCAGAAATGTTTGTTTATAGGCCAACCTAGTCGAGGAGTGTTAATAGTAAATATTTCCTTGACACGCACCCCTACCATGCATCTGTACAATCAACCTGCAGACATCTGATTATCATCTCTTTAGCGCTCACAACAACCTCACCCAACCCCTTTTAGGTTGTGTGACCAAAGTCAACAGCACTGTGCACAATCCAGGAAGAAAGCTAGATGTTAAAGTATTGCATATTAGTTGTGCTTTTAGGTAGCGAACGTGTAGATTAAATAAAGAAACAAGTGAAGCCGGGCAACCATTTTAAAAGAATGTCTTTAACAGTGTAGGTTTGTGAGCCTTGCAGACTGAGACACTATGCAGAAGCACATTCAGGTGAATCATACTAACAATCAATAAAAGCCACCCAATGCCTCAGACACTAAATAGAACACAATGCAAACAAGCTACTAAATGTTCTCTAGAGAATCGTTAATGTTAGGGCTCAATACAGACTTGTGAGAGAGGGTCAAAGGGCAGCAGCAAATACACTCCAGGACTCAGGGAAGTGTGAAACAAAGTCCCTCCTGTTAATTACTGCACTCACAGCGAGTGCCAGACATCTTGAGTAGAAGACACTACGAGATGTCAAAGTACCAAGGAAAACGAAGAGCAATCTGTCTATACTACAAATGTAATTGGTTTTTGTGGAAAGGTAGGAAAACATATTTTAGGGTTTTTAATGTTTATGTTTCAATATTTACTGCAGTTTTGTTTTAACTTCATTTTATCTCTTTGTGCTGTAATCTTCTGTTATTTAAATAAGAAAGCTTTGGTTAGGAAAGTGCTCCAAAAATGTTTAAACTGTCTGGGTATTTAGTGCGACAGCGGAAGACATATTACATACTACAGATATACACTTTTTATTTTAAGTTTATTTTTCATGTCATACTTATGAGTTATTTACTCCAGTTTTGTTTACTGTCTTGTGAACATACCTGACACTGATGCGTTCTGGAAAAAAAACTATAGAATTTAATTACAGAAATTGTAGTTTTTGAATACCATTTAAATTTATGTAGTATTCACATGTCATGAAAAACAAATATCTCTTTAAATCATTTTTTTATGTGAAGGTCTTCCTTGCATGGCTTGTAGCTGATCATGGTGCTGACACACATTAGTGATACTTCCCGTTTAAACATCTAGATGCAATAATCAGATGATAAGTTTAATCATCTCCATTATTATAATGTACTGATCTCCAAATCATATTAAATATTTTAAAACTAGAACATTCTGTTAAAATATATTAATAGGTGACTTTTGACTTTCATGTACTAATTTTTTACTATAAGCCAAAGAGAATAGGAAAGTGTTACCTGACCCATTGAGTCAGATTAATATTTTATTCACTTTTACAGCTCTAATTATAGAGCCCTTAAAATATATGAATATCATTGAATTTCTCCACTTACAAAACATCTGCCAATTAGGTTTAGACTATCCTTCAAGCAATGTTACCAACCAAATTGTGGTGGACACAGCAATTTTAAAAGTTGTTTTGACAGATATTGATTGTTGAGTTATAATTACCTACAAAATTCACACATTTTATTTATGAGTACCAAAATGTATATATGTATATGAATTGCAGATGATGCACATAGGTAGATTAAGTGAGTAATGGAGGGAGGGAGGCAGAGAGGCAGGCAGTCAGAGAAGGAGAGAAAGGTGATGAGTATGTATGCATGCATACATGTTTGTAACAGTGAATGTGCATGTGTTAGCATGAGTGTGTATGTATAAGTGTGTGTGTATTAGTATGAATGTGTCAGGGTTCCATCCTGCCACCTTGTACTTTGTGATGATTGTATGCATGTCATGTTTCATTGCAACATATTGACGCCACTCTCCGTTATGCGGAACCTGGGATTCATATCATCTGACCAGCTGCACCTGCTTACCTGAGTTGCTACTCAGCACCTCAGTTACTGCCTTTTAGAGTTTCTGTTTAAATGTTTTGTTAAAGGTTTTTGTAGTCTAAAGTACCCACTACATGCTGAAATCTGTCTAGCTGCCCCCCTTTTGTATTGATGCTGCCAGCAGTTTCGGGTCAACACATCACTTACAGTCTTCCTGGGCAACCCCCCCCCCAACTTACACATCCATGCTATCACACACATATTCATTAATTTACTCAATCACAGTCTTTCACAGTGATTCATATACTCATTCAATCATTCAGATACTAATAATTCACAGATACTCATTAATTCCCTCAATCACACATACTCGTTCATGTACCTTCCCCCATCCCCTTACCTGAACTGCAGATTTCCTGGTGCCGCCCCTAGACCTCCGCAGGGGCCCTGCTGCTTCCCTCTGTGTTGCTTGCACTTCTCCTGATCCACACATGGGAAGCAGGAACGGAGCAGATGCATGTGACGTGACATAAAGTCACGTGACTCTGCTGGGTTCCTGCTTCCCCTGGGCAGAGCAAGAGGCGCTGCTCGCACAATGTGTGTGAGAAACGCACGGGTAAGCAGCAGGGCCCTTGCGGAAGTGAACATTAATCCGGCAATGCATCCCAGGGACGTCTGATCACCCTACCCTATGCACACAAAGGTTTAAGGATATCTATTTTAAAGAGGAAAAAAGTTAAATGAGCTTTTCCAAAACTGCTTTTACACTTTTTCAGGAAGCACAGGATGAAGTAACTGCTACAGAACTGGGACATTGCAGCATCCCGGGGTCCACTTTTTTTATTGCTTTTTCTATATAATTAAATGGCTTTTTGAGTGCGATTGCTGTGTCTGCGGGGGATCAGCGGCTGTATTGGTAATGGATAACTGGAGCACAGCAGCTCTGCTGTGTTCATGTTTCATTGCCTTTAGCGTACTGTGGAAGAATAAAGGCTTCTGCCTCGATTTCATATAAAGATATTCACAGTTTGAATTGAAAGAGAAAATAAAAGTAAAGGGGTCCAGCTCTCCATCTGATTACATTTATATTTCCTGTATTCATAAGCAGCCTTTCATGTATTCAGTGTCACAAACAACCTCTTACCATATGTTTTAAGTATTAAGAGTGAAAACTATTTTTTTAAGAAAGTAGTTATGATTCTGAACCATTGCATTCAAGTGGTAACAATCCATTTAACGTCTTCACTCCCACTGTGCTAACATCTTTGAGTATAAACCCATGTTGGTCTTGTAGAACAAAGACAGTATTTAAGCATAATGCCTGAATGATGCAATATATCTAAAATCAGATGTAAATAGTATATATCCAAATATTGGCAGATCAATATTTCTTTGGTAAAATAAAGCAAAATGAATGAAAGCAAAAGGGAAATTATGTCCAATCCATAAGGGAGCTGGGGAATTTTCCCTAAACCTCAAAGCTTTTAGCGTGTAGAGCATTGGTCTAAATATTTGTATCATTATATACCTGGATTTATCTGTATACGCATATTGCCAGCAACTTTAAACGTGAGTTGCAACTTAAGATAGGAGAATTCCTTACATTTCAACTACTTTTCACATCTGAATGGGATTGGCTGGGGGGTCCATGCCTGCCACAGGGCAATGGGGATGGGGCAAAACTAGGCATACATCCCCCAAGCGCTATTTAATCACTGCGCACAGACCTGGGGGAACAAGAAAGGGAATAATGTCAGACCCTCCTTGAGTTAGTATTTTGTGAGTTATAGGTGAGGACAAGCAAACACTTGCAACACACAAGATATAAATTCACAGGCACACACGAGCCCTCGCTAACACTAAACCTGCTAGGTGTTTGGCAAGTGTTAGCATGCAAGGACATGTGACTGGAGTTGAGTCTGGTCATTCGAGTAAGCCTTAACTTCTTAGTGAGTAGACCCAAGTTAGCGTGTATGGCTGAATGAATTCACAGTGTTATTTGTAAAAGGATGTGGTTTAAAGGTAAGTTTAAAATATTTTGCTTTTTAACCTACAAAATGTCTTCATATTTCATTCTTCATACTTGTTATGTCATACTATCTAACACACGGCAGTGGTTCATAGTTATAATCCAGCAAAGTGCTTAAACGTGATGAGGTGCTACTTTCTTTTATTTTCTTTTTACTGGGTGACATGGAAAACTTTATTGGCCAGTTCCAATGCTTCCAATAGTTTTCCACACTTTGAAAGGTTGTACATTCAATCCAGACACCTTAAAAGTCGGGATGTCCATAAATAGAAAAAAAAAATAAATGAAGTGTGTCTGTGTACTCAAACAGTAATTCATATCCTTATTAAACGGGCAAGTGTTTTATAAGGTATTCATCTCCTCTGCAAGTGCCAAGCAAAATTAACGTTGCATGATGGTGCTTAAATGATAATCTAGTATTAATCCAGACATTTTTTACAGCAACGTTCTCACTAACCTTAGCTGCACCAATAAGTAGAGCATAATCTGCATTTGTGAACTAAGGGAGCAGTAACACTATCCTCATCTGTCATTCCATATTACTAAATGCCTAAAAAAATAAGAAGCTTTCTAACAGATTTATGGGACCAGAGTGTACAATAAAATGATTCCATGATAGGTATGCGTTGTCCCAATTCTTCAGACAACAAAGAAAATCTACTGTAAACTGATTTTTCATTAGTCCATGTGGAAGCCAAACCATCCTTGTGCTAAGAGGTCCCTATATGCAGACAGCATATAGTTCTGTTTTCATGCTCTTGTAGTAGTTTTCTAGTATTTTCCTTTATGAGCCGTTCTTCCCAATAAGAAACAATGCAGATTCCTTCTTGCCTTAGAAGGAAGGCCAGAGACACCACTATCTTGGAAAATTATTATAATAAATTATTTATTGCCTCTTCTTAGTAGAGGCAGTCAAAAGAGCAATGGACTGCAAACTTGACGCTGAATAAGCCCTTCTCATACAGCCTTCCACTTTCCTGTGCATGGGATCCATTAGCCCTGATGAATCTTCCACCAGGATAGTAGTCTGCCTTCCCAGTCGGGTAGTGGCAATGTCTACTTTATTGATCCGACACAGTTCCCCATCTTCAGTTTTCTCAACAGGAAACAAGGCACAAAGGACCTTTTCTCAGGATCCTTCCATTCTTTGAGCATTAACTCTTTGAATACAGGATGGACTGGGAAGGCTTACAGAAGCTTCTTAAATCTAAACACAGAGGTACAGGTAGTATCTTTTTCACCGGGTTCTTCCATCTAATTCTTAATCACCTTAATCAGAATAAGTACATCTTCTATCGGACACACTGATCGTTCATGCTGGCCCATGTCGTCATCAGAAAAACTACCAGTAATATAATCCAGCACAATATAGTCATCCTTACCCTATGCCCGGTCTGAAGAGACATCTTCAAAAGCTCTTTGATACCCTTGAATAGCCGCTCCTCATGCCTCTTGAACGGTTTTCTGCACGTTATCCTTGCAACCAAGTGTTTTTCTTCAGTCTCACTTTCTGTGGCCTCTCTTATACAGTTAACACATATTTCATTTTGATATTTATGTAACATAGGCTGAACACACAAGTACACAAAACAAAGCAAGAATTCAGCCCATACCCATCAAATACAATTCAAAGAGCATCTATCTAAGGCATAAATATTGGGGATTGCATCACACCATATGAGCCCTATCTAATTGTTCATGGCTATATTGCTAACCAAGGAGCTTCAGTGGGACTGCTTTGCACCCAAAAGAAACTCTCAAGCAATTTAAAGTCTTCTCTGAACACCATTATTGAGGCACACGAGTGGCCGGAGAGACTACTTCACCCTAAGCCAGGACCTGTAAATATGCACAGCCCAAAAAATATACAAAGTATTGGAGCGTACAACTTAAAAGGCATAAGAGGCATAAACATTCAGATTCCCAGGTTGCTGCTAGAATAATAATGACCTATAGGTACTCAAAACAAAGCAAGAACCCAGGGCATACCCAGCGAAAATAATTTAAAAATCTAAAGTTTAATTATTGGGGTTATGTCACTCTATATGGCCATATATTACTTAGCCTGCCACTATGACAAAGTCCTATCTAATTTTTCATTATGGGGAGGTCTTGTGTCTTCTTTTAAAGGTCATTAGAAGTGTCTTTTTTGCCAGCACCTATCCTATTTAAAGCACGAGGATGTTTATCAATGGTTTAGCTGCCACATAGAGTGCCCGGGAAAAATGAGGTAACTCTGCATTTCAGTACAATAGAGACAGTTTGCAATAATACTAACCACTACTAAACTTTATTAACCTTCAGCCCAACCTCTTGAACTAAATGATAAGTAAACCCAAGCCAAATGGAGCTTGTCTTGTATTTGGGGATCTTTAGGAAGACTGATAGTATAAAGTGCAATAGGTTAGATACAGTCTGAAAGAGCTTTAGGGAATGTATTTTAAAACAGTGTGTGCTGTGCGTCTGGCCCTCAATTAATCTTCCCTGCTTATGAGTTTAGGGGAAACCCATAACTCAAGAGGCAGAGCACTGAGGGACTTATGAAGCTTATGTTTCCTGCAGGATAAATGTATCTCTGTGCTCAGATTATGAATCTTTCTTATCCTATACGCAGAAAAGGAGCAGCAAGTTAAATTTTTCTTACAACAGCATCTGGACAGCCAGGGAGTGTATATGTGTATATATATATATATATATATATATATATATATATATATTTCAAGTGTATATATTGTATGCAGGGTGATATTAAATCGTCACAAACCACTGTAAACACATATAGTGATTATTTGGAGGGAATAAGGTGGAATCAGAAACACAATGTTATTATTACTACATTACATTTTTAGAGTACCTGTCAATTCTGTAGCACTATCACAATTGGGGGCAAATAAAAAATGAACAATAACAGATACAAACTGACAAGATACAAAACCGATCAGTTAAGACGTACTGGTACAGAAAGCGAAAAGGGCCGTAGTTAAGGTTCTATAAGGAGGTTGAGCCAGAATGAGAGAGAATATATTTTGCTGGCCAGGACAGCGGGATTTGACTGGATTTGAGGGATGAAGGACATAGCAGAGTCAAGTCTAAAACCAAGGCGGTGAACTGCTTGGTCGATTGAGACATTCTCAACAGTGATGAACATTTCAGGAATTTTGGATAGTGGAGATGAGGGAGTCTTGGAGATGTTGAGCATCGGGTATTGGGATGGCATCCAGGATCTGTCAGTAAAACGAGAGCAGACAGAAAAGAGAGCAAGAAGTCAGGAGAGTGGAGGTAAATTAGCATGTCGGCAACATAGGGAAGGAAGTGTAGATAGAGTAGTGTAGACAACACAGAGTAATAGGGGAAAGGAACAAGTGCCACAGAAACAGACACTACGAAAAGGAAGTAGGATTTATGCAGAGACAGCTAAGCCATGCATTCCATGAGAATGAACAGTTTGCATGTGGAAGTGTGGTCAATGTTGTCAGAGATGGAAGAGAGGTCCAAGATGAAAAATCTTTTGTTGTAGTGATATAATATTATGACTATTATTGACTATTATTATTATTATTGTTATTGTGCTACTACAACTGCAACAATGAACACAAAGCTGCGATGTACAAGGTATTTTAGCTTAAGGCTGTTTACAATTATTAAAGGTCACAGTGGTTGGCAACTAATATTAATGAGAATATTATTTTAGATTTTTTCTTTCAAATTTAAATACAGTCTGTGGTATCCAGTGGGAAAATCATATTTGGGTATTTACATGTGCAAGGACTATGTACACATGCATTATCAGTGGGTATAGTTCATATTAATCAGTACCTTTATGGTCCTGTAAAGTTAAAATGGAAAATCTGTACAGCAGACTTAAAACATTTAAAATTCCTGTAAGCATGATTATGTGTTTAAGGAGACAGACGTGCAAGCTAAAATCTAAGAAGGCAGTTTCCCTTGCTTTAAGGCTAATTAAAGTGTGTGAGTGACACTGCGCTCATAGCAACGATTCCATCAGCTCCCATTTCAATGCATTTCATTTTGCTACATGAGTTAAGACATTTTCACATATTTTGTATGCTCTACAGATAAAAAAATAATAAAAAATAAAAATAAAAAGATACTCAAAATCATTTTAGGCTCTAGAAGATCCAAATCTTGTTTTAATTTCTATTCCTGTTGTGTATATACCCCATAGCCTAAGTTTTTAATTTAAAGAGATCTTTGTTGTGTCCGATCATATGAAGCTGTAATGACTAGCTGTCACATAGATGTATGGTGTCCTTTTCAGAGAAGAACATAAACGGATGAGGGGGGGCAGTGGTATTTCTTTGATCTCTTAATTAGAGCACTGATAAGACAGGGAGTTAAAATGGTGATATATTCTGTTGTATCTATAAAAGGGCTGGGCGAATAATACTGTAGCTTAATTCTGTCTGCCTATATATTAAGTATGATAGTACCTCCTGTATGAATCAGATTTTCACCCTACCTAGAAAAATATTCATTTTATGATGTTGTGCTAGTAAGTGTGTTGTTCTAGATGTCTAGAATGTGTTGGCCAACCCTTTATGGATATAAATAAGGATCATATTACACATTTAAACAGCTGCAATAAAACATTACTTGGGTTAATGGCTAAACATTAATCTGTCCAACAGAATGCATTTTCAGTATGCATGCCATCTTTGATCCCTGTGAACAATCAGGATCCATGTTGGCTACAGTTAAAGCATCTGGCGGTTCCACCTCGTTGATAAAAGAAAGTGAGCTCACTTCTGGCACAGTGTTACTAATGCCTTACCTATTGTTCCAAATAATATATAATCATACCTGAAAATCTCCAGGTTTGGCCCGGAGAACTCTGAAAGAAGAACTGTTTCTCCGGGAGACATACCACACTGCCCGCAGATTTTCCCTTTAATTCCCACTGACGTCAGGGGGCAGTTCTGGCGGTGTCCAGAACTGCCCCCTGGTATGCATATAATGATAAACAAATTAGAATTGGGGGCTGGAGAAGAATCACAAGTAATAGTGATTACTTTATAGTCAGCGACACAGAATATCTTTGTTTCATCCCAATTTTATGAGCAATGACATGAAATGTAGTCATATTTAATAAAATCGCAAATTACCAGAGCTCACATCTAAAACTACAAATATATGCATTTAAACCCAGATTTTAGTACTGTATGTCATGCCCCGTCCAGGCTGGGGAGCTGCAAATCTCTGGCTTCCCCTGTCTAGCTACAGTTCCCCTGTCTCGCTACAATCCATTCCTGGATTTCCTTATGCTCTGTCCTGGAAAAAACAGAGATATGCAGCTCCAAAGCCTGCATGGGGCATGACACTGTAGTTTGGCCAAAGCATATAAACTTACCTGCCACTTTAAGGCACCCATTAGAAATGCTGCTTAGCCAACATTAAACACCTGGATTTCCAGACCAAATGTATACCTGGGAGAAGCTTTATATATGAATACTGTAGAATGTAGGTCAGGGGGGCTGTAATGTCCATGGGGCTGTCCAGCAGGAATGCCCCTGCACACATGGCCGGACCGGTAGGACACCTGCCATGGGCTGCTAAGGAATATGGGTGTGGATGCAAGAGAACAAAAATCTGTACCTCAATCAGCGCACTATATGCTCCAAAAACTGGACACAAGGGCACATAAAAGGATATAGAGGCCAGGATGTGAAACTGGCTCCTCAGGGGACAGCTACAGGGTTATTACTCTATGGGCTGCTCTGATTTGGATATTATGGGCAACCATTGAAAGCTTTCGGTTTTACTTGGACTCCCATGCATGGACTGTGATATCTGGAGTAATATGGGCTTTGGGACTGTGTGTCTTTGGTCCAGGTGGGGCTGAAATGTCTAGTTTCTATGTAATGTGTAATAATTAAAGTGTTTAGCTTATTTGTGTGTTCTTCTTCATTATTGTATTTAAAGAGCAGGATGGTCTACCCAGGTATAGAGTAGTGGCGTGTGCATGGTTATTTTTGGATAATATAATTGTATATCGATATAATCTGCAATTTAATTCCATGTGTTTGTTTAGTGCTCTGCAAGACAAGAATTTGGGGGGATTACTTTAAGCAATTATGTTTTATTTGACTTTAGTTTGTCAAAGACCCTTGAAAGGTCTATTCTAAGTTACCCTTTCCAACCTACTATAATTGTCCAGTAGTTAATATGGTTTTGCGTCTGTCTAAAATGGCTTAGTACACACTTTGTGGATGTCGGTTTCACAGTTACAAAAATGTATTTGCAGAAGATTAAAACTCTTACATTGTAATGAACAGATAGTGATTAAACTCTTTAACTTTTATTATGTCCTAATATATTAATTGAATTTTAGTTTGCATAACTAAATATGTATGAGCTTCAATGAAAAAAAAATCTGCCATATTTTAGCCACTATGTGAATTTTTTATAAATTGTTTGCACTCAGAATACAAGCTGAACATGATATAGTGTGTTTATTGTACTCACTAAATCTAAAGTCTCACCTAAAATAAGCTCATTTGTGGCTGATTTTGGTTGGAAGATCCAGCTAGATATCTCTTCTATTAAGCTTTAGCATAGATAAGGGATACCCCAAACTTTCGTAAACTTTTTTCCACAACAAACCTACAGCTATGTTTAAATAATAAAATAGTGTGTCACACTTATATAGGGTATTGTTACAACAGTGACTTATTGCTTGGGACTCACCACATCCCTTCAAGATTGTAGGCTTGCGAGCAGGGCTCTCTCCACCTTTGTCTCAGTCTGTCAATTCTAGTCTTGTCATACCCCTTGAATGTACGTATTGTATGAAGTTCTGCGTAAATTGCTGTTATGTAATAAAATAATAATAATAATAATAATTAAAAAGGCTTCCCATACTCCCAATAAAATACCATCCTCTAACTAGCAAATATAGCTTTAAAATGTGTCGTCTGGTACAACATAAACATTTGCTGTTGCAAACTAAAATCATGCCATATTGACGCAGACACTCGATAAATATTGCTTGTCGACTTTAAAATGGAAGAATACAAAATGTCCAAAAACATTAAAATGATCAATATACAAAATTAACCATAACATGAACACACACAAGAATTACTGGTACAGAAGAACAGGAACCAGAAGGGGAAGGAAACATGTTTGTATATTTGTATATAACTGCATACGGCGTAAGCAATCAATGTCCTGCAATGTAGACGTAAATAGAAACAATACGACAGTACTATTGTTCCTATCAGATATTTCAAATCACACAGTGTGTAACTTTATTTTTCGCTGGCCTCTGTGACGGTTATCAGATTATTTTACCTATGAAACATCTCGGAATCCACATTACCATCTCTAAAAAAATGTTTGCAGCATTTAATTACTGGTGTAGCATAAGAATAATCAACAAACATATCCTAGAGCCAAATGCCATTCCCATTTTTAATAAGCGTCTCTGCTGCATGTTGGTGATAGTTAGCAACGGTTACCATGACAATTATCACTAAGGGTGTTGCCCTTACAAAGACAATCATGGTCTTGTTGTAGGGTCCACAAATAATGTAAATAAACAGAAAATTCAGTTTGTCCCCTTTAATTGCACTTGGCAATTAAGGCATGTTAATGTTGCTTTAGCATCTTTGGCTTATACACACACACACACACATATGATATATATATATATATATATATATATATACGGTATTGGCTCCATTATAGGCCGCACCCTAAAAGTTAGGTGCTTTTTTTAAGAAAAATTTAGATTCTTAGAAAAAAACGACTTAGTGTTATAGATATGCTGCCAGATATGCTGCCAGTCTGCCCCCCCGAGATATGCTGCCAGTCTGCCCCCCCTGAGATATGCTGCCCTCTGTCCCCCCGAGATATGCTGCCACTCTGCCCCCCCCGAGATATGCTGCCACTCTGTCCCATCCTTCCGTGATATGCTGCCAGTATGTCCCCTCCAGATATGCCCCCCCCAGATTTACCAATGCAGACGCCCTGGTGGCTGGCGGGGGACATCTGCACGATATGCATACACAACTTCCGGTGCCGGTACTTCCCCCGAGATTGTTAAAGCACATCATGCACGCGTTCACCTGCTGGGGCGATGCGAGAGTTAACAACCTCCACTGCCGGCATGTCTGCACAATGTGCCTTAACAATTTCCCTTGCCGGGAATTCCCATGGGGGAGGTGCTGAGCAGACGTGCCGGCAGCAGAGGTTTTTTACGCGAGTCGCCACTGCCGGTGAACGTCTGCACGATGCGCTTAGACAACATCCCGTGACGGCACTCCCCCCGTGGAAAGTGCTGGCAGGGGAGGTTGTCTCAGCGTATCGGACAGTAGGATGCAGGTCCCCTGCGGCGCTGCGGGGGATTTGTATCCTAACCCTGCTGCCTGCCCAGCGCCCGGAACTGTATGTCCCGGGCATCGGGCTATACGAATTGCGCATTCCTACGCTAAACCCCGACTTAAAGTGGAGGAAAAAAGTGCGGCCTATATTCGGGCAAATACGGTGTATATTATATATATATATTATCCCTTGACACCAGAAATATAATATATATATACAAGGGATCAACAAAAAAAAAAACACAATTGTAGCTCTATGCATATTTCCCATAGTGCTATATAGTGTTAAATATTGGTACTACTTAAAGTCAAAAACACAAGGGTTCTGCGTCTTTTTACATTTTTTTTACTACGATTTCCATTTCCTGCTAATAATGAGGTGTTGGCTAAGTGTTGTGGGAGATTTTGTCCATCAACAGCCAAAGTGCTTTAAGCATTTCTGATATGCTGTACCAGATACAAAGCTTTTAAAAGAAAAAGAACAACTGCATAATTATTTATGATCTCTTGGCAACTCTACTAACTGCTGAAGGGTTAAGCATTTTCATTAGGGATTGATTTATAACATTTTTTTCTCCCTGTGCCAGTCAAGCATGTTGGCATTACACGACTACAAATTAGGTCTCGTTAGACGTTGCTTCAGCGGGCTTTGTGTGTAAGAGTCAGGCAGAAAAATATATTTTTCTTCCATTGTTCCAGATAATTAGAAATTTTTGTTAGCAGAAACCATGATCAATTTTTTAAAGCAAACCATTCTGGCATGCAGCTCCCTCCCCTTCACTGTTCATTCAGTTCTCCAGTGGCAAAAAAGAGAAAGCAATAACAGGAAAACATAAGTATCTCTGTCTCTTGCCCCCCCCTGCACTCGTCTTTGCTTTCCTCTGACCTAGATGCATTGTGACTGTTCTGCTATCTCCTCCATTGGAGGGTCTGAAGTTGTGAAGGTCAGATTTGTGTCCGTGCAAAGAATGACTAATTGAACTCATAAGCTATGCATCTGTTACACTTCTCATGTTTTTTAACAAGTGAGGCAGACCAGCATAATAAAATAGATTTTTAAATATTAATCTGGCATTGAAGTCTCAGAGATGCCTGGCGTCTCATACCAAGCCATTTGGAGCTCAGACGATTGAAATAAAATGTGAGCGAGGATCCTGTGAGTGATTATTATTTCAATACGTTTTAATTAAAAATAAATATTCAGAAAAGCGCCTTGATCGCTCTACTTACCATGTCAATATTGATTACTGAATCTTGCAGACAGCTGTGAAGGAAATGTAAGACCATCTTAACAGCACCCTTAAGGCCTGTAGCATAGATGCACCACATTCACCCTCCCAGGCCAGATAATTGGTTATTATTTATTGATTTATATATACCGCCATTGTATTTGGCAGCAGTATACATTGGATAGACAGAACATAACAAGAATTGCATGGCAGGGCATTTTGAAAACAAAAAGTGTCTTGGTCAAATGAGTTTGCAATCTGGAATAATTAATAATAAATTAGTTAATATATTTGGGGCATTTCAAGGGTACGTTCTCAAGTCATTTTTTATGTCAGATGGCCAGACAGACAGGCTTCCAAAGTCATGAAGCTATGCTTTAAGATTCTAAAGCAGTGACAGTCAGGGGTGTTTCTAGGGTTTTGTAGTGCCCCTGTATCACTATCTACCACCTCTGCCCCTTCTCACTGCCCCCCTCTTCTCACTGATCCCCCTCTGCCCCTTCCCCTTACTTACCTTGTTGAGTCCTGCAGTGGGAGCGGGAGGCGTCCGTCTTCCCGTGGTGCGCGCTTCACAGCTGAGCGCCGGAACAGCAATCACATTCCTATCATGCCCAGGCATATCCAGATTCCAGGATGTACTCGCAGACTTGGCATGATAGGAGTATGATTGCCCTATCTACCCCTTCTCCCTCCCTTCTGCCCTATCTACCCCTTCTCCCTCCCTTCTCCCCTATCCACCCCTTCTCACTCCCTTCTCCCTATCTACCCCCTTTCCCCTGTCTCACTCCCTTCTCCCTATTTACCCCCTCCTAACTATCTACCCTCTCCCTCTTTGAAGTTCACTTACCTTTCAGGAGTCCTGCGGTGGGGGTGCAAGC
>VKOC01000003.1:32146631-32160733 GCA_009364415.1 Spea multiplicata
ATATTATATGACATTATTTGCCAGTGCAGTCACTGGCAACAGATCATGGACCTTCTGTTCCCCTGCTTGATAACAGAAGAGAAGATGAGAAAATACTATACCGGCCAACACCTGAGCCAAGTATTTCTATTGCTTTCAGGGTTGTACAAAATACTCAATAGATTAACTGTAAATGTGTTACATAGAAATATAGAAACATAAAATTTGATGACAGATATGGACAATTAATTGGTCTTGGTTCTTTTTTTGTATTCAGGATAGCCAATCCTGTCACAACAACATTTGCCTCTTTTGCTGGATAGTGGTTCCACTCTCAAAAAGTAAAATTTACACTATCCTCTTTTAATTTATTACATTTATTTATATAGCACCAGAAGATTCTGTAGCGCTGTTACAACAGTCAGTAATATAATTTAAAATCACACACTATAACTAACAATAGAATGGGCCCGGCTCTTGTGACCTTATAATCTAGATGGTGGTTGAGGGGGAGTGAAGCAGCAGGATGGGGATGAGTTGATAGGGTTCGGATGATCTGTAGAGGTTGGTGGACATTCAGGTGGCTTGATTAGGATGCTGGCTGAGTGTTATGAGGAAAGGTTGTAGGCTTCTCGAAAAAGTGGGTTTTCAGAGAGCTTTTGACATTTATGCAGTGGCGGAACTACCGGGGTCGCAGGGGGCGCGACTGCGACCGGGCCCTGGATTTTGCAGTCAGGGGGCCCAGCGGGGTCAAGCGTGAAACGACCGGCGCTCTTGGGCCCCCCTGACTGACAGAAGTCCGGACTCTCCTGCTCGCCGCTGCCAGAATGCAGCGTGAGGGTTGTCTCGGGCGGCGCTCAGCGCGGGCAAAGACTCATATCCGCGCTCCAATGAAGCGCGCACCAGATCAACTCCATCACGCTGGCACTCTGGCAGCGCGCGGCTTCCGGCGCTCCCAACGTTGAAGCGTAAGTGGACCGGGGAAGGGAGAGAATTGTGAGAGGGGGTAGCATGTGAGGAGGGGGGTAGATTGTGAGAGGGGGGTAAGGAGGGTAGATTGAGGAGGGGGGTAATGTGAGGAGGGGGTAAGTGAGAGGGGGGTAATTGTGAGGGGGTAGATTGTGAGAGGGAGGGAGAGGTAATTGTGAAGGGAGGAAGGAATGTGAAAGGGTGGAGGAGAGAGATGTGATAAAGGGGGAGCGAGGGGAATTGTGAAAAGGGGGTTAGGGAGGAGAGGGGAGATTGGTAAAAAGGGGGTTAGGAGGAGAGGGGAGATTTGTGGAAAAGTGGTTAGGGAGGGAGAGGAAGATGGGAAAAGGGGGTAGGAGGGAGAGAGATTGAAGAAGTGGTTAGGGAGGGAGAGGGGAGATTGTGAGAAAGGGATAGATGAGGGGGTGGGGGGGCCCCTTAACAGATTCTCGCACCTGGGCCCTGAGGTTTCTAGTTACGCCCCTGCATTTATGTATAAGGAAGTAGGTCTGACAGAACGGAGAAGGGAATTCCATAGTAGAGGTACAGCAGTGTGAAATCCTGAATACAGGAGTGGGAAGAGGTAATGACGATAGAAGGGAAGAATCGGTTCATGAGAGTAACGAAGAGGGTGGTGAGGAGCAGTATTTGCATAAGAGGGTAGAGAGAGGGTAGAGATGTAGAGGGTTCCAGAATATGTTCTAACATTTCCCATCCTGTGAAATAAACTTTCTTCATGTATATTGTTAAATACTCTTTATGTATTTGAATCTCCTCTCTCTCCTCCAAGCTTTACATATTGAGATTTTTATCTAACCATTACTGCTGCCAGTGGAACTTAGTAAACTCTAGAAATGAAGCTTCTTAAGTGACTATATTGGAATCAATCAGTGGCATAAGGTACACGAGGGCAGATGTTAAATTCTGTGTACTTAATTCCAATTATAAATATATAAAGATATTTATTTACCATGTGCGGGGGAAGTTTGCCACTCTTTCTGCATCCTTTCCAGCACATCTGTCTGCAACCCACACATCCTTTGGAATGCTAGTGTTACTTGCTAGATGATGTGACACCTTGCTCACGGCCAAATCTTGTAAAAATGTTCCTGCTTCTTTGTTCCAAGGACATGCTCATTGTACGCAGAACTTTAAACTTGTAAAGCTGACACGAAATGATCCTTTTTATGATTGTATGACAGAGTTTTAAAGGATATACCCAGATCTGTAATTGCAAAGGTAACAAGGGATGCAGTTGGTTCTAAGTAGTCAGACGTCTGAAAGAGCCCCAAGACTAAGCTGGTGCTGTAACAGAAAAAGTGAATGACTGAGGCTTCTTCAATTATACACTAAGATTTTCTTATGCCACAGGATCCATGTGATAATACTATCACACATTATGCCCCTTTACCACTTAATAGGTATGGAAATCATGAAATGCACAAATACAATACAGCCTTTCAATATACAACATTCAGGACTCTCTCTACTGCTGTTGGCTGCATACAATGCGTGGTGTAAAATTAGGATCAAGAATAAGCATCTGCTGACTGTGGGATACTCATTTTGCACAATGGGCTTCAAAGTGTACAGAAGCACTATGCTAACTGGTCATGTGTGACTTGACTGCTACTCATTGACATAGTGTAAAGGGAAAGTCCTATAGTAGAACGTTGTGTATTCTGCCATAGGCTGATTAGGAGTTGGCCTTAGGTGGCAGGTCAGGACCTTCTGCCTCATGGGTTCATTGGTGCACCACTTACTCCATAAACCATTTCTAAAAATCAGAGGTCAACCTTGTAACTGGTCCAGAAGGTTTGTGGCTGGTGTAGACTCCATACTATAATGTATTGCTGTGCATCCTTTATAGACAAAGCGCTGGGATATAATGTCATGTCCTGGCAGTTAACAGGGTACAGGAGAGTGGAGATAAGTGGTGACTGAGGTGCTGTCCTGGGTAAAGACTAGGGTAGCATCCAACTACAAATACCACTGCATGTAAAAAAGGTGCTTTTCTTAATTGTTTGCTTTTGCATGTTTAAATTGTTGCCATCCATAATCAGAATACAACAGGATAAAACAAGGACACCCCATACAGTTCACAAGCAGATGCGTCAACGTTAATGTACTATTGATTAGTCTAATTATTGTTGAAGAAGAGCAATATTAAAATAAAACTGCTACAGTAATTTCTGCCAGATGGGTTCTTACAAGGAAAATATTACATTTTAATCCCCCGAAGAGATTTAGGGGTTTATGTTTATCTACAGCAGTGATGTCACATTTTAACGTGCATATTTTCAGAATGACATAGTTGAGTAGGTGTAACTTTTAAATGTTTTAAAGAATATTTAATAAGCACTGCTTCCATCCCCATAAAAAAGTAATTGGTTACTTAAGACGCTCACTACAAATCTTTTTCTGTCTTTATATTTCAGAAATGCACTTATAAATGTAACATGTTCTACTGGCAGCAGTCATGGTTAAAACAAAATGTAGCAGTGTAAGTAAAATAATCATCTGTACATGTACTAGCAGTTTCTATGCATATATTTTGCTTAAAGGGGCCGGTCTAGTGTCCAATATAGCCCTAGCAATGATAAATACACATTGAAGTATTTCAATATTTATTCTTTAACTTTTATGGAAAAAATATTTACTTTCAGGAGAAGCTGCACGTCCAGAGCCCTCTCTGTCATCCAGTTTTGGAAGCACTTTCAGTGAAATCTGTCATTGACATTTTCATCCCTGACAGTCTTGTTCAAGTCAGAGCTGGAGCTGGCTGGCATGAGTATAGCATTGTGTATGTAGCTGGTAAGCAATGGATGTCCTGCAGATTTCCTCCATTCATTTGCAAGGGGCAGAAAATGATAATTCAGGGGGGACAGTTCACTATCGTATGCATTAAAGTAGATGCAATGGTTGGAATGTCTCTTTAAGGAGATGTAAAGCTTTGACTGAACTGTTTCAGCTTATATATACCATACACCCTATAAAAATTCCTCTAAACTCTAGTCAGGAGTTATTATAGTGTTATGTGCATGCTACCCAGATTAATAGTCCATATTAACTACAAATATAGGCCCTATGCAGTTAAGTGGTAGTTCTGTGGATGCAATCTAGGTGCTGGGCAAATACTATGTTTGCAATCCAGGTGCCAGGGCTGGCTTTTGCAGCGTGTAACCAGCAATCTGTGCTTGAACACCTAAGGCTGGCCCTGCCAGTGCTTGTTTTGTCCCAAGACGGAGAAGAGAGGCACTGCTCTAAATGAGTAAACATCCAGAAAGCCACCTTACGCCCCAACAAGCAATGCAGCACTTGGCTGGTGCCCCAGGTGGCTGCATTTTGTAACAGAGGAGGACTGGAGATTACATGGGAAATGTAGTCTCACCAGCTGGCATATTAACTAACCCTAGCTATACTCCATGCTTAAAATAAACTACCTTGTGTCCAATTAGCCCATCTCTAAACAGCCAACTCTCCCTCCCCTGCTGCTGCTCCTTGAATTACCTGTGCTTAAGCTGTAATGTGGACAGTAGGTGATTCCAAAATATATTTTATTGATGTGTGTATCAGAACACTGTATATATCCCTCTGGATAAAGACTCATAATAAGTCATTCACCTGGACTGCACTGGTATCTGTGTTACAGGTGACTGGAGCTCCCCATCAAACTTGATATTGTCGTATTGTTCAGTGATCCATTCTGGAGATACTTGCACAAAAAAGGGATAAATTCAACAGGGTCCCACTACAATATTTTTCCCATTGATAATTGACTGTAAACCACTCAAATTTTATACAGAAATGTAAAATTCCATTACTCCCTTTTGGCCAAGCTCTCTCAATCAAGGAAGCTGCAATCCATTTGGAAAGGGAAAGAAAAAGTCATAACGGGGAGCCTATTGAACTAAAAGCGTTTTATACATAAATAAAATTATATAAAAGGCCAACTGTTCCATTTGCTCACAATGCACTTTGAAAGTAGTTTTGAACAATATTCACCATTCAGAAACCTAAAATGGCATTAGAACAAAGGCTATTGTCTTGGGTTATAATTCAGTGTGCTACAGTGTATCATAAAGCAGACAACTTTTCTATTGGTTTTAAAGATGGGAATCCCTGGAGTTCTAAGTGACATTTCAGGTTTTATGTTACCGTTCAGCCTCTCGAAAGAATTAAAATGTTCTTTTTCCTGGGAATAGAGACAAAGGTTCATGGCTGTAGCCTGGAAATAAAGAAACCAGCATACATGCATTTATTTGTTAAAATTCAACATTTTGTAACACACATAAATATCTGGTCTTAAAGGGTGATTTTGTGAAATAAAGTAAGAACTTTATTAAGACAGGAGGTGAGTAGTATTACTTTATTTCTTCTTTACTAAATCCCAGCAAAAAGGAGCTCACAAAAATGTATGGAACATAAAGAGTTAATAACAGGTGTAAAAAGTGAAAGCTATTGAAGACCAGGCCCCTGTTATCAAGTGAGTTATATATGCCTAGCTATCGTAGTAGTGGATACAGGAATATGTGAAGTGTCTATACAAGGACACCAGTGTCCGTGTCAAGATGTGTGTGGGTCAATAGAACGTCATTAAATTGTCCACCACAGACCTCAGTAAATGTCCACCATGTTGGTGCCGAACCCTGAGTAGATACTGTATTGAAAGGTTTAAGGAATTACATTAACAATCAAGAGCTGTAAGGAAATGTAAGGAAATCTGGTTTCAATCAAATCTTAACAAGGCCTGAATTGGCCGTCAACTATATCGGGCAAATGCCTCCTGAGTCAGTACCTTCAATGTATTTGTAGCATGAGGTTGTACAAGTAGTGTGCAGCTGCACACCTGTAAATTATCGTCCCCCGGTTTTAAAGTGCCCATTATTTTATTTTATCACATTGGTCATAACCATGACAAGAGAAGCATTAAGGAGGAAGCATTTCCACTGTAGATGGACTATCATGCTGTTTTACTTAATATATTAAATATATACATGTGGCATTGATGTTTATTTCTTTGCTATAAACATTTTTTTTCTGAAACTATATATTTTATCCAATAGCTGGACAGATTACTCTAAATATATCATATTTCTGCTACATTTGTATTCTTGATTTTGGAAGCAAAATTATATTTTTTATTTTATCATCAAAACATCAATATTTGAACAGTGCTTTAGAATATTTCTCTTGCATATTTTTAGAATTAGTGGATTGAGTTATGTTTATGCATTGTGTTAAAATGTGGATCATCTATCTTCATGATTGTTGATATCGGGATATTGGTATCATATTTATAATATGTTTTCTAAACTATTATATCTTGGGTCATACTAAGTAAACGTCAAAGTAAAACAGTTTTTTCTTGATATTTCCAACAGGATAACATGTTGTGAAATATCATTTTTTTTCTCTTCTTTTCAATGATATTGTCCAGATATTATGCATTATATAGATGCCATTATAGTTGAAATCTTAATGAGCGTCTAACTGATTACATGCTAAATGTTCCTGCTAATTTGAAATTAGCACATGCTCATGTATTCAATTAAGTGCACAATGCTTGGGGTCGCAACAGGATATCTTAACTTTATCTAAAGGTCTAGAAAAATTGTGGGATTTAACAGGCAAAAGTAATTTTTAAAAAAATGCAAGTAATAATTCCTTGCTGTTTAAAATATTAAATCTTTGGACTTCTTACACTTCTTACCCAGTTTCTTGTGTCCCTGGCAATTAGTAAAATCTGTATTATTTAGAAAAAATAGCAGGTTTGTATTTTGACAGGTAACGACTATTTCCAACTTGCATTTCAACTTCGATAAATGAAACTTGACTTGGATACTGAACACTCAGCTGCAGGAGGGCTGAGTTGATGTGAGCTGAAAAAAAGAAAGTAACTTGATGATTCATTACCATACAACTTGAAAATATGTGGTTCCAGTGGTGGGTGAATCATCTCCATACCTAGGCAGGAGCGTACCTAGAGTATTTGGCACCTGGGGCGGATCCTGTATGTGGCAATTCCCCCCCACACACTTTTTAAAACGGCATAGCTTCTATCATTATATACTGGCGCAGACACTGAAGGTGGTACAGCATTACTGTTATCATTATATACTGAGGTAGAAATTAAAGGTGGTACAGCATAACACCTATCACTATATACTGAGGCAGACATTGACGGTTGTACAGTATAACACCTACCACTATTTACTGAGGCAAACAATGACGGTGGTACAGCATAACACCTATCACTATATACTGAGGCAGACATTGACGGCGGTACAGCGTAATCCCTATCACTATACATTGAGCCAGATATTGACAATAGTGCAGCATAACTCCTATCATTATATTCTAAGCCAAACATTGATGTGGTGTAGGACTACCACTTCATTGTCTGGCTTAGTAGTAGGGATGCACCGAAACGACAATTCTGGACTAAAACCGAAAATGCAGCATTTACCTGGCCAAAACCAAATATGACCCCACATAAAAATAAACCCTACACTTTTTTTAACCAAAAAAATAGCAAAATAATTAATAACAATATTATATAGTATATATATATATATATATATATAATTGTTAACAGCAATTACACTCCTATCATGCCCTGGCATACCCAGATTCCGGCATGTACTAGCTGACTTGGCATGATAGGAGTGTGATTGCTAACTGCAATCACACTCCTATCATGTCCAGGTTCTAGCATGTACTGGTTGCCTGGGCATGATAGGAGTGTGATTGCTCCTATCATGTTATATATTATATATATTGTTATTATTATTGTTCACATGTGAACTCAGCACCGGAGGCATAGAATCAGACATACAAATCCCGTATTTGCAAGTATACAATAATAATGTGTGGAAACATAGCATTGCAGGTATAGATCAACTGGAAATCACATAAAAACTCAGCAATAAAGGTTGAGATAAAACTACAGGAATAGATCACAGGTTGCACAACCCAAAGCCAACCCTGGCATCCACACTGCCCACATAGAACCTGACCAGCACCCAGATTACACACATAGGACCTGCCATCTTTGTCCCCAAACAGTCCAGCATGAGTCAACTTTGTCCTCAAACAGCCCGGCCTGTGCCATCTTTGTCCCATAACCACCCTGCCTGTGTCATCTTGATCCCCAAGGCTCAAACATCCTGCTTGTGCCTCTTCTCACTATCTACCACCTCTCACTGCTTCTCACTATCAACCCACTCTCCCTCCCTTCTCACTATCTTTCCCCTCCCATCTCACTATCTTTCCCCTCCCATCTCACTATCTATCCCCTCCTATCTCACTATCTACCCCCTCCCCCTCCCGTCTTACTATCCTTACCCCATCCCGGCCTCCCTTTCACTATATCTACCTCCTACCCTTCTCACTATCTCCCTCCCCTTCTTCACTATATACCGCCCTCCCTTCTAATCTACCCCCTCCCCTCCCTTCTTATATCTAACCCACCCTCTTCCTCCCTTCTCATTATCTACCGCACCCTCTCCTCCTTCTCCATATATCTACCCCCCTCTCTTCCGTCTCACTATCTACCCTCTCCCTCCTTCTCACTATGTACCCCCTCCCTTTCTCAACTATCTACCCCCTCCCTTTCTTCACTATCTACCCCCTCATCACCTTCTTATCTACCCCCTTCTCCCTCCCTTCTCATTATCGTACCCCCCTCTCGCCTCCCTTCTCATATCTACCCCCTGCTCTCCTTCCCTTCTCACTATTCTACCGCCCGTCATCCTCCGCTTCTCACATCTACCCTCTCCTCATTTTCTCAACTAATCTATCCCCCTCTCCCTCATTTCTCACTATCTACCCTCTCCCCCTTTGTAGTTAAATGTTTTGGACTTACCTTCCAGAAGTCCTGCAGTGGGTGTGCGATGCCTCCATCTTCCTGCGGTGTGAGCCTCTTCACTGCTAAGCGCCTGAATATGACGTCATATTCCGGCGTTCAGCATGACATGCCGGCACTGTGACGGAGTTAGAGACCTCGCGAAGGAGACTGAGGGGTGCCGAGCGGTTTCTAGGTGCCTCTCTCTCTCCTCTGCGTAAAAAAAATGACGAGGCTGCCGGGGATCCGGGCATTCTGGGACATGTGGTCACCCGAGCCCGTGGCACCCCCCTGATGAGCAGCACCCAGGGCAGACCGCCCCGTCCCACGCTAGGTACGCTACTGTACCTAGGAACTTCATGGCTCCAGCTACCTGGAGCTCTCCCTTACGTCATGGTGGTATGAAGTCTCTCTTCTGTTTGCCGACATTCCCGCTGATGTCGCGGGACACACAGATGTTTTAATGTGAAATGGGCAGGGAGTGGGGCAAACCTGGAAAGTACTCATGCATGGTCATCCACCGAAAAATGACACAAAAAATGCCACTGGGATTCATTGCTTAACCAATTGACTTCCTAGTGAATAGACCCTATCCATTAACAGCTCTTCTGATTACGTCTCATAAGGTTTAAGTAGACTGCAAGCTCTTTGGCTAGTGTGCAGGAAATACAGCCACTTGCACGCTATTTTTAAAATAGATACAAAAATGATGGAATAAATGATGCTTTTATGCTATTCCTGCATTTTACGCTAACCCTTTATTTCTATGTTTTTTTATATATAAAACCCTTTTTTAGAATATGAATTACATTTCCATTGACACAGTTATTGCAACCCTCATTTTACAATAACTCGACTTACAGCAATTTAATTTGCAGAGTGCCTCAGTTTGCCTCAGGTAACATCATGGCAGACGCAGTTACCTCATTAATAGAATTAATGGTCATTAAAAGTAATGCTGCACTATTTTTTTTTCATTAAATAACCTCACTGCACATTTATAATGGGCATGCATTTAAAATCTACTGTTATTCCATATTTATGTATTTGATGTACACTATAGGTAACTGTACACCGTAGTGTCCCATATAAGGCATATAATTAATAATGTATGTCTTTTTAAGAAAGAAAAAAGCTTACATTGCAGTTATTAAAGGAAATGATACGATGCCAGCAGATTAGATTTTATTTAACCTTTTTATGTTGTCTTGATAAATAACCAGGTCAAGGAAACTGATGTAATGTAAAATGGAGAGGCGGAATAATAGTTGTCATATATGTTCATGCAGAACCCGTTTAAGATGTCTTTAGAAAAAAGTAAAGAATCACATAACACCTTGTTGGTCTAAAATTTCCTTCTGAAGTCTGAGATCCGCCGTAGGATTAGATCCCTGGGAATGTAATGATGTAAAAACAATTACAAGTGTCATAATTTTAAATAATGGAGCTCCCATTGCAGAACAACAACAGATAAAAAGGATGTCATGTTAAAATCAATGCAAAGAATATTTGTGGAGTTTATCTATCTCTGGACTTCATTTTTGTAGACATATAACTCTTGCAATTTGTCAGGAAATCATTACTTAGTAAAAAAAAAAGTGTTTCAAGCTGCTCATTGTTAATAATAGTGTTAAGACGTAGTATCGTAAAAGTTTATTGACTAATCTGCAGGCTGTAATTTCTCAGATTCCATTGGCGTATTACATTTTAAGGAAACGGGATGTCGCACATCTTTTAAAACTGACCTTGTTATGCGTAATGTTGTTATTTAAAGTGGTATACCCTCCACTAATGTGTGTGTGTGTGTGTGTGTATATATATTATATATATATATTATATATATATATATATACGCACCGATCAACCATAACGTTATGACCAGAGACAGGTGAAGTGAATAACACTGATAATCTTATCATGGCATCTGTCAGTGGGTGGGATATATTAGACAGCAAGTGAACATTTTGGCCTCAACGTTGATGTGTTAGAAGCAGAAAAAAATATGCAAGCGTAAGGATATGAACGACTTTGACCAAGGGCCAAATTGTGATTGCTAGAGGACTAGGTCAGAGCATCTCCCAAACTACAGCTCTTCTGGCGTGTTCTCAGTCTGCAGTGGTCAGTACCTATCAAAAGTGGTTCAAGAAAGCAAAGGTGGTGAACCGGCCACAGGGTCATGGGCGGCCAAGTGGATTCCATGCCTTGACGGATCAGGGCTGTTTTGGCGGCCAAAGGGGGACCAAAACAGCCCTGATCCGCAATATTAGGCAGGTGGTCATAATGTTATGTCTGATCAGTGTATATTGAAAAATATATAGATGATATTTTGCCAGGCTAGTCATCAGGTGGAGGCTAAGTGGAGCAATAAGATGTCGGCAAACCCCCTCTAACACATTAATGTGTACTTGTAAGCAATAAAGCTAATAGTGCTGTGTGTGTAAACCACAGTTTACACCTTTTTTATTTATGCATGGTTGACCTGTGGCAGTCCCGGAACTCAACAATTTTAAAAAGAGCGTTCTGTCCCCTGATTTTGCGGTGGAGGACTGCCACCCCTAGGCCTAGTAGACCTTATACATTGGTGTCTGTGCTTCTGTCAAGAAAATGTGAGAATGAGTGCTGTGCTAGGGAATGATTATTATTGATTTATATAGCACCACCATATCCTGCAGCATTGTACAATAAGTAACAGCGTAACAAGCAGCACATCAAAAATCTAGAGCTATAGATACAAAAGGTGAGGAGAGCCTTGCTCAAATAAGGTTGCAGTCTAGAAGGAATCCTGAGAACAGATTGTTAGAACACTCTATGTATAATTTGTATTTCTCGTTTACAATGTAGGGTAGATAGAAGCAATCATAGAAAGAGGATAACAGTTTATTGTTTCACACTGTTTATGACAAGTGCTGCAAATAAATCAGTGATGGACGGAGATGCAAGACAGCCTTTTCTGTAATTAAAATGTTCTTTTCACTGCTGTCTACAAAACAGAAACCATACAATGCTGTGTAAATGGGATCAGCCTTCAAAACTGTAATGAAACCTTTTTTGACATAAATCAGCCCTGCTGTTTTCACAGGCCAAGACCCCCATGGTTGATGCTATTTTCCTTGCAGATATCACTTTTTACTATCATTGAGCAAAATGATGTGTCAAGCATGTCACTTTCCATCCATAAATCTATTCTTTTTTTTCCCCCCACACGTGGCTGAGCTCAAGTAAATTGTAAATGATCTCCCTCCCACTACGTCACAGCTGACTTAATTTTATGGAGACGATGCTTAAGAAAAAGGAAACTCAGCATTTAAGAAACTCAAACGGGCTGTAACTTAGAAATTATAGTCTGCTGTATTTAAAAAAAACACAAAAAAAACCTGATGCATTGGGGCGGTCCAAAAACTGACAATGACATATGGCGAGGGCCCTGTTAGTAGGATTGAGGCTGTTCTGTGATAAATGACACAATCTGTCAAAGAACATCTGTTATCTATCATCTTGGCTGGCTTTTAAAGAACAGAACGAAAATTCAACTGCACACACAGCCAAAAGAAAAATGCAAAAGGTGACTTGATGCCCTTCTGAATGGTAGAGGCATAGGGTGGTTTGCATTCGAAGAGGTTTAAGTCATTTGCAGTGTAAACCGCTGCTTAAGTGGACCTAGATCACACACACGTCTGTGTCTTAGAACTGTAATGATTGAAAGTGGCTTCCCCGATGACAATAGAACATAATAAGTTATGCGTAATAGACCAAGTCTATCAAATTGTCTTTCGTGGCATGACTTTTAGCATAGAACCCTACAAACACATCAAGAGATTCTAGAATAAAAAGTGAGTAGTGCGCAATAAAATTATATAAATAATATAAAATACAATTATACAAGCAAAAAAAATGTAATAAATAAATGTGAATGTGCTGCTGGTACACCTCAGAACAAATCCCCACTTTGTTAAAGAAACACTACAAAAACATATATAGGTGACCGCGCCCCTCACACCAAGTGAGTGTAAATAATGCAAATGATACCAATTCAATGTAGCTTCAAGGAAATCCGGGCAGTATGTAAAATTCAATCATAAAACAAAGAGAAAAGAAAAAAACATCATAGTGTAATTCATCAAAATAATTGTGTGTATATATCTAACAGGCAAAATGGACCCTTACGTTTGGTGGGGCTTATTCAAGCCCATAAACCGCGTAGGGGGGGTAAGCGGGAGGGATTGTTCGTCTCCCGAATAAATTTCACTCTCCACCGTAGAAATATTCACAACTTCGTGATGTCGGAAGAAGAGCGAGAAATCGAGGTAACTACTCCCAAATTCTTCAAAGCACAGATCCGGAGGCGAGGGTGAAATAAAGATGAATACTTTAATATATAAAATAAATAAATAATCGGACTAGCGGCAGTTTTCAAAATCACGGCGTCCCGCGTTCATCCACTGCTGCACAGCCGAATGTGTATCCGCAAATAAAAGTCACGTCCTCCTTCTCCTCTGTCACAACGTGCAACGTACGACGCGTTTCGTGCTATACTTCCTCAGGTACGTTGGTGGATCCCTTTCTGTGCTCCTTTATAGCCGTCTTTAATTGATTAGATCAATGGTAAATTGTCCACATAGATTTGTCAATTGTCCATAATTGGGTTCTTCATTATAATTAAAGTATATGCATTTAATAAATTAATTAAACAAGATCACAATATAGAATCATATTAAAATAGTCCTTAGATATATTTAAAACAATCCTTAGTTATATTTGAAACAGTTCTTAATTGTCTTTTAGAATGTATTAGAATATAGGTCTTTATCATTAATACTATAAGGGAATAAATTAGTTAATATACATTATCATAAATAGTAAATCTATAAGATAACAACTACATAATGGATCATGTGTAAATATACAGGATAAAAATATATAAATGAATAAATATTCACGTAATTCGCATGTGTGGTAAAAAATTATTATCACCATCCACATTAATTGACCATGAAGTTAGGGAGCTATTTAAACTTCTTGCCTTAAAAAATATATTGTCTCCTGAAATGGATTTATAAAAATATATAGTAAGAATTCGATAGAAAAATACTAATATACCGATAAAAAATGATAAAAAGCCTCAAAATCATTTATACACTAGATAAAACCATTTATTTAAAATACATTGTAAAATATATATAAAACCAAAGTATTGATATATATATCATAATAAATAATTAAAAAATAATAATTTAGAGAAAATGACAAAGTTCAAAGTCATTATTCAATCCATTCGGTATAAGAGTTTTTAAATTATAAATCCATTTCA
>VKOC01000003.1:32160833-32291958 GCA_009364415.1 Spea multiplicata
TGCGTCTTATCAGCAGGTGCGTCTTATAGAGCGAAAAATACGGTAATTTATTTAAATTACTGATAGCTTCTAAGGAAATTCAAGGAGCAGCAGCAGGGGAGGGAGAGTTGGCTGTTTAGAGATGGGCTAATTGGACACAAGGTAGTTTATTTTAAGCATGGAGTATAGCTAGGGTTAGTTAATATGCCAGCTGGTGAGACTTCATTTCCCATGTAATCTCCAGTCCTCCTCTGTTACAAAACGCAGCCACCTGGGGCACTAGCCAAGTGCTGCATTGCTTGTTGGGGCGTAAGGTGGCTTTCTGGATGTTTACTCATTTAGAGCAGTGCCTCTCTTCCCTGTCTCGGGACAAAACAAGCACTGGCAGGGCCAGCCTTAGGTGTTCAAGCACACTTTGATGCATGGAAACATTACAAGCATAGATCACAGGTTACACGCTGCAAAAGCCAGCCCTAGCGCATGGATTGCATACATAGTATTTGCCCAGCACCTAGATTGCATCCACAGAACTACCACTTAACTGCATAGGCCCTATATTTGTAGTTAATATGGACTATTAATCTGGGTAGCATGCACATAACACTATAATAACTCTTGACTAGAGTTTAGAGGAATATTTATAGGGTGTATGGTATATATAAGCTGAAACAGTTCAGTCAAATCTTTACATCTCCTTAAAGAGAGCTACTTTAATGCATACGACAGTGAACTGTCCCACCAGAATTATCATTTTCTCCCCCTTGCAAATGAATGGAGGAAATCTGCAGGATCTCCGCTGTGGATTTGCCTCATTCCCCGTCCTCATTTCCTATACTTGCAGAAGATGCGTTCAACCAAACACACCCATTGCTTACCAGCTACATACACAATGCTATACTCATGCCAGGGATGAAAATGTCAATGAGAGATTTCACTGAAAGCGCTTCTAAAACTGGATGACAGAGAGGGCTCTGGAGGTGCAGCTTCTCCTAAAAGTAAATATTTTTTCCATAAAAGTTAAAGAATACATTAATGAAATACTTCAATATGTATTTATCATTTCTAGGGTGATTATATTACTTACACTGCTACATTTTGTTTTAACCATGACTGCTGCCAGTAGAACATGTTACATTTATAAGTGCATTTCTGAAATATAAATACAGAAAAAGATTTGTAGTGAGCGTCTTAAGTTACCAATTATAGAGATATTTTTTTATGGGGATGGAAGCAGTGCGTATTAAATATTCTTTAAAACATTTAAACGTTACACCTACTCAGCTATGTCATACTGAAAATATGCACGTTAAAATGTGACATCACTGCTGTATATAAACATAAACCCCTAAATCTCTTCGGGGGATTAAAATGTAATATTTTCCTTGTAAGAACCCATCTGGCAGAAATTACTGTAGCAGTTTTATTTTAATATTGCTCTTCTTCAACAATAATTAGATTAATCAATAGTACATTAACGTTGACGCATCCGCTTGTGAACAGTATGGGGTGTCCTTGTTTTATCCTGTTTCATTCTGATTATGGATGGTAACAATTTAAACATGCAAAAGCAAACAATTAAGAAAAGCACCTTTTTTACATGCAGTAGTATTTTTATTGGGTGCTACCCTAGTCTTTACCTCAGTCACCACTTATCTCCACTCTCCTGTACCCTGTTAACTGCCAGGACATGACATTATATCCCAGCGCTTTGTCTATAAAGGATGCACAGCAAAGCATACATTATACTAGGGAGTCTACACCAGCCACAAACCTTCTGGACCAGTTACAAGGTTAACCTCTGATTTTTAGAAATGGTTTATGGAGTAAGTGGTGCACCAATGAACCCATGAGGCAGAAGGCCCTGACCTGCCACCTTAGGCCAACTCCTAGTCAGCCTATGGCAGAATACAACTGTCTACTATAGGACTTTCCCTTTACACTATGTCAATGAGTAGCAGTCAAGTCACACAAGACCAGTTAGCATAGTGCTTCTGTACACTTTGATCTAGCAAGATGCAGCATGATATATGGAAGCCCATTGTGCAAAATGAGTATCCCACAGTCCCTAATTTTACACCACGCATTTTATGCAGCCAACAGCAATAGAGAGAGTCCTGATCCAAGAATTCTGTATATTGAAAGGCTGTAGTATTTGTGCGTTTCATGATTTCCATACCTATTAAGTGGCAAATTGGCATAATGTGTGATAGTATTATTACATGGATCCTGTGGCATAAGAAAATCTTAGGATACCAGTGTATAATTGAAGAAGCCTCAGTCATTCACTTTTTCTGTTACAGTACCAGCTTAGTCTTGGGGCTCTTTCAGACGTCTGACTACTTAGAACCAACTGCATCCCTTGTTACCTTTGCAATTACAGATCTGGGTATATCCTTTAAAACTCTGTCATACAATCATAAAAAGAATCATTTCGTGTCAGCTTTACAAGTTTAAAGTTCTGCGTACAATGAGCATGTCCTTGGAACAAAGAAGCAGGAACATTTTTACAAGATTTGGCCGTGAGCAAGGTGTCACATCATCTAGCAAGTAACACTAGCATTCCAAAGGATGTGTGGGTTGCAGACAGATGTGCTGGAAAGGATGCAGCAAGAGTGGCAAACTTCCCCCGCACATGGTAAATAAATATCTTTATATATTTATAATTGGAATTAAGTACACAGAATTTAACATCTGCCCTCGTGTACCTTATTCCACCGATTGATTCCAATATAGTCACTTAAGAAACTTCATTTCTAGAGTTTACTAAGTTCCACTGGCAGCAGTAATGGTTAGATAAAAATCTCAATATGTAAAGCTTGGAGGAGAGAGAGGTGATTCAAATACATAAAGAGTATTTAACAATATACATGAAGAAAGTTTATTTCACAGGATGGGAAATGTTAGAACATATTCTGAAACCCTCTACATCTCTACCCTCTCTCTACCCTCTTATGCAAATACTGCTCCTCACCACCCTCTTCGTTACTCTCATGAACTGATTCTTCCCTTCTATCGTCATTACCTCTTCCCACTCCTGTATTCAGGATTTCACACTGCTGTACCTCTTCTATGGAATTCCCTTCTCCATTCTGTCAGACTTACTTCCTTATACATAAATGTCAAAAGCTCTCTGAAAACCCACTTTTTCAAGAAGCCTACAACCTTTCCTCATAACACTCAGCCAGCATCCTGATCAAGCCACCTGAATGTCCACCAACCTCTACAGATCATCCGAACCCTATCAACTCATCCCCATCCTGCTGCTTCACTCCCCCTCAACCACCATCTAGATTATAAACTCACAAGAGCCGGGCCCATTCTATTGTTAGTTATAGTGTGTGTGATTTTAAATTATATTACTGATTGTTGTAACAGCGCTACAGAATCTTCTGGTGCTATATAAATACATGTAATAAATTAAAATGTAACGTCAGAGGACAGGATTGGCTATCCTGAATACAAAAAAGAACCAAGACCAATTAATTGTCCATATCTGTCATCAAATTTTATGTTCCTATATTTCTATGTAACACATTTACAGTTAATCTATTGAGTATTTTGTACAACCCTGAAAGCAATAGAAATACTTGGCTCAGGTGTTGGCCGGTATAGTATTTTCTCATCTTCTCTTCTGTTATCAAGCAGGGGAACAGAAGGTCCATGATCTGTTGCCAGTGACTGCACTGGCAAATAATGTCATATAATATACCCCCCAATGTTTAAAATGGCCATGAGGGACACTTTTGTTGTAGATAGTGTGTATAGTGGCATGGCCAGGAGGCAGCGCTTAATGAGAATTTTTATGTCACTTTGTTCCCTTTTGGACTATATAGGGAACTTATTTAAATTGTTTACTATTCATAGCATGCCCATTTCATATAAACATAAACTGTACATTTAAAGTCCATTATTGCAATTAATTGAACAACAAAGTTGGTATCTCAGGATAAAATGTGCATTCAAATCAAAAATAAAATTAATGTTCATTGTTTATTGTCTTGGCATAAGTTGAGAAATCTGCACATTTTAAAAATGATGGGCTAAAAATAAAAATAGTGTTTTTTTTTAACCAACATGATGTATTCACTAGTAAAAACTGTAACTAATATCACATTTAAAAATACTTCTGAAGTCTAACGCATGACAAAATCTTGACTCACATTGATTGCATTATGTTGGTTTTATGTACAAATGCCATTCGAAGTTGTAAGTAAGGTTTAAACCGATTACAAAAATATAAAAACAGAAGGAAATCTAAAGGGAAATATGTAGGTGCAGAATTATGAGTCATTTTATTTGTTTAGTGTCAGTAACAACTAGTTATGAGCAGAATCCAGGAGAAACCAGTTAGGTAATTGTATTCCAACATGTTCTTTGACTGACTGTAGGAACAGTCAACATATTCTTCTTCTGTAACATTCTATAAGTAGAGGAGCGAACATACCCGTGACAAACCAATATGAAGAATGGGTAATGGGTAATATTAGGAGATAAGAGGAGGTATCTGCTTTGTAGCTGCTTTGTCCTGGCTTGTAGTGATCAAACGACTTTATCTGGGAACACTCTAATCTTTGCTTAGAGGCTACAGAAGTTAAAACTGATTATTGAGCATCTTCATCAATGTTCAATCTGTGATTGCAGAGAAGTTGTGTTGGACCATGCCCAACCCCCACCCACTCCTCTCAAGATTCCTCTTTTTTAAGTTTATTGGGGACTAGCCAAGGCACGCTTAGCCTACCTCCCTGATGTGCCGACAATGCTTTCGAACTCTTTAGAAGGCATGAAAATCACACCACTGAATCCATGCTCAATTTCAAAAGAACTTGATGACATAAATGTAGCTGCCACTGTGCTTCATATAGGATAGGTCATTTCCAAATCTAAGGATGAGGCTAAGTTGTCTAGTAATGGATCTTACTATGAGTAGTGGCAATAACCTTAACAATATGTAGAGAAAAAACATATTTAGATATAACAGCACAGTAGAACATCATCATTCAGAGACACAAGCTTGTGAGATTCACAATTGCTTATATGGCTTTAATTACTTAAAATATAAAGCAATGAAAACAGCAAATGTTGAATGTCCTTAGAGTCTAAATCACCTGTCTGGTACTAAATCCTATTGCCACCTCTTTGTATATAAGTCAGAGCCACTGCCTGGAGTGAGCAACTACTCGCAGTGTAACTTTATTGTTACTGGATGCTGAGATCTGACTCAACTCCAGGCTTGCTTCCTCCTTCAGGACAGGATTTACAATGTAGGGGACACCCGGGCGCTCCAAGACATCTCACTATCAAATTGGACTGAGTTTACATTACCTTGCAGGGTTAGCAAGAGTAGCTATGTTTATGGCCTTACGTCAAATTCTGTCTGTGTATGTAAGTGGTAAAGAATAGACAATTTGTATGCTATAGCTGTACTATACTACTGTAATTCATTAATCAGTTCATATACTGATTTTTTGTCAAAATGAAACAGCTTAATTGATATTTTATACTCCTGCCAATATTAGAAACATATTTTAGTAGTTCTTTCTTTCCATTTCCCTGTACATTGTAATTGACATGCAAACCTGTAAGGTCCCTCTGCTTGTAATTTTACAACAATTGAAACATAATTTAATTGTTGGGGTCTTTATAACAAAAGCTTCTTTTATATGTTATCTGAAGCTTCTCATTACTCAGTTGGCCAACTCCTCATCTGCCTTAATTTGTCATATAATTATAACCACGCATAAAACGAAAGCAAAGGTCTTCTTCAGATGAAATAATAGATTTAGAAAAGATCCTTGTTAAAGCTGCGAATACGCGTAGTGCAATCCAGGGTATAATCAGAAGTATTTATTTTGCAATTTTTGGTTTTAATGACATGCATCTAGAGAGGCAACACATTCCTCCCTTTGGCAGAAGATTCCTATAATTATACAACATCTATTATTGATGTTTATGGAGATAGAAATGCTGTCTTATACTTGTTTAATTAATAGTTTAAACTCAAGACATATAAACTATTGCGAGGCTGCTTGTAGGTAATACTAAAAGATCAAACTTTCTCCTACACAGAAATCAATTAAAGAGAGGAGCTGCATTCCTAATCGGTTCTCTTCAGAAGAAACTCTCATTGTTCAACTGGTGTCAACAACAAAAAATATACTTGTAATAACTCTACATTCCTGTTTTTATAATAGAGAAAAGCTACATTTTGCTGAAAGAAAGTAAAACGTATATTATTTCTAATGAAGTACCACCTTAAAACAAAATCACAGTCACGATGAAATACATTCTTATTCTTATGTTGAAATAAAGATGATTTATTCAGACGAGAGCAGTCAGCTTTTCTAGCAAAGCTTATAAAGAACAACATTACTGACTACCGGTATATAGTTTATTTTCTTAAATGGTGAGATATAGATGAGCTACTATTATGAAGGGATAGTTTGGATCTTCTCTGTGAGTGCTGCACCAACTGAAGCCCTGTTGTTTATGGTCACAATCAACCTGCATGGTCAGCCGAAGTGAGCTTTAAACAGTTTGAGACTCGAACATGATATGGTAAGCTTGGTGGTCGTGTATCAGAGCTATACTCAATGAAGAAGTTTGTTTTATCTTCAATGAGTGTATAGCAGTTTGTGTGTAGCGGAATCAGTTCATCTTTCCCAGTTCCATGCATGATGCTTTCACTGAATTGCACTCATGTCCAAGTTATGGCATCATAACGCTGAACCTAAGGTCCATCACATTCCTTCCTACTAGGCTACCAGGAAATTAGCTCCAAAAACTGACAGAAAGGTGTAAGGGTACACTGCTGGGGTAATATTGTGCCAACATAAAATGCATAAAACAACGGCGGTACTTTGGCCATAAAGGGTATATAGATTAATTGTCTGAATTTTATAGAAACTGATCAACTATTTTTATCATTTTGACTGAACAAGAAAATAGCCGTTTGTGACAGCTTTTAACCTTTTTCTCAGTAATTCCCTAAACTATAAATAGTTTGTCAATCCAGTCTGTTGTGCCTTTTTTACACAAATACATGCAAAATGAAAAAAGTTCTCTTACTTTCCATTGATCACACCATCTGGGTTGAGCATTGGGATGATCTTGAAGATAAATAGTTCCCGTAGGATCTCTGCTATGGGGTCTGAGCTTGTTAAAAATTCCAAGGTTCCTTTCATCACCCAACTGGCATTACTTTCCCCGGGATGAACCCGTGCAGTGAGGACAATATACTGGCGATTACCTGGAATTATAAAGAAATACAACAATTGTATTAACATGGCACATAAATGTTACACTTCATCTAAAGCTAGAATACGTATTTGTACTGTACATTTTTTTATTGGATGCGTGTTAGACTGTAATATTGTTTAAACAAGGTCCTTCTCACATTTTGTTTCTGTAAGTCAAAATTGTTATATAAAACAATGAAAAATAATAAATAATAAAATGTTAAAAGCTTTGCCATAGTAGAAAGGGCATAACAATAGATGCTGTTAGGGGATAACCTTTGAAAAGTGGCAGCTGTAATGCTTGCCTTCCAAGATTTCAAAGGCATGTTGACTCTTTTTATTCTTCTCAAAATTAGTCAGATACATAACCAAAATAATAAAAGGCCTGACAGGCTGAAATGAAAACCCAAAAAACAAAAAATCTCTGATTGCATTTTTTAACGCTTTGTGACTGTAGCATAGTTTGTAGAAAGTGCGTGGTGCACATATTTAATTAAAAAATAGGGAAGCTAGTGCAAAGATGGCCTTAACAGATTCTTAATTTACTCCCATGATGCCACTGGAAATCTGGGTAATGATCTTATAAGACAATGCTCTCACATATTCACATTTCTCATGTATATATATATGTTTTGAGCCAACCTGATAATTTATCTTAACACAATACACCAATTTGTTAATGAACTAGGAGGCAGTTCCCTCTATCAATATATGCCTCCAAGCCATGTCATGATATCTTTAGGAGTCTATTAAGTGATGAAGAGAAACACATTGTACGTAGAATGATTGTTGAGTAATACATATCAGAGTGTTTTATTAGTCAGATTGCCTGGGGTGCTATCTTAAGAGGTCTAAAGTGTAGGCAGCCCTTATCAGCTTTAGTAGGGGCAGATTGGCTTTTTATGTCCCTCTTTTCTAGAACTACGGTATAAAGGAGTGTATCACAGTGGACCTACAGAGCCAAAAGCTATATAATGTTTAGATAAAAGCAACGCCAAGATATAGACTAAAGCACGTCAACACACAATAATTTTGTAAAAAGCATAATGCTATCTAACATGGAAAATGCAGTGGGATAGTGACATAGAATTTTCTTCTGTGAGAAGAAAACATGAAAAGCCCTGCATTAACATTGATAACATATATGTTAATTGCACAGAAGCTTCCCAAATATATTATAAACTCAGAACAAAGTACCAAGAAAACTAGTAAAAAAAGCTACGTAAAAAAAAAATGTAATCTAATAGTTATAGTTGAAAGATTTTCATTGAGCAAAGCATTTTTTTTTTTGGTAAGTAAATGTGTTCTTCTATATACGTTCAGAATTTTTTTTTCCAGTCTCCTTAATAGACTGGCTGACAGCATCTTACAGAAAAAATTGGGGGTTTTGTAACTTGTGTCACTGCTAAATTAGAATTTGTATTGGTTATTTGCTAAATCTTACTTAATGCGTGTTTGTTCTTCGTTGGTTTCTACCATAACTATGATTTAACAGGGTTTAGCAGCCACATGCAGAGTTAAATGTATGAGACTGTACAGCTGTAGCATTGTATAGGACACATGAGAACCCCTAATTGACAACAGCTGCTCGCAGGATAAAGGAAAGTAGATGTTTTATGTTTGGGAATCGATTTTCACATGTTTAACTGACTGTATCTTGAGTCTACTTAGAAATAAAGCTGGGCATATTGATCATGAGGTCACATTGCAGTCACACAGTATATGATTCCTTCAGGTAAACTGAGAACTCAAGAGCTTTGTGGGCAAAAGCCCAAGTCACAGTCTCTGTGCATTTTTTAAGCTCTGTAAGGTTGACAAAATGTATTGTAAAGAAATGTTATTTTAGTCTGAGTATATATAATATATATATATATATATATACATACATACTATAACACCAGCCTGGAATCTACAGCTGTGTTGGTTGGTGCATTGACAACAAAGGACACTGATTGATATCTTTTTTTTTAATGTTATTAAGGTTTTTAAGGTTATGTTTAATACCTATAGGGTAATTGTGAACAGCTGAATCAGGGCAAATGTTTACCAAGTTAGGATGAAGCATTTAATGCTTTTTGCTCAAGACTTGGCAGTCTTTGGTAGCTAGAGTTCCTATAGCGTTGGCAAGTTTGGGTTCTGTAGTTTTT
The DNA here is from genome assembly GCA_009364415.1 of Spea multiplicata. Lineage (NCBI taxonomy): Eukaryota > Metazoa > Chordata > Amphibia > Anura > Pelobatidae > Spea > Spea multiplicata. Next base: position 32,170,195 of record VKOC01000003.1, read on the forward strand.
TTGGGGGGGGTTTTAATCATATTTCCATGTTTTTAACTCGGTTGGGTTTTCTGATTGAGTCATTCCTTAATAAATAGACCACCACAAAATAAAACAATTTGAACATGAGTGTTGTTAATTGAGAAGCATCTAAACCTATAATCTCTTTGAGTAGTCCAAACATCAAGTAAACAACCTCAACTCATCTGTTCTTGTTTAGAACCTACAGAGAGGAGAACACACAATTGTCCTTGCTTGTTTTTACAACCTATTGTTACTCAGGAACAACATTTTGAGTGTATAACTCAAATTCATTCCTTTTTTCAAATGTCATTCACAGACAATTGAGCAGTATGAAACAGCCTAGTGTAGGTGATATAGTGATTATATTGAGCTTGCATTGTTTGCTGTTTCTCACTATGTTCTTGTAGGAAGTCATCCCATTGGGATTCCATTATTTTTGCAATGTTATGGTTCTATAGTGAAATTCAAGACAGGGTACAAAGTCTTTTCATTTGCGAATGCACAGCTTTATGAAACTTTTTAAAAATAAAATATATCCATACCTACTTTATTTCAACTGACTGTGACAAGAACTCGCTCACTGTGAAAGAGTCCATAAAACGACTATTTTATACAATATTTAACCAGATAGAAGACATAAATATCCTCCATCCTTACAGTTTTACAGAACCACCTTGATGATTTTCACTTATTTAAAATATCTAAATTAAGGATTTGCAACTGACTACTGCTTTGAAATCTCTTTGTGTGAGCTAATTCTAGACAGAGCTGCACATTTTAGTACAAAACAAGATAAAAATAGAAAAGTAGAAAACTTTATTAAAAAAAATCAAATCCTGTTAACTAGATGTGATGCAGTGTTTTTATCTTGGGTATTAATATTAACATACATACATTACATAGAATAAATCCAAAATTCACACATTCCCCCACAACAATAACTAAAGTTCTTCAAAGCAGGTACTGGGTACTGGAAATTATAGCAGACCTAAGCTTCGGAAGACTCAACATACATGTGTATATCCTGGATTAATAAAGATGGATGTTGGACTGCCAGTATGTACTTGCGCTTGTCTTTGGGGTCTATCCAGTAAACAGTTTGCTAAAGCTGTTAGTTTGCAGCCTTGAACTCGCATAAGTTGGACAAATTCACTAAAGCAAAATGACATTTGCACTTTTCAAATATCATACACAACTCACATACACTGTACTGCAAGAGAGGTGATGCCAGTTAATGTTTTAAAAAAGCAGGCAGCACAAAGACTCTCTAACCTGCAAATTGAAATTTACAGTAGTTCCAACTCGTAACTTTCACTTTCGTGGTTGAGAGGTAACTTGCAGGTCCATTCCCCTTCCCTGAACAAACATTATAACAAAAATATACAAAATAATAATACAATTAATAAAATAAATGAAATGGCTATTCATTGGAAGCCATATTAACCATGGAGGGAACAATCACAGGTGCCATTGAGGAAAGGGGTAATAAAAGAAGCCATGGGTGTACAATCCTTAAATTAACCTCAGGGAGGCACACCTTAAATAACAATTTTATGGAGCTGCTGTAGAGGTGAAAAGGTACATACAACAAACAAGGAATAAGCACAGATCCAGAAATAACTATTTAAAAACACCTATCTGAAGCACCATAGAGTATGCGTCCCTATTTTTATTTTGTATTGATAGATAGTATTAAATCCATTAGATATTAGACTAGGGCATTTGGATTCATACAAATTGCAAATTTACCAAATTGTTGAATCGGACAAAAACAAAGCAAAAAAACTCAGAATTGTGTCCGACATTTGTGGGTCCGCATTTACTCACACTCTCTGACAATCTCGTTCTAGTTTACTCTCTCTGTCACATTCTCTAAATATTTCCCTACCTTCTCTGCCGTCCGCTTCTGCCGACCACTTCCGCTTCTGCATCTTCTTCCTCATCTTCTCCTTTCTCGTCGCACTTATATCCTCAATCTTTAATTCTTATTCTTCTTTCTTCATCCGCATCTCCACGGACATAACTCAGCAACTTCTGCCAAGATGGCGGCACTCCAACTGGGGCAGAGGACGTCACTGCAAGTGCCATGATATGGCCCTTAGTTCACCTGAGGGCAAAATGGTGGCGCTTGCAGTGATGTCCTCTCCTCCAATTGGATGATCGGGGAGATTGCATCACTGCAGCGCCGCCATATTGCCCTCGATTCACCTGTGTGCAAAATGGAGGGGCTTCCAGTGACATCCTCTCCTATGTTTGGATGATCGGAGAGGATGTCTCTGCAGCACCGCCATTTTGGCAGAAGTTGCCAGATTAAAGAAAGAAGATTAAGAATTGAAGAGAGAAGAGAAAGGAGGAAGAAGTGGAAGTGGTCGGCAAAAGAGGTTGGCAGAGAAGGTAGGCTGATTGAGAGTGAATATGGGCACGGGGCAACAAATTTAATTCCCAAATTAAAAATGCCCCAGTGCTATTGTATTGAACAATATAGCTTGATTGCTTTTATCATATCAGGAGTTTCCATGAGTATATTTGAAACAGTCACTTTTCTCAGTCTATAAAAATATATTTAGATTAATTTAAAAGGACTGACTGACATTTCTTTTTTCAATTTCCCTGTTGCCTTTGATTTAATTTGATTCATTTTTGTGACTGACGAAGCAGATACAGTTATCAGCTTGAAGGAAAGGTTAAATAAGGAGGCTGGTTTGGGTGTTGTGCTTTTTGCCTCATTAATAGCAAATAACTTGTCAGGGAAATACAGTGTGCACCTGCCCAAGAGATAAAGTACTCAAGAAAGGTATGCAGCACATATTTTGGGTCTCAACAGCCAGTATATGTCACTACAAAAATTAGGATAAAAATATGACATCACCTAGTTTTAAACACAATAATTGGGTTGAACATGTTCTAGATTGCCCAGGACTATCCTGTGTAAAAGAGTCTAACACATTTAACATCTCTTCTAACCCCAATAATATAAAAGGACCATATGTAATTATTGGTATAGGCAATAGTCAAAAATATGTAGTCATTGTTCATAAATTAAGATATATTAATAGACTTCAATAATAGGGAAAATAGTTTCCATGACCTTAAGTATGGAATGAAGGATTTGCTGAACAGGCATTCTATAGATAGGATAGTAACTTGTTATGCATGGTATAATTGTTACTGTAAAAGGGCATTACAGTAGGCTTACAGTGACCACCTAAAATAGGGTTTAGACGTGTAAAGACCTTAGTAAGCATGTTTGAACACCCAATCAGGTATGAAGACCAATAGATTGAAATCGTTATCCAAACCGTATATAAGCAAGGCATTTGTATGGCATAGGGAGGCATGGGAGGAGAGGTTGAGGGAAGATGTACACTCCCTCCCTTCTTCCTCAGGAATGCATAGGACAGATGTTATGAACTAAATTCCTCTCCAAGGTTTTATCAGACTTATTTTGTATTCTTTTTGTTATCTACTTTTTATATTGAATTAAATGTTTTACCTTTGTTTGCATCTAAGTGACTCTGCCTATTTTTGACGCACATACATATATATATATATATATATATATATATATGTGTGTGTGTTTTCCAATTATATGAAGTTTGTGTTGGCCCTATATTTTTATTACATCCTGTAATCGTATGTGTTGTTTTACATATCGGAGAACAATATTCTGCTACAGTGTAATGTTCAATAACAAATGAAAAGAGCTTTGCTGTTATGAAGTATATGGGGTATGCCTCATGCCAAAACTTGGAACTTATCTAAAGTTTTTGGGTCTAACACCGGTAAAACAAAAATAGACAAGCCCACAGCTGAAAAGTCATCTAAATAAAAAGTTGCTTACAAATTTTCAATCACTAAATTTTGATCACTTTCATGTATCAGACATTTTCATGCAGTAACAGTAAGAGGATCACTTGTCAAATCCTCAGCTGCTCTAGTGCTTCTTGGCCTTAAGTTGCTTAAACAGAGCTAAACACATATAGATTCATTTGTAACAATGCTACAGATCTTTAATAATCTAGAACAGCTTTGGCATGAATTGAATATCGATATATACTCAGCGCAGGATAATAAAACTTGGAGCACACCCTAGTGTCCAAACCTGGTAATGATCACTTAACAAAATACATGTGGTAAAGTTCTAAAAACAGTACTGAACGTGATATGGCTTATTATTAGAACATTGACAGAAGTAATTATATATATTACATAATATATATTACATAATGTAACCAACATATAAATTATTAAGGCTAGAAAAATATTTTACAATATAAAACACTGTGCATGCTGCAGAGAAACTGTACAGCTGAGCTAGAGAGTGTGAGTGAGGGGTGGAAGGACAGGGTGTTGTCACGAACCAGGGGAGCAGGTCTGATAGGAGCCCAGGTGCAGGGGATACGAGGGGCTCTGTCTGTACCCCACGATGCATGATGGCCTGGGGTTGTTACAGACAGGCGCAGGAATAAACCACAGACAGAAGATCAGGATTAAGAGTTGTATTGCATGTGAAGGTACAACAATATATATACAAGGAAAGTCACTTGGCAGGAAGCCCACTTGCGGGGCACACGGCAGGAAGCCCACTTGCGGGGCACTCGACAGGGAGGACCACTTAGTGGGGCGCTGGCCGCAACTCAGGAACAAATCAGGAAACAAAGCAGAAACAGATCAGGAACAAATCAGGAACCAAAACAGGAACAAAACAGGAACAAAACAGGAACAAAACAGGAACAAAACAGGAACCAAAGCATGTGGTCCTCAAACATTAATGTCAAGGCCCAGACTGCAAGGCTGGACAGGTTTATATAGGCTGTCTTGATCAGGTAATCAACTGCAGCTGGACCTGATAATCAGTCTGAGTGGTTCTGAGTGGCAAGGGTGGCCACTAGTGGCTGGAAACATGAAATGAATAACGCAACGTATCAACAAGTCCAGCCAGCGCATGGTGAAACGTTACAGGTGTGAGCATGCATGCGAGTATGGATGTGTAAAAGTGTGTGAGCATGGATGTGTGCATGTGTGTTGGCGTGAGTGTGGAAGTCTGTGCAAATGTGAGAGTGTGTGTAAAATGGGTGCCACTGCATATTTTAGTTACTGGGGTAGAGGCAATAGAAAGATTGGGGTGACAAATATATTAATGCATAAGAGAGAAAGGGAGGAAGAAGAGAGATAATGGGATAGAGGAGAAATGGGGAGAAAGGGGAAAGATAAGAAGCAGGAGGGATAATGATAATCGGGAGAGATAATGAGAAGTGAGGAAGAGGGGGGAGAAAAGGGAGAGAAAGTGAAATCGGAGGAAAGAGATGAGGTAAATGAAAATAGGAGACATAATGAAAAAATTGGATCAAAGAAAAGGGGAGGAGATAAAAGATGAAGAGGAGACCTGAGACTCTGAGAGGAGCTCCTGCTGTGGGCTGTAGTTCTGGATCTTCTGGAGACCTAGCAGAGCCCCCGGTCAAAAACATTTCTTGCAAACCAATGGGCTAAGGGGTGCAGGCAAACGGTTCAAATGAAGTATAAAGTATTCTGGTAAATCCTACTATGCATCTGCATGCAAAAAATATGTAGGGTATAAGGTGGCATTCAAATCTCAGATCAGTTAACATTTCTGGGGTGAAATTACATTTAGAATTAAATACATTAACAACATTTAAATTTACAATATAGAATTTGACAATATGATTACATCACCTTAATACATTCTGGTAAAGAAGAAGAGGACCCTGCTCTTTCAAGCTTACAATCTATTCCCATAAAAAACTTATTTTATTTACTGTGATGCCTGAAATGTTTCACTTGTAAGATGTATAAAATGGATACACATAAGCAGAATATTATTTATGAATTCTACAGTGATGTGCAGTAGGTTTGGCCTAGATAAAGCACTAAACAATAATCAAGTACCAAGCTGAATCTTTTGTGCTTCCAACTACAGTCAACAGAAGCAAGCAGCATGCTGCCAACCAAGGTGCATGAATGTGAATACTATGTAAGCTTTTGGATCACATAATTTTGGAGTAAGAATAAACATGCTTTCATGGGCTGCTTGAGGTGAGGTATGGACAGCAGCTTCATTTTATTCTGCAATCTTGCTATGATGTTTCATCTGTTGTATTTACCATCCCCAAACAAAAAACAATTGCACATTTAGTAAGGCCAAGGGGCCCTCTGGAATTCAAAGCTAGGACATCCATGGGGCCAGAACTTCCATAGGAAGCCCCTACTTGGAATGAGATTCTAAATCAAATCACGTTTCAAGCAAATATGGAACGTTATTTTTATTCTCTGAATCAAAATCTTTCTAATTATAATGATATTTGGTGTCCTTGGTTTGACTATATTCAAGGTACTTATGTTTATATCTCTAATTCTACTATTCTTTCTATTCTGATGTAAATCGTAACCTCGTTATGGCTTTTTGTGCCGTTCTTATATTAACAATTTTAATCTAACACCCCAATGGGATTACCGTCCTGCAGATATTTTCCAGCAGTTGATAACCAACCTCTGCCCCTCCCCCCCATCGTCACTGATGAATTTGCGTCCTGTATGAATGTCTTTGTGGTAGTAGGTATGTTTAATATATAATTTTAAATCAGGCTTGGCCCATTATGGTTTGTTTTTTTCTGTTTTCCAAAGTCCAATTTTGAATTTCCTCTTGGCATCCTCTACGGTTTACGGTCTAGTTTGTTTGCTTGATCGTCTAATATAGCTTTGCTCTATACTGCTCTTAAACTGATGCTTAATTTGCAATTTGACTCTTGGATTTTTTATGGGTCGTAATTAATATTCTCAGATCTATTATTATTTGTGTGTATGTATTTTTCATATTTTCTTACTCTGTATGTTTGTATTTTTAGATATGTTTATACATGAATAAAATATATATTTTTAAAACTTCCATAGGACAAGAGTGGTAAGATTAGCAAGATGGGGGGCCCACTGGAGCCACTTGGCGGGAATTCCCTTGCTCCCCGTTCCGCTTCCATAATCAGATGAACATACCTGGGTATCTCTGGTTTTGGCCTGGAGAACTCGAAAAGAAGAATCACTTCTCCGGGTCAATACCCAAATCCTCTAGGTCGCAGGAGCAGAGTCTTGACATGCCCATTTCCCCTTAAAATTATGATGTTTCCCACGATGTCAGTGGGAATGCCCACTGGGGTCGGTGGGGCCGGAACTGGTGTCAGCAGGGACCACCGACCATCGTCAACAGGATCGCACAACAATGTCAGTGGGCAGTACTAGCCTGAGCCCACATTTCCCAGGTATACAGAGGAGACACAAGGGCATGTCAGGACCTACATAGAGGAGCGATGAAGAGGTTCTTGACACCTGAGAAGCTAGCCACTGTATCAGATGTTATCTATAAATAGGCATACTGATCTACAAAGAAGAAATAAGCATGGTGACCAGGTCAAAAACACGAAAGATTTTTTTTTTCTTCATAAAAGGTATTTCTGCCAACAAATAAGATGAATATACAACTCTTCATCAGTCTGTTAATCTGTCACTGAATTCAATACCAAGTGAAATTGATATATTAAAAATGAAATGAATGGTATAATCAGCTGGAATTTTCTGTCATCAAATCTATTAAAACTAATACAGCTGAAGCAATTCAGAGAGAACAGCACGCTGTACAGAATGATGATGGAGTCAATTAAAGCTCAGCTATTAAGATTTTTTGTGATTTCTTACAGCTCATTATTTCATGAAAAAAATAATAGAATATGCATTTAACAAACGCCATTTTTAAATGAATGTTATATTGTAGTTTTAAGAAACTGTATTGACCTAGGTGTGAATAAATGATTATCATAATACTTTTAACTGTAATATAAAGTGAAGGTGTGAAGTTAGAATAGTAACAATATGAAGTCCTCTTGTGTTAGTAAGACACGTCTTACAAGAGGTGGTGCTAAAGATTGAGTTCTGCGAAAACCTCAACTGTAGTAGTAAACTATTCTTTATTACTGTCTGTTCTGGATTAACAGTATATTTCATTATGTTTCATGGATATCTTTTTGCAATGAAGCCTTGATGATATGTGAAACCTTTTCACCAGATCTGTCACTGATATGACATCATACAGATACACCGTTATCCCTTTACTGAGCAATGCAATAAACATTATTATTTTCTACTACAGAGAATGTATTGGATTTAACTCCTTTCCACTGGATTTTAATGTTTTATCTTTCTGACAATACCCATAAGGCTAGTTAACATATTTAACTATGATCTACTATGTATTTTCTTAGAGATAGAATAATACTGTTAAATGCTCACTGACGAACTTACATCATATGTGAGGCAATAACATATCCCATCTGTCAGTCACAGAAGGACTCCAGGAGCAGACAGAAGGCTGAGCCAAACAAGAGCAACTTGGAAAAGCAAACTTGATGTCAGATGGTCCGGGTAGTCTGGGTAGGCAGCATACCGGTAGTTTCATATGCAAGAAAACTCCAAAGATATGACAAGTAGCCAGAGAAGAAGCATAACAACTAAGCACATGCTATTGTTTGGGTTTTATAGAAACTTTGGTGCCAGTCTTGTGCATTTGGTTGTGTCATCCATAAAAGTATGTGCTGGGGTAGAGTCATTCCATCTAGATATGTGCCATGCCACAGAGCATACGGCTATAGTATAGTACGTCTTCTGGATGTAACCTCAGAGCAGGTTATTTTGTCCGATAACATCCTAACACCAATATATATTTAAATGAAACACCCAGTGTATCATTCTTATGACGTGTTTTTATCTCTGTAGAATTAAGCACTGCTTCATATTTTGAATACAATATTTTCCTCGCTTTTGCTACCTTTACGTTGATGTTAGTCTTTAAATGCCGTGTCCTTACACCAAGCATAAATAATTAACTTTGAATATCAAATCATTTTTCATTCAAGTATGAAAGCATTAAAATATAACTTCAAATTCTTACCTCACATATTTTCATGAAACAAACGTATTACCCATTACCTAGGAATTTATATGGCAGTATTTTGAGGAATATTCTAGTGATGGGGACTTAAGGTAAATGCAAAAAATAATCTTTGATTCTTTGTACAAGCGACTTATAAAAGATGCCGAAGTCTGACAAGGGAAAAAAAGACAAACTGTTCCAAGGCATCATGTGATACCTGTTGCTATGGAAACAGTTATGTCTGATGGTAGAATTTAAGAACACTGGCCTCATGGGATGGCCAGCCTATAGTATATTCACATCACACTTAGTGTGTGACAGTGGCGGATAAGAAAGAGGGGGAAGAAAAGCTTAAAGAGAGAGAATGACGATTATAGGAGAGACACAAATAGAATTGTATAGGTTTATAAAAATTTGCACCATGACTCTCCAGGGTGACATTGTAAAAGAAGAAAAAAGAAACAGTAGATTGAAATGCAAACAGATAAAGCATAACACCTAATCAAACACGATCCCGCGTTTCTACTTTCAGGTGTCACATAGCACAGATTAAAGTGGATACTGTCTGTGGTTAAGAAATCTAAATAGTGTAAAATGTAATCAGTTCCTTTGGCTATAGAAAATCGTACATAATGGAATTGAGATCATTCTAATACTGAAACCTATTATATGTGATCAATGACATTAAGGATGTGCATACAAATTAACAACTGTAACTTAACCCGCTCATTGCGTGAGTGTTTGTGGTCTGGATACCCAATGCAAGAGTGGACTCCTGCGATCACAACTGACCAGGAGGATCTATAAAGTGGCAGAACCACTCAAACAGTAACAGAGGCACGGAGGGCAGTAATCCTTACACAGTACCAAAGGGCAAGGCAGAAGAAGGGTCAGACTGCCTGAAAATCAGGGAAGGCGACTTCTAACTCATAAACGGACATCCACGGGACGGGGCAGGCAGTTAGCATTGTAGTCCAGGGCCTGTCCAAACATCTAAACCCATAAGGGAAAAGGGCAAAGAACGTATTGGTTGTCATTTATGGTTGGCCATACATGGTGTTAAAACCAGATATGTATATTTCTAAGTACATGCTTTAGTAAATAAGTGTTTAGTGCATTATTGCTATAAATGTAAATGTGGATAGTTGGCAGAACTAATGAGTTCATAAATATGTACTATAAATTTCTCATGTGCAAAAATCACAACCATACACAAATTCAATTTTAAAAGATATTCTACCGCTAATAGATTTTACTGTGGTCGATTTGGATTTTGAAAACTAATATAAAGCATCAAGTCCATGGCTGAGTGAATCTGCTCTTAATGAAATAATGTTTTTTTATTCTGATTTTTACCTATATTGATTGAACATATTATTGTTCGCATGGGGTTATCACTAAAATATGGCATTTAATTCGGTTTTCTGCTTTTTTGTGATAATCATTCTGCTCCTGCATCTGATTCCCATGTCTTCTTTTATTTCTCTGTATGTATCTGATTTTACACAGGAAATGAAAAAAAAGATAATATGGTACACTTGTCTTAATCTCCTCTTGCATTCAGCACATCAGGAATTGGCTGGTGGTGCTAATAGCTGGCTGTTTGCAGTTTATGTTCTGTAGAGGTGACATAATGGGGAGTAAATATAAACTGCTTGGGTTTTAATGTACAGTAATTTCCCCATTTTTTCCATATTATAAACACAGAAAAATCTGAAAAAAGTTATGTGAACTGATAACTCTCTGATTCATCATGCTATTCTGAATTTATGATATTTTTCCAAAACCATTTACATTTAATGACAAAATGGGAAATATATATATAATATATTTTATACATATATGTTTATATATGCGCAGTTATGAATTTTCTTATTTGTGGGTAGAGATTGTTGAAATGTGGAGGACAAATTTTATTTTCATTGAGGTACAGTTGCTATAAATCTAACCATGGATCCCACCATTGCTAACAGGTAACATTTTCCATGTTGCAACTATCAGATTGTAGAATGAGGACTACAGTAATTACTTCCTCAATTCTTATAAAACATTCTATAGAGTGGATGTCATCCCGACCACTTTTAAAATCATATTTTCCCCTCCAAAATGGTAACAGGAGAGAAGACTGAAGTTATGATCATCTCACATAATGGAGACATTGACATTGGCCTGTTGGGAGTAATTTAAAGACAGTGTAGACAGGCAAACCTAGGTCACCCTGTCTCTGAGCATCCAGATTTATTAGTCTGATGAGACACAACACAAAACACAGATATATACAATCCATCTGTCTGCACTTGCCAAGCAATATTGTTTCTCTGAGATGATGTTTCTTTCCTCATTTACCCTTTAACAACCCGATTACACACTTGAGCTGTTTTTCACTTAACACTAAATAAGAAATCTACAAATGTTTTAACAATGTTATATATCATAGGAAAAAAATGAAAAATATAATTTGTTTCAACCCCTTCAGGACCAAACAGTTTTTTAAATTTTGTCCCCTTCATGACCGAGCCGAAGTTTGTGTCTAGCTATGATTTTCTTCTTTCTCATTTACTCTACTCACACAAATTATATTTTTTTTCAGCACAAGAAGGGTTTTCTTTAGCTAGCATTATTTTTATATCATCTAATGTACTATAAAAGAAATAATAAAATATAGCAAAAAGTTGGTAAAAAAAATCACCTTTTATGACTTTTATTTGAAAAATCTTTCATTCATCTACAAAAGCTAATGAAAAAACCTACTAACTAGATTGTAATATTTGTTCTGGGTTTAGAAAACCCAATTCTTTTATCCTATTTGTTTTTTGGGGTTTTTTTTGCAAGTTATAGAGCGAGAAGTAAAAGTAAAGTATTTTCATTTTAAAACCATTTTCTTAAATATGGGAATTCCCAATGTATTTTAAATGCTGGTATTTCAACACTTTCAATGCAGTAATTCAGTCACCAGCCTTTGTCAGTTCATGGTAGTAATTTTTTGTGCTTTTTCTTACATACGTTATACTTCAGATATGAATTTATAGCTCCTGATATATGCCACTCCCCAACAACATTTCAATATGCGTTTAGCAACATTTCATGAGTACAGTGTTGACAGTGATGCACTTATTTTACCATCAGCCTTTGTCAAAGTTGTGGTAGTAATTTTTTTTGCGGGGGTTCACACAGCACCCCTTTCTCCCCATCATCTACCCCCCTTTCTCCCCAACATCTACCCATTTCTCAATATTCACTTTCCCCTCAATATTCTCTTATCCCATTTTTTCTCCCCATGTCTTACCTCCTCTTCCTCTTTTCCTTCTCTTTCCATACTGTAGTGGGAGCACAAGGCCTGTCACTTTAGACCTCTGCCTTGGCACTCATTGGCAGTGCACACAGTGATTGATGCTGATTGACATCAAATGCCAGTGCCCAGCATCAATACCTGCCGCATAGTGCTTAGGAGCATGGAAGCAATAGAGCCTGAACTTTATTTTATTGAGATGAAAATCACATTCTTATGCTATAAAGAGAGCGGGTCATAAAGATTGTTTTAGCAATTATAATAGATTTCTCAAGCCACAAGGATACTTTCTGACAACAAACATCACATAAATGGAATTGTAAGATAAACTAAAATAAACTAACACATATTTGTCTTCATTGGGTCATGATGTCTTTTCCACCATTTGGAGACTGGCAATAACAGACAAACTAATATTTGAGTTTAATATGACGAAATAAATTGTAAATGTTCCTTAAAGCACTAACATGAGTTGGCATAAAAATGTGGATTTACTGTATAATTGTAGAATCTACATTTAGCACTTTATCCAGTATAGAATTAGGCTACTCTATTCATGTAGTGATTTGAAAACAAGATACCTTGATCACAATCACAGCTTCAGTTTAAAATGGAATGTATCATGAACTGGAAGCCACAGAGCAAATTAACTTGTTATTAAGATGGCTTTCAAAGACCTTTTTATCTGAAGGCAAATCTCTGGGATAAATGTTCACAGAAGAGTCTTTTCCTTCTAAACCAATTAGTACATTTAAAGTGTTTAAACGCTCGTACTATCCTTTGCATAAAAAAATAAATAAATATAATGCAAGAACTATGAAACGCTTTGAAGAGCTCACATAAGAGATGACAAAAACGGGATTTGTCCTTCTCTGCAAAACTATGTCATGTTTAGCTTTGAAAAGTTTCTCAAACATAATCCCCAGCCTTTGTAATTAACATTCATCAGTAGCTAGCATGCAACTAGCAGTACAATTATAATAACTGGAAGTCAATAATTCATAAACTATAATGCATTATTAATCAATTATCGAGGCCTGAATTACTTTTAATAAGATTAAGATGATTTGAGCACTAAGTAGTTGAATCATATTGATTTAATCAATGCGCTTAATTAAACTGTGTACATTTTCTGCATGATCATTATTTTCAATATTCTCCACAAGTGGCTTCTTTGATATTGTGCTTTCTTGAGATCTTCTTCAGAACTATTTTATATTAAACCAAAGCATAGTTATAAGTTACGATCCTCATTAAATAAATTGCTAATTGAGTTCAAAAGGTCATTATGGGTCAGCATATAACTTATAATTTATCCTATATTTTCATATATGTTTTTCTTTTTAACGTAAGACACAAAAACATTTTAACGTGGTTTAGTATCAATCAAAATGTACCGTATGTGCTCGATTATAAGATGACTCTGATTATAAGATGACCCCCCCAAATTTGAATATAAATTGAGGAACCAAAGAAAAAGTCTGAATATAAGACTAAACATGTTTTTACTAGTAACTATTAATTTACATGTAAACTATTTTATCATATATAAACTATGATTGAGAAAAATGATTTGTTTTTTTTTTTATTTCCTTTTATTTGCCACACTGCCACCATTTATGCACATCTCCCCCCAGATATGATTTATACCCCCTATATGCCACTCTGCTTCCTATATATGTATTATACACCCCTATACAAGGGAAGCAATAAGGCTTACCCCAATAACAAGACAAGACTCTTATTGAGGTAAAACAGGAACTAACTTTATTGGGGAAACAATCACCACCAGCCTCCAAGAGCCTTTCAATCGACTGGCGGTGAGTTATGACCAGCATGCATCACACCATATGTAAAACGCAATATGCAGATTATATGCAAATTACGCAACCAAAACCAATTTACACAATCCTGCCATCAGAACCAGTAATATTGGTCAGACAGGCAGGAGGAAGGCGGAAACTGGGATCTAGAAAGCTCTGGCTCTCTCACTGTTGCCACCATGTACCCCTAATCAGGTAAAGGGTGACTTACACATAAATCCAAGCAAGGGGACCAGATATTGCACTGCAATTAGTGTCCACTGTCATCTGCTGGAAGTATGTAATGCAATCCAGGGGTCCACCGTCTATAATGGGAAATACAGCCTCCAGTCACCCCCCAAGTCCCAAGTCACAGAGGCTTCCGTGACTGCCACTATGCCTCCCTGACATGCCTTTTAACCCCCTATTTGCCACTCTGCTCCCAGATATTCCTTACACCTCTATATGCCACTCTGCCTTCAGAAAACCATTATAACCCCCCCATGCTACTCTTATCCCCCCCAACTTACCAGTGCATCCCTAGACTTGTCCCCCATGCTTCAGACTCCCTGGTGTCTAGTGGGGGCAGCTGGTGGAGGTCTGTGCAGTGCACTGAGGTCATGTCACGCCTGTGCTCTGTCATAGAAGCCCCGGCAGAAGTGCCGGCAGCAGCGGAGGTTGTTTGCGCACATTGTGCAGACATCCACCGGCTGCCATACAGGAGGATCCAGGTCACCTGCAGCGCTGTGGGGCATATGGATCTTAGTCTTGTAGTTAGACCTCTATTTGAGGTCTGATTATAAGACAACCTTGAATATAAGCATTTGCTCTGAAAAAAAACCTTGTCTTATAATTGAGCAAATACCTTCTTAGGAAGCATCAACAGGCATGAAGCAGACAACTGGCAGAGGAAAGTAGGAGTGGGGAGCACCAGCAGACAACAACAGAGTCTGGGGAACTCTGGCAGATGACAACTGTCATATATGCATAGAAGCCAAAGGTCAAAATCCGGAAAACCCCCGAATTAGATGAAGTACAAAGGACAAAAGCAGAAAATACACAATAAATCACAATAAATGCAGGCCATTCCAGTACAATGCTTCAGCCAGGGAGCAATCGTGGGTATCCAGGCTCTTAATTACCTGTCAGAACACAGGACATGAATCAAACACACACGGCAGGGACATGGGGCAGACAGGAATCTGCCTATAATCTTCCAAATGGGCCTATGATCTTTCAAAGGTGGAACACTAGGGCTGTTCGGAGGGACAGCAGGACAGTTTAGATAATGCTAGCCACGTACCTACAACCACAATATCTCTATATTGTTTGTATTTATTGACAAACAAAAAGCACAAGCTACACACAGTTTTAGTAAATTAGTTTGGTTATCATAAAGCAATGATGGTGCTGTATCCCCTTTAAGCACACTCCACTCTTTCATAAAATGGTGGAGGGGAGAC
This sequence comes from Spea multiplicata, assembly GCA_009364415.1. Taxonomy (NCBI): domain Eukaryota; kingdom Metazoa; phylum Chordata; class Amphibia; order Anura; family Pelobatidae; genus Spea; species Spea multiplicata. The sequence goes on from VKOC01000003.1 coordinate 32,185,687, forward strand.
TGAAGTCTTATTTTTTAAAACTCAAAAAAATGTAAGCATGTGTTTGAATACTGTAAAATACACTACGGTCAATTAAAAATTGACTCCAGTGTACATTGACTTAGTGTCAGTATCAAGAGAGTTACTGTAGATAGATTTAAATAATGACAATTGCATGTTTAAGAATCATATTTTTTACTTTTTCAACGACAGTTATACTAACAACAAATCAGTAGATGTCTGCAGAGCCCTAACAGGATTAATCTTAACAACTAACCAAACACTATAAAATAGTTGCAAATAGTCATATATAATAAATGGCATTATAACCAATTTAATGCAGTGCTTCGGGCTCTGCATTCATTGGCAGATCTATCTCAGTGTCTAGGAAAGCTTGGGGACATATTTGTATTAAAGTCTCACAAGCCTGTAATACCAAAATGTTTTAGCAAACAATGTACAATGTAGAATTACGCAGATGGCAGGCTTTAATACAGTTCATATTTTCTGTTAATATAATATTTAAAAATCGTTTTAGCCAAATATTTAGCAGTAAATGTGAATCAAAATGAAAAGGCATGCCGATAGAAAATCTGATACTCTTACATCATAATTGGATCATACACAAACATGATGTAACCATAGCACGGAACTACCCAAGGTAAGCTACCTGGAGCATAACCCTCTTCTGGGAGTGTGGCTTTATTCATTTCATTCAGGGACTAGCTGCATGTTGCTTGGAAATGTAGCTGCAGTAGCCTCATCCCAAGTGGACTCTTCATAAGTGGACAGGTGATAGGAGTAACACTAAGTTATCTATCGATCTGTGGTCTTCATGCTTTCCTCAAATTACTCATCTAGCAATAATTAATCTCTACCATATCTTCCTCTCTTACAGGTATTCCTATGCATCTGGTATAACCTGAACCCCTAATTTATTTGAACACTTAATCTGGCACACCCTGAACTCCTGAACTCCTACTTAAGCCTTTGTTTTTCACCTGATATGTCTCTATCGTGCTTGTCTCCATACCCTGCTGATTTTACTGGGTTCATTTTGGTGCCCTCTTCTCTAGCTTAATTGCAATTGTTAAGACAAAATGTGAAAAATTTGCATCCTATATGCAATCACCTGATGTGACCACTTGTGAGGTAGCGCTATGAATTCCCAGGCCTCACTTGAAAATGTAGCTGCATTGGCCTCATCCCCATGAGAGTTGAACTGGAGAGAAACTCCAGGGACTGTAACACCATCTTCCCTGGCACTGAGCAGCCAGCATCCTGTCTAAGCCATCTGAATAGACAACAACAACCTCATCATGACTTGGCCAATTCATCCTTATCCAGTCAGTCCTCTCCTACTGTTCCACTTCCCCCTCAACCACTGTCAACATTGTAAGCTTGCAAGAGCAGGCCCTTCTTCTCCTTTTGTACCGAGTTGTTATTGTGTGTGGTTTTAATTTATTCCTCTGATTGTAACAGCATTACAGAATATACAGGTGCTAAATAAATAAATTGAATCTAATGTATATAGTAGTATGGATAGTCCCAATTAGATTTAAGTGGGTGGGAAGTAGGCACTAGTGGACAGAACATGGAAACATGTGTGACCACCCCCCAAAAAATATAAAATCTTAGTAAACATTACTGCAGAACATTAACACCTCAACACTTATCATAGGGGAAAAAATGAAGGAATGGATAGGGAAGGAAAGGAAAGAAAAATTAAAAGAGAAAGAAATCATGGGAAATAGATGAGGAAAGGAAAACAAAGGTAATGAAAACAAAATGAGAAAGAAGCCTTGGCATAATTGCCCTCAAGATCTCAAGACTAGGGGCCATTATGATGCTGGAGCTTCTAGCCATCCACGTTAAATTTTGTTTAAATTACTTACGTCTGGGAGGCAACTGTGTTTAATATATAGTAAAACCGTTGCGTATTCCAGATCAATATGTATTTTTATTGAATTGACAAAAATTTTTTGTATTGGTATATGTTTCCTGTTTCATTGGTTAATAAAAAAACAAAAATACATTTAAACATTCTGTAATTCTGTAAAAGCAGTTATCTTTTCATCACAAAATAATTATGAAAACATAATACCCTTAGAAAAAACGCTTTCTAAATAACAGGTTCTATGCGTTTTTTTTGTTTCTTCTAATTTTTCATTATTGATATTTCTGGAATTTAAAATGAATATGTGCACATAGGGTGAATATGCCGTTTATGTTACCACATCATAAAATAAACTAAAATAACATTGTAGTATTAAATGGAGAAAACTGACCAGTGCATGAAGTATCTTAAACGTTTAGTGGTTAGTAGCAAAACCATCAATTACATTTTAGAATCATGTAGATTCATAAATCATGTAGACTTTTTCAATAGCAAAAATGATTTCCGCTGCTGAAAATAATTTCACACTTAATAGAAATCATACCTAATACAATTAAAGGGCAAGTGTTTGACAGTAGGATTTTTCTATTGTATGCTGCTACAGTCTTTGATATATTAATGTACATGGGAGCTCTCCAGGCTAAACCTGGAGTCTACAGGTGAAGCCTTGTTTCTCTGGATCAATGTCTTCTTTCTTTGAACATGTCTATGCCTGCCCACATCCTACTAGCTCTCTGGACACTTACACACCTCACCCACTAAGGGCCATCTAGGGCTAACCCCATCCCTATGCATGCCCCTTCACCAGAGGCGTACCTAGAGTATTTGGCACCCAGAGCAGATCCTGTATGCGGCATCACCCCACAAAAAAAACATGTTGGCAAAATGTTTATTTCACAAATTTGTAAACTGTATGTCAACTGGAAAAAACTATAAATCTGAAAAAGTGAACTTTAAAATAAATTAAATAATTCATGCATTTATTTACATTCCGTCCAATACTGTGCTTATTGCTTACAATCCCGCCCGACTTTCTTATGTTTTGTCATACCTTCCTATGTGTTGTACTACCTTTGTATTTGCTCTTTTTACTTACCTCAGCATGTTCAATGGCTCCTACACTCATCGTGAGTGGTCCTACTGTAGGGGTTGACCGCGCTTTCGTATTTTACATACTTTCCTCCCGCGCCATCTCCCACTATGCCATGCATTGTATAATGACCAATTCTCGCCGGGTCATTTGAGTGGCTCCTCACACTGCATGGTAATATGACGATTCTACACCTCACTTGGTTTCTTTATTTTGCCATAAGTTTTAACACATGTGTTGCCTTAACATGTTTCGTTTTGTATTTCCAAAGTTCTTTTTTTTTTAATTATTATTTGGTTAGCCCTTTGGGCATCTAGTTTGCGGTTTGTTCTGTTTAGAAAAACTGAAAAAAGCTTTCATTCGGATTCATCATTTTTCACTCTGTACTGATTTCATGGCACCATACCGCACCAGCCTGCAGACTCACTCACTTTTGTTTGTCGATATGGATCCATTGTATCTTTGCTTGTTTCTTTCTATATCATTGTATCTTATTGTGGATTCCTCTGTATATATTCCACAGCGTTTCATGGGATCATTTTCCTTTTTGACTGCAGACACTAGCTGTATGTATTTTGATTCTTTTGTCTACGAATCCGAATAAAAATGTTATTTTAAAAAAAAAATAGCATTTACTGAACAGATATAGTACAGCATAACTCCTATCACTATACATAAAACAGCCTGTCTGAGCCACCTCTGCCCCTTTAGCAGGCTGGCTATACAACCTTTGCCCATTTAGTAGGCTGTTGTTCCAACTCTGCCCCTGAATCAGCCGACCTGTGCCACCTCTGCCCCTGAAACAGCCTACCTGTGCCACCTCTGCCACTTAAGCAACCTGCCTGTGCCTCCTCTGTCCCTGAAACAGCCTGTCTGTGCCACCTTTGTCCCTGAAGCAGCCTGTGCCAACAATGCCCCTGAAACAGCCTGCCTGTGCCAACTCTGCCCCTGAAACAGCCTGCCTGACCCTAAACACTCATTCATTCACCCATTCATTCATTTACTCTCCCGCACCCCTTACCTCTCTTGCAGATTTTACTGGTTTGGGGGGTGTCCGAGCATCACTGGGGCATCTATTGCAGCCCGAAGGCCGCCTATTACAGGGCTTACTGCTGTGGCCCCCACTCACTGTGTGGTGAAACTCTTTCCCTGCCCAGGGGGGCAGGAACCTTGGCAGGAAAAGAATTTACTCTCACAGTGTGCAAGCTACATAGCTGTAAGCTGTGGGCCTGCATAAGGCAGCCATCTGGCCACCGGGCACCCTGCTTATGAGTGGCACCGGGGGTGGACCGCTCTTTTGCTCCCTTTAGGCACGCTACTGGCCTACACTTGGGAAATTCCAAGGCATGAAGGTTAGACATACAAAAATGTGGTTGAAATTAGTCAGCTTTTAGACCCTACATGTATCTTAAATGTAAATACTGAACATAGGCAGTAAAAATATTTTTCAATGATTCAGAACATTGTTTTTAAAAAAAATCAAAAGCATTAATGTAGATTTAGTTTGAAATATTTTAATTCCCAAAATCTACCCTGATGTCCTTGAGAATCATAGAAAGTCCCCTGCTCATGCAAGTGTGGTTGTCGCATAGTGCCCAGAGGCAAGCTGTCAGCTCAGTGTGCATGTGCACTTCACTGGCATGCAATGTCCCACCGGCATGAACACCGTTGCTGATGCCACACCACCATTGAGGATTAGATCCAAAATTTGATCAAAGTCACAAAAGGCAAAAGGTCAATGTGCCCTCCGAATAGTTCTGCTCTAGAGATGTCACAATAGAAGACACAGTCATTGAGCAATGAAAATACATGTGCCAGTTGAAGAACAAAGGGAAAATGCCCTAGTTCATTTTTATTTCAAATCCAGCCATTTTGATACTAATAGTGAAGAAGTCTTATGTCAACTGTTTCTAAAGGTTATGCTAAATCCACTTTTGCACATATACAGTAATAAAAAACGAAAAATAACAAATATGTTAGTCATAAGTTGTAGTTAGTCATTCATTTGATTGATCTCTTTATTTTGTTGTAACTTCTTAACGTTACGTGCTTTTTTCTCCTATATTTAGCCTTCCAGCAGAAAGTATATTGGAATATAATTCTCTCAAGCAACTGCTCTGAAAGAAAGAAACTTGGAGGGGAAGGCAATGCGGTGTGAAATAATGCAGTGTGATAAAACATCAAGCTCCCATTCCTTGGCTTCATTACTCACTAAAGCCTGTCAGAATATGCAAGGGTTCTTCAATCATCATAACTCCTTAAACTGCATGAAACCTCACCTCAGACTGTATTTATCTCTTCAATGACTGCATGTGACATATTTGTATTGACAATGCAGTCACAACTGTTTTGCTTGAGAAAATGTAGACCTGAACTCTGTTTGTGTGCTGCAGAATGGAGTGTTTCAAATCCTAGCGGCACATATGGGGCATAAGAACATAATCCAAACACAAGCCAACTACAATGAAGTTCTGTAACAATGAGAGCAAGGTAATTTACTAACATACTGTACTCGCACATCAACACAGCCTTATGTCAATTTCATCAACAAACATTTCAACGTGAAGCAGATGGTCAATAAACATTTTTACTTTACATTTCTACTCCTTCTGTCACCATTGCACAGAGGACACAGGAGACCTGTGCAGTTGCAGATTGAATGCTTAAGGCTTCCTTATACCTGTGATAGGACACCGATATTAAGAATGCTGGCCAGTAGCACGATACACTGACCAGGCGCTATATAATTTTTTTCGGTCAGACTCAAGTTTCTTTGTGAAGTCTACCAAGATCTCATTATAACTCTGTTTCTACATTTGATTTGTATAAACCACAGTTTTAAGGCTTTGTTTTTTTTGTATGTTCTTCTATAGTATGGCTTATTGTGTAAGATTTGTAGTTAAGTGTCTGCATTGGAAGGCAAGACTGGTTAGAAATTAGTCTAAATATGGATTTTGCACAAAACTTAAGTGAAATAATTTCTGGCTAGACGTCTGAAAGATTGCTGGCCAAGTGCAATGATGGGTTAGTCTGATAAGGTGGCTAAGGGGCCATGGACCAAGCAGCTCTGCAGAGAGTTTCCCACAGAAGAACTCTGCGGGAAAAGGGGAGGCTGGGGGATGAGGTTTGTTACGTGGTGTTTCTTTAAGGTACAGTCCTGTAGATCTAGATTCATGTTTGCCAACATCCAATATTTCAGCATTAAGTGGGGATACTTTAAATGATGTTAGAATATTACAGAAATATCACATTTTACGTCTTTAATATTTATTTCTACTGCCATAACCATGCAATTTACCAAGGCAGTAGCCTGTGTAATAAAAAGTTAATCTTTGTTACACATTTTTAATAATACCCATATCTGTTCAAGTACCACTTTGAAGTTAAGGTAATTATAGCTTTATTTATAAAACTAATGAAAGCTTCAGTCAAATAATTTTTGTCTTGTACTTACACATGTCCTGGATGTATTTCTGACATTTTGAGGAAGGTTTTGCTGTGATGGTGACTACTGGACATGGATTCCCACCCAAAGTATGACACATTATCTGCTGATTGAAGAATACCTTCTTAGAATCATGCTTCTGGTCTAATAGCTGTAAATGGGACTGATGAAGACAAAGACGGTACAGTCAATACCTATTATGCACTTGTAAGCATGTCAAGCAATCGATTCATTTTTCCACAAAATACCTATTCTTAGAGCTGCATCGATTAAGATGTTATTATCAATTCCGTTTTAACTGAAACAGAAAGTTGCCCAATGGACCTCAGAAATTACAATTGGAAACGCCAATTGATTTGGATTGCAGCATCAAATGAAAAATTGTGACACTGACATTCTATATTGCATAACACCATCCTCTCTTGAAATATTCTCCTTTTCTGATTGCCATCAGTTAAAACAGTTAAAAATTGCAGGTTTTATCTATAGTTTAGCATTTAAAAATTACACAAGATATAATGTATTTTAATCATTCAATTGTAAGCTTGTTTGAGCAGGACACTCCTTACCCGCTGTTTCTGTAAGTAAAATTGTTATGTTATATATTATTCATTATGTCCTGTTTACCCATTGTATAGCGCTGCAGAATATGATGACGATATATAAAACAATAAATGATAATAATTGCCTCTTCAGAGGTGTAGACAGATGGGGCTCTCAATACAGACACAGATGTATAATATAGTGACATAGATGTGGAAGGGTGTTTAATTTTAAATTTTGGAAACACAGGCACATTTACTTGGTTACTACTAATCAGGGTGAATCTTACCATGAGTGCAGAGTAAGTGTATGGATAATGATAAGCCAGGTAACACACATCTTCACAGTGTGGGAACTTTACAGTGAAAGTCAATGTGTAATATCTTTGCCTTTTCCTTGCTTCAGATGCCCGATAGCAAAATAGGTTCCTACAAAAAAAAATGGATGGTGATTTACCAGTTAGCACAGGCCCACTTACACCAGATTTACTCCTTGTTTTAGTAAGATACTATTACTTTGTGCAAAGTATGGTGCAGGCTATGGTGCACTACAGAGCCTGTGCAGGATTGGCATAGTTCTCTTTAGTGTAAATGGACCAGGTGAGTACAGCAGAAGTGGTGTATTTACCAGCAGACCTTGAACCTTGCTTATTCACTAAAGGAGGACTGTGCACTTTCTATTATTACTCATGGACTTTCCTATGCATTATGAAGAGAAAACCTCCAGAGATCTTCACCTGCAAGAAGAGCTACACTGGGTTTAACTGGTTAGCTGAGCTAGTTTTGTATGATAAATGTGTTCAACTCTACTGCAGACCCCCTCTTGAGTGAATAAGCCACAAACTTTGTCAAAGTCAGGGTTAAATATTCTACTTATTCCGACAGGGAAACGTATGTGTCTTGCCCACCTTATTGACTCATTCTTTCTGTGCGGTGTGAAAATTATGGTATCCTGTGACACTGTTCAAAACCCTGATTTAAAAACAAGGTGCACACCAGTTCTGGTTAGACAGCATTCTTTCTGTCAGAAAGCACAATTTTCTTTTGAATATGAGAAGAACCATTATGTGCACTTTACAAATAAGCAATAAATGGTATTGTACCCAGTAGTACATTTCAAACAATTTTCCCACATACTACCAATTATGCTGTTGTCTAACCGTCCTCTATTGTGTTGAAGTTTTTTCTTTTTAGAGAAATTCTATCATCTCTGTTGTACTAGAGTACAAAATGAACTGAGGAGGAAAACATAAAAACTGTAATTTGCTTTAAAAATAATCTCTTTGGCAGACTTGAAAGTTGCTTGAGAACCTGTTAAATCAATGGAGGAAAAGTATACCCTGTACAAAAATGCTAATAGTCACGGTATCGCAATATCAATATTTTACACAATATTACAACATCTCTGCAAGGTACATGTCCAGAAAGCATGCATTTCACAAACTCCGCTAAGTCTAGACATAAAAACAAGAAAAGCAACAAAATATCTGCATTAGTCTGAATAAAACTGTGTATTACAGTGAAACATGCTAACCCCAAATCATTTGGCATTTAAGCCATCTACACCTAAATATGTATGTATATGACCCAATAGAGATATTTTCATACCTACTGTCATGGCAGCAGGCCTGCTAATAAAGTTACAATGAGTGGGAGGAGTCACACTGGTAACTGACTCCAGGGAGAGAGTAACAGACAGCAGCCATGACAGACACTGCCTGTGTGTTATGCTAGATGTTTCATGAATAAAGCAGTTGACAGAAGATCTACTGGCGTGTTTATTTCATGACACCTACTAAGTTACTAAGTGTCTCTGTTTAAGAGGGGCAGTCTCTATTTGGGACCTACATTACCCTGGCCTTTTATCCTTCCCAATGGCCTCTATTGTAAGATCTCAGTATGTTTGGTGAGTATGAGTGCATCAAAGTTTTCTACATTAATAAAAGAAACAATAGTTTGTATAGAAACAATAGAAAATTGCTTCCTAAATAAAGCAGGCCAGCGCCCCCCCACCCCACGTGGATAAATGAGCCTTGGTTGTCCATGACCCTGTCGCAGGTTCATCGCTTTTCATTTCTTGGACCACTTTTGATAGGTACTGAACACTGCAAAGCGGGAACACTTGTCAAAGTCGCTCAGATCCTTCCGCTTTTCCATTTTTCCTGGTTCTATCAACTTTGAGGACGAAATGTTCATGTGTTGCCTAAAATATCCCATCCACTGACAGGTGCCATGAAACAGTGTTATTCCCTTCGTCTGTCAGTGGTCATAATGTTATGGCTGATTGGCGTATATATATATATATTTAAATATATATATATATATATATACGGAGGGGGGCACTGAAATGGATACATAGACATACAGTTTTCTTATGATTATATTTGGACTTATCCTTTTAGGTAACTATAGGTTTATCTGACCAATTCCTTCCCTGCCTTTCTTCCCATTAGCCTATATAACAATTCCTTTTATTACTGCCAGTATATATGAACTAGTCTACATATCTTGCCATAGCTCGAAGCCAGGGCTTAGTAGGCTGGCAGCCTTTAATGTAAAATTAAAGCATGATGGTGGAGCTCAAAAAATAATGCACATGTGTCTGTGCTTCCAACATGTATATGACTGCTCTTCTGATGTGCAGTTTGTGTGCTGATGCTGGTAATGAGCAATATATTATATCTCACTTACTTGTAGTAAGAAATATTGTAGCCAGTTCTCACCCAGTAAGACTTTCCGTGAAGAGCATTAGTTACAGAATACATGACTGGTTGCATACCTGTAGGCAAGGAGCGCAAATAATTCATTTTTAATATCTTTTAATATGACATTCTAACATATATATCATAACATATTAAATGAATAATTCAGAATCAAGTCTGAGGCACCTAATTAAGGATCGCAAACTGCACAGTGGAAAAGTGGCAGTGTCCTCATCCCAAGTAAACTCATCCTAAGTGGGCAGTTAAGAGTTACATTGGGTTATCTAGACATCCATCCGTAGTTTCTATGACTTAATCATAACAATCCCCTTGTAGGGCACCTGGGCTTTCAGAAAACCTACAGCATTGTCTCACAAAAGATCTGTAGGCTATGTTTTAAGTACTGTCCGGGAATATGTAAAGGTATATTTTAGGAACAAGAAAGAAAAAAAGAGCCTCATGTGGTTTACTCAGTATGGATTTTGTTGTAAAATAACCCCTCAAATAAATATTCTGTTAAGCTTGCAGTGACAGATCGTCTTATGAAGTTGGCGCATTATAGTCCTCTGAATGGTCAACCAGAAGGTCTTCTCGTTGCCTACATCTCAAGATTCACTGTCCTTGCAAATACCTATTCAAGTCCTTTCCTTATCATAAGAAAGATGCATGTGGTTGTGTTTGAATTAAGGCTTCCTCTTACATGGAAGATACATCTACTTATCATTGTTTCTTTTAAAACATTAATTCCTGATCCTTTCTGGATTGTTCTTAACCACCACCACCTTCCCTTCTTATGTTCAGGATTAGAGAGAGTAAGAAGTTGCTAGCATCTTGGACTCTCCTCTCTGCAGGAATACCCTCAAATACCTTCTCTATTAGAAGTCTAATGGACCCAAGGAGGACTTGAAAACTTTCCTCCAATATGCATGCCTAAAGATTTGATTTCTGCCAATGGCAGAGGCATATGATCCTTATATAATCTGTCAAGGTGCTGTTCCACTTAGACAAAGCAGTTAACTGAACTAGATTGCTTAGCAAATAACCCTTAGCATGATCACAAAAATATGAATGAGCCAACATTTTAAATTAAATAAGTATTTCTGGGAAAGTTTTGGGCATTCAACAATAATATCCCTAATGCATCGTTAATTTATGTGTTAACAGCAGGTGTGTAGGTGATAATAATAGGCAATTATTTGGCAAAACATGAGTTGTTTTCGCTGATTTATGTTAGAGGTAAAAGATGGATAGACTCATTGAAAGCCCCCCCCCCCTAAAAACCTGTGTAGTTGCTAAATTAAAACTTCTTCAAGGAGCCTAGGGTGTCTCAGACATATTAATTTATACCATGTAGTTTTGCAAAGTTATTCTCTGGAGAATATGTCATCAGTCATTATTAATTAAAATAATTAGAACTGATTATAAGTCGACATTTTTCAGTAAACACACAATGTACTTTTACTATTAATCTAATTAACAAGAGGAAGAACAGACATTGTTTTTGCATTACAAATTGGCAGGACAGTGACGTGTTTTTCATCAAGCAATATCGCCTCTTATTTATGTCTTCAGTATGCTTTTGGCTTTAAATGCTATTCAAACTGGGAGCTTGCTAAATTAGTTAACACTATTTTAAATAATAAAGACAGGATAAACAACACAGTTGACGGTTACAGTGTGAAAGTTAATTAGGCATTAATTGTGCCTTGATGATTGCGCAATTTATTAAGTGGATTGTTGGGGGATTAATATGATTGATGCTTAAATGTGAGCTTCTCAGCTTTCCCGTTCCTGTGCCATATGGAAGCCTGGATTGGACAGATCTGTGTGAAGGGGAGGGGCTAAACCCTCCTGCTATAAAGAGGAAGTGGGCACTATTTAAATATATAGTACATATTCATAGACCTCCCAGAAGTTAACCTGCTAACCATTCCCTTCTGTAGCCCGTCTCCTCCAATAATGTCACCCATGTAACATTATATATTTTCAATAAGTTTCAATAATTATTAGGTGTAAAGTATATGTATGTAAGCTCGCAGGCAGGACCCTCTGTCTGTCCGTAGCAAGTATTTTTTGAAGTAAGTTTTTTTTATTCCTCATTTTATAAACTGTCAACTTTGGTTTAACTCCTTAACTCTGTAACATCGCCACGGAATCTACTAGCTTTCTGTAAAAAAAATGTAATGATAATAACAAATGTATATGACCCTATAATGGTTGAATGAGTGCATAGCAGCATTAAGCTATCCTTTCTTGGCGCTGTGAATATGGTGTGACTTCAAACTACTCTCTGCACTATGTAAAAAATGATTTGTGTACTTAAATAAAATCACTTTTATTTTCCCATTGCTGCTTACCGTAATTAAACTGGCTGTTCACCTTTTCACAGTTAATGACGTTGAAGCGATAAGGAACATTAGCTCTCATTGAGCTGACTTCAAAGTAGAACCACTGATGATGCTGGTTAGTATTAACGTCGGCATTCATGATCAAATCATATTCGAACCTGTTAAACAGACAGGACCGACTTATAAAGGGATCCTTGTGGAGACATTCATGGATTTGTGATAGTATATCTGCTTCATCGATCACACAGTTTGCATTTTCTGAGATTAAGTAGACACTTGGGTTATGTGATGTATTGATGGAAACTCAGATACGGGGACAGAGGTTTTTTTTACAAGTTTACATAAGACGGAGGGTGCTACATTTTCAAAGATTGGTGTACACTTATTTGTACTTACTCACGCACTTGTATCACCTTGCGTAGGTTTCCGGATTCAAATTTGGAAAAGAACTTTAAAGAGTTGATGTTCTCTAAACTTTCAGATACACTGGGGAAAAAAAAAATAAAAAATGACCTGTGGGCATCAACAGTATGTAATTTCCATGTTACAAAATAACACTCTATTTTCTGTAATGTCAAACTGAAGTATTTTTGTCCATGAAGAAAAAAGTTTGCCTCTTGACATGTCTACCTAGTCGAAAGACAAGACTAGCCTTATTTGGCTGTATAAAGAACGATTCTTTTAGAGCCGGGCTAGTATAATATAATGTGAAAGAAGCAGATACTTGCCTTGGGTTATTCAGGTCAAAAACAACTCGGTTGAGAAGGTCACCAGGCTTCAAATAACGTTCAATGTCCTCAAAGATTGTGTCCCTAAAAATGCAACAGAATGGATAAGTGAACAATTTCATTTGTATTGTATGTTCTAAGAAGTTTTATTTTAGATTTTATTTCTAATTGTATATCTGTCTTACTTTAAATCAGTACATTTCCCACAATGTTGAGAAGGACAGAAATAGTTTTAATTGGAATTGATTTAAACAAGTCAAAATGTTGACTCGACATTGAATTATACAATAAACCTCCCAGACCCTGACCATTAATATTTTGTGCATGTAAATATCAATTATGTACATTCTGCCGTGATTACATGGCTGTGCAACATAGGATAATCTTGTCAAGGGATGTGACTGGGTCAGATGTACACTCTCCAAACAATACATTATTCTATAGGAACTATGTACTAAAGTGTGGCAAGTCTTCCTTATTTTGTGTAGGATTTATAAGGTTGCATATGAGCTTAAAAGCTGTCTCCATATTTATAGTTTTGTTTAGCGCCTGTGTATTATTCTACAATGTAATGCAAATGCTCAAATGTGTTTAATCCAAAACATCGCTGATTTTCTCAGTGCTGTTAATAATGGGTAGTTTATTTAACAAGAAACACATACACACAGAACATGACAGCTGGTAAGAAATGTTTGCCGCATTTGGTCTGCCCGTGTCGTCTGATGTAAAGTCTCAGTCCTGGTCTTATCATAGATAGCTTTACGCCTATTCCATGCATTTGTAAATTCCCCTACAATATTTACTTCTACCACTTCTGATGGGAGGCTCTTACACTTAGCTACCACTCTACATAAACCTACAAGTCATGTTTTTATGAATGTGTATTAATAATAATACGCATCTTATGACAGACAGACAAGGTGCATGAATGATTCTTCATAATTATGGCAATAGATTATTCAAAATTAGCTCAATGCTGATGCTAGAACATTTGTAAATATTAGTGTTATGGTATAATATACTTATCAATCATATCCTCATGGTTCTGTGTTTGACGATTAGACTAGTGTACAAATTACTTTTATCATATTTTATGCTACAGTGAAGATGGCAGTAATTGCAGTTAAATATGAATGACAATTCTCAAATTTGTATATGCATGAGAATGCGGGGTATTGTGTTTCTCCAGCAGGAAAACACAAGTTTTTTTTATTTATAACTCAATATCACTGGCCACCAATTCTCTTTCTCTTCTTATGTATTTTATATGTGTTGGCAGAGCAGCTGTGACATAATGGTAAGACTATTTTTTTTTAAGGAAATTGCAGTTAATATAAATTTTATAGACATTTATGTAGCCAGCTCACTGGGTCTTCCTAAAGATAAGCAATTGGGATTTATGTTGTTTTGTAAAGCCGTTGAACAGCTACAGCAATCTGCTTTGTGACAGCGAAATGTGATTTTCATTACAGCCCCTGCTAAACCAAATATGATGAATTCAACTCCAAAGAAAGTGCACTGAACCCCACTCAACAGAGACGCCGTGATAGGAATTACACTTTAACATTTGCATGGCTTGTCAGTGCCCCATGAAGTGATTGATGTGATAATGAAAAGCACGTCCTTAGAACTCACTGACAGAAGCTGCTCTCCACAAATGAGAAATATTAATAATTACTACATTATGCTCAGAGTTCTGGACATCACCCTAACAGCCTCTCTCTTACTGTGCATTCTCATGTAATTATTACAGAGGCAATAGGAAATAGGTCTATTCTCTGAAATGACAGCACCTTGTAATATTAAAGGGTTCATGCATATTAAAAGGTCATAAGATCATAGATGTGGATCACATAGGCCTAATTTACGGTCCTAAATCTGATTTCCCATTGACTGTATAGGCAGCCATGGCACTGTGTAGTCATGCGACATCATTTTCACATCATGTAAAATCAAATGCATAATATAACATTTAATAACCATGTCTTAGAAGATCTGGCGTACGAATCCAGACACTGTCTATATTCAAACACTCTCTTTTACATTATGACCTCATACAATCCATATTCTTTGGGTTTTACCATTTAAATAACAAACATGAAAAAATAAGCGTATTGGGATATGTATAGCTTTAATTGCCTTTTCCAATGTAGAAACAAAGCATGCATTTATGACATGTCTAATGTTGCTGTCAGAGGACATGGAATATGATTTAAAGTTAAACTGAAGATTTAACTTGAGTGGCACTAACACACTTTTTGTGTTTGAAGCTATATTAAATTGTAGCATTATTCACATTCATTATTATGCATAATGATAAAGACAGGCTCTGCGAATGATTTCAGTTCAAAATTGTCTAAAAGCTATTTTATTAACAATAAGCTATGTTATTAACTAGTAACATGCATTAATATTTTATGACAAAGGGTTTATTTGATATTGTATCTGCAGGAACAGACTTATATTTTCTATACTAAATTTAAAAAAGTATTTTTCACTCCAGTGTTTATTTACTTATTGCTTGCCTATATTTACTAACCTTTACACAGTTATCCTAGTGTTCATTAGAACGAGGGTTGGCCACCCCTTGGGTCAATAAAATTGGATCAATAAAAATAGAAGCTACCTGGAGTGCTCCCTCTGCTGGTGGAGTGGTTTTCTGAACGAATAGGGCTAGCCATGCATAAGGATAGAGTTAGCTGAGTGTAGGTGCAGGTGAGTGTCAGTCAACTCAACAAACTTGCAAAAAGTACTGTCTGATTTAGACCCGACTTCTGTTTTGTGAACAGCACCAGATGATTAGTTTCAAAATTATTGTCTTGTGCATTTTCAATAGCAGGAAATCATAACAAGAATCAGAATTCCACTTCCTGTTTCGGTATGTTTTAATCGAACAGAAGGGTCCCCAGCTGCAGCAGCTGAGAATGACATTGTGGTTGCTGAATGTAGTAAAAATCTAAAAAGTTGGGTACATTTAATGTTACCAGACTAAATCTGTTATCTAACATAGGGAATATTTATCTTATTTGTGTGATAACTTGTTAGTAGAATCCAGCCACGATTAAGTGAGAATTATTAATATTAAGTGAGAACCATTACAGAATAGATTTCAGATGAAGAGGTAATTTCAAACCGTGGTGTAACTATGAGGACTGCAAGAGGTATGGCTGGGACTGGGATCATCAACCAAGGAAACCCAAACACTTCACAACCCCCACATAACTAGTATCCTAGCAGAGGGTCTGGAAGATCAGTGTCTCTGATAAAACTTTCATGCTACCTCTCCAGCTCCTTCTAATTAGAGACAATGCTGCTCACACAACTCTCCCTCCTTGTCCTTCCTCTCACCTCACTTGGAGCACTGTCTTCACTGCAGTTTGCACTACTTGTGTGAGCTGCTGCTACCCTACTGCCCGCTGGGTGTGGGCTCTTGGGTCCCATGCACCCACCTTAGTCTGCTCCTGATTCAGCATATGTGGGTTAGAATGAATGTGTATTTTTACTTGTGAAGAACATACACAACAAACAGACATGCAGAAAGAGACAAAAAGAAAAAATGAAAGCATAACTAATCAAACCTTAGTGAACCAAGTTTCCTTGTGTCTAGCTTTTGTGAGTTAGGTGGTGAACAGTGACCCCAAAAATCTGGAAACGCCAGTACTCTGTAATCTGGAATCGATTTAGTCCTTTCTGCATTATCCATATAGATGTGAGGATCATGGAATGGGATGTTTCCTTTGTGTTGTTCCAAAAGTTGGTTTACAATTTTGTGGTTTTCACATTCATCACCATTGCTCTTTGGTACTTGAAGTGACTTAATATTATGTGGAAGTGAACTTGGTTCCCTATGAACCACACTGACAAAGTCAGAAGTTGATATATTTTTCTTATGGTTCCTGTTGCAGCTTAATGGGTCAGAATTATTGATGGATTCCCTTTCCAACTGGTATGCTCCACTTGAGTTGTTTCTCAGGTTTTGGGGTTCCAAAGCACATGCTGGAGATGTTTCGCTAGTTGTATGTTGGCCTCTCTTTCCACATTTGTGTCCATAGATTCTCTGATTTAGTATAATGTTACACGAGCAAGGAAATGGCTGACTTGAAACATTGCATGTTGAGGTCAGTCCTTCATCAGGCTCAGACACCAGATCCTTTGAGAAGTCAAGAAAGCAAAATTGTAGAAAGTTTGATTTTCAGAGACTTGTAAATAATACCCTGAAACAAACTTATACTAAGTGATACTTAGTAGCCTAGGGCCAATGCATGTATTTAATTCTAATAAATCATATCTCCTACTCACTCTTACAGGCCAGTTAGATATAATGTCAGACCACAGAGAACTCATTCTCTGTTAGTACCAGTGGAACAACAGGGAAGAGATATATGTAAAACTGGCAATTAGGTGGGTCATCTCCAGGGTCATCTGAAATGCAGGGCAAAAGGAGCTGCCGCCCTGGGCCAGGCTTACCATATGGCCCTCATGAGGTACCCCTCAGGCCCCTTCATACTCCACTGTAGTCTGGAAATTGAGATCTGTGCAACTACCAGCAAACATTCTTCTCCATTAACAGCCCCCCCCCTTGTGAGGCAAGTACAAAAGAAGAGTGGAGTGGTCTGTGCCAGCAGTTAAAAAGACCCCCATCTACCTCACACTAAGATATGATTAGGCTGTGAGTGTGAGCTGGGGAGAGCTTGCAGTGGGCCCCATTATGTATAAAGATGGCCTTATTTATCTGTGAGATGTGGAAGCAGGTAGAACTATTTTTTTAAAAAAACTATCACCTGGTAACATAAGGATTGTGCCATTGTGCCATGGACCATAAAAAATGTAAAAACGGTCTACAAACAAATGGACAAATTGAAATATATTTTTAAACTGTACAACGTGATTTGGTTAAAAACTACAAAAAATACATCCTTGTGAGCAAGAGCTTTATACTGTAGAAAACATAACAAAAACAAATATAGTAAACACAAATAAGATAAAGAAAGAAGAAATGGTGTATGTCTTGATGGAGTGGTGGGCAGATAAATGGATCAGTTAATGGATATAGAATAATGAATGAACTGGCTAAGCAGGGAAATCAATAAACAAAAAACATACATCAACAAAGAGATGGCAGAAGAATCTATCTTACATTTCATAAATCACAACTAAAGATAAACACTAAAATATTAATCACAATCATATCTATATAGTAACAGCCAAGATCGGACAGATCCGATGTACTTTAGAGTTTAAACCTACATCTGATTAGAGAAATTGTCATTGACGTGATATTTTGCAGGCTACAATGATGCTTTAGAGTGTGCTGCTCTTTCATTTAGGTTTGTAGTATTTTTTACAGGAGATGAATAATATTTCAGAGCAAGTGGTGTTGAAGTAAAGATGATCTGAATGATTTTGAACAAGCACATTTTTTCAAAGCTACAAGAATAATCTACTTCCAAGAAACATTTTTAATTAAAGATACTGTGTCATACATCACAAGTTCTCCCATGCTAAACCATTTAAAAAAAATACATAGATCAATGCTTAAATGTAAAGGTGCCAAAGGCATTCTTGTTTCCCTATAGCTGTGTATCCATGTAGCATGGAGTAGCTTCTGCCTGTTTCTGGGATTAAGCTTTCTTTGGTACCCTGCAAATATCAACACTGCTCAGGAGCTGAGGCTTGGGGCTTTAACCCTTCACTGTATAAGTGTAGGTTCCCCACTTTCTTTATCATATCCCATGCACGATAAGGTCTGCTGCATACAGTGGGACAATTGCACATCTGCAGCTGGTGTTCCTACTTTTGTACAGCATGATGGAAGTCCTTGACAAATAGTATGATACTGTTAATTTCCACTGTGAGATTAGGTAAAGTGTCCTTATACCACATTTGAAAGCCAAGGGATGCATCCTCCTTGTTCTGACTATAGGCTGGTCAGAAAACACATTTGGTATTAAAGGAAAATGCCCAGTTCTCATCAGGTGGGAGGAGGTGGAACTCATTACACATGACTACTTTGATAGTGGCAGCAATTTACTGTCTCTTATCATGTTCTAATATAAGGTCGCTTTTTAAGAGACTACTCTGACCGGTGCATGCATTTTGTGATTTTAGTGGTTGGAAGACACATTCAGTCCTACTGCTGTCCCTTCAATCTAATTTAGTGGTGACTTCTCATAATGTAGGGTTGTTTCTTCCGTTGCTGGTTTCAGATGTAAGAAGAGTATTACTGTATGGTACACTTGGCAATACAAATACAAATATATAGTACACACTCCTCATCATCAACATAAACTAATATAATAGTAATTGTGGAATACAAAAGGGCCAGAGGTGGGGGCTTTCTAGGCACCATAGATATAATTCATTGGCATTTGATATATGGATATTACTTCTATTCTCATTATTGAGC
This sequence comes from Spea multiplicata, assembly GCA_009364415.1. Taxonomy (NCBI): domain Eukaryota; kingdom Metazoa; phylum Chordata; class Amphibia; order Anura; family Pelobatidae; genus Spea; species Spea multiplicata. The sequence goes on from VKOC01000003.1 coordinate 32,204,824, forward strand.
AATAATACATTTCAAGGCATCCCCTGACCTTGCTTCTTTTAATTTTAGGTTCACCTTTTCATTCTTAATAAAATGTCTTTGAGTTGATATTTGATTATAATTATACCTTGATATACAATAAACTGAACTGCTCTATTTCGGTATTTTGTTTGATGTGACAAAATAGATAATATTGCACTTTTAAACAGATATTTAGATACAGGGCTTGTTTTGTTTACTAATAGAATGTTATATAGTTGTGCATATTACAGACGGAGCTCAGGTCATGAGCTTCTCAGGTGGCACTGTGCAATCTAACAGCCCTGCATTCATTGTGACACTTCTGATCGAACACCTGAACCTTGTTATCTCGGGTTATAGTCTTCGGACTTCCAAATGTATCATTAATCATGTTTAGATGTTCTAAGTATTATTAGAGGATGCACTTGCACATAGCTGGCTGCCAGGTAGCTCTCGGAGCTGCTAAAACCAAGCAAGCAACGACCACCCGGTACAAACCCTAGTTCTGAGAAACTCTGTATTAGCACGCTATCATTATGTATATCCATTATGAAGGTTGAGGGACAGTATACGCCACCTTATCTAATCTATATGAGCACTTGGCTAGATGTCATGCTATGGGGCTTTCCTGAACACCTTCTGATTCAGTGCCTAACTCACTAGCAATACTATATCTTACATACAGTTTAATACAATCATTAAATCATTACAGCCTACCTGGAAATTCTGTGTGAGCTCTGGAAACAGTGCTTTATATTGTTCTAATTCCTTATCAGTTCGATCAGGTTTGGGTCTTGACCTCAGTTTATTCAGATCTGTTTCCAAATCATCATCCTATGAAGTAAAAACAGAAAATAATAACTTATTGATGCCTGATTTGTAACTCTTAAGCTAGCATGACATTCCCTGAAAAATCCACAGAATCGTTTTAGAAAGCAAGAATAGAAGCAATCTCTATATCAATATGAACTCTCATCAGTCTTAATTCATTAGCTGCTAACTTAACTTCAATAAACAAGTGTTTTTTTTTTACTAAATTACCGATGTTACATTTTAATTTTAAAAAAAAGACTTCTTATTAGATTTGAAATCATTATCCCGACATACAGAGCCCTCCAGAAAACTGCTCCATCATACATTTCTGCCCTTATAACAAAATATTTCTATGCTCAGTCTTTAGGGGGTTAGGCTCTCCTCCTCCTTTATCACCTCTTCCTTTTCATACTTACAAGACTTTACTTGTGCTGCTCCATATCTGCAGCTTGCTTCCACCTAGCCTCCAGCCTTTACCTTCTCTCTCAATATTCAAGGAAAACTTTAAAACCTTCTTCAGATAAACGTACAATGTTTTCATCTAGAACCTATCTTGTCTGCTACTAATGCAACTCCCACAATTATCTATGACCCCCTTTTTCTCCATAGCTTAGGTTTTTCTGCACCCTATTCCCTCTAGATTGTAAACGTGTGAGCAGGTCCCTCTTTTACCTAATGTATCAGTTTGCCTTAATCTGGTAATTCTAGTTTTGTCATACCCCTTGAATGTATGCACTGTAAGAAGGACATTCAGAAGAAGGCCAAGCTCTTTTTTTCTGCATTTTGAGACTTCAAGACCACACAAATAAACTACCCCTTACATACTTTTGGCAAAGTTATAAAAACTGAACTATCGGAACAACAGACTGTCTAAGGGATAGCCGGGATGGTGCTTGTAATTGCCTGAAGCAAAGTGATGAGGCATAAGATATAAGAAATGATGTAATTTATTCTGTAATACAATAGAGCCTATGGGTTTTTACAAACTAGGGCACTTTAATATCACAGACCAGATGGACATTTTACAAGGGATCAATGCTCAAACTCCGTAGCGCAAGTTTTTTAAAGGTTTTGCTTATATTCTATTCCTCCTTTATTTAAAATTTTATTTAAAATTCAGGAGGTAAATACATACCTCTTGGCTTTCATTTCCAAGATTAATTTCCATGTCTGTATCTTCATCATCTGATTCATCTATAGCCAAAATTAATGAACAGATTTTAGACATTTTATGATATACAGTTTTAATAGTTTCTGTGTGTTCAGTCCAACCATTTCACCAAGAGCTCCTGATCCTAACAGAGTTTTGAGATTCTATTAATTGCCATTGGATTAATCAATTAACACTTGAAATTACATGAAATGAGTGATCTAATTAACTTCTTGTTAATTAGAGACTCCCTAAGCCACTGTACGGACTCTCAACTCTTAAACTAAGAGGCTGTAACTCTTGCTAAATCTCAACATTATCTTTAGTTATGGAAAACTGTTTGAGGATGGTGGGAGTTGTGCAATAAAATTAGATACAATACTTGTGCAACAGAACAACCCACTAACAACCATTAAACAAGTAGCCATTGATATTAACATGTCCACAAATGGAGACACTATAATAAACGATAAAATAATGACGCTGCCTGTTTTCTAATTAATTTCACACTCATTCAAACTGAATTGATGGGTTAATGAGTGAATAAATATATATTTCTGCATGCATGATCATTGCTTGTTTATACCCTGATTATATTTAATGAGGTAAAGCACAGTGGTGTTTCCTTTTCTAGCATTAATCATTGTTTGTTCTGCAGTTACCTTCTTGGGAATATGTCTTTGTAGGAGGTTCAGACATGCTTATTCCGGGAATATGGAAAGTATAAGTGCTGGTTATTGTGGACAATGGGAGTGTGCATTTCGGGCAGCATTTTCTCAAAACTTGGACCGCAGAGCTGACTATGGAATCCAATTGTCTGCAATTAGTGCATTCCTAAAACAAAACAAACATTTAAGAAAAAAATAATGTCTATAAAACATAAATCACTACTACTGAGTACTTTCTCCAATGAGAGAGTTTCCAGACTGTGAAACAAAAAAGTACAGTATAAAGCAATTTATGAAATATATACCCATCCCATTCTATAACAGAGTTGTGGAAGTTAGGATTCACAACTAAATGTATATAAATGCAGGTGAATATTCACAATCTGGACACAATTGTAAGATGTGGCAGGGTGGCTCATGACACAAAGATAACATCTCCTGATCATACCATTTTTATGCATCCCAATATGTTGTTTTCTTTTGCAGCTGCTACTTGGCATTGCATTCTTTGTTGAAGTCACTCAATATAATTAGTCTACTAGTATCCCAAAATCTTTCTGCTAGTCTAACCCCGCAGGTTCACAGCACTTGAGTTTTTTCTTTCCAAATGCATTATTTAACATTTATTAATGTTGAACCGCATCTGCCATTTTCTGCCCACGAACATTTTGATCAGAGATTACAACGCCACACATCTGCAGATTTGGTTTACCCACGTCCAGATCATTTATATACACCTCAACATTAGGGGGTATGTTGCCAAGTGAACACATTTCATGGTTTATCTCTCTAACAACACAATTGTAATACTTGTCATCTGTGTTTTTCTTGTTGAATGTGTAACCCCAAGTTGTCTGCTGCTGGACTTACTCCATTATCACTGCTTTCCCATTAATATCAGTTATGACTTTTTGGCTACCCTTGAAAGCACCACTACATGTAGCATGCCCCCCCCTGCCCTCTGGTGGCAGCCTTATATACTCTCAACATACTTAGGTTTGCCCTTACCCACAACCTTTGGACTTTCTCTGTCATGCCCTACTGGACAATCATGTTCAACATTTGCCCAACGAGTAATCACAACCACTCATTACGTAACACTCTCAACTAACACATTTGTTCTGCACACTATGTATATCCTTATAAAATATAATTAATATTTATATTTTCAGAAAAAAAACATTGGGATTATTCCCTAAAATAATAATGAAGCTGATTCTATTGCATTTACCAATTTTAACTGGCCTGTTTTATGTATTTTGAACATAACAATAATAAAAATGTTTTATATACTTTATCACAAATGCACCCAATTTGAGCCTGAGCGCTACAGAATAATACATTGTAATCAAATGTATTGTGAAATCCACAGGACAGTGAAATGTGATATATTATGTTCTGAAAAAAAGATTTAATAGAAATACATAAAGACATACCTATAAGAGTTTATTGTAGAGCCTAGGGTTCCTGTCTAATGGAATCACTACATAATGCAGCAAACTATTTTACAATACAAAGGTTCAATCAAATGTTGTGAAAAGAAATAATATAAAAAAAATAAGCTTGGAAGTTTTGCTCAAAATGAAGAATATTAAGCCTGGAAAAAAATCTTTTTTAAGTGAGCCAGCTATGTGCCATTAGAGTTTCCAGTTACCTGTGTTGTAGCAAATAGAATTTCCATTCCCCTGGCCTGTATGAAGGCTTCTCTGCCTGACCGGACATTGGTTATATGCTTACAGCATCGCAAAAGCCCTCTCCGAATAGTGACAAAACTGTTAGTAGAATCGCAGCTATGCCAGTCTTGATAGAACTGGAGAAGGATGGAGACGTAGCCCCTGTTCACAGCTCTTCTGCAGTTTGATTCTGGAAGGAAGGAATAAATAAATATGCAAATAAATAAATAATACTTGAAGTGTAAAAAGCACTGCATACATTATACGATGAACAATCATATATTTAGATGAACCCTTATTTGTAAGAGAAATAAAAAAGAGCAACCAGTAAGTTCACCTTTTGTTAATGTTGTACAAAACAAACCCATTTGTGCATCAACATTCGGACACACTTGCTTCCAGCACAATTAAAATAAGGTGGCATTTGTCTTGGTGCTAGACGAGGTCAAGAGGGTGCAGTTGTGACTCTAGAACAAGATGCAACTCTTGTCTTCCATGACCATACAAAGGGTTTTCAGGATAATACATTGCTTTATACCACAGCCCTGCAACCATGACTTGTTTGTACACCTTTGGTCTAAGGAGGTAGAATGGGGAGATGAAATAGTGAGTCAAATATTTAACTCAGCATTATGAAGGGCCAACTTAGCATGAGCAACCTGCTAGGTTTGGCCGTACAAATGTTGAAATGTTTAATCACTTGAAGTGGCCTAAAGTTCACAGTTTGGTAAATAAAATCCAAAACAGCCAACATTCAATATGACCCTGCAGAAAGCCACTCTGACAAAAGAGACGCAGTTCTGCTTAGTCTACCTTGGGAAGTTCCCACGTATGCACATTTTGCTAGCATTTAGCTCCATGCACTCCCCATGGTTTATGGGGTTGTTAACTTTTTTGTTTTTTTTATTTTAAATAGAGCATTTGCTAGTATTTCCAGGCACATCTCAGCCTGAACTTTTTGAGCACACAGCTTTATTTCCTTTACTTCCCAGGAAAATTACATTTTTTTATTATACATATATTATTTTACAAAATATTACAAAATTATATGTACCATGTTTCTATCACACTGGAATAATAATAATTATAGTTATACCAATTATTATTAGTCATAGTAGTAGTTTTAACCCCTTAAGGACAATGGGCGGTCCCTAAACCCATTGAAAACAATGCATTTTGAGTCCGTACATGTACATGTCATTAAGGGGTTAATATTAGTATTGCAATTATTTTATAAAAGTAAATAATCAACATTACATTCGCCAGGACTTGTCATGGATCATGAACTACAGTTTTTGAGATGATTGTAATTATACCATATATATTTATATTATTTTAAAAAAAATTGTTTGCAAAAAGTGTACATAGGGTTTACCTTAGTCTTCAATCCATACCCAACTATGCCCAGTGAATAAGAAATCTAAACACCCCAAAGGAAAAGGGCAAATAGGATATAAATATAGACATTGTTAAATGCATATAATTTCACATATCACATACAGTCTTTTTGGCAAATGATGTCATAACATTCATATAGTTGTGATGTCATCACTGTAGTGAAATAAATATGTTTCGGGGGGGGTAAATGGATACAAAGAGTCTAATGCCTCTTTTAAACTTGGCACAACGTTACAGAATTTATTTTTCATACAATGAATGCTTTGTGAATGTTATTTAAATCACCGGATGACCTTTTCTATTCGAACATGGCGGACAACTAAGCAGGTTGTGTAAATTTGTGCATTGTTGCCAGTAGTTCTGAATTTTCCAGCACAGTCCTGACAACCAGACTTACGTACATAAGTATCTTTATTTGCTAAATAGCAAAATTTCATCTTTTTACAAAAAAAAACAAAACAAAATGATATAAAACATTTCAACATATGGACTTAACTATGTATTATGAAGAGATAACTTCAGTGAGTTTCCCATTTAAACTCCTTAAAAAAAACCTTGTTTACACAATATCACCTTAAGATAAAATAGTCTAAAAACACTGAATCATATATTAAATTGGAGTATTTAGTATGCATTGGCTGGCTCTCCATACTAATTAGTTCATAATAAACCACCAGTTGACAGCAAATTGAATTTAGTGTTTGTTTTTCTATCTGTCTCATTATGTTTAAGCATATACATTTTGTCTAGGACCTTATGTTTTTGACATGCTTGCTGCAGGACTCCAATTAGCATGATATATAGAAAGATTTTTTTTTATAAATTGTAAGAAAATAGGACAGGTGTTGGCACTCGTACAAGTCTATATCAATGATCCAAAGCATGCAAGTGATACTGCTTAAAAGTTTAAAAGTAAGCAACTATTTTATCTCATGGATGTTGAAATCCCTGCAAAAGGTGGCAGAACTAAAATATCAATGAGCTTCCTCTCCTGGGGTTCTCTTTCCTGCTACCCACCCTTACAAAGCCAAAATCAGGAATAATAACTTAATGGGGAGGAAAAATGATCTAAAGCTGTTAGAGATCTCAGTAGTATATACCTAAGGTCCCCTACGAAGACTTACACATTGCTTTTTAATCTGAAAACATCATTACATCGGTTTATGCAGTGAAATGAAATAAAAAATTGAATATTTGGTACAAGTGACATCGGAAGGACCTTAACTATTAATGAAGGTCCTTAGGGAAAGAAACTTTTTTGGTATAGACAGAACGTCTTAAGTTTTTAAGTAGAGACGGTACCCCTCTTGGAAGGTCTCCAGATGCACAATAAGAACTTCAAAAAGAGAGTCTTTAAAAGCTATGCTATTCGTAGATCAGAAATTTTAACTTACATTTTATACATTCATTATATTTGACAAATGTGAGTTGTCATTCAACATTAATTTGAAGTCTTTCAACTTTTATTTCAGGATACATTCTTAGGTTTTGCCAACTAGTAGGGCTTTGGCAAGAAGTGCAGAGTGTGACGCATCAGCACACGTTAAATATTCTACGAAATGTAGTTTTCACTAAAGTGCTGAGATCCTAGAGACTCGATTAATAACCTATTTCAAAGTTTTACAATTAGTGCAACTGTTCAAAGTGTAGAAACATCAGTGTATATCTGATGCTCCCTTAATGCGATTCCCACTCAAACTTTTTTCTCCCCACATTACAGTTTTATATAATCTTTGGTGTTACTATAAAGTCATGAAAATCACTCAATAGAAAAGTGACAATTTGAGGTCATTTCATTGAAAATGTATGAAGGCCATTTGCAATTTCTGACATATTACGGCAGCTCCCAATCTTACCAGCTTATTGTTGTGACTTATTTATAGGGTGACAGCATATGCTGGGTTGTGACCGCGTGCGTTAAAAATGAGAGGTGCCACTGGGCACGTTTTACTGTTAAATTGAAGCAAAACAAATAAATATTAAGTGCAATACTCAAAGCCATGTGTTTGAAAAATGTTCATAATTTATAATAAGGCAATGATTTACCGAGTTTTCATACAAAAAAGCAGCTGAGGTGCTTGCTGATAATGTCCTGGCCTCCATAAATGAAATCAAGAAGAGTTTGCTCTTTTGAGTCCACGTCCCCAGAAGCTTCTAGGGGTATAAGCATACTCTGCAACATTGTAGCCAATACTTCTTCAATAGGTAGAGGGGAGCAGACCCAGGTATTACGTTACCTACCTTAACTGGGAAATATTTATACATGGCTGTGCAGCAGATTTGCAGGGCCCAGGGCAAGAAGAATTTGCAGGATCCCTTAGCGCTTTAATATGATGAAGAAGAGGCACAGGAGCCCCTCTTGATCCTGCCTCGGACCGGCCCTGCCAATTCTTCCCAAACCTGTCCTCAATGAACACCAACAGTCCAGATTTTATGAATCTGCATATTGGAATAGAATGCGCCAATAACTGTGCGCATAAATAACATGTGGAATGAAATTAACATTGTAGATAGAGTCAGCGTCCATCCAAAAAATTTTGAAATTATCTGTAATTCCCAACAAACGTTTAATTTTACAATAGCCAACGCCACCATAATTCCAGTTACCCAGGTTAATTCCAAATTTTAAAAGGGGCAGCAAGATACAATATTACTTGTTATTTGTTTTTATGTATTGGCAACAATAAAGCCTTTTTATATCTCTTGATTCAAGATAAGTGGTTTCTCCTGCAATTCATTAGGATCCTAAGTGCCATTAGGTTTAATTAATGCTGTACTTTCTTCGTATTCCAAAAGAAATGTTCATCAGTATTCAAGGATTCATTGTTTTCATTCTTCCAAAATGTCTAACCTTTTCTGCAAACTTATAAATCACTCAAACCAAGAGATATGAACAGTCTTTTATTTGGTGATGCATATGCCAGCTTTGGCCCCGAATCTGAAGGTTTTAACTTTGATACGGAAGAAACCAGGTTTAGGTGAGTCACCACAACAAGAGGACATAGTCATAAGCTAGAGGGACAAAGCTTTAATGGTAACATCAGGAAATATTACTTTATGGAATGGTTAGTAGGCGCATGGAGTAGCCTTCCAGCAGAACTGGTAGATGTCAATACGGTAAAGACATTTAAGCAAGCATGTACCTTAGTCAGGTACTAAGGAAAGTACTCAGAGGTCGGGCAGACTGGATTGGCCTAATGGTTCTTATCTGCCGTCACTTTCTATGTTTCTAAGGTTTTGGTGTATGTCAGAGCTAGAAATAAAATCTGACATCATGTATATAGCGTGCCTGAATTGGAATGCATGATCACTGATCTGGGTAAAGCGTCAGATATACTTTAAAGACAGGTTTTCAAGAAGAACCATCAGATTCACATCATTGGTAAGTAGGACCCTCGTGTGCCAAGCTGTACAGATCCAGAGGGGAAACCGTTACTTAAGTTTATGTTGGCCACAGACTGAAGCAGGCACTGAGATGCACTTGGAAATAATCCCCTAAATCAGAAGAGGTGCTGCCAGAGGATGTAAAAGGCAACTCTGTCAAGTGCAGAGGCCAGATGGACCTGCGATCAGCCTGTAGAAAGACCTCTCTGGACGTGTATCTACATCTGTATGTTAAATATGTACTATCGGGGTTAAGGGGAGCTCAGAATTGAGGTCTGCACAGGAAAATAGGCAGTCAAACTCACTGACTCATCTGGTGATTTTTTTTTTTGTTGCTGTTTGTGCTGTTTAAATATATATATATATATATATATGCCAGCAGATGTAAAAGTCACTGTATAATGTATGTGCTATGAAATAATGATAAATGTACAAAATTCAGTTCTAGGTGCGGTATGCTGCGGTTTATGTAATAAACTCTGACAACAATTATGTTTTGACATTGGACAGGACTGTTGGCGAGTGGCACATAACTTCTTGTCAAGACTGTTACATTTATATCAGGACAATTGACATTAAAAGTAATATAAGGTACAACATAATATCACATATGCCGCTCAACATAGGGACGGAAATAACTAGGCACCTAAGCTCCTCTAAACTGACCTAAAATCGCTATCAACTGTTGCTTTTTAAGACACTTAATAGCGGTCGGGGGCTGCAGTCCCCTCACGGGGTACAAGACCCTGCACAGCCTGTGAGACTGAACAGCCAATCAGAGCTCACACTGTGCATTAAAGTCCACCCAGAACTTGCATCCTGTTTGAAGAACTTTTATAACTTATCAAGACGTTTTTATAAGAGTATGACAACTACTACTGCTTGTCTGACTAATGTGCTTGGTTATTGGTTAACTACTGGTTAAGAAATTTATTATAATAACTCTTGAACCTTGAATTGGATGTATTTAAAAAGTATAAGAATCTGCCTATAACCAAATTGTTTTTGTTCCGACAACTATTAAGATTTAACACGGGGCTGGTCAAGACACTTGTAATGTAGATGGGCTGCAGATATGGTCACTGCCTAATGGTAGCTCGTGCTCTCCTTGCAGGAGGAGCACACCTTGTCATGTGCTATTAAAGGACTAATATTCTGAGGAGCCTCAGGCCAACCCATTTAAAAAGTTCCCAGATGTTTTGTGTAAGACAGCCTTTGAGCCCTCTGCAGATTAAACAGTAGTTGCCCCTGTGTCTATGGGCAGCCATTCATTGTTGTTCTTTCCCATGGCCTATAATATAGATATTAATTTTCCTTCCCTAGAATGTATATTAGCCTCTCTACCAGTCAATAAATAGTGTGCATAAATCAAGACATATGATAGAATCACAGATGGACATCAAACCTCTAGATTGTAAGATCGTTTGAGCAGGACCCACCTCACCTGTTGTTTCTGTAAGTCAATTTGGTGTGTTATGTACTGCTTGTTACGTCCTGTCTACCCATTGTACAGCATTACTGAATATGACGGCGCTATATAAAACAATAAATAATAATAACATTTCTAGATGATACAAAAACACATTATTCCAAAAATAGAATGTCTGTGTAATCCATGTTATCCTTTTGTTCCAAGTTTGTCCATTATTTCTTTGCCTAACCCATTTTCCCTCTGAATCCCCCATCTAGATGCACTCTTTAATATCTGTCATGATATATGATGGTATCAGAAGCGGTTCATCTAGAACAGACGCTGATAACAGAATGCATTATGCAGGGCACACCTGCTCCCCTCTCTAGCCAGCAAGATGTCTATCACCCTCTTGATCTATTGTATTTTGTTACATTCCATCTCTGCTTTATAGACATCACTCCTTGTGCTTTCTTTTTGTAACGGGTCGAATGGAACACTTCCATTACTATTATTACATTTACACTTCGCTAGTGAGAGAGAAATGGTTCTTAAAAAGCATATATTTCTGTCTTTTGTTTGATAAAACAGTCTGGTAAATATGATTGAATATCGACTTTGTGTTGAGCCAGTGTCATACAGTTATAAGTTAATAATGTAGTGGTACGTGTTTCTTTGCACATTTACACGTTTAATGGAAATGTTTAACAACTGGGAAATTTGCAACCATGCAACATTTGCATGGAGTCAATGGGGCAAGAAAAACACCATTAAAGAACAATGCAATGGCTACTGTGCATGCCATACTAAAACACTTCTTGCATGTTCTGCGTTGTGCTTGCACTTTTTTAAATAATGCATTGAACAAACCCAAAATCATCTATAGAGTAAAATCCACAGAAGTAAAATCCTGTTATTTTACTATCTGGGTCTGAGACAACCTCTCTGAGCAACTTGTCCTGGGAGGAACAGGTATTTTTGTCCTCCTGGCAAAAACACCATTAAAGAACAATGCAATGGCTACTGAGTTTTCAAGTTACTTTATTTATTTAAGTGAGTAAAGCATTTAGATGAATAATGTATTTTATTTAGACAATTTAATGTCTAAACACGTCTTGCTTTTTCTATACACTATTACGACATTGAAATACTCATACCCTGCAAACATGCTGAGCTCCTACAAAAGAAGGACATCATGGAAGAAAAGAGGGACAGAGGAATTTGGATTCCAAAGAGATTGTGGGACACATGAGAGATATAAAAGCCATATCCATTTCTGCAACAGCACAGCTTCCTGGGCAGTCATAGAAGATCAGAGATCTCACCAAATGGCCCTGGATCTCTACTGTCTTGCGTGGCAGCTATGCGGAGCAGCAGTGCCCGAGAAATAGGACTAGTGCGAAGTGTGTGTAATATTAAAAATTAGATGGGGAAGGGCATTGACTCCCCACCACCTCCGGGCCAAAATGTGCCTGCCCTCTCCTGCAGACACTAATTACATTGCTGTATTATCCTAATACAGCACTGTAAGCTATAATTTCCCTCAGACAACTGAAGGATAAGGTGCTCAACTCTGTAAATTCACTAATTAAATGATTTTTTTGGGGCAGTACAATAAATGTGCAGATTACTGAGAGTTCTTCTCCTCAAAACATTTGTACCCTGTGCTTTTTATTCTATGCACATGAAATATCCGCTTGTTTTACATTGCTTTTCTTTTGAAATAACAAAAAAAAAATCTGACCATGGAAAAAAAGCTTCAGAGAACAATTAAAGCTAATTTCCTTAAAGCTGCGCAAGCTGTTAGTGCTGAAAAGCGCAGAAAATATGGGATAACAAAACTGAATGAAATTAGATTAAAATAACACACTGATAAACAAATAATTCTACTAAAATAAGACATCCACAGAAAAACATTGTTTAAATATAAAATAACAGCACCACCATGTGGTTGAAAATGGAAAAACAACCTTAATACATTTTCCTAGGAGAGGTAAATGTAGATGAAGAGTTAAACATTATATCATAGATTTTACATACCCCAAAAAAAACTCTTGATCTAGCATATTAAATGGTGTCACTATACTTTATATATGTTCTTGTAGTCTAATTCTAGGGTTACCACACTGCTTAAAAAAAGAGCTAGATAGACGCCACAGGATCCATTGCTCTTCTTGTGCCATACCATAACGCTGGTGCTCCTGGGGTCCCTAGCTGAGTGCAGAATTTAGTGGAGGAAAGCATTTAGGATGGATAGACAATTACATTTCCAGTAAATTTAACTGTGCAGACCTAGTAATAAAATATATACGGCACATTTTTTTTATTAATTCCCGGGAGTCAAGGTGTGTCTATTGTTTCATTACAAAGCACTTTGAGAAATAGTGTGCTAACAATAAACACTGCTGATGTTTCTGTTAAGCTCCCCTCTTCTGCTGTTAATCGTTCTGCTCAAGTATCTGGTAGGAATAACTGAATAGCACATGTCACACTTTAATAGATGCTAGTTCAATGGTAGAGCAAGGCATTGCGGGAAACCAATTCACATAGATTCAGATAACGCAACATGCACACAATATGAAAGAGCTGAGCTGTGTGTTTACAGTAGATGCCGGGTGAACAAGGTAACATATAAGGTAAAAGTAATGCTTAGGTGCAAATATCATAAGTGCTAAAAGGGCTGTGGTCCAACTTTTTAGTATTTAGGTTTTATATCCTGCCAATAGTAATTTGTGCGAATAACCTCTTAGGAAGGGTTGCATTGTCCCTATATTCCCTTTAGTGTATTATTTGTACTACAGCAGCTAAAGGTCAATCCTGGTTCAAATGAGATCATAGGAAGCTTCATTAGGAGCTCCAGCAAATGTAGAAGCACCCTGGTTCTGAGTCAAAGGCCAGCAGCTGTACACCTGCTCTACCCCATCTTGTGGCCATTATTGTAAGCTTACAGAGCACTTTGTACCTAATGTATCTACTCTCGTCAATCCCCTTGAATATATGTATTATATCAAGCGCACCACATATTGGTGCCGCGATATAACTAAATAATACAAATAATAATGATGTAAGATGGATGGTTTCGCCGGCAGATCGAAATGCATTTAACTTAGGGACCTTCCATCATTTGAAGGATCAGCAAGATGATGATTCATTTACACCGGATGCAGTTTCTGCTTCTCCTTCGGGCTAGTATCAGTGACTTCATCGTGCTCACACCCATCACTTAAGCCGACAGACATCAATTTACCCTAAAATCATATTCAGGAATCTAAAACACTTTTTTTTTTATTACAGTTATATAAATGTGTCCCTCTGGGTAATATATGTTTTAAGATCAACTTCCTGGCAGGAGGGAATTGATCTAAATGCAACCAAAAGGAGATAAGAAATTCCATCAATGAGCACGATTAGTAATAACTTGGCACATGTTAAAGAATACTTGTGTAAAATGTCTTTTATAATTTAACCAAATATACATTTGGGTTCCTGCAAAGTGACAATTGGGTTTTAGTACAATATTTTGGTGTCCCCGCTCCAGACTGTGCTTCCTACGATATGTGTGTCTACCACATTACAAATGTTTGACAGTAGCAGAAGTAATTTGACTTTACAACAATATTGTTTTACACAGACCTTTAAACAGAAGGAGCTGGTCAAATGTTAGCAGGAAAGGTCTTTATAGATATTTAATGTATGTAATATGATGTTTTGTGGATACTAAAGGGACAGCTAAAGACAACCTTGACCAAAATAGAAGAGGGTGCTTGTTACTGTATGTTTCACTGTTTAATAAGCAGGAAAGTACATTTTCACTATTGATTTGTCAATCATATACTGAAATGTAAATAATAAAAAAATCAATAAACCTTAGATGAAAAGGAAGAATAAACTGAGACATAAGAGGAAAGATTGAGCTGCTGGGAATAAGACAGACTCCACATTTACAGGCAGTACAATAAATAGAATAAATGAAAAAGGTCACTCCTGGAATGTGAAAGTGTTTAAGAAAAAAAGAAAAGAGAAGACCAGAAGAACTGGACTTTTGTATATTATGGCAAGTTTTTTTCCTTTTGGATGTGTTCTCACTTCCCACTCATAAAGAAGTAAGAAGTCTTCAGCCACGCCTGGGCATGCTAACTAGAACATAACATGTTGGATGCGTTCTACGCTTATTACACTTTATGGTAGAGCCAGGCAATACTGCCCTCTAGCTGTTCTTAGCCACAGTAACAGGCAGGTTCACAATGTGACCCAACAACAGGCAGGGGTAAACAAGTTGATAAGTTTGACACGCGCCACTCCCCGCCCATTTTCCCTTGAATTAAGGGTGTTTCCAGCAGGCGTCAGCCGGACCGCCCACAGACGTCTGCGGGACCGCCAACCGACATCTGTGGGCAGTCCTGTCCGCGCCTCGCAAGGGAAGGCTCCGGATAGCCGGAGACCAAAAGTTCCCAGGTATGGTTATGTAGCTTGGAGGACCACTTTTTATTAAAACTTCACATGGGGCATGGTTGCTTACCCACTGAAATAGATTTCCCCTATACTTTATCCAATCTTCATGATGCTTCACCTACCAGCAGCATCACACGCTATCCCTCCTACAAAACTTTATACTTGTAGTTTATACTCGCTCGTTATATTTATAGAAATCCTATGCCTGATGTGTAACGTTCTACAGGATAAATAATAATATTAATTTTGGTATTGAAATACAACAGGCAAAACAATGAAACAAAATGATCATTAAAGCCACAGAGAAAGACTCACCGAGTATAATAACCATACTAAACACAAGAAAATCAATAGTTCTTTCAAATGCAACCTCCTATATTACTCCATAACCTACATTTAGCTTAAACCAGGCTAGTGGCCTCTTCTCTGTCTCGACTTGACACATGAATTAAGCTTGCTTTCTGCACGTATCCAGTTTACATAGGTTTTTGTGGACACGTAAAATATTGGCCTTAATGTTTTTGTATTGACGTGGTGGAAAGAATTTTCAAAAAAAAACACATTAAAAATAAACTCACTTGATTTTAGCAGGGCCGCGAGTGCTTCTATAGCTGCCCTAAAGAAAATAAAAGGAGAGGAAAAAGTCAGTTTTGTCAATATTTCCCATTAGCCTTTGAAGCTTCTTCACCTGTTCATATTTCTCTAAACAGCAGGTTTGTAATTTGCACAGTCTGGAACATTTCCTTTTCTAAACAGGACATTCGATGAAGACACTGGTCTTTAGCACAATCCTGGCAACAACAAACTCATCTGAAAATAAACGTAATGCAATTTATTGATCAGGAATCTTTGAAGAATAGGATATTTTGGCACTCTGCATCCACATCTAAAAGGGTCTGTGATCTACGTAAGGCTTGAATTGTGTATTGGTTTTCTGACACTAAACAACTTACATAATATTTTATATTTGGTAATATTTACCATCCAATTTGACTACACACATTCTTCCCCTAGTGTTCCTTGAAAACGGGAATTAATAGGGTCACAACTTTATTTAGAACAGACTCCCAAATAAATTACATGTTCGATTATATTACCTTCAAGCATATAGGATGACACTGCAGGTAACACAACCACTTTTTAAGTCAGTTTAGTACGCTGGCTATTACCCTATTCACTAAATGGTTCTTCACCATATATGCTTATGGGAATATATTGCATTCTAGAATCTGCTGAATAAATAAACATGGAAACCTAAAATTCAAATCAAGGAGAATAACCTCTGTTACCCAACAACTTATTTACCGACCCTGACGGTGTAATGTTGGGAGGAAGGATGGAGAAATCCTCTAGACCATAGTTGGTCAAGTAGCATATGGACAGCCGTGTGACTGAAAACCATGGAATGCTTAAGTCAACATGGGCCAACATGGGGATAGGTATCTGTCTCCAATCTTTGCTGTAGACCATTGGGAAAGTACACTCTTACCTTGCCCTGTGACTGCATGGGGAGAAGGTTGAGTATGTTGAATGTGTTGTAAATTCAAGAGTGTGCATGTATAGCAATAGGGAATTCAAATTTATATGGAAATCCTAGCACAAAACTGGTAAAAATTAAGCATTATTGGTTTCCAGCAAGTTATTGGTTTCCAGGGTGACTGATATGCAATGGAATGGAATTTTTTTTTTTACATAACACCCAAGGTGATCAGCAAAATATACCAGAAACAGACTGTATTTCTGTAATATTCTGAAATTTATGTCAGGGATAGATGTGCAGCCATATCAGTTTTTATAGGTAATTCAATAACCGTTAAGCAAGATAAAATAAAATGTCTGTGAAAACCAAATCAAAGCAGAAGAGTGATAAGCACTGTAATATAAGAATGATATAATAAAAATGGATACAGAAGTTAGATCAAATCTCATTTACTTCTTCGGTTCTGCATATTTGCACTGGCAGCTTTGTTACCATTCTTTCCACATAAATGCAAGCCTTTTGTTCTGAAATGAATTGGGAACTAGTTAACCTTTTCAATATTGGGACACCAAAAAAGCACTGGAAAGCAACTTCTGTGTCAGCAGCAGAAATTAGTGTCAAGCCTGCATGGTTACCATTATAGCGCTGTGTCTTTTATGAAATGTGTATGAATGAAGATTGTTCTATACAATACTATATGATGTCCAATTGCTTTTTCTACACTCCTTGTTGCTGAGCTTACATACCGGTAATTCAAATCCCCCTAAATCAGCTTGGTTATTTTTAAGCATCATTGGCCAACAGAATAGAACCATCAGCCCAACACTAAAGGGTCTATTCCAGTAGAATTCACAAAGGTAAAAAAAAAATCATTTCACAGGTAAAAAAATCATTTTTTGGACTATAGATTTAGCTGTAAATCTATATTGCACATTTTGCATTTATGATAACAGCATATGATAGCAACAATGAAGGTGTTACTCTAAAAGAAGATCTACAAACAGTGGGTGATATTCCTTAACTTTTCTATTCACAAGGGTAATGCACACCTGAAATACACTCATCGCTGCCCTTTGACTGTATAGGATTATCTATATAGTATATACATACACTATATGATCAAATATATGTGGACACCCAACCATCACACCTATATATGAGCTTGTTGGACATCTCATTTCAAAATCATGGACATTAATGTGGAGTTGGCCTCCACTCTTCTAGGAAGGCTTCCCACGTGCCTTTTGATTTTTACATCTGAAGTGCATTATTGTTATTATCATTATTAATATAAATGATTACTGTGTAAACCCCATTGGACAGCTTAAGTGCAGGTGGCTATAATTTTTAGTGCCCATTGTCTAGTTTCTAAGCTTGAGAATTCATTTTAAAAACCAATTAAGGTTAAGATGGGTCATTGTTTTATACATTTTTCTTAAAAGAATGGACTTCCATTACTTAAGAAGACAATGCCCTTGATACTCCTATATCAGCTAATGGCTCTTGTAAGTGTGACATTTGAAAAACAAGGCATGGCATACAAAGCAACCAGATAGCAGCGTGTATTTTATTTTAATCATTGGCAAAGTCACAGTAGACAAGTTTGCTTACTGTGATCTTGCACATTTAGCTGTCATTCCAAACAACAATGTTGAAATGTTACTAAGAGGAAATGGCAACCTTATCAGGTTATTTTCCTGGTCCATGTCAGAAAGCTTCCAGAGTCATTCAAACAGATCTATAACGTCTTGTGGGAGACACATAGAAAATAAATGCAGGCTGGTATTTTTGAGACCTTGAGGCTTTGTAAGGTAGTAGACTGTAAACCATTTGGCTCACAAATACCAATATGGTTTCTATATTGTAAGGTTGTTGGAGCAGAGCTATCCTAGCCTTTTTTGTGGACGAAATTCGTCAGTGACCACTACACTATTGAGGTTTTTTCTTTTGTTTTTTTTTGTCATGTGTCATGGAATAATCTATTACTCTTTTTACTGTTTTTGAGTCCAACTTGTTATGCGATGTACTATTTGTTATGTCCTGTTTGTCCATTGTACATCACCGTGGAATATGAAGACGCTACATAAATAAATATTAATTCTTGCCAAAGAGGTTCTATACACACACACACACACAGGGAAAAAAAACATAGCCATAGAATAAAGCCAAATGGATAATATCCTGCCATCATAGTGTTACCTATATTGGGAGCACATATTAAAAAGACACTAAGGTCTGACAAAATGTTTTAATAATAATAATAAAAAAACCTTTAGTGTCTCTTTATAGTAATAAAATAAAAAAAATAAGGAGTTGCCAAAAAAAGAGAGTTGTGAAATTCTGCTGCTAACAATAGCGCACAACATCTACGGCTAATAATAACAACCAAAATGATAACCCTGCGCCAGATGACACAACAAACCCTGTAAAATCTGTACCGTGTGTAGAAGCAACCAACAATGAATTATTTCAATGATTTATCTTTTTAATTTGATTTGTACAGATTTACACTATGTCTTTTTCAATGTTTTTTTTAGGTATTTTTTATCAGTATTAGCGATATAAAATGTTGTTGTTTTTTCATTTAAAAACTTCATTTAAAAGAAGTATGCATACTAATACAGTAAAAGAGCAAGACATAAATGGCTTTCATCAATATCACATATGGCGAACAGTCCATTTCTTCTTAGGTACAACCTGGGAAGGGCTGCAGCTTACCCCCGCTTACATTTAACATGTCTTCAGAAAGGTATATGCATTATAATACATCATGTTAAGAAAACTGTTTTGACCACCGTGGAAAGAATACAGGGGCAACAGGGTTGAGTGATTTGAAGAATTTGGCAGCCAAGTTTTTCACTTGTCATTACAAATTTGGGCGCCTAGGTAAGTGGGAGCATGCTTAACCTGATTGGAATTTTTCTGTGCGCTCTCCATGGGGCTTTTCAAAACACTGTTGTTTGTGTCTGCACGCAATTATTCCTGCATTATTTATAGCAATCTAAGAATGCATACTCAGAATTGATAAATGGTCCTATTCTGAGTACATTAGATTCACGCATGGGTAATTTTGGAAGAAACTTTGTTATTTGACACTTGTGTAAAGGTGCTTATTATATCGGCTCATTTCCTCTTATCAAGCAGTATGTCAGTAGACAAGTCAGCACTGTCTTCTGTTTTCAGCAGCTGCCCATATCATCTGGCCAAGAAAATGAACACAGAAATACCAGTTGTCATCTCTGTGGAGACAAGGCTACCAAACAAATACCACGTGCGCTATTATGGGTTTGTATCGCTCTGCACAAATATATTAAGCTGATGACAATAGGAATATCAACAATGTATTCATATTAGAATCATTACAGCCATGTGTTTTTACAACTGAACTACACTAAAAACTTAATTACATACATTCACCTCTTAAAGCATGTTTCCTGACACCAACCCCTTGATGTGTAATTACAATGTTCTAATATGGTTTTATATACGAATACAGTCTGGAAAGCTGTTTTTTGATAGTCAAGACAAGAGTAATGTTATCCATAGAAATGAAGTATTCCAGTTAACTTTAGGAATAACATTGACTTTGATTGAAGAAACAAAATACTTTTGCACAATACACTGAAAGAAGAAGTATTCACTTTTATAGTTGTAGGCTGTTTCTCCATGCTAACCAGCACCGTTCGCATTCAGACGATGATCTGATCACCAAAGTTCACTCACCACTCCTACAGTGAAACACTAAATTTCACCCCACATGGATAAAACATGCCAGGGACGTGCTAAGACGGGCACCACGAGTACAAAGCACCCACCTACTCAGGACCAAGGCAACTAGCAAGGCCATATAACACGTTTTACATGATCCCATAGTAGTAGGATGGAATCAGAACCGCAGCTGCAGCCAAGAGGTAAGAAAGAGGGGGGAGGTGGGCTAGGAAACTGCAGTGATGATGGAAGAAGGTGAGTTATTTTATGGTGTGTAAGAGTACGCTGTTAATGGATGTGTGCATATTACAGTATGGTGATAGAAGTTACGTACAGTATGTTAGTTTATAGTGTTAGCATGAGTGTGTGTCAGCAGATGGTGTTAGAGTGAGTTTGCGTGCTATAATTTGTTTTAGCTATGTGGAGTTCCAAAGACTTACTGTACCCAGGCTCCACTAACCTTAGGCTCACCCCTTCCCTCTATTGATGTCATATGATGCCAATTGACCAGCAGTGCACCAAAGAGCCTTAGCACCAGCAAGATGATCTGCCCTTCGCCTTGCAGCCGAGGCAATGCTGCCCCTTGGACCTGGCTCTCTAGGGCTAGCCTTAGTAAGTCTACACCAGAACAACACAATAGAGTAAATATCACCCCAAAATGAAACTCTCCTTGTTAGCTAACATATCTTGTAAGCTTGTATTTTTGATGGGATACTTAAGTATCTGTTCTAATACACCAAGACACCGGAAAATAAATAATCACAGAAAAAGAAATCCATGCAGTTGTTAACAGTACAAATGATTTTGCTTCTCTGTTCCCTGGAGAAAGGGTTTAACTGTTTACTCAGGGAAAAGTGTTGATGTGCTGATTCTACCAGAATATTGCGTACTGACATAATTCTGCTTGCATAAAAAGTTGCTGCAACTTTAACCCCTTAATGACAAAGCCCGTACATGTACGGGCTCAAAATGCATTGTTTTCAATGGGTTTAGGGACCGCCCATTGTCCTTAAGGGGTTAATAAAACCTATTTCATGAAAATGTATAGTCACTTTAAGGAAGTTACAGTGAGATTTGTCTTGTAAGGGAAATAAGAGTAAAGCTTAAGGCACACAAATCATACAAAATCAGACACCTACTTGATTGTTTGTGTATGCCTCTTGGTGTAAGGGGTAATGACCTTAAAAAGCAACTCCAAGGCTCCATTGATACCCAGCATGTATCCGGTGGGAACTAAACAAGAAATAATAAGATTCAATATATCAAAATCTGCTTAGATTAGGAAATTCTGACCTTTGTCAATGTTTATGAAATACCAAGACATTGCAAAAAAAAATACATTGTGTTTCTTGAAACATCGTATATCAATGAATTTGAAACAACAATAAATCTTTTTTTCTTCTTTTGTTTTTTTTTTTTAACATATATCACTCAGAAGTTAGAATGTATAATATGTATAGAAGTTTTAAAAAGTCATTCATCACAAACATCTAAAATATGCTTATCCGTATAGATCATCCTTATATATCACCTTGCAAGAGGTAAGGAATGATGTTCTTCACAGTAAGGGTTGTAAAATTATAAAATGCACCAACCAAGGATGCCAGCACTGTGGAGGCTTTTAAGAACAGAATGGATTACCTTGTGGTAAGAAAGGATATTCAAGGGTATGTATTTCAATGTAAAAAATCATTGGTCCAGGGTTTATTCTGACTGCCCATGGAGTTTCACTTTATATTGATATTTTTTTTTTATATATTTTTAGCAGTAAGGAATTACATTATATTGGGGACCTTCCCATCTTAAGAATAAAAAGGCAATATACATGTACATACATATACATATACATTTTCGATTTATGAAATATGCTTACATTTTGATTTTTAGCAATATAATTAGATAGGTAAATAGTTAAAAGGATAAGTTTTTTTTAAAAAGGCTTTAATGTTTGAAGTCAGCGGTTCCGCTTTTCAGAGAACCGGAGGTATAAGCACAAACTTGTGGTGTATCTACACGTACAGCCCGCCCTATGGTGCAAGCTATGCATAGTAGTAAAAAAGTAATATGTATCATTGGCATGTCTTTGTCAAATGTATGCAATTAATATACCTTTGGATATGTTTAACACAATGGACTATTGTCTCTTTCAAACCATGCTAAGTAGCAGGAACACATCTAGGGAAATGGGCCCTGGCAACTTATAGCCACCAGTGGATAAATTACATCCGCATGACGGGCTACTGGACAAATGATGCCTCCCACTAGGCTCTTACACTCATGCGGCTGCGTGTACCTAGCTGGTGGCCACACACTTGGGGACCAGATCTGCCATACAAGCAGCAGTAAATGTAAGAGGCTGCTATGTAACGTGAGTAGGTTTACATACCACAGGGACCAAAAGGAAAACATTTTTAGGGCTGGTAGATGTGGTCAATAGTTTTATTTTCAGATATATGATCCGTTTCTAAGTTGCCCATTTATTAATATGACTCTAGTGTGGTTGCAGGGGGTAGCAGGGGTTGCATCTAGGGCACTGCCCCAAGGCCCAGCAGTACTGCAAAGACTTAGACCCTTGGACTGGAGGTCCAGAGTGAAGCAGTCATATCTGTGCTTCTGCCTACGCGTGCAAAACTAGAAATCACAGAGCTCCAAGCGTAAACATTGTGTAACTTTTAATGTCTATAAAACATTAACGATTAGCTGTTGATCGCTGCAGTTGATAAAAAGAGGGGTTAGACTGGTTATTTAAAGAATGATGTCCCAGAAATAATAATGTTTGTCAGCTGGCGGTGTCACACTGCCTTGTCCATGATGCCTCATGGCATATGTACCTCACTTAAAAGAAGCTCAGTTTAAACAACTGTTACCCCAGCTCCCATCAATGATTGTTTTGATACCATTTGCTTGTGTTAAAGTAAGCTCATACTAGATTTCCAAATGTTACCATCAGCAAAATTATTTGGCAGGAACTTGAGGGAGATAATGAGATGCTGGCAACACCACATTTATGAGCCGCAATGCCTAGAAAGAATCTGAAACAGACCCTGGAAACGGCCCAAGTCTGAACAGAGTGCGCTTTGGGTAGGAGAACCGATGAAGGCCAGCAGTAAAAATCATTAATTTATTTGTCTTCTTTTATGGTAGGCAAACCAAGTTGTTTTGCAATTTATTAATTATTTAGGAGTATTGAACGTTAACCCTTTGTGGTAAATGGCATATCCAAAGATGTCTATACGTAATAATAATTAATAATAATAATAATTTTAATTCCTGTGGATATGAACATTACATCTACATTTAAACATTTCTGTGTCAAAGTTGTAGGCAGTGAATTCTGTTTGAGTAAAATATGGCTAGCTAATGTGAGGGTTGTGAGATATTTTTGTATAACTTTGTTGACAGAGATGTAATGTCCCTCTGAGCATGCAAGGGTTAACAGAAACCTTGGGTAAATGTATCAGTTGCCTTAAAGCAGGTCTCTAGTTTAGCGGCACTTTTCAAATATTATTATTTTTTATTTTTTTGTAATGTTCCTAGTGCATTATGGATTAAGATCCCTTTGGGGATATCTCTTATACATTTTGTATGTGAGTCTTGTCACTGGGACATCACTGGCCACCCAATAAATTGTTATTTATGTTTTTCATTTAGTTTTAATTTTATATATTTATTTTTTGGGGGGGGATATCCCTGTGACAGTCATACTGTGCTCAGCAAGCAGTGCTGATCACAATGCTTGCAACCAGCCAGCAGGAAGAGCAATTGGAGATTCCATCAGGGTCTAGACAGAATCTGCTGTGTCTCTCCTGTCCTCCAGTAAGCTTCCAGTCTGTCTGGAAGGTATGTCCCGGAAAAGAATGCCCCATTACATGATCAGTCAGCAGGAAACCAGCAATGCACCTGTCACTGCAAAAAAGTCAGGACGTAAAGGTATGTCTTAAAGGGCAACCTGGCACCTATTTTGGTGGACATAAATGTACGTCCATCGGGGAGCAAAATATTTAATGCACACAAGCTGGATAGATTCATGCAGCTGCACGCAGAGCAAAAGTGTAAAAGTGTGTGTCTGCACGTACATCAGGCCAAATGTAAACAGGCTCCATGCACAGCCACTATCTTCTCTACAGGACCCCGGATATGATGTAATATCCTGGTGCTCTGCGTCTTAAAGGAGTGCAGCTGTACCACCTGGGGAGATCAGAGCTCTCCCTTGTAACAAGTCCATTGAGCCTTAACACCAGTTTCATTATGTGCCATGATCAAGGGCTTGATTGTGCATAGTGCATGGTTTAATTTGTGAGGTCTTTGTAATCCATTGTAAAAAGCCAACCTAGTTCTTCTTGCAGGAGGAGCTTACTGGTGTACATTTGTAAGATGTAACTGAAGCTGTCCTGCAAGCTCACAATTTATAGAATAAACCCCAGAGTCCCTTTAAATATTAATTTTTTTTCACATAACGCTTAAAATATGCCCATCCCAGACACATACCATTAGATGCGAAAACCTGAAGAGCACTGAGACAAGGGGTGAGATTCTCATATTTGGAAATGTTCTTCCTTGTCAGACTTAGAATAACATCTGTAGCTTCCAATTTCTGTGCCTTTTCTCCAACTTTTTCATCTGTAAAGAAAATGGAAAAAAATATAAGAAATGGGTGTAATTTATGCCATAAAACTAACATCATAGTAGCACAAACACGTGAAACATTATGTCATATTCCAAAATAGTGGTATGTCAACTTCCTCGATGCCGAGGTTCGTTTAATTTTTTTTAACATAGTTCTAGTAGTAAATTTATACAATAGTGTCCTGTGATGTCCTCTTTTTAGTTGCAGGTATTCAGCTCTATCACTGTGGAACCTGTGTTGAGAGCACAGGTTTGCTGCGACCTAGGCTTTCTAACCATAGCATCCATTTTTATTTTCGGCATCACATGAAAAGATTAGCGGCAAGAATGATCTTACTTCAAGAGAACTTGTATATTCCTGTCACCAGTCTGAGACCTTACCCAATATACATTCACATCTGCTGCTAGCATGAGAACTGTTTGTGATACATACATTGAAATATTTGCAATTTATAGATCTTTGTAGAAGTACCTCTCTGTCCCACCTTGACCAACAGTCGGAGAAGGGGAACAATAACTTTGTAGTCAACAGGATCCGATCTTGCCATATTCACCAAGGTTTGGAGCAGTGCTTCAGTTCCACCCTTAGAG
Source organism: Spea multiplicata (assembly GCA_009364415.1). NCBI lineage: Eukaryota > Metazoa > Chordata > Amphibia > Anura > Pelobatidae > Spea > Spea multiplicata. Next base: position 32,230,178 of record VKOC01000003.1, read on the forward strand.
ATCATGTAATTAATCCTCCGGTGTGTTCCTGATGAAATAATACATTATCATTACTTAGTGACTGTCATTATCAAATAAAATAATAATAATAATAAAATAGGTCAAAAGACATGATTTAAGAGATTGAAAATAATATTATAAAGTCCATTTATAGAGAAACATGTGATACCTGGTTCTGTAACAGCCTGAAGGTAACAAGAACAATGCTCTTTGTAGAATACCAATGTAAAGAAATCTTTAGAAAGATTCAGCATTGCATTTTTAACACTTGTCAAGACTAGCGTTTGCAAACGACATCCTGGCCCAAGATCAAATATGCAGTAACACTTCAGCATATGCACATTATACAGTTTGCTGGCAGAAGTTTCATTCTCTAGTTTATTTGAGAAAAATGTGTTGCATCAAATGAAAATGCAAGAGGTAAGAGAAAACAACTAAGAACGAAGAAAGCTCTACATGCGAGACCTTACAGTATAAACAGGAATGTATGATTCAGCCCTGATATATATATATATATATATATATATATATATATATACTATGCATGACTATATGGCATTTCATAAATAAAGGATAATAGTAATAATCAAAATAATAATTATATTATGAAAAGGTGGTTCATGATAATCGGGAACTGGGAATGAAACTTTGCTTTTTCTACCTCAACAACATACGCTTTTATTAAGAAGACCTCGATTTTGGGAATCTGACAGAGCTGAGCAAGCCATAGGCACGCAAAGCATATAGAGCAAATGGCCAGTGGGCCATTGAGCCTTTTTCAGACTGCAACCTGATAAGGTTGTTGCCTTAGAATCAGAAAAATCTTCTTAAAATGTTCTTTGTTCTTTTTATGCTAATAAACCCTCATAGAAAAGGATAAAATGACACATCTCTAAAGATTCATATGTATAGCACAGGGTGTACTCAATGTTTTGTCTTTAAGCACAATATTTACCATGGATCAGCAACACGTTGCAATTTATTTTTTGCTTTTAACTGCTTAAATAAGTATCGAGCTATTCTGTTTTGTTAAATGGAACTGTCCAACTTAACTCTGATCGCCTTTTAGGATTAGTCTTACTAAAACAGTGAATCAAGTCAAGCTTCTTGTGTTACCCTTAAAGTAGTTTATTGGCTGTACATAGATCAAAGAAATACCAAGCCATTATCCGCTCTTCTATATTTCACTTTTCCTTATTTTTCCACCCTCTAGTTTAGCAGCTTGACCTATATTACATTTTTTGTCCCTTTGAAAGCATTTGGAAGGCAGAAAAAAAAACATAATCTGGTCTTATTATATACAGTACAGTTAGTTTGGGTTTCTCATGTCACCAGTGGTTTCATATGATAGAAAAACTAACAGCTGCAATAAGACTAATGCAATATGGTCACTTACCAGCAGACAGCAATTCACTTAACACACTGATGATATTCAGGATAACGTCTTTGTCATATGAACTCTGTCATAAGTAGAAAATAGAAACATTACATTTACTGTCTGGGAACACATGGCACATACAGTCTGCAATACTTTAAATACTATTAAATCACTGCTATCGGCGGCAATTCATCTATCCAATATACGGTAATCCCAAAACAATAAATAATAATAATAATATTGCCAACTGGGAAAAACACACTACATATTTTAACATTATTTCCATCACAGAGCCTTAAATGAAGTTTTAACCCCTGGCATCTGTGAGATTTCAATGAATAGAAACTCCGAAATACGGAATTTAACATCAAATAAGAACCATTCGGCCCAAACCCCATTCCCTCAAGATTATAAATTTGCAATCTTTTGGGAATTTCGGTGTTTCTCTCGTTTTAAAACTCACTTGGGCATCTATATCTCTCTGTAGTTCTGACAACAAATCTATCCACTATACAGGCCGGAATATCCATATCCATCAGGTCACGGAAACAAGCTTCCATATCATTATGCAGCTGCTTCAAGTGATCCATGACACACGAGTATGTCATCATCTTTCAACTCAAGAATAATTGCCACCAAAGAAGAAAATTGGACAAATTCTCTGCATCCAATATAGTTTGTGTACAGCTTCTGTTTTCCAAGAAATCCCTTAATAATCGCCTTTGCATCATAAAGGTCGCAGTTTCTTTCATGCAGTTGATTGTTTAACAAATTAAGCTTTTCTGGTTTTAATGAGACAGTATTTGCAGTTTAAAACGCTTCGCTTTTCTTCAGCCCACTTGGCAGGTACCATGGCTTTCTTGACACATGTTTTTCACCTGAAATATCCTAGGCCCCTAGGTTGAGAAACACCGGTCTATAGTACAGAATGCCCATGAATCCCCTATGATTAGGAGATTTAATGGGTTTATCTGTCCTGCATACAAATAACTTGATTCCAAGAAAGGCAAAACAAAAAAATGTATGCTAATGTGCACCTATAGGAACAAAAATGTACACAAATCTTCTGAATAGTACAGTTAAATGTAAACATTAAATGTTCGATGATGGCTTACGAAGAATATCAACCAACAGGATGAGTCCTTTCCTCCCACTACCTCTAGCTCGCCTTTCCTAACCCCTCTCCTGCAATAAGACTGTACTTATGTCCAGCTAAATTATTACCTATTCATCTATTGTTTACACAGTGTTTACACTAACGTGGCTGGTCTATCACAACGAAGGGCGCTTTTACCTTAAGTATAAGATTGCCTAACTCCTTCTAGATTGTAAGCTTGTTTGAGCACGGCCCTCCTTACCTATTGTTTCTGTAAGAGAAAATTGTTATGTACTATTTTTTATGTTCTGTTTACCCATTGTACAGCCTTTCAGAATATAATGGCAGTTTGTAAATCAATAAATAATAATAATAATACAATAGTTACCTCTGTTTTGTTAGTTAATTTACTTGGAAAAGGAGAAACAGCTAGAAAGGTAAACGTTAACCAAGTCATATTCGTTTTCTGTTCATTTTTGATCTTTTCCAATGAATCCGACAGCTGAGCAACACATTTAACTTGTCACAAAAACCACCAAGGGCTTGTTGCCTTTTTAATTTCTTTTTTTTTTTAATCCAGAAACTACAAACTACTAAGGTTGCTAGATTCAGGGGATGACTAGCAAGGAGGCTCTAGTTGTCAAATATCCCTTGTTCTACCCTAATTCAAAAGATTTTTGGGTCATTGTCTGAAACATTTTCATACATTTTACACATAATTCCACATATAGGCAACACAACAACTGGATCATTTTTGAACTCCTGGCGTAGTGGTTAACACACATTGCATGTGTTGCCTACTAAATGCAATTTTGGCATACAGCTTTTTGGCATACAGCTTTTTTCCGAATATAGGACATAGACTAAGTATTACTTGAGGTCCTACAACGGGTATAAACAATGGGCAGAGTACATGGACTAAATGGTTCTGTTGTCAAGTTCTGTTTCTGAAAGCAATGCACTCAGTGTCAGGTTGTGAATGTGTCATACCTATAGCTTGTGGTAGATTTAATATTAAGCAGTATAATAGTTATAGTAGTTTGTCTAAAAAGCTTTATGCGTTTAATGCTCTTCTATTCATCGGCAGTGTGTTATCTTCTTCCTGAGTGCCCCTTTATCTTAAAAGCTTCAAGTTAGTACTTGTTCATCCATCACCTTTTTAACTACTGCAGTGGATTTTTCTGCAACCAACAGTATAACTTCTTCTATATTTCATCATCAATCAGTTGACTTTCACTGACATTCTTTATTGTTTTTATTGTTTTTCATTATCATTTTATTACTTTTATTATGAAATTTGACATGTATTTATTATGTTTTTCATCTATTTCCCTTTCCATGGCTTTATGTGAGTTTTTTTTTCTTCTCTGCCTCTTGTTTGAGTACCTTTCACATCTATCTTTCATTTGCAAATTTTAGTCTATTTATCGCTATGTGATTCTTTAACCCAAATGAATTAAAGTGGTAACAATGAACTCCTTCGACACTTTCACAAAAGCAGCCTTCCCCTTGAAGGGACACTCTAGTGTCCCCGGGTTCCCCATGAACAATAAAGAAAACGGGTGATTATGTCCCAGAAAGAAAGTGTGCTTCAGTAAGAAAATGGGATATATCCATCATCCATATATTTTTATTCCATACTGCTGAATATTAATTTCAGCAGTATAGAATAAAAATAAAATAGAATACAGGGTTGCAGTCATATCACAGGAATAAGAAGTGAAGTTTCTTTAAAACCAACTCAAACTAAAATAAATCTTCAATAAAATAAAGCTTCAAGTCCACAGGTATCCAATATTGCACTACTTTAATGCTGCTATGCTTTTCTCGCTTTAAGGGCTTCGACCAGGTGGTGTCGCAGGCCACAGGCAGAGTTTGGGTGGAGTTGGTTTTGAAGAAACCTCCATAAAAAAGGTATCCACTACTTAAATATTCTCTGTGATACGACTGCAACCCTTGGTGAATATGCTAGTAACAAATTCTGAGCTGTGATATTATACTATTGTATTCTCTTTTCTTTTTATTCCACATTGCTGGATATTATTCTTAAGAGGCATGTTACATTCCAAGAAAAAGTAAGGGTAAATTTAATTTTTGGTATTAAGATTTTGCACTGAAGCGCACTTTAGTACAATTCTTTTTTTTGTTTCCCCATGAATGATGAACGCAAAATGCGCATTCATTCATCCTTACTTACCTAAGGAAGCAGCTGCAGCTCCACAGTTGCTCCCCCACTCCATACTTGGTCAGACATTACAGAAATCAATGGAAGAGTCTTATTATACAACCACCCCACAACATTTGCTGAGCCACAGCTGGCGTTGACTGGCAGCAAGTATATTACATGCCAGGAGATGCGTTTGGTTGAACACATCTACTGCACAGTAATTAGCTAGGAGTGGGAAAGGGCAAATGCATATAGGGGGATTCTGCACAACCCATGCATTTGCAAAAGGAACGCCACATAAATGTAAAGGTAATTAATTGGCGCTAACACATATAGATGTGGACAGTTTCTAATATAAACAGTCTAGGAAGAAAGGTTGAATATAGTTCCTCACCCCATCAAGCACTTGTCTCAAGGTAGTGTCTGAACGGGACACAACGGCAAGGAAGTACACCCTATGGAACACAAAAGAACACAAACCCTTCACCTGCATGCTTTGTAAAAACGCCAAGGGTATTTCCCCCAACTTGCTAGGGTTGGGGTAGCAGACCTGGAAAAAATATGGAACGCTATACAAATTTGCACAGTACTGTAATTGCAATATGTAAAGTGGAATAATCTTTCTGCTACTAATGCCTCCAGCTAAACAACTTAGTACCCTACTTGCATCTTGCACAGCTTACATCGCCTGCTGCTCATTTAAGTCCATTGTACGAATCCCTCTCCTCTGTTGTGTTGGAATACATATTGCAGACCTTAAGGTCTGAGGGTCCCCTACAGTGCAGGGGCTTCAGGGGCCTATGTTACACTCCTGCATGTGATATGAAAGATATATTAAGTTTGGGTAGTATTACTACATGATACTGTGTGTTATGCCAAATGTTAAATGAGGTTCCAAGGTAAGCTCAGATTGCAGAAAATTAGAATGTGGAGGTTTTTTGTAATTTTGGCCACTGTTAATATTTTATTGTCATGCAGAGAGGAGCAGGGTGATGTAAAGAGGTATAATTAGACAGGGCAGTTTGAGAGATGTTTATACAGTCTAACAATGTGTATCAAGTGACATTCCATGGTGAGGTCAGATTGTCGAGAAATAAAAAGCTATTTGTGGCTCCAAAGCAAAATCATGGTAACCTCCACTCATGAACTGGCAACAGCTACCGTCACCTTAGTCAACTCTCCTTCAAAAGAGATTTGTCCTGGAATGAAGCAGTCGAGAAAGGACACATTATCCAAAGCACTCAAAGGACAACTTGTACAAAATTATACAATGATGAACAGTTGGTGCTGAATTTAGGGCAGTACACTGAATGTTTCATGAAAAGGTATTCTAACTGCTGAATTGTGTTACCTAGTGGCATCACTGCTATCTTTAGAAGTGGAGCTCTGCCTAACCAACTAATGTGGTGTGTATGACCCTACAAAGTGTCTTTGACTACGTTAATCCACCCTAGATATATACTGCCCAGTGAACCAGCAACACCATTTTGTGCATCAAATGTTTTATAAGATACGATTCTTTTAAAAATTCTCTACATCTCACAGAGTTTTAAGGCACCATCACCTCAGGTTGTCTGTTCATCAAATGTATACTGTGTCTATGGTCTACCGTGCAGACCAGGGATGCTCTGTATGCTTGCGAGTGCACAGCTTTCTACAGTACAGGATACTGTTCCTAATCACTATCAACATGTGATTGATTTTTATAATTAATACCGGTATTATGACTTTGTGAATTGCTCCCTTCTTTTTTTGTATTATAGTGTCTTCTTTGGGATAATGAGAATTGTCCATCAACAATTAGAAGGCCTTTGTTTCACCAAAGCTTAAACCTGACTCTATACAGAGTAACTCTGCGGCCTAGAAGAGTATTTCCTACAAAATGTTAGTACGTATTTAGCACAGTCCTGAAGAAAATGTATAAGACACATTAGTACCCCTGCAAAGAAGTACTAGGCCTCATAACGTTCTCTGTACTCAATCTATAAGAAATCTTATAGTTGAAATGTATCAGCTTCTTGGTTGCCATTTTTAGTTTTTGCTCTGAGTGGATATGAATAGTGCAAGTATATAAAAATACCAACTGTTGTTGTAAAGAAGAAATTTGAGCTCTTTGGGGATCCACGGTGGCAAATATTCAAATCTAAATGCGTCGATTTGTTCTATGGGAATGTATATGGACAGATGCAAAACATTTCTGTGTGCTCGTTAATAAATGTTCAAAAACCAGGAGTCACATGCTTATCTCTAAAGACCCCTTTTCCTACTTTCTTCAAACTAAGACATTCAATTACCTGAGGTATTTTATCTGGTAATTAGATCACAATTATCCTATGTGGTGCAATGGAAGATGAATTTTGTCAGGTAATTTGAATCTAACCATAGGTTCCATAAACAACAGACATTTCCCATTACATAAGTATTTTATTATCTGCTAGTAGTGCTATGTCTGGATCTCAAGAAAGTGAGAAAAAAAAAAGAAAAACTAACACAAATACATATTATTAGTAATCCACAAATATTGTTTTTCTTGTTGAGTGTGGCTTAATAGGAGCAAGTGTTTTGTGGATGGTCTCCCTTGGGTTTTCCAAATAAATAGAGTTAGTAAGTGGTTACCAGATATTGTATTTTAATGTTAAAACTAAACCACAAGTACACTTCAAAAACATCTTACAAAATGTTCCATAAGACAATTTAGATGTAAAATCAATGTCTCTGAACAAATGAGTTTTGGGCACAAGCCAATCAAAGCAAAACTGATTCTGCTGTTTGGGATTCAGAAAGGCTTCATGAAAACAGGTGCACATTGAGAATCCATGAGTCAAGCAATGTGTGTCTATGGAAAGAAAGATCCTTAGACTGCGTGGTGGCTGTCTGAGTCATTGGCCCTGCATAAAAAATCAACACCAACCAAAGGACAAATAAGAAGAAATATAGCCGTCCTTCTACTGTTTCAAGGGGAATATTTATAGCGTTCCACAGGATTACCCTCTCTTTTAAGAGATTCAACCAGTGCTGATTTCAGAGAATGGCACCATGGGCCAGAATTTTGCATCACCCCGTATACTCCATGGAGTATTATGAACAACAGTGTCACTCCACGGAGTTTAAAGGGGGAAAGTATTGTGCCATTGAGCCTTAAATAGAGCACTGCCTATAGTAAAGTAGTTAAGCATTGAATTAAATTTGGTTTTATTTCATTATCTGCAGATCTGGAGGCTGCCATTGTTGTCAGTCATGTGATGTCTTGAGTGACTTATCCTTCTCAGGCAATATTGAGATGATGCTTTATGACAATGCTAACAATGTCCTATTTAATTATTTCCTCTAGTCATTAGAGTGTCTGGCTAATTTATTAACAATGAGCAAATTGGCATACTATTCCTGCTTCTGTAATGTAACTTTATGGAGTCATATAAAAGTTTTTAAAAATAAAAAGTCCCAATTTTAAAAAATCTGATTCCTCTGCACGGAGTCTATATTCCTGAAAAGAGACCATACCCTCTACATACTTGTCAATGGGACCAATTTTTACGGTATCAGTCAATATCACTAGTGTATATGTTTACGGGCACCATCTTTTACGTAAGTTATTGATTAAATTCTATACAGGACCAAATTTACTTTTACATGCTCCACAGCGGAAATACTGCAATGCATATCCTATGGGTATCATACCTTACCTTAGAACTTACCTAAAATATGGTGCCTGTGAACATATACACTAGTAAAATAAATGATAACCGTATCCTTATTTTACAGCTACTTAACATTTTGATCCTAATTATCACCATATATAACATATCATAACAAACCTAGTTATTATCGCTATATTTGAGATAACATTTATAAAAATACTTGCACTAATTGAACACAAAGAAAACATTGTTCTTCTGAGACAAAGAAACCATATATCTATGACAGAGGTCACTATTTGTAAAAGCCGTCAAGTGTTTTTGCGACCTTCCTGCAGTGTGACAGAATGGTGCAAAGCAAACATTATTCTAATTAGAGCAATTAAGGGAAAAATCATTAGCTTCGCGCTACACATAAAACCAGTATGTTTTCACGCTAATTCATTCATGCGTAACCAAATTAAAATACATATTTTAAATAGAAAATATTGAGTTGGAATTTTTATTTTATTATTATTTTTGTTATCTTTTATTTATATAGCACCAACAATATACACATAAAATGTTAGGTAAATGAATACACGAAGCTGTTTGATTCACAACCTTAAGCTGAATAACTAGGCGGGATCTCTACTGCAAAAATAAAATAGAATAAAATGTATCTATTCAGGCATTTCCAAGTATAATTAATTATTGAATAGTGACGGTTTAAAGTGCCCTCCAACGAAGTTTCATTTAGTTTGCCAGGTTGGCAATAAAATCCGAATCTGCTGTAATGAATTATTATGAATTATTTGTACCACATAATGTAAACAAGAACACCGATGATGATGAGAATAAGAATGGTGGGCACTAAATAAGTTTCAGAGAAGCAGTATGTTGGTTTCCATGCTTGGAAGCAACAGTATTACCCTTTCATGAAAGTTCTTTATGAGAAGAAGGTATTTTTCACCTGGGACATATAAAGCACCTAAGAAACAGGTGCAGGGATGGAAACTGATGAAATTTCAGATTAGAAAATCCCCCGTGCTCCAGCTACACTGTGAAGGTTTTATGGGGACCAATATATTCTTCCTACGAAGTTCTATATATTGGTGTACGCATATTTGTTTTTTACTCTTAAGAACTGTAGCTGGGAATTGAGATTATGGCAGATCAAATATATCATATTAACATATTTATGGACAATTTAATAAAGTTGTTAGCCAATGTTTTTGCATGTTATTACTGGATTACCTAACCCCCGCTGGAGCAGCGCTGGAGGACCCGGGCACCATTGAGGACGCCCCCACCCGAGTGAGCGGACGCGAGAAGGACGCACGGCAGCAGCTGAGCCCCCCAGACAGACCTGCCGGCGAAAGGTGACAAAGAGGAATATGCAATCTGTTGGCACTCCCTAATTCAATGTAATAATAATAATACTAATAATATTTGCAGTAATCTACCCTACACTGTGAAATGGGATTAAAATTTAAATTTTGAAATTTAATCTACCAAACCAATAATTTAAGTTTTAAAATAATCATCACTGCTTCAAACAATACAGCTGATGTATTGGACAACTAAGTCCTAAATGAAATAACCCATCTTGAAATGCCCCACTCCTCGCCCATTTCCCCTTTAAATGGGTGGGGGAACGTCCACTGACATCAGCAGGAACGCGCCCCTGACGTCAGTGGGTAGTCCTGGCAGCGCCCCACATGGGTAGGCTTTGGGTAGCCGGAGCCCACAAGTTCCCAGGCATGTACCTAAGTGCAGTGCCACAGTGGCATGTGGCCAAACCGGGAAACCTGTGTTGGCAGCTGTGGTAAGTAGCAGGGAGGGGCAGAGCTGACTAGGGCAAAAACAGGACCCTCTGGGCACTAGAGGGGCAGTGCCCATAAGTGCCCAGAAGCAGGTTTTGGGTTACTAAGATTTATGTTGTCCATCACATCTACCCACACCAAAAGCTTAGCCAGGGAATTTCTAATAAATGATTCCTCAGGGCAGATTGCATTAGAATTCACTAATCACATAATTTCAGGCATCTTCACTTGCCGAGGTTGGGTCAATAACAATTTAAAACTAAACAGCGTTTGCAACTAAAACCGGACAGGAAACCAGCTCTAGCAAAATTAGGTCTGTGCTTCTTAGAGTGAAATAGCAATGTAATTGAGCAACAAATGGCAGGTTTCAAGTAAATTACAACTAAGAATTATATTTTATTACTTAAGTGAAGATTAAAAAAAAGTTCTATATAGGTGCAATATTTTACGATCAGTGATAATCTTTAATTGGACATTTTTCATTTATTTTTATTTTTTTTTACTAAAAATGCTATGCACCATTTAATTTAACTCGTAGCTTAAACTGCATCGTAAGTTGACATATGACATACGTGACAAGAAAGCAACTGTTATGAACATACAGAAGAAATAGCGTCTGCTTTATATTACATAAATGGACTTGTTACAGTAAGGCGATAAAATGCTAATGACACAAGCAGAATAATAATACAAAATTCAGGTAGCATTCTGGCTTTCATAGCTGAAGTAGGAGGTAAAATGTTAAAGCTGTTAACAGCATGAACACAAATCAAATTTCATTGCATCTAAAACATTCCAAGTATTTTACGAGACCACAGGGACATTTTAGGGCCAGTGCAAAAGTTAAATCAACTGACAGAAATGTTATCGCCTTTCTAGCCAGGAGTACATAGACTTTTCCTCTGTGAAGAAGAAGGGCATACAACTTATTCAGTGTCAGATATGTAGTAAATATCAAACAGAATTACAGACCCTAAAATAACCCAGTGTACATTAAAGTACACTTTTATAAATCAACTAAAAAGCACTCTGCAGTGTAGTAAGCAGGGGTAGGTGCTGATATGTCATATGATGGACATTTACCAAAGTTATTGGACTTTGTGAAGGAGATTTGATTAAATGCTCCATAGACACAATGCACGTCTCCATGCTCCATCACGGATATGTGTGTCCGTGCACAGACACCTTGCCAATCCCTAGAAGTAAGTGCCATTGAGTATAGGGTGACCACATCAGCCATTTTTTTAGGACAAATCAAACATATGCATGCTGCTGACCAGCACGTAAAAAGTGGGGCCATGTAGTATGTAGGATATATAAACTAAAAGAAGTTGGAATGAGCTCCTCAATACTTTTTCTTGGAAAAACTAATTTAGGGTAACATGGTGAATATCTCTCTTTCCTATAATAAAATATAAATACCAAATAAGATAAACATAGTTTATACTGGCAGATTATAATCCTTTTGTCGTTTCTTAAAACTAATATACATTAAAAAAGGTCTAGTTAGGACATCTTTTTTCAAAGCCCTTATCTGGGCCTTTATATCACTTGTATCATCTTCATCCTAACCACCATGAAAGTTCCAGTGGACTACTAATGGTCAGCTGACCAGAGTTTGAGAGCCACTGTCCGGGTACAGCGGGCAAGAAGGGCCAATCGTGATACGCATTGTGGACCCTGGCAGTAAACAAGTTAATGCACATTCAGCAACGTTATCTCCGCTTCCCTCAAGTCAGCACTAAATGAAGAGCACATTTAGAAGGAGCTACTGATCCCATGCAACCCTACCAGTGCCTTACTGTTCTATTTTAAATCACAGTGCCCCTTAAAAGAAAAAGAAATCACCAAGGGTGCAAACATTTCCAAGAAGCCCTTTTGAAGTCAGGCTGATTCAACCAAAGCAGTTGATCTATTTGAAGTTGTCTTGCTCGGCATGATAATTTAGTCCTGACCATTTATCGTAACACGACCGCTTGTGTCTATTCATATCTGTCAGAGCCAAGCACAAATGATCAGAGAAGAACAAACCAAACAATACAAAGCAGTGACGCATAGCCTTGTAATTGCTATAAACACAAAACACATTAAATGTGCTGCTGCGTCAACTCTGTGGACTATAACGCTTTTCCAACTGTAGTCAGCATTAGAAAACAACAGTCCTAGTACTGTTGAATTCAGGACCCTTTTCCAGGCATTATTTGATCATGTAAGGTTGTCTTATTCATTACTTTCATTCGGGAACACTTAATTGTCACGTGACACACAGGCAGGCAGTCATAGGTTGTTGCCACAGAAACGGAAAGCTTCTATGTTCTTTGCATGTGATGAAAGCTTCGAAAGACTATAGATACAGATCTGCTAAGGTCAATTCACTTAACATGCTAATATGTTAAGTGGAACAGCACCTTTAAAATAGATGCAGATTATTATAAGCCCTCCAAATATATTGGTTTAATTAAATTCATCTGGTGAAGGAATCAGTGCAAGGAAGTCTTTGTCAAAGGGGTTTATTCACTAAAGGGTGAGTTGATGTTTTAACTCTGAGTTGGCCCTGTATAATGTATAAATCAATGTGTGAGGAGACGAAATTTCTTTGATTTAATTACACATTGCCCAGGGTTAGCCAAGCTCTTCCTGCAGCAGAAGCTCACTTAGGTTGGCTCTTCATTATGTATAGTAAAGTCAAGCAGCTGAAACTGCAAACTTTCAGCTAGCTCTTCATTTAGCGAATATACCCCAAAGACTATGTTGCAGCTGGTAGGCTTTATAGATGAATGGTAAATGGTAAAACGAGATTGCAGTGTTTATACCCCAGGTCATCCTCTGGACTGCTACCCTGAAAACAGAGTTGACGTTACATGATGGTGAATGGTTTCCCGGATAAAACAAATTTTTAATACAGGCAGCTTGGAGGAGAGAAAAGGAGGGTTGATAGAAACAATGAAGGAAGGTCTTCATCTAAAACCAAAATGTCTGAACCTTGGAGGTAATGTAAGTCTGTTTTCCTTTAGTAGGAGGGTAGATAAGTGGATCAGCAGCCCCGCAGAAGTGGTGGCATTTTATACAGTGAGGGAATTTAAACATGCATGAGATAGGCATTAACCTATCTGGAATATAGAGCAATAAAAATGGGCAGGCTAGCTGGGCCAAATTCTTATCTTATATTATATATTTTCTATGTTTCTATGGAAAGCAAATTACTTCCAGTAGCTTTATTCCGCTTTAGTCTGGACTACTTCTTCAGACTACTAGAACCTCGCCTATTATAGGGTGTCATAGAATGCTTTAGCTCTTTTGTAAATGTTGTTATTGTCCAATATCCATACCTGGGAACTTCTGGGCTAGGGCTACCCAGAGCCTTCCCTCGCGGGAAGCGGGCAGGACTGCCCACTGATGTAAGCATTAAGCAGGTCGGTCCCGTGACGTCGGTGGGAGTCCCCGCTGACGACGGCAGAGGGAAACCCCCCCATTTAAAACCCAGAGAGTTCCCGGGTATGCAGATATCCCTACTTTTGTTAAATAATTGTAACCCATACACACAAAGTTAGACAGCTGCAACGGGCTAGCTTTCACTGTAGATATGTATGTACGTGGGGACTGTGTGTCCATACGAGTACATAGCGGCAGCTGGCTGACCTTGGGGAGGCCTGACAATCAAATGATTGCACTAATTATAAAGCTCATTTAATCAAATGGACTCACACAGGCAGCATTTTTCTTGGACCGCCATCACAACACAAGAAGAAGTGACACAAATATTTTGGAGACTCACTTTCTCTAAATGTCTATTTAGTAGCAATCAAGTGTAGTAGGTGTTTCCAATCAAACTTTAAAGGAAGCATCCTGTAGTACTCACTCCAACATCTCAGCCGGTAAAGCCACCAGCACAGCGATGAAGCAGTTCCGTTTAGATGCTGGCCAGATGTTGTAGCGCACAACAGATTGGATGTCTGGTACACGGAGTGCTCCTGACAACCAACCTGAATGAGGCCACAGAGAAAGTGAAGAAGCTGTTCTATCAACTGAGCTCTTCTGCATGTTAAACAATTTACTATTTTATTATTTTTAAGAAAAAAAGCCCTTCAGTTTCTATGGCAACAGCCTATCAGTGCTTGCTTTTGTTGCAAGTGATAATTAAGAATTCCCTGAAAAAATCATGAATTCAGATTTTCACTCGATTAAAGATTTTTTTCTAGGAAGAGTTTAAGCATCCAACAGTCCTAGGAATCATGTTTGTAATGGTGCATTATGTTATAAAAATTGTAAAATTCCAAAAGCCTTTATTACTGATACCTGGAAAAAACTGGGACTGTCCTTTTAACTAACAAATCTCATTTTAGAGTATTCTAAGGCTGAAAACATTAAGAAAGTTTTGTGGTGAGAATTCCACAGACTTCCATTCAGGCGGCTGTTGAAGAGGCCTAAGCATACCTGGGAACTCACTGGCTCTGGCTACCCTGAGCCCCCCTCTTGCAGGTTGCGCAGTAGGGGGTCCTGCAATGTCGCTGGGTGGTCCCGCTGATGTTGTGGCATAAAAGCGTTTTTTTGGAGGAGAAGTAAGCAGGCAGTGGGGTGTGTTGCAACACATGCTGTGCTTCATGCTGAGTCTACTGACGAAACCCTGAGAGGTTCCAGGTATGGGTCTAAGGGACATCTGCCATGGGCCCCTAAGGTAATCCTAGGCTCAGGTCAGCTGCCCCTTTTGCCCCGCATGAAAGATGGCCCTCAGGATAAATCCCTCATCATGATGATTGACATAATACTGAAGATGTATTTTTAAGCATGTTATCAGGTGAAGACATTTACAGCACAGCATCCACTGGAAACCACGATAACCACAATTGAACAGATGAAATGTTTGTTCTAGTAAAAGCTCATATACACCATTGCAATAATTAGAATTACAGGTAATGCAGAACGAGCATGGATTTGGCACTGAGAGGCCTTGTTTACCAGTCTAGATTCAAGATTATTGAAATTTTGTGGGAGTTGTTTTTGCATTCTTGTACTCAAAAAACATACAATTTGTAGGTGTTTGTTGACCATTGTAGTGCTTCCACGGGGTTATTATTTCAATACGTTATTACTAATTCAATACGTTATTACTAACCAGCAAAATAGGGGCTATGCGGCAATTCTAATCAAGAAGAAGGCTTGAATTCCTACATATGAGATTCAGAGTGTATTCCTGGTTCCAACATGGATGTGCATTACCTTTTGGCTATAAAGACTGTATTTAAAAATTCATTTAGTCATCCTGTTTTAAAAAAGAAGAAGCCAACAGGTGGCTTTCCAACACGAGTTGTTCTATAACAGCTGGTCAACTGACTGCTTGCTATCCCTTACCTTGTGTAATGAAAACATCCTTGATCACTTTTGCATTAGGTCCAAGAGCCATCATCCTTTACACATAAATCAACTCTTCCATACCACCCTTCTTACATTATTACGGTGACCATTACCATTTCCAGTTCCAAGTCAATTGCAAAGTAAAGATTGGCAGCCATCCTTTTTAAAACATGATACCTAGGAGGCTGGAATAGTATCTCTGTCTACATAAAGCAAATAAAACTGGGTTGAGATACTCTGCATACTATAGTATGTAATAAGTCAATTGCCCAAGTATGTGTAACCTCTTTTAACGTAAATGTGATGGCCACCGACAGAGATGTACTCCAGGCATCTCCAAGCACCCTGTCCACCATCACACTACAGTAGGTACTAAGAGTCCAAAATAGAAGTACCAGAATAAACTGAACCCGCCACCCCCTCCCACATAAAGCCAAGTCTGCTTGAAAACCTTGGCTATTTTCATTCCCCTCAATGGCATGGTCCTTATAAATCCTTGACAAATAGTTTCTTATAAGCATCCTGAATAAGTGGGACAGGCTGCTCACCTGACTGGCCACTGTCAACAAACGCCAAGCATCACACTGAAGCGTGAATGTTCCCTGCATAAACGCTATACATACATAAAGTGATGTTATAGTATACTGAATTTCATTCGGAGCTTATAACATTTTAAAACAAACAAATGAAAAGTAACGTATTAGAAAATGATCAGTATGCAAACATAGAATTCTGCAAAACTTTCAACTTCTTAAGAGACAATACCAAAGCAATAATTTGGTGTTACATTCTTACCTGTAGCGTAGACAGCAGAACTTGCAAGCCACTAGCCCCTTCAGTTGCCATCTCTGTGCCAATACCAGTTGCCTCTTACTATGCTTAAACAGACAAGCCTGCAGGGACAATTCTGTCTAACACTGATCTGCCAAGTCCCTGCTCCTCTCTCTCTCTCTCTCTCTCTTTCTCTATCTATCTCCCGCAGACAGATCAAGTCACACATACACACACACATGCATGTTACTACTTCCACTCACAGCAATGCAACTTTAGAGCACAGCTGTGGAATTAATGCCAGCCAGTCTCCGTGACCATTACAGTAATTTCCTATATAAAGAGTCTCGGGGATTAAGCAGAGGTTTAGAGTTTTCGGTTATGTTGAGGCTTGTGGGACAGCTCCATGTTAGGAAGAGGTGGGAGGTATTCCTCAAGTAGAGAAACAAACAGTGGACTGAAGGAACAGACACGGAAAGAAGGTGACAGACGCTGGCAGCCTGTGTGTACTGTAAGAGACCCAGAGAGGTGGCCACTGGCCAGGCTTTCCACGATTCCTGCACACATGACACCAGACACCAGCTTTAGTTTGTTAGTCCCTGTAGCCCAGACAATTAAAGTGCATTTAAAGGGCAAAAAAATCCTCTGCCGAATTGTATTATTATTATTATTATTACTATTATATTTGACGTATATATTGCGCCAACAGTTTACGCAGCGCTTCTTACAATACATATATTCAAAGGGTATGACATAAACCAGAATAGACGAACCCATACATTGGGTAAAGAGGACGTTGCTCACAAGCTTACACCCTTATAAGATTTAACAAACACTTTCTGTGAATGCAAGCCTGCGTGGAGCAATAATAAGAACAAAACTCAAAAAAATATTTCTTTCATTAGGTTTCCAATTGATTTTAATAAAGTCAATAAATAACAGTGGGCAAATTAGCAATATGCATTTATATTTGAGTTTTCTGAAAGGAGTGAGTATTTAGTTTTCACCCATTTAAAGTGTATTTCTGTAATCATTGCTGCATGCCTGAACCATTTCATTATTACATCTGGGAAAAAAAAATATTTAAGTGTTTTCTCTTTATTTTAGCACAGCATGGACAATTAATTACTATGAAATAGTACCATTTTTGTGTCATTCTGTGTTTGTTTTTGTGTAAAATTCAATATTTTTTCCGCTTGCCGGGTATCAACAAATTTTCACATAAATCAATTTACATTTGTGTTTTTCTTGATTTTGAATTTCATTTATGTTATACCAGTCTATTTTCTGTATGTTTTAAAAATAGATTTCATTTTATCAAACTGTGCAAAAAGACCCACAAAAATGCTCACTAAACATTAAGAAATCGATATTATTTTGTTGTTTTTCTCATTTATTTTTTTAGTGATTCAGCATATTCCAGTCTTTATAGCATAGCTCTCAACAGTCCCTGTGTTAGTGGGGAAGTCCGGATTTTTAGGCACTGTCCTGCTGTTCCATGTAACAGCCCCAATGTCCTGCATTTTCGGGCAGTGGGATCATTGGCCAGTATGGGAGACTGGACAGGGAACTTTAAAATCAATAGAGATCTGTGCTGCAACATTGTAGTTCCAAGGTGGCTATTTGGTGTAAGGTGGGCCCGTGATAATGCCTCCCACCCCACCAACCTCCAGGTCTGGCAACGCAGGTCTCCGCTTCAGACTCCAGAAATGTCGAGGTGTTGGTTAGATCAGCAAGGAATCTAGCAAGATAAACATTTCTGTAATCTCTGGTTAGCCCAAAAGTTTGTGTGTCTGTTTCTCTGATGAATCATGTGACTCTAAATAATATATGCATGATAGATATCAGAGCTGTAAATATATTAACTCAACCTAAAAAAAAGAACATTAAAATTAAATAAGTTATAGAAGATTTTAGGCGCTGGATTCAATTATGGTTGCAGCTTATAACCCCTATATTGTAGGCATGCAAAAAATACCCTCTTTACCTAATTTTTCTTATTATTATTATTTATTGTTTTATGTTATGTGATGCATTACTTGTTATTTCCTGTTTAAACCAGCTGCTGATGGCGCTATATAAATCAATAATAATAATAATAATGGTTACTATGATTTCAGAGGTTTGGATTCTTCTAATGGTTATTGGCATCAGTTGGAGGTCATTTAGAACAGTGCTAGAAATTCACATCAGTTCTGACATGGTTGTGTGAATGGTTACCAGTGTACAGTTACATTTCTCCAAGTGGAAGGGTCTTCAGGAGTCCAGATGGAGATAGATACTTGTCATTTTTCATTGCACATATTTCATTCTCGCATGGGAGTGGAATTTGCTCAGTAGAGCATCTACTGCTACTTTAATCTCATGGCTGTTGACAAGTTTCCCTGCAGAACATTGCTGAGTAATAAACTGCCTGACCTTTCATTAGACAAACATCATTTTGGTGTTTAGATTGAGCTTCCAAAAACTCTTTTATGCAACAGTATCATATTTATGTACATTTACAAAGATACGTTTTAATAAGAATGAAGAACGGGGAGAGTGCAAGGATTTACAGATAAATTATTAAATCTTTCTATGTCATCAAAATATATCATATTTACTAATGATCCATATGTCTATGGTGGCATATAGTTACACATACACAACTACACAGCTGGCAAGCCTGTTAGCTTAAACAGTAATTGCTTGAAACCCAGAAAACAAATTCAACAGAACTGCCAGAAAGCAAAACATCATGGCAAATAAGTATACCTGGGAACATTGGACTTTAATTTAGCATATTGTTCTCTTGTTTTAGTCTTTTAAATTTGCAGTTACATGTTTAAACCTGGCCTGAATTCTGACTTTGCTTTTATTTTACCTATTGGTTGCTTTCTCTTATTATTAACTGGTAATTGACCCTGGTCTGGACAAAACTGAGATATGATGTCATATCACCTGTGTAAGACAGCAGTTCACAGAGCACTGTGTGTTTGGATCGCAGATCTCTTTCCACTAGATTACTATATTGGTGCTTGGTAAATTGAGTTTAAGAAGTACAGTTTATTTATTTATCCATGTGTCTTTTAATAAGTGGTGGCGAGGGCCTGCCATTGTCCATGAATGGGTAATTTTTAGCTTACTTAACTAGACAAAACTATAGAAATAATTTACTTATCAAATGTCACCATGACTCCCTCTTGTTAGAATTACAGAATAGCCAAAACTCCCTCTTGTTAGAATTACAGCATTTCTGAAAAGAAAATATACTGTCCTTGTACATTCACGGGGATGTTAATGAATCTTGTAGGGAAAAAAATATTTCAAGAGAAACGCATCAAAGCAATCTATGTATAACACACCATGGTGCAATGCTTATTTATTAGTGCATCTTGAAAGATGTCTAATACCACACTGCTCTGTATATCACTCATTCAGTAAGTTAGGCAACCCCTCCTCCGTGATCTTTAACCTCAGTCCCATGAGCTTCAGCTGTCAAGTTTGGCAAAGAGCATGATATCAAAACCTTAAGGTTGCAGAATGTCAGATGTTCACTGGTGGAACAGCTGCCATAATCATCAACGATGATAGACCATAATGGCAACATAAAGAAAATGTATAAAGAAAAAAGAAAAGAAAGTAATTAGCACAATGACTCAACATTTGATACATCAGTAGTTTGACATGAATCTACATAATAAACTATTTTTTATAAACTGTTTCCTACAGATGCTGATTTGTATTGACTTCTAAATAACTAGCACTAAATAATTGGTCCCTGGGTCCAGTTTGATTGGGGAATTGAAAAAGAAATCTATGGAATGTAACATATAGATTTTTTAGAGATCCTGCAAAACAAAGAGTGGGATTTTCTGACATCCCCTCAAAGTTCTTAATACATATGTTGCATCATCATTTTGTTTCTGAAATGGAAATGTGGATCCAGATGAGCTAGGGATATCATAAGCGAACAACTTAATTAGATCATCATTAGCAGTAGCTGCATGGCTCTTCTATAGCAATACAATCCATGAGACGTGCAGAACAAGTGGGTGACATAGTGTAAATGAGAACACCTGGTATCCAGGTCCCATGTTGGTTTTGATTGATGAAACTATGAGTTTTTGATCATTTGAAGTGAGAAAAAGGAGGGTCAAGTTTGTAATGCATAATGCATGGTTCTGCTTGGAGAAGTCTTAGCAGATAATTTAGATGGTGTAGATCAAGCGATGGTTACATAGATATTAAGCGTTTAATTTTAGGACTCTCATCTCCTTCATTATGACTTATGTTAATATTATTGTAGCTTGCAATAGCTGTTTAAGTGTAAATGTAAAAGAAATGAGTGTTGCAGTAAGAAATAATACCTCCTTATTGGATTAACATTCCATTTTAAGGACGAGCTTTCAAGAGTATCAACTAAAGTTTGTCCTTAAAATGGAATGTTAGTCAAACAAAAAGGTATTTTTTCACACTGCAATATTCATTTTTTCCCTTAAGTTTCATTGTGATTTTTTTTATTGCTCATTTTAATGTTGTTAATTTTGCATTCTTCCATCATTATAATAATGCTACCAAATCTGCTGGTATTCTATAAATAAAATGTAATAACAAAAATATGTTCTCAGAAAAGCAGATGTTCTACACTGGTAACTAATTTGCTCCACTTGATATACTTATTTGGAAATAAAATTGATATACTTGAAAATCTTATTTTTGTTAAATATTCATTGACATGAATATTTCAGTGAGCTGACATACTGTTCCTTACAGTTTGTCTTAATATTCAGCATGTAAAAATGGTTCTAATCTGTAAATTTAAATCTTAACAATAGGATTATTTCAATCCTCTGTCTCTCTTTTTTTATATATGGCATCATTCTGTGGGTATTTCAACCTGCACATGGCTTAATAGATGTTTAACTGATCAGCAAATAGCTATGTCTTTCATATTTAATGACAATATTTATTAATCCCTTAGCTATCAGTATCAGACAAGAATGCCTGCCTGAACAACTGCTGGCCCTCCTTCCTACTTCATGGATTCAGCGTAAATGCATATTTGGTTTACCTTAATCACTGTGCATATGATAATATCCCAAGGTCAATTACATCAGTGCTGTGGTCACAAGCTGTCCAAGAAATCAGTCACTGACCTACCAAGGGGAAATTATGTTCTTTCCACTGGGGACCATATTAGGGTTTTTAGTTCTCCTTCTGGCCAGCAGATTACACGCTAGAGAAGGTGGTAGATGTGTGGAACAGCCGTTCAGTAGAGGTTGTAGAGGTTGATAGAGTGAAGGAATTGAAGCATACATGCACCTGACAGTGGGTTCATCATATAATCTGGTTGCCCACTGGCTGTCCTGGCTGTTTCTTTGCGACTGCTTTGGAGATTTGGGTCTATTAAAATGTAATACATTTATAGGAATGTATTTCACTAGGTTTCCATGTTTAAATTTAACAGTTCTGTGTATTATGCTAGAGCTTAATAAATTAAGGTTAATAAAATAGCTACATAAATTACATTTGTGCAGCCGGTATACAGAACTAGAGGCAGTAAACTTTAATGAAGTCACAGAAGGCCACACCTTGCAAGACGTTTCTATATTGTGTTATATTGTGTTACCAAGACACCATCTGTGTTCTAGTGTCAGGCCACCATATTTTGTTGGTGATGGCATCCATATCCACTAGACACCTCTTAACTAGCCAAGTCATGTGTAAAAAGCAAAACAAGCCACTGTCTAAAGCCTTGTCAAGAAATGAACCATTATCAACTTGTCACATATAAAAGAATGTCACCTCAACCCACCTATTTTTTGGTGGTAGTATCTTCATTATTTTTTAACTAATTTTGCCTGTTCACATAGCAAACTTTGTTTTATTATTATTTATTTTATTATTATTATTATTATTATTATTATTTTATCTTCACTGTTTGCCCAGGGAGTTGTCTCATCCACAAAACATAGAAGAATGCAGGCAAGTATCATTTTTCATTCTGTAAACTAGCCTTCATATTTTTACAAAAGATACAAAATATTTTATTATACTACTTGGAGTAGTAAAAGTAGATGGGTTGCTATGTATTTCTTGTAATAGACTTCCATTTACTCTGAACAAAGTAATCAGAGCTTATAATGGTGAATATATAATCCTAAATGGATAATATTATGGGCAACCTATCATTACGATAAATGCTCCCGAAGTGGGCACCTCCTAACTACAGATTTACTTTATGGACCTCCTTTTTAATCATTCCTGAAGATTATTTCACTATTCTGATGTTAATACAAAAAGGAAAAGGCGGCTGTCCTAAACTACAAATGCAATGCTCACAAAGAAAAAAGAAATGGAAGAACTCTGAAAACGTAATGAATTTATTTCCAAGTCCAATATATTATGAAACAATGTGAAACGGCAGAGAATTAATTTTCCCCTGCTTTCCAAAGGCATATTCAAAAATATGAGGGAAAAATACTGTTTGTGATTTTGAACACTTTCCATGCAATTTTACATAGGTGGGTGGATAGCCACCACAATGAAGCATGAGCCTCTGAAAGATGTTTGTATGTTTAAACATGTATAACCATTGTTCTTTAAATAAACCAATATGGCCTTATAGTTTAGCTTTTCCGCTAAATATAAAAACATTTCTTGACAGTAACAAAATAATGAAAAGTGAACGCTAGGTAGCCAGTCTGCCTAACGGGTTTCGCACCCAATATGGTGGTATGTCATGCATATTAATGACGTTGCGTACATTTAAATGTAAACAATTTACATCTGACATTCTAAATTAGGCAGCAAGGCTGTGAACAACGGCTGAATAAAAATGTATCAATATGCACACTATAGCATAGGAAAAAAAATGCATAAGAAAAAATGTAATAAAATCAAAGTGGCTGAAAAAAGATACAATTTACTCATGATATTACAACAACTATGTAGCGACATGAGGGTAAAGCTAAAAGACTAAAAAACAGTTGTCGGAGCTAGGCAGTGCTTTTACTACTATATAAATCAGACTCAGATCATTCAGTTAAAGTGGAAAAAGAACCCAGTAAACTGATTATGTTATATCACTACAGGAACCAATGAACCATCACATAGTATAAATAAACCGCTATACGTGTAGCACAAATCAAACAATAAAAATATGGAATAAAAGTAAAAAAAAAAAAAAAAAACATAAATAAATGCAAACAGAAACAGATATAAGCAAAATCCATTGGAGAGAGGGGAAGAAGAAAAAAAAGCATTTTTAAATCATCATGAATCATTTAAAAATTTGAATCTCTGAAGTGCTGAGCAACAAATCTAGAATTTAACCCCTGATACCAGCATACCATGCCCAGTAACATTTTACCCACACTAATTATTTTTCATGGTCTTACTTCTACCCTAAGGAGATATGGAGTAGGATAGTTCATAGACTATGCCACGTGCTCCTTAATATAAACCAGTCTTTCCTTATCTACAAAAGAAATTATTTTCAGTGAAACATTTGATGCAGACCATCAGTTAGGAGGTAGCTCAGTAGCCTGGAAATACTTCAGAGAATCTTCTTTAAGGGTCTTCTATTCTTTTTAAGTGATGCTTTTGAATTTTGCCAGGTGGGCATTAAACACCAGTATATATGAGTTTTAGTCAGTATTACAAGGACATGAAATAGAAAACTATCATCGCCTGATTGCTTTGAGCATAAACCTGTTGGTTTTACGATCACTAGAACATAGTGACAGAAGACACCAATTTGCAGCCAGAACTACCAAGTTCTGTGGGACTTTCTCCTACTTTCTCTAACAGAAGAAGACATTTTTCATGGCATATTCACCAACATTTCCTTCCTGGATCCTGGGACAAAGAGGGCCAGGCCTTAAGGGACAGGGCCAGACACTCTGCGTGACCCTGCAGAATTGAGATCTAGGCTAATCAGTACAAATACTGGCTAGTTTGGAGCTCACTTACAACAGTTTAGGCTGTGTCTGTCTTAGACATACACAGTTAAAACGCAATGATGCCAGTATACGGGACCCAAAAAAAACGAGACTGTCCCAGGAAATTCAGAAACACGTGTGCAGAAATGCCTGAATGTCACAGCATCCCAAAACTCTATTGAGTGCTCAGGCAGCCACTATGGTCTTTTGAAGGAAAGGGTGGTCATACCAAATATTGATTTGATTTATTTTATGCTTACTCACTTTTCATTTTGTAAAATGATGAAAATCAACTATCATGTCTATGTTTGAAAGCATTTTTAGTTTACCACATGTTATCACATCTGCCTAAAACCTTTGCACAGTACTATATATATACATACATATATATACTATATATATATATATATATACATATCATTAAACATACTTTTGAATAAACAGAGCATGTCTGTCAAAAAATCATCTTAGCCAGGTTAATCTGATTGGTAGCCAAGAGAAACTGACCAATTTCCCAGTGTATCGCTGCCATTTAAGAAGAATAAGCAGCACATTTTGCTTGATATTAAAATAAAATTCCACAGCAAAAAAAAAAGTTCAAACAATATTTTTTTTTACGGTCCTAATTCAGTTTTTATGAACATGTTTTGAACTCCTCACTCAGGCTGAAATATTGATCTACCCTGTTCTGCTAAGTCATAAACAGACCATATCAAGATATAAACTTTAAGAGAGATAGTAAAGATGGGACAGGCTTCATAAACCTTGAGATCTCCCCTGGACGTAGAATAGTATATAAATCAACATAGATAGTATTAACTGTATACATACACATGTATTCCCCACTTCTGGTTACTTAATTCCACTTAATTTGTTCTTAGACATCTATAGGGCCACGTTGTACCTCCCAAGGAATTTAAGACCAGACTTTATTCCAGTAACCAAACAGTTCCTAGAGGGAAAGATTTATTAGTAACAACACATCTTGAAACATAGGAGGTTATTACTTATTATAAAACAAGATACCAGTGGAATTTCTTGCCAAATGAATATCTCTGTTGGCAACATAACAAAAATAATAAAGTAGCTGAAGCATTTCGTATATCTAAATACACCAACATATATGCTGGCACGTATACGTCAGTAAAAAAGCATAAATGATGGTGAAGGGTAGAAGATGCGTAATATAATATTTTATTTGCATAAAAATAACTAGATAATGAACAGCATATTAAATTCTCGAGAGGAAATATCCCAGGGGATGATAACGTGTTTACGTATTATGTGGGTGGAAGTCCTAAGGCCGATGCTATTTTGAGGCCCATTTTCTCTAACAAGCTATACGTTAAAACAGCTGCAACAATTCTATTTCCGGCAAAGCATCTTGGAGATTCCTAACTTCATTTGATTTGGCTGGCAAGCATCTTGTTTGTGGTAATATAGTCGAACAAGTGGAAAACTAAATCAGGTGCTCACTGCTTAAGCGGTAGCAGTACACACATTAATGTAAAATGTATATATAGGAGTCTAACATATGGTTTAGGAATATATTGTAGAGGCCTGATGATTATTTATAATGTAGTTAGCACTCCTCAGGCCTAGAGGATCATCTTGAAAACATGTAACAGCCACCAATATATGTAAACGCTCATAAAATATGTTTCTTAACTTGAGGACATACTGTAAGTTAATTGTCTACTTTTTTGATCATGCTCTATATTGAGGGTTAATTGGGTAAGACATATAAAGGCTACCCCCGTTATAATTCATTTGGTCTGGAATTCCAGGCATTTTATGTTAGCAGTTTTTTTCTCATCCGGGTTGGCAGACGAGATTTTATGCCTTGGCCAAAATATATATTTTCAGATGACATCACTGATCATGTGAAACCTGGATGTAAACATTTTTGTTTACTTGAAAAAAATATTTTGGGCAGATTGTGGCATTTTCCACCTTTTAGAATATAAGCAGAGGTTTGTCTGCCAAACATTACACAGTACACTTATACTATCAACTGCTAATAGCATTCTGGTACTAATTCACCTAAGGAACCTGACTTCCTCTTCCACAGACAACATACAGCTATATGCAACACAACAGGACACCTGTCATGTTTATTATCGGAATGCCTGCAACTACTCTGGAGTCTCTGGATGAAGCCACACTTTTTCTGGATCTCCGAGTCAGTTTCTTCTTTCTGCAGGCAGGGAAGCAGGATTTGACTATGCCCACTCTTAGCCGATTTCCCGCTTACTCCCCACCCACTAAAAGCTGCCTAATATTGGTAGCTGTGTCCCTAAAGGAAGCTAGTCCTCCAGGTCATTAGTTTCCCAGTTTATGACATGGCATTTTATGGCAGTAATACACTTCAGTTATGTGAGACCCTCCAATCCAGCACCATTTGTCCACAAATTAGTCTTATGTGTCTGAACCCTCTCACTCATTGAGACATCCTGTTGTTTTCCTTTGCTCAAATACAGGGGCATTAATTAATATTCCTTGTCATATATAACAATCTCACAAAAAGTGACAACAAGACGTTTCATTAAAGTTATAAAACACATGTAAATTTTATTCACTGCTTTGCAGTCCTTATTGTAAATTAAGGTTAAGGTTATCTGTTTTCAGATGTCTCAGAGAAAGTGTATATCTTTCACGAGGAAGACATATCTTCAATAAAAATTCCAGGCTGTCTCATTATCGAAAAGCTCAGCCCTTCAAGGACATTCTAGATAATTACCAACTGCTTCTCTAATATCTCGCAGAATGTGACCTCACACCTTGTGGGTTACCCATGAAGGTCGATTAGCTGGCATGTCGAGATGAAACAAGACAAAGCATTCATGGAGGAACTTTTCAGAATATTCTTTTTCACTTCCCTGCTTTCTTTATGGGACAAAATGAATAATTGGTGTTTAGAAGATGTTTATTACTACTCGTGTCTCTAAATTTGTCAGTAGACCATGCAGGTCAAAACAAAACTAAAACTTGTTCCTCTAGATTATAATCTTGTGAAAAGTGTCCATTTAGATGTTTTCTCTGTTGGTTAAATTTGTCAAACCATATGTACTATGTAAAGGAAGGTGGAAATGGTTGTCGATATAGAGAATAAATAAAAGAAATTATATCTTGAAAAATGTTACAAAACAATAAGACTAGGGAGAAATTCAAGATAATGCCACAAGAGCAACAAGCTAACCACAGTACCTAAAAAATAAAAAAAGGTTCACTGGTTGGAGACAAAGAGATTATTAACACCAGTAAGTCCAGCAGGCCAAGCCCATCATTACTATTGAGAGTCCCACCAGATGTAAATTTAACTTGCCAGTTACCAGAATATCATGAAAGGACACAAGAAGCAAATATTTTTGTTTCTTATAGAAGAAACCTACATTATTTCCTTGATTTTTTAAGAGCCATTATCTAAGTCAAGATCTTTAAGTTCATATATTTGATATTTGAAAACAATACATATCAATTGTACCTCTAATATGTGAGACTGCATGAAGACTACAAGCAATCTATTACATATTACGTTTTTGTCATGACTTCAAAATACATATTTCCCCTTTTTCCTTGGACTGTATATTTGCCTTTCAGCAGTCAAAAAGTGGGTGATGAATTGTATGAAATTGAACAAAAGTATTATTATTATGTTTTCTATGTTCTCGTATTAATTTAAAAGGTCAATGAATTTGTTCACTTTTGTAAACAACAAATGTGGATCTTATCTTTGTATTTCATTTTCGTGTACACCTCAGATAGTCCTTTACGTCAAACAAACTAGATACCATCTATTGAATTTGTCTGTAGGTGAGGCCATCTTTCAATTATAATGAAGTTCTCCTTCCCGATACGTGAGTGCTAATACCAGAAGTTATGGTAAGCTTGGTTTCCCACATTTTAGGTTGACACATTAACAAGGGCATTCAAAATACATAGGATGATATTTTTTTAATTAAAAATGTATTGTAATTAAGTGATCAATATTTACCCTTTTAAAATTTTCCCTTTTGGCAGATAAATGAATTAAATATTAGCCTAGCATATTGTTAATATTTAAGAATATATGTGACTCACCCCACATTCTGCTAACTCCACCTGAAAATTATCTCTCTAATTAGCCTCACGCAACTAAAATATGAATTCATTCACTTGTGATATCCCATCTGGATTAATGCAACTCCCCAATAACTGGTTTTGCAGTTAAATTTAGATATTCTTGTGAGAAATCATCTCAAGGCCATTCCCCTTTGCCAATATTGCCTACCCCTGTGTAGTACCAGCACAGAGAAAATTGTTGTTTTGGTTTGAAATATACTATATAAACTATATAATGTTAATAAAAAAAAACACAAAAACTGTCTGTGTTTCTTACCCTAATAAAGCTGGCGACAAAAATATAAACATAATATAAATGAGAGGTTTTGGTTACATGAATGGACCAAAGCATACCGGTAATTAAGCTCGCCCGCCCTGTGAAGGCACAATCTCAATAGGGTGAGAACCTGTTCTCACATACAGTATTTGCAGCATGCTCACACCTGTTGGGTAGGCTTCATTTTACACATTCATATTATTTGAGCCTGGAACTAGCTTAGAGTACCGACATTTTTCTTTTCCCTGTTTATATAATTTTAATGTCTGTGATACGTTCGCCATAGCTAGTGAAAAAAATAATCGCATAACAGGTCAACAACAGTTTTGCATCCTCTAAGCACCTGTTAAAGAATATAATGTACAGTGGGCCATATTGCTTTTTTAATTACCCTCTGCCACTAGAGTATTCATTGTATTGCAAAGAAATGGCTCTGTTCTTTTGCTATAACAGCCAGGCCCAAACTCAGCGGAGACGGTATGGTTTAGTGACCTTGGAAGCGCTCAGACAGCTGCTTACCATTTGTATTAAGATAGGTCTTCAGAGTTCACACCTGCTTTGTAGGAGCATGGACCAAATGGGGTTCTTTTTGCATATGAAAGGAACATCTGTAAGGAAGGCAATAGAAGGCTTGACTTGGAGAACCTGAACAGTTTATGATTTTAAAATAGTAACAACTCAGAGAAGGAACAGTTGTTTTCCCGGAAACACACATACATGTCGTGAAAATCATTTGCATAGAGAAGGTCAAACTGGGGCAGCCAATGAAAGGAGGTTGTAATCAATGTATCCCATTAGATCACACATTTAACATCATGCCCAAAGGGCAAACCTGGTTTTATAGACTACATTAATGTTTTGCTATGGCATTACTCAATCCTAATTTCCGTCTTTGCCATTCAATATACCCACAAAATGACAAATTTATGCATGTATTTTTTTGTTTGGAGGGCCAAAATACTCCCTTACAGACTGAACTATTGGTTTTATTTTATGAACTTTTTGAAAACCTGTGTGCATTTTTTATATTTTTGTTTAAATTTCAACCTCTTTTTTTTCCATGGTTCTTTACAACAGAGAAGTGCAACATGACTAGAGATCCCCTTGTAGGCCTCATGGATCTCTCTTGAAATCGAACACACGAGACATCTCCACTAACAGTGAATATTACACAAATATGATGTGTCTAATTATGTGTTTTCCTGGAAAATGTACATGTTGGCCTCTGAAAAATGAATGAAGCACCTTGAGTGTGAGTGGTCCCTGTATCATGTTGCCATAGCATGAAGAGGGAGAAACACTGCATCCTCGCTTTCCTAATCACAGTATGTGTAATCAGGGTCACGGAGCAATCAGCAAAGGTAAGTCAATAATTTATATACAGCTTATATGAAAGTTACATTCAAATAAACATGTAAAATAAGTCATAGGCAGTAAGGTCATTGCATGTTGATGTACAGATAACTCTGACAACCTTTAGACCACCAAGAATAATAGCAATCCTTCCAATGAATCGCTTCTCAGAGAGAGAGGTAGACAAGTGACAACAGGGATAGCAATACATGGTTATTCCGTGACCACGTCTATGGCCTCGCTCTCCCATACGTGCTCTTTTTTTTAATGGAAGTCCATTCCTTTATGCATAGTGACATGTAATTGCCAAGATTACCCTCCCTTTGTGTATTTGTCCTATTATGCATTCTTGAGGACAGGTTTATGAGATGTAGAATACATTTTTTTCTGTTTTCTCTAATATAATGAAATTCTGTTTGCTGGCCTAGATTGTAAATTATGGTGTGTAATATAGGAAGTTGCTTCTGCATTTGATTTCTGTGTTCTAAGCATTTTCTGGCTTACTTTTTAAACGATGTGCATTGAATAAACAGAGACCCATTTCTACATATTGTCTGAAGCCTGATTGCATGGTCAAAAAAACATGACCCAGAAAAGACCCATATTTTCTGTCTGTATGTGCGACGTTTAAATATACGCATTATTTCTGCTCTAGAGAAGAAGAGTCAGGGATGTGATTTATACTATTCAGAAAAAGCATTGTACAAATAACAAATGTTAGTTCAAATTCAGACACCATTACCGCATATTTTCCAATAAGTGGAAATCAGGAGGAATGAGCACAAAGCAGACTTTTTACATACAGATGAGTCAATATCATGCTTTCCATTGACTTTAGTTTGTTCAAGGACAGGAGGGAAATTTTATGTTTAGGCAGAACTATTTGGACAATGTTCATCTTTAATGTGCATAAGAAAAATCTCAAAATGTGGCGAAGAAATCCTAGAAGCACAGGTTCTTGGTGTGCCCTACCCAAGTGATTCTCCCCTCTGGCAAACAAACGCTGAACACGTTTAACAGGATATGCCCTCCGGTACTGAAAGCATCAAAGACTGATAACCCTAGTCTAACTACATTAAAAAGGAGCATTTATACTAGGGCTTGGAACCTCCATAGTAAGATTGTATTACATCCCAGTAATCCTCCTTCTATCTCCACTAGACGGTAAGTAACCCAATGCTAATGGAAATTGTGCATCTTCTATTTTCAAAGGAGATTTGAACCAATGACATAGAAACACTCTGCCTGATCATTGGTAGGTGAAACGACAGATGACATTATATCTGGAGTCACAACGTTCCAAACATAAACCTCATCGCTATATCTTCTGCCAGCAAAGGTCTACAGTTTGACCTCCAGCAGTATTTTTGCAGGCAAATTGCTGTTCTGCATAACTGTTTCCTATTACATAATATTGGTCCGTGAAGTTAATTAATGGCTCCATTAACCGTCTGAGGCTATACTGCTTCTATCAATATACACCCCGTGCAAAGGTGTTATGTGACAGGCTTTAGATAAGCCTATAAATTTGCCAAATATATTGGCATACGATACAGCTGTATTTTACGTGGGCTCATTAATCTTCCAGTCTTGTTTAGATTTCACATTGCTGGATCATATAATCTTTCCAGACCGTTGGCTTCTATGAAAATTCTCAATGAGGACATGTTCTCCTAGAACAGTTCCTCAGATGAACTTTATAGCCCTCATCGTCTTGATTTTCAGTGGCACCTTCTCAAGCAAGATACCAGAAACAGGAGAAAGTGAAGGACTGTTGTATGTCTCCAAATTATTTTACTAGCTGCTGAAACAAGCAAGTATTTCTGATTAGTAGGCTGTTTGGGATCTACTGTCATATGCAAAAAGGGAACCTGCACCACTCAGTTAGAGACATGATTTTACCTAAATAACTACCTTACACCTCTTTATTCCTCTTTATGGAGGAATAAATAAATCAAACCTTAACTTATGTTGTACTAACCGAACAAAGCCTTCAAAAGAATGTTGATATTTACTCTATTTTTTCATATAGGTTAACTTAATTTATATTTTCTTGCTTTTTGATGTCTAGATGAAAAATAGTGAAGACCTGTTGCTGAAATCCAACTACCGTGGTTCTTAGCCATGCTGGACAGCTATGTGTTTCCCAATGTCCCAACCACATTCAGCCTCCTTCGATGTTGATAAGTAATAAAAGGCAGTCTTTCTTCTGACATTTTGCTGTTTTTCATAACAATCCACGCACCCCTTTTGTCATCCTTACTCTCCACTGCTGGGGGACGCGATGATTTGTTACTAGGGTCAGCAAGAAATGAATGAAACATCACTTTATAAGCAGCCAGCACAGGGCAGATCAGTATTCCACTCCCTGTTATCATTATGCATTTTCAGTAAGCTTTTCCTACGAGAAGCACTTGTGGATACAACTCACACCTTCTTCCAGGATAAACTTCTCTGGGTTTGCCTTAGATAATGCATACTGATATCAGGGAGCTGAAATGTTAAGCTTTCCTGCAGACTGCACAATAGTAAAATATAACAGAGCATATAAAGTTCTAATGTGAACACAGGAAGACCACATTGGCTAATTTATTTCTAAATTACATTTAACCGGATGTGTGGGATGGTTAACTGAACAATTGATTTCCTTCTGCAATTTTGTACATCCCACATTCTGGTGGTCAACAACGTGTGAAATGTATATTTGTCCTGGAGAAAATGGACAATGTGATCACCCTTGAAGTGTTAGAGACCACAGAAATGCCAGGGAACTTCCACTTGGACAGATTTATTTGTTATTTTATTTTGAACTCGTAGATTATTTAAAACAAACCCCCCAACAAGACTCTACTTTATAAATAGCTTTACATGAAAAACAACAATTAAGATAGAATAAGCAGTGATAAAGGAGAACTATGGGAGAACCTCAAGGACTCCGTTCTTTTATTTATTTTTATTTTAATATCACATATAACCATACCTGGGAACTTCTGGGCTCTGGCTACCCAGAGCATTCCCCCCACTGACGTTGGGGGCATTCCCTCTGACGGCAGCAGGAAACACCCCCATTTAAAGGAAAAATGGGCGGGGAGCGGGGTGCGGCAAGATCCCACTCCCGCAACCTGGAAGATTCGGGTCTTGACCAGGAGAACCGGAGGAGCAGCGCTCACCCGGCAATCTCTGGGTCAAACCCGGAGAGTTCCCAGGTATACATATTACCAGTATGAAGGCGAACTAATAAAATAAATAACAATAATAAAGTTGATATTACAGTAGTATATACAAGTGTAGGTAGGTGTAAAAATTAAAAAGTTAAACACACAGAACGACAAAGCAAATAATGACTGCTGTTGATTGTGCCACCTACTATGCTTTTTAACCTGCGTGACCCAGATACGGCCACCTGTTAGCCTGACACAGCCGTCTTCACACAGCTAGAACCAATACTAAGACTGCATTGTATATGGAATTCCACATAATTTTAGTTTAAAAAAATAATATCACTTAATATGAGACCAGTAGGGAAAGTGTATATTGTTGACCAGGCCACACTTATCAATATTCTTTGATGATGTGTAACATTTTTCTCATTCTCTTCCAGGAGACAAAGCAAAAAGCATTTTTTTTTATATTCACGGCATCTCAGCACTCTCTTTTTTCATAGAAGATGATGATTGCCTATAAAGCTGTAAGGGCTGCTGTTTCCTTAGTTACACAGAAAAGAATTCTATTTCACATCTTTTATAATCTCCGGGTATCAATGATTCTTATGAAAACAAGCTAGAGGAAGAAAATCTTCTCTGAAAAAATAGCATTTACAGAAATACACAAAGCATGAAATAAATCCAAAAAGGTATTGTCTAATTTTTCCACTAAAATAGCGACTTAGGACCATTAATAAGTGGAGCTTAACCTGGTATTAAAGAGGGGAAGATATTGATGACCGCCCAGAAGGCTTCAGAAATCCACCTGGGTACCCCGCTCCCTGCCCACTTCCCCTCTAGCAATAACGTGTGACATCAACAAGCCTGCCCATTGTGCCACAACGCGGCTCCAGTGGCCAGGGAATTCCCTGTAGGGCCTGGAGAAATGCCGCTTCGCCCAGAGTCTCTTGGTGAAATCCTGAGAGCTCCCAGATATGCCCATACTGTGCATCATCAACTATGTGGAATGGGGGTTGTAGCACCTCGGCACCGCACTCTTTGGTGTAAATGGGCTGGTTGGGAATATGATAAATCTCCCTTGTAACCAACTTATCAAACTGCAGTGTACCTCGTAATGATCACTACTGTTTTTTTCAACAGGGGGGCTACTGTCCCCCTGGGCCAGCTGTCATTGGCATAGCCAGCTTAGGCCAGAATACGCCATTGGATTTTAGAAGTTGAGATAGATTGAATTAACTTTGGGTAAATTATTATAACTCATATAATTTGCCCATTCTTACACAAAACAGTAACATTTTTAAAACTACATCTAATGAAATCAACAAACTCTTTTTTGTCACGGTAAAGGCATTTAATATTTTATTTAATTATTTTAAAGCATTCTATTCTTAATTTTCCTGAGCCAGCAAAGCAGTTGTGAAAGATATAAGAGGAGAATCCTCAACAAAGAAATGGCTCAGTGAAACCAAACCTCTGAACACAGAGAGCATTGCCTCACTCACTAATATGGCAGCAAAATAAATATTAATATTAATGTACATCACCAGACACAATATGTGCTAGAAGCCATTTCTTCTGTTTCTTAATCATAATATATCAACAATGTTACCAAACCTGTTGTTTTCTCTCTGTCCTATATGACATCTGTTGCATGTATTTATACAGTACAGTATATCTCAGTGCCCCTGAGAATTAAATGAATTATGAGTTAATGTGGCTGTTGATTTGAAGTTGAATTATGCATAGAATTATATTCACTTATATTTCACTTTGAAGGTAAGTGGGCATTTTGCCTTTAACTTACCTTTAAAAAGCTGCTAAAGCCATTACTGAGCTCTTCCGTTTGAAAACAACGCGTTAACATATTGCCTTACCCAAGTTTTGCTTACTACAAATATGATATCATATAAAATAATATTTCAGAGTATGACCATTTAACTAGTGTTTTATGTCTTTTAGCTCTTTTGTCTATAATTGTTAGAACATAATGTTTGAATAATTCAAAAGCATCTGTCAAGTTCTTTGAGACTAGTTTCGCTTAGAACATAATAACCAAACATATGGATGAATGGTTATGTTCATCTGGTGGCATGAAAACACAACACTTTGTTTTGTATAAGAAAAAAAATATATATTTTTATGCCATTATCGTGAAAATTGGTTCTACTGTAAATCGTTGTCATATTTATGTAAATTAAGCAAAACTCTTTATTAACACAATTTCAACAGAAAATTTCCTCTGTCTATTTTCTACTGTTTCTACCACAATTGTAGCTGGATTTTGTCTTTTATGTAGAATTTACACCATGGTCTAGAGTGACAGTTTTTTTACACTTCATTAAGTGCTGCGGGTATTTTGTTTTGTTTTTTGCTAGTACATAGTGTCATAGGTTATTTTATAGAAGATTCAAGCGTCAGTGGAATATTGTGAATTTATTTATAATAGACATACAGCATTATTTTAATTAAAAAGCATAACTCCCCCCCGCCCCCGCAAAAGCCATGGTATATAACAGTAACTCAGTGCAAATTATTAAAAATGTTACATCAAACCTACGTTATTCTCATTTTTTCTAAATCCTCTGTAAAATGTTTAATTTTTTTTCCGGAAAGTCCTTGCTATTTACTTTTACTTACATTTCGGATTAAATCAGATGTACTACTTAACAATAAATTAACAGATGAATGGTTAAAAAGTACTTAATTGGACATGATATTATATATCCTGCATATGATTTCACATTTTTTACTTGCAGTTTTATCATTTAAAGATAAAAGGTGTGCATCTCAGAATTAAATGCATGCATATTCAACATGAACAACCTGCATTTTCCAACAGTAATCATCTTGACAGATATTACCAATAAAAATAAGATAAGAGCAATACTGAATAGACATTAGTACTATTAGTACTAAAACACCTTGCAACATTTTATATTACTATGTCATATTTTGATGTTTTTTTTTTGTTTTTTTTTAGAAAACTTCTCCCTATACATATGTACTATACATTTTATACTAGAATTCCAAAAACAAAAGATATTATTTTTGCTGTTTAGATTATATATTAAGTACCTTGCAAAATCATTTTATATTTCAGCGTTTGCATTAAATGTAAAACTGAGCTTAAAAAAAACCCTGAAATAAATGTGATATGAGCAGGTTTACAGATATTATTCACCCAGATCGGGCATGAAAGCTGAAAGAGGTTTTATGATCATTGTTGTCAGGTTCAAATATGGTCACACTATGAGGACTGGGAAAAAACAGATCAAGGTAGATAATTTAGCATATTTTTTGTTTTTACCTGTGTCGCTTTCCAAAAAGTGGCCCATTAGGCAAGTCCCTAGACTATGAGAAGTCTAAACAGGCAGAGAATTGCTTGTGTCTCAGGTTTTAGAGTATCTGTATGGGTCGCTGGACCATTATACAATGATTTTAAGAAAAATCAGATTTAACCTTAGTGTTTATTGTAAAGCACATTAGATTCACATTACATTTCTGAGGCTTTGGAACACAGACACATTTCTTTATAGATATTCTGTGTTTTTATGTATCCATAATGAGGGCAATGGAGTTAATTCACCTTTACTTACATTTCACACTTTTTATTGTACATTTTAATCTGTGCTGTCATCAGAGATTCCACCTAGAGCTTTATATCTGAGGAACTTCAATAGCTCCAATGATCGGGAATTTTGCCAGCAATATGCAACGATCAGCCATAACATTATGACCACTGAAAGGTAAAGGTAATAACACTAATCATTTTGTTATCATGGTACCTGTCACTGGGTGGGATATATTACGTAGCAAGTGAACATTTCATCCTCAAAGTTGATGTGTTAGAAGCAGGAAAAATGGGCAAGCAGAAGGATCTGAAGGGCCAAATTGTGATGGTTAGAAGGCTGGGTCAGAATATCTCTAAAACTGCAGTTCTTGTGGGGTGTTCCCGGTCTGCAGTGGTCAGTACCTATCAAAAGTGATCCAAGGAAGGAAAAGCGGTGAACTCGCGACAGGGTCATGAGCAGCCAAGGCTCATTGATGCACGTAGGGGGCGAAGGCTGGTTAAATCCAACAGACAAGCTACTGTAGCTCATATTGCTGAAAACGTTAATGCTGTGTGGGTGTAATTATTTAACCCCTTCAATGTTGAAATACAAACCTTTCACTGCCCATAAATAAATCTATGGAACCTTTATACAACATAGAATGAGTATATAAAATCTTACTACGTTCTATAATTAAGGTAGGGTATGATTGTGGTGGGTTTTTAATAATGGTGGCCTAAAATTAACAAAATATAGTTCCCCACATTATGAACAGATGTTTGATTATTTCCATGCCTTTACTTTTCTTCCTTACCTGGCATTGGATACCAGAATATCTCACTATCAATATCTAATCTTTTTATTTCCTTCTCGATGATCCAGTAAGCACAGCAATGGAAGACACCAACAAACCTGTTGCCATACTGCCAACCAGGATGTTTTCATTTTGCTAAGATAAAAATACACCATATTGTTTATCTTGAGTCTTCTTTACAACAGCCATCAAGTAACAATCAGGCTGCCCAGCAGATTTATCAGATTGTTTGGGCTCTTCATGTTGTGTATATTATGGAATTTATAACTCACTTGGCCTGTCTGGTTAAATGGACAGCCCTCCCCAGATTTGTACTTGCTCTGTAATACACTTCTATAATGTGTATAAAACACATAAAAATGTTGCAGCAACACAATTTTACCTCATTGTACCTGTCTTACTGAATTTATATTAGAGTTATGCCTGCTGCAATTTATTACCCAGCATGAAAAAAATGTTTGCAGTAGTATTTTGTTATAATGTAAAAATTATTACCAATACAATGCCATTAGCGCTGGCACAATAAAATATAGTACTAAGAAAAATCATAAATTTTAGTAGAAGTCAGGCTTTTCCAACTGCTAACCTTACAATGTAATTAGTGTAAGTATTTAACCCACTCAAGATCAACAATTCTAATGAATTCACGGTTAAGGAAAATGTCACTGTTGATTATTTGCAATGTTTTTTTGCAATGGAGGAATGTGAAGCCTTACTGCGTCAATGTTTTTTTTTTCTGGACAGAAAATGCGCCAACACGGATGGAGGTTCTGGTAAGTAGCAGTCACTACATTACATTACATTTATTTATAAAGCTCCGGCACATTGCGCAGCGCTGTTACAGTCAGTAGAACAATTTCACATACAATAACACACACACAATAACAAACTGGTACAAAAGGAGAAGAGGGCCCTGCTCTTGTGAGCTTGCAATCTAGTCGGTGGTTGAGGGGGATGTGAGACAATAGGAGAGGACGGCTTGTATAGGTATGTGTTGATCTGGTTCCGATGGGGTTGTAGCCGCTTTCTGCAGTGGTACCTGGTATGTCGTTTCCCTCCCGTTTAACTCCAGTGTAACTCTTAAATAGCCACTTATGATGAGGCCACAGCAGCTACATTTCCAAGCAAGCTTGTTTCCAAGTGAGGCCTAGGAATTTATAGGGCTGCCTCACAAGTGGTCAGATAAGGTGATTGCATACAGGAGGCGGATGGTTCACACCTTGGCTAACAAATGCAATTAGGCTAGACTAGAGGGCACCAAATTTAACCCTTTGATAGCAGCAGGGTATGGAAACAGGCAGGTTAAAGACATACCGGGTGGAAAACAAGGGTAACAGCAGGAGATAAGGGGGTTCAAATGAAATATGGGATATTCATACCTGTAACAGAAGGAGATATGGTGGACATTAGTGATTGCCAGAGGATGGATGAAAGCATGAAGTCCAGGGATGGATGTCTGGCTAGTCCAGTGTAACTCTTACATAGCCACTTATAAGGAGGCCACTTGGGGAGAGGCACTTGGGGAGAGACAGCAGCTACATTTCACTACACCAGAACAGAGGTAAGGTAAGTTGTTTTTCTAATGATACAAAGGACATTCCTAGTGAACCATGCCAAATGGACAATGATTTAAGTAATTTAAAAGAATGGTCCAGAGTATGCAGTTTAATGTTGATAAATGTTAAATAACGCACTTGAGATGTAAAGAATCCACAGGTGAAATATAGCACTGGGGACACTGTTTTGTCAGTGACAACAGGGAAGAGTAATTCCACAGAGGTTATTATTTCTGAGGATTTAAAGGTAAGCAGGCAATGAAAGGAAGCATAAGAAAAGCAAGCAGTGTGCTGGGTTATATTGCTACAGGCATTAGTAGCAAAAAGAGGGAAGTGGTTCTGGCACTTTACAGATCTCTGGTTAGACCTTACGTATAGTAGTGTATAGTAGTGCCACCTGGACCGCATCGCTCCAGGTTGGAAGGGTCCTTTCTAAACTCTTTTGAACCGGCACGGGGAGACAGGAACGTATCGGGGTCATGTGACCTCATGTGACCCCCACGGTGAAACCGAGGCTGCTCGCACAGTGCTACAGGAGTGGTGAGAGGTTAGCGGGGGCGGGAGGTGGGATGCATCCATATGTGTTTGTATATATTATGTATTTACCGGTATATATTTATGTGTGTACATGTGTGTGTGTGTTTGAGCCTGGATGTGTACTTGTTGTGTGTGAGCATGCATGTGTACTTGTGTGTGTTTGAGCATGGATGTGTATTTGTGTGTGTTTCTGAAACTTGAAAGACTGTGTAAAACCCCGGTGCCAGCACAAGGTACCAAAAGAAAGGAACACTTTTGTCACAGTATGTAAAGCTTGAAAGAAAGAAGCAAGAGATGAGATGCGATAGGAACTCAATTTTAAAGGAGGTGGACCTGGCCACATTACTGAATGGTTGCATTTGGCGAAAATTCACTATGGAAAAAAATTGGCGAATATTTGGGGGGGGAGTATAATAGAGTTTCAAGCAGTACACAATCTGAGGCAAAGCACTGCAAGTTGTTATGCCGTAAAGAGAAAAAAAAAGAATCCAAGAGCAAACAGGATATGTGGTGGAGAGACACTCAACTATTTATTGCATAGTAAGCAAGATCTGTAAACAACACAGACATTTTGGGGTTAAGGTTTTCTCAATCTGTGCAGCCCCTCTGACAACCCAAACACAGCACAAACATTTAAACAGTGCTCCCATTAAGCTCTGACCTCTGAAAACACAGCTCCAAAACACACAGGTACCTTCCATAGACCTGAATCAGCACATGATCAGTGCATTAAAATATTGTAACAACAGCTTCTTCCGTGTTTTTTCAATAACGCTGTAATCTCCATGCAGTCTGAACCACACCAGATACGTTGTAACGTTCTATTGAACAGGCTTGTGTAAAACAAACATATAAAAAGCACAGTGGCAAGTTCAGTAATGTCAGTGGAGGAG
Organism: Spea multiplicata; assembly: GCA_009364415.1. NCBI lineage: Eukaryota > Metazoa > Chordata > Amphibia > Anura > Pelobatidae > Spea > Spea multiplicata. Next base: position 32,270,553 of record VKOC01000003.1, read on the forward strand.
ATTGTCTGTTCCATTAGAGACACACACTTGAAGGTACAGTACATGGGAGTATATGGCAAAGATAAACGAGGGGAGCCTAATTATGGCTAGTATTAACTGGAGGTAACTTTGAATACACAATATAAACTATTGACCTCATACATATATATCACAATAATATATCATCATTTAAAAATACAGAGCATATTCTAATGAAAACGAATCAAGCAGTAATATACTCAATGGAAACATGCTCATCCACTGTTGGGGACCCTCAGAGATGTATTAAAGAAACCGGTGCCAATAAAGTTTCTCATTAAGGCCATTATGTGATATCCTATCAAGCAGATGCATCCATCATACTTCCATTTGCAATAGCATGTATTCTCTGCCCCCCTCCTGCATAGTGGTGGAACATGATGGTAATGGAGTTGTGATTATATTCCATAAGATGCCTTGCTATAGAGGTGTCCGTTTTGGATTTGTAAAATCAGTCTTGTTTTGAGTTACATAGTCTTTGAGGCATTTTATCATTTTTCCCCACATACCCCAAACCGCAAGGTCATTTCAAAAGGTATATCACATAATTAGAGAGGCATGTGTAGCAATCCCTATTTTTTTTATCACTTTGCCTGTTTTTGGATGGTAGCAGTATTCCTCTTTAATGAGCCCTTTACAGTGATTGAAAACTATGCAGGGATAAGTGCCACATTCTGGTTTGAAAATGAATTTCTAGCAAGTCATAGGTTTTGGTTCTGCCAGAACCAGGGTGTCCCCGATACGCCATGCGTGTTCATACACTAATATTGGTTTGGACCAAAACAGATAGCCTACCTCCCTATCACATTATAGTATCTTCTAGTTCCTAAAGATAACATCCCTAATCTTATTAGAAAAGATAGAGAAGGTTATTCTATTTGTCTGTTAAGGAGGGATATCCATCAATAACTAATTTCTTTTCTCAGCCAGAGACGTCACTCTAGACCATCATAGTGTGGAGTCCTTGAAATGTTTTTCCTTTCAATTTTAAGACATGGTGTCCGTTTGATCAGATACAACTTCCTCATTAGTGACTACCCTCCTAACTCTCAACATCTGGCTATATGGAATTGAATCTTTTTGACGGTGTGGATGAAAGCTGTGGGCATTAAGTAAGCTATTAGCATCCATAGGCTTGATGAAAAAGGTCAGTCCCCAATTTTGTCCCTATTATGTAAACCCGAACATGAAGGAAATCAACATTTTTCTCATTGCATTCCATATTATTCCATATTATTATTATTATTATTATATTTTATTTATTTAGCGGCAACAATCTACACAGCGCTTAAAGTGATTGGAATTAAGAATATTTTTTTTCTCAAATTAATCCATGAAGAAGGTAACATATGATGGGGTTATATTAGCCCCCACTGCTGTTCCTTGAAGTTGTTGAAAAAAGATTTCTTATTGAAAATGATTTTTGGTCAGTCCTATCTCTGGTAGCTTCATAGTGATGTCAATAAAAAAAATCACCCAATGGCTCCTTACCTAAGGCTTCCCTAACAGCAGCCAGACCATCTTTAGGTGGAATAATGTATATAACCTAGCCACATCTCTAGCACATTTGTAATGATATCCTTGATTGATATCCTTTTGATCTTTCAAATGGCAGGGACACCATGAGACTAGAAATTTGAGGATATCGTCAATGACAACAACAGGCATATTTAGTGGTTAAATGAAACAAATCATAGTGCATACTCACCTGAAACGAATTATCGGCATCAGCTGTTTGATTTCTTCAGCAGCCTTGTTCCAATTAGGACAGACCGGCTGCTTTTTTGGGGTGCGCAGATACTTGTGTGGTTTTGATATATATATTAACGTAATGTAGTAACATAATTGGACATTAATGGAATAAAAGCCAAGAGTGTGCTTGCGCCAGAAATAGGGGGAAGAAAGAAATAATGTATATAGTAAGAAAGAGGAGCAACTAAGCAAACACCAGACAGTGTGTTCACATACACTCGAAGAAAAGCGAAAAACAATGGATAATTGGAATTGGTAGAAGTGCTTAAGAAGAAAGAAATAGTAAGGTAAATAGTTGCAGGTATAAAATGTATTGAACGACAAGGAAATCTTAAAAACATATTAGCATACAAAAGATCAATAGACATAAAAAAATAAAATGCATCTACTGTGTTTCACCTAATTTCTTCAGAGGCAAATATTACAGTGATAGCCCTGTATACAAGGCAAGCTTAGTGCACAATTAATAGGCAAATGGCAATGAACCTCCGCTGATTGTGGAAGAAAAATAAAAACGTATTGTTGGGAAGGAGGTGGCAAATGATATAACAGCCAGAGATGTTGCTGTTAAGGGTAGTAGCACCCCGAGGGTTAAAGATAATAGGAGGATGTTCTGGTGTAGATGTGATTAAAATGCTTGAAATATAATAGCAGTTACCTACCTTAGCTGCCATTTGCCTATTTAATATATTTTAACTTTTATACCTGTGATTATTTACCCTACTATTACTTTCTTCTCAAGCGCTTGCAGCAGTTCCAATTATCCAAGGGTGTGCTTTCAATCAGTATATCATGTCACCAAACGCACACAGTGAAAGGCCCTGGTACACCACTGCTCCTGCGCTTTTTATTACAATCGATTTATCTAGTCCTAGCGATCTCAGTGTACATCATTTACATCAGAAATGGGCATTCCCAACTATCACAACAACATTTCTATTGTGCTAATATTACAATTATAAAAATATAACTGCTTTCCCTGCACCATATGTACCAAGACACTGCTCCCTTAGTATTAGATATTCCTGTTCAACATCACACATTCTGCTACGGATCTAAAAACAGGACACGTTATGTCATGTCATCTATCCACAAAGCGCAATTACTGTAGCCACAAAGTGACCTAAGCTAATATCTACAGACTTTAGTTAAATTAAGAGGGGAATGTTATGGGCCACTAAAGATGTACGTATGCTCTTATGCCTGTATTGTTAATTAAGTGAAAACAGTGTACGAGAGCTAATTTTACATTTTTCCTATGCCTAGGGGGGTTGCCATCTATCCAGGTTTACCTGGACAGTCCCATAAGTCCTCTTTTTGTCTCCCGGGTCCTGCTATGCCAAAGGTCTCTTTTCATTATTGTCTCTCCTCTCCTCTCTCTCATGCCTGTTCTATTAAATCCAACATTTTAACTGCCGTTGGTAAAACTTCACTCATGGCAAAACATTTAACCATGCCCCAGCCACAACCCCTGAAAATGTGTCCAGGAAACAGATCGGCAAAAGTTGGCAACCCTACCAGTGCCTCAAATCTAGCTTTAGTAACCTATCTTCAGCAAAGAAAAGGTGAGTGAAAATTTTACAGTCAGTTCATCTTTGACACTTTTGCAGAGGGCTTACTCTTCTCCCTTAGTCTTCAATGAATCTATCTAAAAACACATCTTAAGTGACCCATTCTACTGTACAGTAGATATTCTATTCCTCTCACTTTTAAAAATTACATTTCATTTTTTTAATATGGTTGTGAAAGCCAGGTCCTATATGAAAAGGACATGAAAGAGCTTTCTTTTGAGTACAAAAAATGAACATAAGTCCCGGCTTCAACAGTGAGTAGCCTTTTTCCGCACATTAAATGATCACATTTTGCAGATCTCTTCCTGAGATATGTCAAGTTAGCAAAAGGTGAAGTTCCGTTTTTTTTGTGTGCCTTTAATGTTAACCTTATCTTGTCATCATGAATAAAATGGGTTTGGGTTTTCATTGTGGAATGCACAGCAACATACAATTTATGACACATCTTTTTTAATGACCATTACGTATATGACAAGATCTAAAGTGAGAGATTTAAAGAGACACCATCCTTGATCTTAATCCCTAGTCATCTTTAATCTGAGTGATTGTAGTATTCACAATCAATGAAACAATATAAATTAGTTTAGTTACACAAATTGAAACTAAAATGCAATGCAAGTGAAAATAGTTTAGATACACAGCAAATTTTCATATCAGCAGTATTGCCAGAGCTATAAGGTGAACACCAATAAAAGCCGCAATAGATGGCTATACACTCTCTGATTACATGGCCCTTGAATACCTCTACAAATCAATCCCCACCCTTCCTCCAGCAATTCTAGGAAATGGCGGTGCATTTGGTGTATATGTATAGCAACATATACATTTACTTTTTAGTGCTTGGGACAGGGAATGTATAAGTGCTATGGCTGATCTAAGAGTTCCGTGTTCTCCACTCAGGGACTCTTCTCTGTCATGCAGCAGCTTCCTTCCGACTAAACATAAGAGGCATTATCTGCTCTTCAGCAGTGGTTAGCATTCACTAAACACAGTACTCACTTTGCAACCACAGGATACGTAGGGGTGTATAGGACTGGGTGACGGACTCACTGGTACCCGAGTGGGGTATCTCCGTCAGACACTGCTTTCTCAGCATTTGCACTCAGCCCACCTCAGCCCAGTAAAGGTTGTTATTATAGTGTGGGGAAGATGGTAAACATGGCTAGTTCCCTGACTTCTGGCTGAAACCTGGCTGGATATTAGTTCTTGACCATAGAGCCCTCTGTCCTGTAAGTCCTGACCCAATGGAGAATTAAACAACACACATAAAACCCCTTCCAAAATACAGTACCCTAAGTCTGCATCTAAGCTCCACAGTCTTCAGAGTGCCTGATAATTGGGGAAACATGGCACTCTGTACCAGATGGAAGAAGTCTTCCCAATTGCACCCACGTCCCCCAAAACAGGGTCCATAGTTTGTGGGGAAGAAGCTGGCCCTCCAGCAATGTTTTCACTGGCTCCCCTCAGCTTCAAACATAATTAAGGCTTGTTTTTTTTGGAGTTCAGAGCTCTGTTAGCCTGTATGCCATTCCTTTAAGCCTTATTCTCTCACTTTGTCCTGCTTGCATGGAATGAACAGCCAGCTCCTCCATTTTGTGTGCTAGCAGTGGCTGGGCAACCAATAAACATACTTGAGAACTCTCTGAGTTTGACCTGAAGGTTTAAAGTTACTTCTTTATCTTACTTATTTTCTGTGAGTTCTCTTCCGTCTCTTCTGTGAATGATAAAAGCATGCTTTAAGCAAGCTAGTGATCAGTCTTTAACAGTCTCCCACAGTGACCTATTCCTTCCTAGGGATAAGGTGGGTCATAGGGGACCTCAAGTATTCTAAGTTCCACACTTCTTCAATGCAGGGGAGGGCTGGCAGCCTAAGGCCTGGGTGGCAAGTCTAGTCAAGTGGCCCATTGCACCACCAAATCAGCCCACAATTCATGCCCATATTTTTCTGATTTTCTAACGCATATTGATATAATGTGATAAGATTGGGAGAGCATCACACTAAAAAAGTCATCATACACACAACGCCTGAAGCCACAATTTACTGCCACTAGTCCTTTTTAATAATAATATATGCAGATTGAAATAACACAAAACCTTTACTTTTCCTCGCACGGACTAGAAAGTTTTGTCCTCTAAAGTGACAACAAATTTAGGAGGGTGTTTTATCTCTGGATAACTAAAAATTTAATATGTTCAATTTATTCCTACAGTAAGTAAAGTGCCAGGAAGCAGATGGCCAAACACACACACCATGGCAGGCTCTGCTACACTGACACCCAAACACATACACACACCAGGAACACACACACCAGACAGGCTCTGCCACACCGACACCCAAACACACATATATATATATATATATATATATATATATATATATATATAATATTATATTATATATATTATATATACACACACACACACACACCAGGACAGGCTCTGCCACATCGACATGCAAACACACTTAGGCCAGGTACTAATAAAAGTATTCAGAGGTTGGGCAGACTGGATGGGCCTAATGGTTCTTATCTGCCGTCACTTTCTATGATTCTATGTAATGGCCCCAGCAGCCCCCCTAGTGTATTGATGCCACCAGCACAGATAAATTGTTGTCATGCAGTATGGGGGATATATATCTGACTAGTTGGTTCCTTCCATGAGTTATACATTCCCCATACTGCAGGGCAGTGTCCTGGAAAACATGGCCAATGCGGTCACCCTAATGCCCCCACAGCCTTGTGTATTGACCCAGCTAGTCCCACATTGTATATTTATCCCACCACCCAGCCCCCTTTAGTATTGATTTATGTGATGCCCACAGCCAGCACCCCTTGTGAATTAATGCCCCCCCCTTAGTATCATGTCAGTTCTTGCTCCCTGATTGCATCCACAGGATCTGCCCAACACCCAAATTGAAAGCATAGGACTTGCCACCTTTGCCCCAAAACAGCCTGCCTGTGCATCCTAGCCTCAAACACCCTCCATGTGGAATCCTAGCCTGAAACAGCCTCCCTGTGCCATGCTTTCCAGCACTTACACATCCATGCTATCACACACACATATTGATGAATTTCCTCATTCACAAACATGCATTCACTCATTCATATACTCATTGATTCACTCACTCACAGATACTGATTCCCTTATTCATAGATAATCATTCATTCATTTATGGATACTCATTCCCTCATTCACAGATACTCATTCATTCCCTCAATCGCGCATACTCATGAGTTTAGATTTAGGGCAGCCTCCCTCCGGCCCAGCCTGCCCCTGCTTCAATGGCACCCTTCATGTGAGTTCCTGAGAAAAAAATGATGGAAAGCCTATGTAAGAATGCTCATTAGCAGTATTTTCAACAGCAGGGATAAAATAGTTAAGCTAAACAGCTACTTTAGCCCACATCAGTACCCTTGACATGAACTCTAACGTGTTTACTTTGCAAACTAAAGGATGTATAGTAACCTGATCTGTGATTTTTATTAAATAAAACAGTTTTGTATTGCTGTTTGTACTGGAAGAATGTCCATTCACTAGAGAATAATACTTGGTCTTTTGTCATAATCCATTTCCCCTGCTCCGCTTTTCACCTACCCCTAATACCCAATTGTCACTCTTGTTACAATACAGAGTAAGCTCAGATATAAATTATGTGGGTACTCATAAAAATGTATATTTAATTTTACATAGGTTCCTATGTACTGTACATATAACAACCCATATAAAGCCCCATAATACTGTTCTCTATAAAATCTCATATTTTGTGAAACCATACAGAAAAATACAATTTCCAAATAATAGCTGGGACTACATAACCTTCTTCTCACAAGAAATAATGTTCTTTAGAATCAGAAATTCAAAATTTCTAGACCTTAATAAAACATGTCATTACTTGAAACACTACTGAATAAACTACTACAAAGGGTGTCTTGTTAGTCTGCAAATGCAAGCTCCATACAAAATATGCTCCATTCAAAATTAAGCTATCTTTTCTTATGTTTTATTTAACTATTGTTATATTTGCTCATATTATCTAGGTATTTGCATGATCTTTGTAGCCATTGCCCCCTAATGGATGGAAATGTTAAGACGTATTTTAAAAGAGAGATTTGTTAGTACAATAATACTACTGAGATCTGATGGTAATGGCTACTAGAAGACATTCGTTCCTTAACATATAAAAGTGCTTTCTGACATTGACTCCAACTTTTCTAGCATCACAAAACCCCTCAAAATTGTATGTTTTAATAATGTCCTCAGATGTATTAATCAATGCATATTCCTAAAATCTGTACCATTTCAACAGACAATTGTGTTCCCTGGAAGAGAATGAGAACATCTGCCCTGGCCTTGCTATGCCAATGTTCTCTTTTCTTTATTGTCAATCCTCTCTCTCTCTTTCTGTACCATTTCAACATAGAATAGATTTTATAAAACCTGCACTGTTGGGGGTATTTAAGGTTTGGCATTGAGAACCTGTATTCTAGAATTTTAAACATGTCAGTTCAACTAATTGTCTCTTTGCATGTGAATGTATTGTCCCTCAGCCTTCCAACACCTTGTAGAGTGTTTATATGCCCTCTGTAGAGGCCCCACTCCATTTGCCATAAAGAGAGGGCATGATAAAAGGGGGTAGTATGGTGTAGGGGAAACTGGTATATCCCACACAGACCTATTCAATGTATTGTATGCAGGTTCCTTTGAATGAAGTTTGCATTAGTATACTTCTCTAAATCCAGGTAGAAGATCGATAGTGCATACAATGTGGTGTCCCTAGCCATCATTACCCCTTGGGTTATCCATTATACCTGTAATCTTTTATTTTATATATGAAAAGTACTTTATTACATCGACTTTATGTGGTGTGTGAGCATTCGTGTTTCACCCTTGCCCCGTATATATCCTGCTCAGTTGCATGGGTGTCTCTTCCATTCCTTACATTTCAGCTGTTGCTTTTACTTCACTGATATAGGCAAACTTTACAAAATGGTATAATCCTTTCCAACACTTTCTTATTCTAGCTGGTATAATATAATATGCCTTTGACCTTGACTTTTGGCTGTAATACTGCTAGGTGTAGAAAGAACAACATTTCTGAATAGTCTCTGTGGTGAGCAGTCTGCACAGGATAGCCAGTGTTCCTCCGAGGTTGAGTCCTAAACTGGGAATAGCAATGTTTTAGAAACCGCCAATACATAGCTATTGTCCAGTTCCAGACACACAAGTAAATGGTAGTCAGTACCTGGCAAAAAGGCTAATCTTAAAGGCAAAGGTTTGTAGTAGAGGCTTTGAGAGCTATGATTAGGAACAAGCCAAGCTGTAACTAGGTGGTAGCACAGACTGAAGGTGTCACAATCGGGTTGGACAGAACTGGGTAGAGGAAAAGAACAATATACTAAAGGCCTCCATGCTGAAAGAGCAGGCTGATGCAGTTGTTATACAAACATGAGCTTCATTGATCAACCAACTTATATTATAGAGAAAACATTTTAGATGGTCCATGACTGGTTTACATCAGGACTGAGTTTCTATTAGACCTCTGGCCTGATGTGCTAAAAACATAATTATACCTTTGCAAATAGCTATGTGATGAACGAAAAGCCTTCAATCCCAATCCCAAATAGTGACAGAAATAATGTGTCATTTCAAACAGCAAGATTGTGTATCAAAGAGTACTACTCTGTTATACACGTTTCTAAGTTACAGATCGACTCAGTTGGCTGTGTTATTAACATACATAGAACATGTCAGGGTGCCTGGGTACATGATATTAACAGAATTAATTTGTAAAACAAAAAGATTAAAAATCATGTTGCATTATGCATGGGAGACAAGACGACTACAAGGACAGAATTTAAACTAAGCGTGGTTTACTGCTTATTTATATTCTGTTAGTCACCAGGCACCAGGCATTCATTGCATCTCTTATCTTATATTCATTAAAACCTATTATTTATTCTTTTCAAACCTTGTTTTTAATATGGTGGTGGAAAGGTTGTATTCATTCAAATAATAATAGCGGGGAATTGCATTAAGAATGAGTTTCAAAATAATCAATCACCTGTTCCTCATTTAAGGAGGGTGAGTCAGTTGAAGGGCTTCGAGAGATAGGGGTCCATTTGACTTGAACCTTAATCCCAAGGTTAACTGTAGAGTTGAAATCATTGCAAGCTTTCAAGGAAGGTACTGTATCCGCTCTATAATTGGCTGTCTATGCCAGTAAGCAGCCGATAAAGGAGCTGTAGCACATGGAAAAAGCATCGAGGGGTCTCTTCATAGATAAGGAAAGTATAGAGGTCTCTGCCCTTCAGTACGTTTTGAAGAACTGAAGCTATAGCTCAAACAGGGAATGTGCAGTGCTAATAATGCATTTTATAGCCACCTATCTTTCCTTACCCCATTACCCCATTTAAATAATAGCTGTTCGCACACTGTGCAAGAAGCAGCAGTTTTACCGCAGTCACGTAGCATTATGTTAGGTGACCCACCATGTTCTGCATCTGTGAATGGGCTGGTCTGTGATTATCAGATTATCTCTGACTGTGGCCTGTTTAGAAATCTGTACCACTGGGATGCATTATTTTTAATGCTGGCCTGCACAGGGGGATTTTATGTGTCCCTATTTAAACTTGGTCTTTGTTTTAAACCTACTTTAAAGCAAACTGAATCCCAAATCACCAAACTTTCTATGCTATTCACCTAAAAAAAAAACCTCTATGTATCTTTCAAATGAAAACCACTGTCATAACTTTCATGATGAAAGGAAGTTCTCAACCGCGTGACAGGTCACCATGTTATTGGTGGGAAGTGAATATCGAAGGTAAAACAAAAAAACTTTGTTTCAGTTTGTAGCTATTTTGTGTACGTAGAACAAATACCCCAGCATGCATCTTACCTACTAGTTGATTATTTACTGTTGTGATTGTGTGAATTGTGGCATTTGGCATATCTAATATGTTCAATATGAGTTATGGATTTGTTTATTCGGTCCTTGTCATTCCGAGCAGAATGTGGCTATGTGTCTGCTATTGTTATGTGATGCTTTGTTTGCATGTATTTATAGTGGCAACTACTTTTAAGTTAAAAGATTTAATGATGATATTCAATAGAAAAAAACGGTGGTAATGATTTATATAAATATATAAACAATGTTATACAGATGAGTTAAGGGTGTGATTGTTTGCCACTTTAAGCAAATGTGTTGTCCCCCTTGCAGATACATTTAAATGTATTGTATCTAGAAGACTGGTTTAGAATTAACATACTTGCTACTTAATATTTGATACGTCTGTAGTATTTTTAGATTGGTTAAAACATTTATATTTATCACTTTATAAATAAGACATACATCCACGATCTTCTTTATATCCATCTTGTGTTTCTATTAAATCTTTTGGTTTTTGCTTTTAAACTAAACATCTACAAGGTCCTTACAGTCTATATGAAAATTATCGGCCTATGACCACATGAACTAAAACTCAATTCTGGATCAAAGATGAGTAGATAACTTCTTGAAACAACAGCTGATAGACTCCAATCCAAGCTTAAAGAGTCAGGCTGGCAACACGGTTAACAATGCAAGCAAATTACTACACTACTACACTATTGTCGAGATAACATGCATCAGTTTTGTTTTTGGGCCCTTTGGAAGCACAAGAAGGTATGTGCAAGTGTATACAGAGCCACACAGAGTAATAATACATCACCAAGACGTGTAATATGTACAATACAAGCATCAGAGCATCTCTGCCTGTTGTACATTTTCATATGCTGTCAGAGAATGGGGCAGTTTAATGCATGTGTAAATGTGTAGTACCTGGTAGTAAAGAATTGGTGTTACGAGTACCAACCTGGAAAGATATTTTACTAGTCATACGGGGTTGGGGAATTTTTTTAAACCCCTTCATGACAAAGCCCGTACATGTACTGGCTCACAATGCATTGTTTTTAATCGGTTAAAGGACAACCCATTGTTCTTAAGGGGTTAAAAAAACCCTGGCATGTATTATGTGTAGTTTAGTGCTCAGATCTTCCGATGCCATCTTGTTTTATTGTTATTTTCTAGTTATGACTGCCGATTATCTTTCGGTCTTAAATGGTTTGCCTGCTGCCCTGATTGCTAAGGTTCTCAGCCATTCCTGACTTCCAGACCATGTACTCACCTTGTCTGTCATTCCCTCCAAGAATATAATATTGAATATGTATAAAAACTGTGAACACTGTGTGCACTGACCTTTGTAATATCCTTTGCATTATCGGAAAGCTACACTGGGGGCAGAAAGTACCAGAGATCTAGCCGCAGGTGAGCGTGATACCGAGCGCGGCGATGTATGTTACTTGTAAAAGATCAGTAAATGTGTGTTATATCTGAATATTTGTGACAGCAGTGACATCTAGTGTTCTCATGCTTTGCTGTATTCAGTAAAGGGATACTATTACTCATTCCAAATGCCACACTAATCCCTGACAACAAAGGCTTACCTTTTTTCCCAACATGCAGTGTAAGTTAATGTGGAACTCCCAAATGTCATAGATTTGAAAATATTGTCAAATTACTGTCTTTGTGTAGCTGCCTCTGCATCTACCACCAGAGACATGAATGACTTTCAAAGTGAAATAAAAAGAAACCAGAGAAATGATTTGTTCGATAAATGTATTAGTCATGCTGCCTGGAGACAGAAGAAAATCTCATTGCCCCTTTTAACAATCAAACATCAGATGGTTGTCAGAAACTCTTAGGAATCACCGGGAACTTGCAGTATGAAATGTGACACTTTGAAAGCATCAAGCCAATGAACCTGAAGACTTGTTTTCTTGTATAGTAGAATATTGGCATAGGTTTCACCATCTGTATGTTCTGCTTGTGCCCATCAAAAATGCATAAATGAAACAAGTTTATTGTGCTCTTTGCATGCTGCAGACATTGTGTTGTGGGAAACACTCTGCAAAGCCTTTGGCCCTGCCGCTTGCAATCTGTTCCGATGTAAGCAACTAGCAGGCTGGTGTACTACTGACAAGATTGGTCCAAGTAAAGTTTCTTTACATCACGTTTTGTTAATAGAGCACCAGTAGATTTTGTACTGCTGGTATAATAGCAGGAGAGGGAAAACACACAATACCATCTGTACATATTGAGATAGGAGTTAGTCTTTCCATTTTGGTAGCCCTCCTCTGAACTCTCTCCGATATGTCTGGGGTTTCCAGAACGATAGACAATACTCTAGGTGAGGTCTGATCAGAGCCACCTGACTCTTTCTACTAATAATGCCCCTAGCTATACAACCCAGCACCCTGCTTGCTTTTCTCAACTGCATTATTGCACTGCCTCCTTACCTTTAAGTCCTCAGAAATAATTACTCCCAAGTCTTCTGCTATCAGACAGAACAGTGTTATTTTCTGACTTTGGATTTTTATGTCCCAGGTGCATTATTTTATATTTATCAACATTAAACTGTAGTTGCCACATTCTTGCCATTTTTATAATTTCCTTTTTTTGTTTACTTTTGCTTGTAATACCATGGCATCATTTCCCGAGTCATAGATTAAAATCTCTAATTTGCAGCATATTACCATCCTGTCCCTCATACACAAGTAAATCTTTCGAAAAAGATACTGTGGATGCAACCTGCTACAGATCCTTACCTTGTTTACTGAAAACACCTGATAACACACTGACCTTATATCCAACTCTTCATCCTGACTTGTTTCCTTAACAATATTTAAAGGAAAATTTTAAGGATATTTAAATAAAGACACCTGACTTGTTTTCTACCCTCATCCAAAATTACAACTTTCAGTATAGGGTCACCCCCCTCCGTGGTTGACATTGTAAATCCATTAGAAGACACGCAGCACCTTTAAGACATGAAGTGTCTGGATATGCCCTTTAAGGCTATGAAGTCTTTGTTGAGCCAGGAAAGGGTTGGGGAGATCAAAGCCTATAGCAGTCTAGCACTTCATCCTCTACCATGTCGAATAGAACATGATATATTTGTAGTCTTGCCCTCTGTTCGTCAAGAAGTTGATATGCCAGGATGCAGTAGACTTACTTTGTATATTAGTTTGAATTAGCTTTCCACATTTCTTTTACTTTGTTAAACGTTTAAAATGCTTATAGCACAAGTTACCTTGAATTTGAAGGGCAGCTGAAACCTGTCACTTAAAAAAACTTATTTAACAGACCATATAAAACCATTTCTATGTTCATTTCACTGGCAGGTTCATTCTACTTGGTTTGTGTAATTTATGCTGCAAGAAACGTCATCTGATAATATAATTTAAACTAATTAAGTCCTATGAAAACACTGTCAAATCCACTAACCTAGTAAAATAATGTGATTGTATTTCCCAGATTTTCTTTTCCTGTAAAAACATTGGCAAACAGGAAAAAGCAAACTAGACATTATTCAGCAAATAGAATGAGCCATTAAATAATTTAAAACATCTATGTCAATAAAAGCTAAAGGAAATGGCTTTACTATGAAAACTACAGGATAAGACAAGATGAATTGTATATGAGTAACATTCATGAACAGTATTACAGTTTGATATTGTCAGCTCAGCAAAGCAAATTAAATTATACCGCTCTTCTGCAGATATGGCAAAAATCACAGAACAACATCAGTCCATACCAGTCCATTGTTATAGCATACATAAAAGCTTTTATTTGGATGTCTATATGTCAATATTTAACTGCCAAAGAGAAGCAACCATTACTATTATGATTAGTATTTTATGGAGGACTGGCTTGCATTACTTCATGCATCGTTGGAAAACAATCATGGTTTACATCAAATAAAACAATATCAAACGTTTAACCCTATTTACTTTTAAGACATAAACAACTCTCCCAATAAATAAGATGTTGCTTTGCAAAAAATTTAAGGTTTTTGTTCCTACACAGCTTATGTGGAAATCATATGGGCATAACATATGTCATCAATTTATGTGTTTTGGGTTTAGCCAAGCCAAGTGGAGAATTTGGTTGTCCACTTGGTTCCCCAAATACCAGGGTTAATGGCATAGCATATTATAGAAACATAAAATTAAGGAAAAAAGGGAACACCAGGGGTTTTAATCCCTTAAAGACAGATCTGTTTTTTTAAAAAATGTGTACCCTTTTTGACAATGGTTGTTATAACATTTTTGCAGTGCTCAAGTTTAGCTGTAATTTTCTTCTCTCTCATTTACTGTACCCACACAAATTATATATTTATTTTTCAGGACAAGAAGGGCTTTCTTTAGATATCATATTATCCTATTTGCTATAAACAAATGATATAAAATATGGTGGAAAAAAAAGAAAAAAGCACCTTTTCTGACTTTCATTTGAAAAAATCCTATACTCATCCACAAAGCCTGTTAAATAGATTCTAATATTTGTCCTGAGTTTAGAAATATAAAACTTTCGTATGTTTTTCGCTTTTTTAGTTATCCCCTTCGGGACTGGGTTTTTTTGTTACTACGTTTGCGCTATAAAAACATTTTTGTGTTTTTGCTATGTCTTTCTTCAACTGTAAATTCTTTCTTCTCAATTAGTGCACCCACACAGTTCATATATTGTTTTTGTTCTGCACAAGTAGGGCTTTCTTTTGAAATAAATTAATATATATAAACCATCATTAAGTATGAAAAATATCTAAAAAATGTGGGGGAAATTAGGAAAAAAAGAAATATTTTCACAGTTTCACCTATACATACTTAATATAACCAGTGCAAATGGGGGAAAAAACTCCAAAAGTGTATTTGGGTATTTGTCCTGTTTTTGGAAACACCTCATATGCCTGGTATTTTCATTTATTTCGGCACTTACAGGGTTAAATATAAATGACACGCATTGCTGTTACTAAACAAGATTTTTTTTTAAATGTGGTATCCTGGGAGTTGCGCCCCAATAGCAACCAGAAAAAGAAGAACTGCTCAACAAAAGTATATATTTTTTGAAAGATGACATCCCAAAGTATTTTACTTGGGGCATTTTAACGCTTTTTTATTTAATCATTTTAGTGCCAGTCTGTCCTAAACATTGCAGTAAATTTGATTTGTTTCATTTTTAACAAACCCATCCGAACACAGTATTTCAGTATTTTTTTCCCTGGGTACATAAAATGACTGAAATAACTTGTGATTTGTATTTAGAAACACCCCACGAGTACAGGAATAGCCCATATACATGGGTAGGCCATGTCTCTTTGGCACTGCGGGTTCAAAATTGGAACATGCGCATTTCAGTTTTCAAACATGGAATTTTAACAGATCAGTTTGCTGGGTCCAGGTCTCATCTGAGACACGTAGATGTCCCATATTTCATTTTAACCCCCCAAGAGAAAATATATTTTCTAAAACTAGACGGCTTTAGGGAATCTGTTAGCGGAGCATAGTGGCTGCTACCATACAACTGATTTACAGCACTGGGCGCCTTTCCGAAATTGAGTCTACAAAAAGAAGAAAACATTTTTCACATCGCACTTTGCCGAAAAAAACAAATCGGTTTCTGATTTGTGTCTAGAACCACCGCTGAGTGACAGCCTATACCCCACATTGCAGGGGCCTTCGTCCAAGACATAATGCCCTGGGCCCAGGGGTGTAAAATGCCGCACCCCATTATCTACCTCCATACCTATTATCGACCCTATCCCCCCATTATCTATTCCGCCCTCCCCTATTATCGAGCCTATCCCGCCTTCCCTTTTACTACCTTTCAGCATCCTGCAGCGAGTCTCCCTGGCTCGGTCTCGGGTGCCGGCTTGTAATTGCTGACGGCGAAATTACGTCATCTTCCAGTGTCAGCATTACAAGCCGGCACCGAGACCGAGCTAGAGCGCTCGCAGAGGAGAGAGAGAGGTGCCGAGCAGGTACTGACATCTTGGTAAGCGAAAACTCTGCGCCCCTCTCTCTCTTGGGCTTGGGGCGGCAAAAGTGCCTCTTCAAAAGTGCCGCCTGGGGCATTTGCTCTGGGTGGCTGTAATATCTGCTCAGACATAATTCCCACAGAAACGCTTCAAAATCATGTGGAAGCCAGTGGTATCATGGTCAGGCACTTCTGGTTTTCAGTATTTTTCATGGATGTATTAGTGCAGCCAAAGAAATGTAAACAAGTTAAAGACACACGCCACCCATCACATGCTCCTTAATGCAAATGATAGCTGCATGGTCCCATCAGATGTTTATGTTGTGCATTTTGTAAATGCATTGGGGATTCTGAAGGCTCACACCTAAGCATTTGCCGCATTTCCCCATGAAATGCTGCTGGTGGGGGTCTGCTCAGACCCAAGTGTGCAGACGCATCCTGACACTGATTGGCTTCTTCAAGCAATAGGCACATTTATGCAAATGCATACATGTACTCTGTGAGGCTGTAAACCCTGGGGAGATGATTAAATGGCATTTGGGTACAGGTGCTATGTGGATCATTCATACGGGTCCCTGGTGTGGAGCAATTGGAGAGCAGGGTGGGCCAATGCTCCGTTCCCCCATCGTGTGGAAAATACATGCTGGCTTTTCCTGCTTTCTGCCCACAGACCATAGCAGTGCTTTACCGGCATTATCTACCACATGAGACAAACCCAGTAGCACAGTCCTCGAGGGCAATCAGAGTCAGGAACACCATCTTGTAGCAAAAACAGCACTTTATTTTAACTGTTCAAATGCCAAACCCCAAAACCAAATCATAAAAAGAAAAACTAGTTCCCAATTGGAGCCCTCTCTAACTAAACTATGCTGGCCCATCCTGACCACCCTAATCACCCACTAACTTGACCTCCCAGCCAGACCCAACTAAGCCAGGCTCTGGAAAAACCTCTCCCATGCAGCACACAAATGGTCCAGGGAGGTAATGCCTCACTTGGCTAAGGGATTGTCTTCTTCAGGGGCCCTGGGAGCATAGGGGAAACATCCCCCTCCCCTTAACAGTCTCTCTGCTCATAAAGCTCCAGTGGGTTTTAATGCCCAGCACCTGTGCCTGATACAGGGCCTACAGGAATCCCGGACTTCTAGCCTCTTGGAAAAGCCGGCATGGATTTTCCACATGATGGGGGAATGGCGCATTGGCCCACCATGCTCTATAATTGTTCCACCCCAGGGACCCATATGTATGACCTACATAGCACCTGTACCCAAATGCTAAACGAATCATCTCCCTGGGGTTTACAGCCTCACAAATGAAGTGAGGCAGCAGGCAGCTGACCCACCAGTATGCCTGGTACATCCTTCTATAGTGTTGTTCCTTTAAGAAGTTAAAGCTAAGAAAATACAAGTATTATGAGGTTATAAAAAATTGAAATTTAATACAAATGTCCAGCAGAGGGCAATGTGACCACACAAAACTAGGTTATAAACAATTTCTTGTCCAAACAATGCCATAAGCATTAATATTATATGTATTGATTGATATAGCACCATCATCAAGAGCTTTGCGATGTGTACTCTGAGTTTTTACTTTATTAGTCATTATTTTAACCCTATTGACCAAAATAAAGCATCAGACGATAGCCAATGATGATGGATATTTTAAGAAGATATGTTCAATACTAAAAACCTGGTATATGACCTCCAAACAGGTAGCAATCCTGAATATGATTACCATGCTTCACTGAAATGGTGGACTGCAACTGCCATAAGCCCCACCATCAATGTAGCAGAGGGAGGTAGGAGTTGTAGTCCACATTCATTTACCCATTTTGTAAAGAAATACATTTATATTAATGTGCTATTGTGGGATTTTTTATACATTTTATTTCTTTAAGGAGAAGGCGGGTTATCATTTGGAAAACTTTGCAGGCATGTTTTTTCTTCACTATTGATGGCATGGTACCAAGCAGCCATATTAAACTGCCTGTTCCGTGCACTCATTGCGGCACCAATGTTTTTTAATTAATACCTTTGATTTTCACAATCAGACACCAAATTCTGCCTTTACTGCTTATGGAAAGTATAGTGTGTAGTGTTAGCAATTACATAAGACTTCTGACCCAAGTACTTTAGCGATGGTTTCCACAGACTACCTCAAATGTGAGGCAGTCCTGAGCACATCCCAGTTTTTGAGGGGATTTTATTTTTGACCCATTTTCATGTCATACCACGCTGGCATAAATTGTTTAAAGCCTACTATTTTGATGATGGTACCTCATAAAGGACGGAAGGGCTTCAATACCTGTAGCATAATGAGATGGGAATGCTAAAGTTTATGAATCACCTTGTGACAATGGATGTTCTAAGCTGTCCTTAAAACTATGGTACTGTGATAGAAAACAGCATGGAAAGTCTTACATTCTAATGCCATGAATCTAATCCATGGGAGATCAGGCTGTCATCAGTCTTTGAGCCAGCATCACTCGCTCTGAGCTCACAAAGACAGTGTAACAGCACACAGGTACCACTTAAATGTTTTCCTTCTTTTTAAAAGAATAAAATCATTGAAGAAATAATTAATCAATTAAATGAAAAAAATCCTCCTGTAATGTCATTGTAACATCTTTCGGTGTTCTCCAAGGGACAACAGAGATCGCTGGGGTCTACAAATTCTCCAAGAGAATATAGTCCTGTTGGACTGCTCTGAAGAGTCAATGAAAAAAGTATAATAAAAAAAAGAAAAGTGAAAAATCCCTCAAAA
The DNA here is from genome assembly GCA_009364415.1 of Spea multiplicata. NCBI lineage: Eukaryota > Metazoa > Chordata > Amphibia > Anura > Pelobatidae > Spea > Spea multiplicata. The sequence goes on from VKOC01000003.1 coordinate 32,289,504, forward strand.
CCCCCCCAGCAGAAGCATGAAATGAAAACCTTGCTGCCTACAACCCAAAAATAGTTTAAAAAAACCAAAACCCCAAAGACGCATAGCTGTACTCGGCAGATGTTACGTAACTTAAATGGAGTATTTGTTTAGCAGCAGAGTTGTCAAGCCCAGAAAAATGGTTAATTAAAAGAAGCAACAATACAACAAGTTATCTTGCTGTTGGTATATTGTATCTCTGTGGAGTTGGAGGTTTCTCAGATAATAGTGTAAATAATGTAAAGTGACTCAAATCAGAACATCTGCCACGCAAACCCATTTTTTTCACTGACATCACACATGAGTGGGCTGTCCCTATATTTTTAAAGGGATTCTCCAGCCAGTGCATATTATATGTGCGTCCCCTTTAAACTGTCATATGGTCCCCCTTACAAATGCATGTAGGTGTTCTTTAAGAACCCCTCTATGCAATCGCTTCTTTCTCATCCCCCCGACTCATTGTTTTTTCAGCCCAACACATCTGTTTACCAAAATATTTGCTCACACCAAATGTGTTCTGGCTCAAGTGAGAGTTCTAGGGGGTCTAATGTCAATCAGACCTAATTGCCCAATCTGCAATATGCCATTTATTTCAGTGAGATCGCTTTCCTGCCACTGATTGTCTGCTTCATGCACTGCAAAATTTGCTCTTTCCAAAACCAATAGAGTTGGAAAGCTAGTTGGTTAAATCCCGTTCCTTGCCAATGAATGTGCCAAGGAATATCATTGCATTTTCCTGATTGGATCTTGCTGATGCAGCAAGACTCCTAGAGCGACAGAAGCAGGAATGCCACCGAAAACATACAGTTAAGGACCACGTACTTGACACGTCATACGGTTTAAAGAAGCTTAGAAGGTGATCGTGGGTTGCGTTCCTAAACATGTTTAGGAAGCTGTTTCCAACAGCAGGGTGTCTTTTAGTATGGCTCTGCTTTTCTCCAGGCAAAAGCTTCAGAAGCAATCAATGTATGTCATTGGTCATTAAGGGTCACAAAGTTCTTATCAAGTCCAGCTGAATGCTGTTGTTGCTACTGGCAACTCAAACATCAGACAACATCAGAAGCCAACTCACTACTCGGTACTGAAAGATGCCAAACTGAAGCAAAGGTAACCAAAAAAACAATATTGCACACTTGGTCTATATGAGCTGAATCCAAAACCAACAGAGCTGTTGAAAATTGCAGTTGATTTGTGTTTGCTACATTTCCACTAAGAGGGGTATTGGAATCTCCCATTCCAATAGTGTCTGGAAGTCTTAAAGAGGGATGTGATTGGAAAGTTTCGAACTAGGAAGTAAAATGTTATGCAGGCAGGGGTGTTGCTAGGTCTCCAAAAGATCCAGGGTTAGAGCCCATAGCAGATCTGATAGCAGTTCCCAAATAAAGCTCACACTCTAATTTCATTAATTTTGCCAATAAAGCTCACACTCTAACATCTAAAATCTTGCATAACTACCTGCTCTCTTGTATAAAAGACAGGTTTCTTTGCTGTTAGGGTTTATTACTTTTAGTTTTTTGTTTTATATCATCTACAGTGCCACATGTTAACATAATATACATGCAATTGCAATCTGTTACATTTTTTTAAAACTCAAAGTAAATAATGTTTACATTAACAAAATTCACTTTTAATTATAATAAAATACAGTCTATGTGGGTTTATCTACTATTTGAGTTTCCCTGCAGGACATTGAGGATCACATAAATCCGGAAAACTGTTACATTTTTAAATGCTGATCGTGCGATCGGGCATTCCCTCCCATCGGAGGACAGGATATCCCTTGCAGGACATCTGATCGCTCTGATGAGGCACAGACACTGTGTGATCAGTGCAGGGGGATCGCAGGTTTCTCACCCTCCTCCCATGCTGAAAGACGCAACAGAGAAAAAAAATGGTTAGTGATTTTAAAAAATCAGTAAAGTAATACTATAAACAATAATTAAAAAAAAATTAACATGAGTGACATCACTAGCGTTAATAACATGTTCAAGAGGTCCCTAACGAGGACCTCTAACCATTTTTTAAAAAAAAAAATATATATATAAAAATACAAAAATATAAAATAAAACGAAATATATAAAAAGATAATAATAATAAAAGAAAAAGAAACCTTATATCCCATTGCCCAAACACAACATCTACCCAGTATAACCCTTCTGTCCCCATTCACAACCCCCAAACCTGTTAAGCCATAAGCTTAAAAATTATACCAATAATGTACACCTTATAGTATGTCCCCTATAAGTGCTGGGAAAGTATGGAAACGCTATACAAATTAGGTATTTCCTAATTTATTCAGGACACCTGAATTGGTAAACTTGGAGGGGATTTTCCATCACTTTACCTAATTTAGAGAACTCTGGCTTCACTTGCAGGTTGAGTACAGGTACTGCATGCAACCATGCGAGTCAATGGAGCCCAGCTTTCTAATCAGTGT